>VRYO01002253.1:2719716-2926627 GCA_009812075.1 Sialia sialis | reverse complement strand
GTGTTAGACCAATGCTCATATTTTGGTAAGTCAATCCCCATGACACTCACCTTCATATTTTTACGTATTGGTGACATCTTAGGCTTGCAAGGTCCTCCTGATCCACTCTGGGTAGCAGGAGACAAGGATAGGAGGAGAACCCAGACGTCCTGACAAAGAGCAGAGGATAAAAACAACTCATTCCTGAATCCAGCTCTTACAGCTGCCTATGGAAGTGATAAAATTTACATTTCACTGCTTGGATTAAAGTGTGTTCCCTTCAATTCAGAGCTGCTGCTGCTGCTGGAAGGAGTCTGCTGCTGGGGTCCCAGCAACGAAACAAAACAGTGGAGCTGAACATGTGAAGGCAGATATTTAATTCTGCTGCTAATGGCAGCCCAGAAACCTTACTAAAAAAGGGGGAAACAGCCAACAAAACAAGTTACTGCATCAGACGAGTGGCAAACCCAATGAGTCAATGTCAGGAGTGAACTTGTGCTCTTTAAACTCACAGAATGGTTCCATAGCTGGGATAATGTAATCAAGAAACCAGCTTCAGAGGCACCATAAAAATGGAGAAAATGTCTCAGGGTACAGCTTGTGGGTGCAGAGGATGTGTTGTCTCCCAAATGCTGAGCTCTGTCCCTAGGCTGAACTCAATCCAATGGAAAAATTGTCCCTACCAGCTCTGCTGGACTGCCCGTGGTCCATGGCCTTGGAAGGAGCAGCTGACCAGTGACACAGGCAGTGTACAAGCTGGTCTCTCTGGTTTTCAGGGTCAATTACAAGCTGATTTAATCTTTACTGGGAGCTAAAGCTACAAGGGAACACAAAGCCATTGGTGGTGCTGGAAGTATCCACAATCATGGCATTCCATGGCATTCATTTCCACTGTGTGGGACTTTGGGATTTGCTAGGAACTTTAAGCACTGGTTTGCTCTTTCTAGTTTTTAATTTAGACTTCGAGTGTTTGGTTTGGCTGGTCACTGGGGCCACTTAACCAGGCTGAAGCAGCCCTTGACACATGCCCATGTCCAGGAATTTGTCAGCTCATGGGGTGCCACAGAAACAATTTTCAACCAGCTCCCTCTCAAATAGCATATCTGAAAGAAATTAAAACTAAAAAAAAAAAAGAAAAAAAAAAAAAGAAAAAAAAGGAAAGAGGGAAAAAAAGGAGCAGCTGCACTTGTTTTTGCTGCAGGAAGTTCTCTGATGGGGAGAAAACTTCCTTATAAAAACAAGGCATTCGTTAGCACTTCTCGTTCTTTGCTTCGCAGTTGCCTTCAGGCCATTGCAATATCGCAGACTTTTTGCACCCATCATCCAGCCTGCTGTTGCTCCAGTGGACAATAATCCCCCCAGGAGTTTCAGTGGCCTCCACTCCTCAGGAACAAAATACAAGAAAAATACAACACCATTTTTATCTTGAAGTCTTTTTTTTTTTCACCTCTGTCTTCCCTGGGTGAGCCATTTTGCCTGTGTGTCTCTCCCTTCTGACCCAAATCATTCCTGCTGGCAGTAATTTTTAGCTGTTGAGCTCAAGACTTAATACCAGCTAGTATTTTATCTCCTGTTTCCAAAGCAGCACTTCATAGCAGACAAACAAACCTATTTCCTCATTGCAATGATTTTTTTATGTACCACAAACCTGCTTTCACCTCCCCTTTGCTGAGGATATTCCTTCCCGTCCCCAAACTTGGCTGAGCTCTTAACTATTTCCACTTTGGCCACACATTTGGAAGTGCCACCAGAAAGGATCAGTTTGGGTGTCTGATGCAAATTTATCACCCTTGGCTAAAATGTCTGGGCTGTTTTCCAGCTCTCCCCACCTGTGGCATCACCACTGTTAGCTCAAGAGTAACAAAAATCCAGCACTGAACATTATTTGCAGCTAATAACAAGCTGGGCAAACACCTGCTCTGACAGTGAGTGACCTGTAAGAGAAAGTTCTGGAAGTACAAAACGCCAAACCACATTTATTTATGGGCAAACTGGTCTTGTGGAAGGTGTCTCTTTAAGGATCTTTAAGGTCCCTTTCAACACAGACCGTTTCATGGCTCTGGGATTTTCACAGCACGGCAGAATTGAGGTTTCTGTTGTAAGGTTTACATGAAGTATTTAACCTGGCGGCACAGGAATGGTGCATGGGAATGACTTGTGGGTGGCTCCCCATGGAAATTTTCCAACTTGCATCCATGACTGCACCTGCCCCACGGCTTACACAAAAGCTGCTGTGCTGAGACCAGAGGAATCCTTCATCCATTACCTGAGAAATATCACTTCTCATCATCCATGCTGACACTGTCAACTTGTCTTCTCCTGATATTCTGCCTTCCCCAGAAGCCCAGAGGCACCACACAGATCTTCCTGCCCTGCTCCTGCCAAGGGATCAATGCAGTTTTCCAGGACTGGCATGGCTGAGCTGCCAAAATGCCCTGAAATTTCTCTGCAGGAGAGGTGGCATTGAGAAAAACAGCTACTTAACCTGTATTGTATGAGGTTGGCAGAGAGATACAGCCCTGTGCTGGCCAAAGCAGCAAGTCCTGGCATTCCCAGGCTCCATGACCTGCACTGGGAGAACCACAATGATTGAGGCTTGTACTGACATGGGCAGAGCTCCGTCAGCAAGAGTTGTTATTGAACTAAACTCCTGGCAGCTGCTAGTGAATGGGTCGACTTTGTGTCAAAAATCTCTCAGGGGCAGTAGAAAAAGGAAGAAATTTACAGGATGCATTTGTTTCCAAATATGCCGGGAAATTATCCTGATCTGCAGCTGACAAATGCTTGGGGGAAGTTTTCCCCAGAGATGTGGATGGGCTGAAGGTGAGTTGTGGCCAAGGCAGCCCCATGGGGGAAGATCAGGGTGTAAATGGAGCCAAGCTCAGCACACAAGGAGAGGAGGAGAATCCTCCAAATCTCTGGGGCTGAAGGAGGAAATGACTATTTTGGCTTCTCATCTCCATAAAGGAGAAAGGTTCCAGGTCCCAGACCAGCTGGTTTGGAGATCAGTCTTGTCTGTGGGTGGTGTGGCCTCCATGAGTATCTGCTGCACATTCCTCAGGGTCCACAGACCACCAGAACCACCAACACAATGTGTCACCCCCCATGATCATCCTTCCATGGTCACCCCCTATGGTCATCCCCCATGGTCATCCCCCAGGGTCATTCCCCATGGTCATCCTTCCACAGTCATCCTCCATGGTCATTTTCCAGGGTCATCCCCCTATGGTCATCCCCCATGGTCGTTCCCCCATGGTCATCCCCCATGGTCATCTCCATGCTCTTCCCCCATGGTCATCCCCCATGGCCATCCTTCCATGATCATCCCCCATGGTCATCCCCCCATGGTCATCCCCCAAAGCTCATTCTTCCATGGTCATCCCCCATGGTCATCCTCCCTTGGTCATGCCCCCAGGGTCATTCTTACCTGGTCATCCCCCCAGGTCCCCTTCCTGCCACCTCGTGCCTCCTCCACCTTTGCCCCCAGACCCCCAGTCCCTCCCATTAACCCATCCCAGGAGGGTCAGGGCTCCCAGCAGGGTGGTGGCAGAAGGATGCTCTGCCCCGTGAGCTGTCCCCTCTGTCCCTAGGAGCAGTGCCACCTCCTTGGCAGAGCCAACCGTGCTCAGAGTCCCCAGCCAGCCCTGCTGGCCACGACCCTGCACTATGGGGTGTCCCTGAACCCCATTTCAGCCCCCAGTGCCAGTCACTGCAGAGACGGGACACGGCACCGAAGCGAGAGCTCAGCATCCCTTCAGCTGCTGCTTTCCCTGCCGCTATCACCGCCCCTCGCTGCCGCCCTGCCCGGCCAAGGGGACGAGGATGTCCCTTTTCTCCAGCTCCGAGCTGCTCTGGGTGTCTCTGCCACTGTCCCCTGGCTGCCACAGCGATGCGGTGCTGGCAGCAGTGCCAGCCCAGCCGTGCACACGGTTCTGCTTCCCTCTAGTGACAGCACTGCTCCACTTGGGACTGGAGCCCTCACTGCAAACCCCATGGATGGGGGGTGGCAGCAACTCCATCCCCACTGCCTTGTGTAGAGCTGGGCATGAAGGGTTCTGTGTCCATGCGAATAATCTTCATTTCTCTGTCCACATCCTCTGATCACGGACATTCCCTTCCCAGGGCTGGGATGCTCGAGACCCTTGGGATGGTTACTGGGAAAAGCTGATTCGGAGCACTTGGTGGGAGACATGACCCCTTCCCACACAATCCCAGACCAAAGTCCTTCCAGCATTTATGCTCACCATCCTTTTCCTAAAACTGCCTCAAGCAGCAGCGATGAGGGGATGGGTGAGGATGGAACAGGGACTGACCTGGACTCCAGTCTGGGGCACTCAGCTCAGAAAAAAGCAGCCCCAAATTCCTTCTTTTCTGATAAAACACACAAAATGCATTTCCTTGCTCTACAAAGGATGTCTCCTATGGTGGCCAAAAGCAGCCATGTCCTAATAAAAAAATCCATGCCTTCTGTAAAAGGCAATGTCTGTGATATCTCACCACAGATTTTATTTTTTAAATTCCAAAGCTTCTGTACACAAAGCATTTTCTTCAAGAAGCTCTCCACAGTTTTTGTAGGCTCTCCTCATCACTATTTAACAGCTAGACTGCTCCTTGAGGAGCTTTGAATGCACTTTGTATTACATTTCAGCCACCCTCCAAGGTTGCTCCATGACCCAGACCAAGATCATTCCAGGTGCCTCTGGCAGCCAGGCCCCACCATCAGGGCTTGTTCATTTTGATTTATCCCCTCACTGACTGACTCCTTGACTTCGGCTCAGCCAGTTCTGCATGTTTATTCACTGGGGGGAAAACTTCCCTCGGCCTCATAATTGTTTCTGTCTCAGCTGTTTTCTGCTCCATCACTTGTTTCGGGAAAAGGGGCTTTTTGGGGAGGTGATTCATTGCTCTGTGGATTTTCCTGCATACTCAGTTCATCAGCTGCCCCATCCTCTCCCCTTTGCTGCTGCTTCCCCCCAGTTCACCCATTCTCCACAGCGAATTGATTCACTGTTGAGGTTTATTTTTGGCTTCCAGCTGTTGGGCTCCTCGCAGCTGCCTCAAGCTGGTGTGTTCTTCCCTGCTCCCCATCTCCTCTCCTCCTCCTCCTCGCTTTCCTCCTGCTGGCTATATTCCTCCATCTAATTCCCCTGCTGCCTCCTCCATGCAATGTTTGGCTATTTTTAATGGTCTGAGTGTGCCCCACTGATGGCAACCAGAAGCTGGAGGACAGCAGGCGTGTGGGGGACATTTTGCACAGCACAAATCTGAAGGCAGGACATGGGGTTGGACACGAGCAGGGCTTCAGGGTGAGGTGCCACCAGCCTCTGGGCACCAAGTTAAGGGCTGCCACCCATTCCTTCATCCAGGCCGAGCAGGATCAAGGCTATCCCTTCATTCCTCCATGTTCAGAAGGAATAAAATTCACAAGCTGTGATTTAGCTGAGGTGACACCACAAGCACAAGGTGTCCAGAGTGGCTTTAACCACTGTCCCCGCCAGATCCAAAGTAGCTGCTGTCTGTGAGTCAATGAAGGACAGGAGAGGAGGGATTTAGGTAGCTTGATGCCAACTGCAGCACCCAAAGCCAAGCCCTGGCTCTGTAAATCCCCCAGCTCAGCTCTGATTTAATCCTGGAGGTGTCTCAGTTCTGCAATGCCCTCAGCACAAGAGAGATCCTGGCCAGGCAGAGGCTGCGTCCCAGGGAGCTTCCCCTGACCCTTCCCTTGTGTCAAACCCTCCTGAATGTAAAAACTCCTGTGGGTTTGTACATCCTAAACCTCTCAGCTGGAGCTGGGTGCTCTCCAGGCCACTCACCCCAGGAACCAAGGACTGAGGTCCCTTGGACACAGGACACAGTGTTGGGGTGGGCTGAAATCCACGCTCCTCATTTGGGTAACACACTGAACTCAGCTCCACCCCTCTGAGAGATTTCTTCACTCCTGGGGCTCTCCTTTGAAATCCTTCCCATTTTCCAGCCCCCTTTTTGCAGCATGGACCCCGAGCCTGGGCATGGCATCCCTGTGCCTTTCCCCACACCCTCCCTGCCCTGGTTTGGCATTCATTCACAGTAGCCCTTAGGTGGTGTTTGTGTCTCCCATTTGGGTGATTATTGACCCAAAACCTGTGTTTGAGGGATTTTCCCCTTCCTGAGACCAGGTGCTCTGGTGTTGGATCTCATCCCGGACTGTGCCAAGCTCAGGTTTACACAGCTGCAGGCACCAGGCAATTCATCTCACCACTGATTTCCCCTCTCCTCCACCCATTTTTGCCCAGCAAAGAGTTTCTTCTCAATTCCAGTTCCTTTGGGGGCTGGATGAGCACAGATCTGAGCCCAAGTGGACACTGTTGGGAGCAGACCTTTATCCACCCTGTTTTCAGTCACATTGCTGTTGTGCTGGGTTTAACGTGGGCCATGGGGATGTTCACAGCTTTTTCATGAGAATATAAAAACACAGAATCACAGAATGGTTCAGGTAAAGATCACCTAGTTCCAACCCGCAGATGATTCAGGGCTAAGCTGAGTGGCTTCTGGAAACCTGAACAGGCCACAGAGCATGTTCTCAGGTGTGAAGTCCTATAAAAATAAGCTGCACTATCACAGCTTTCTGTGGTCCAGCCTCCACCAAGCACAAATTCCACAAACTTCTGCTTTCCCCACTCCTGAATCCGCTCTGCCCTGACTCTGCACGTCTGGATTTTCTCCACTAGGTCGCAGCATTAACTTCTATTTTCCTCTCCTTACTAAACCAACAAACTGGGGACATTTTTTATTTTTTTTTAAATTCAGTAGGCAGCTCTGCCTTGTCACCCCTCTGTCCCTCCTGGCGCCGGCACAGGGCTCCTGGGGGCTGAGGTGACTCAGTGTGGGGTGGCCACAGCATCCCTTGGGGTCCCTGCAGAAGGGCCTCGGCTCCTATTTGCATCTGGGCTCGCCTGGCTCATATTCATTGTGAAATTAAAAGTGAAAAAAATAAAGTATTAATCACTAATTACATCGCCAGCATGAAGCCTGGAGGAAGGGGACAATGCAGGACCACCAAAGCACTCCTTATCTCTTCTCCCAGACAGTTCTTTCCCCCGGTGTTGATGACTGAGAAGTTTTCCCTGCTGATTTACAGCTTCATCCCCATCAACTGGCACGTAGGAAGGTTTCTAGCATGGAAAACACGAGTGGTGTGTCCAATTCCTGCTGCCATTCCCTCTGAGGATGTTGGGATGTTCTCTCCTGGATGGGGCTGCATCTAGCAGGAAATCTGGACCACTTGCCCCCTCCAGAGCTTTACATCTTCCCAGCTGAGCACTCTGGAGGTGTCTGGCGTGGGGGGAGTTGTTAGCTGCTCTCTGGAGCCCTGCACATGGCCAGGAAGGCCCCAGCACAGGAGACGGGGCTGGGTCCCGTGGGAGATGCTGCTGCTGGTGACGCATCCCCACAGGTGCGCCCACGGATGCTCTGGCTGCTGCCTGGTTTTGGGGGAGCACAGCGAGGTCTGAAGGAGGGTTTCTGTGCTTTCACTATGAGCAAATGGTGCCAGCAGTGGGGAGAAAGCCCTGCACAGCCCTGAGGAGATGGTGGCGGGCTAAGAACCAGCTACAAACACATGGAAGGTGGGGGTAGAGACACAGCCAAACTCCTCTCTGTACTGCTGGATTGTGACAAAAGGCACCAGTGGCAAAGTGGGACACGAGAGGCTCGGGCTGGAGGTGGGAAACACATCCAGCTCTTACTGGGAGACACAGAACTAAACTGTACCCCCCACACTTAGGGGATTTCAGGCTTGGCCAGAACCTGGCTGACACCCTGGCTACAGTTCTGCTCAGAGTGGGAAGCTGGACTTCAAGATGTTCCTTAGACCAAACATTTCTATGCAAGTTGGACTTTTTAAAAATTGGTTTTCCTGCTTCTGTGTGTCCTCGAGCTGCTTTTGTGCTGTCTCTGCAGCCCTGAGCTCTCTAGCTTATGAAATGCTGGTGTTTCCAACAGCAACAGTGATGCAGAGTTCCAGAGGTGGAGGAAGCAGCATCGAGGAGGACAGGATTCCCCTGGGGCAGCAGGAAATGCCTGGACAGATGGGTGCCAGGTCCCCTTCAGGAAATGCCTGGACAGATGGGTGCCAGGTTCCCTTTGGAGCCATCCAGGCATTGCTCCATGATGAATTACTATTCCTCCTGCTCCCAAGTCCTTCTCAGCTCTCTTCTACTCAAACCCACGCCCCAGGGGCATTCTGAGGTCTCAGCTCACTGGTGCTGTGTTTGGGATAGATCCTTTGCAAACTCATCAGCCACCAGCTAATGCAGCCTCACAAATCCTCCCCTGACTGCCCCACTGCTCCCCTCTGCCAAAGCCAAGGGAGGTGCTGAGGCTGGAGAGCGTTTTCAGACGTGGGACATGGTCACTCAAAACCTGCCTGGCCAGAGCACTCTGCATATAAATATAAATATACATACAAATATACATATAAATAATAGAAGGTGGATGTGCTGGGAGCTCCAGCTTGGAGGGAACCCAGCACACGTGTCCTTGTGCGGATGGATCCGGCTGTGCCTGGGGCAGCTGGGAGCACACAGTGTTCAGCACTGCTGCTCCCAAGGGCTCCAGGGGCTGGAACATCTCAAGAGGAGAGCTGCAGCCTCACCCTCAGGGTTTTCCTGGCATCTGACCAAGTGCCACAAGTACAAGCTATTCCCAACACAAGCACACGCTCGGTACCGCTGCCTTCCCTCTGCCCTCCCACTCCTGCTTGCGCTCGGCTCTGCTTCCCCAAACACAATTCCTCCAAAGCTGCCTCTGCTAAAGCAACGAGGGATCCAAGCCCTGAGCACCTGAGGTAACCCCCAGGTTTTTCTCTCCCAGATCCAGCTTCTTTGTGCTGCCCTTGCTCTGTGATGGGTTCTTGGGAGCTGCAGAGGGTAGGAGAGGTGAAGAGATGTCCACATCACTCTTGAGTACTTTGGCTTGAATTATGTCCTGTTCTCTTCTTCCGGACCTGTGGCTTTTTACCTGCAGTGACCTTCCCTGACTCGCTGTTTACCTTGAGAGAAAGGGAACATTTGCTGCCTAGTAGAGCTCAGCTACAGCTTTTCAGTCAGCGATGAAAACACTCGAAAGCTAAGAGCAGCATCTGAATTTAAAAATCATAATTACAGTGCCCAAGAGGCAGAAGTTGGAAGAGGGCAATGAACAAAGCAGGAGGTTGGAAGAAAACAAAGAAAGGCATGAGAGCAATCTGCACTTTGAACAGAGAGTCCTGAATATCTTGCTCTGGCTACTTCAAATTGGGCACCTGAAATTAATAGATTCTTTGACCTTCGTTTCTCTGTGCTCTGTGTTCTTTGTAAAGCAGAAACCACAACAGAGCCTATCCCAGGAAAAGAAAAAAAAAAAAAAAGCCACGAGAACAACTGCTCCAGCCAAAGCACTTGGATGCTGTAGAGATGAGGATGAGGAAGGAAAAAAAACCCCAACCCTGAACGGCTTTTCATGAAGTGAGTACCAGCATCGCGTGCAGGGAGCGGGACAGTGTCCTCTGGAATAAAAAATACATCCCAAAAGTGTCATTAAGGATGAACCACACACCCACAGGGGCTCTGTGGGCAGCCCGAAGGCAGGCGCCTCTTGATTTTTTAATGCTTTCTCAACCTTGTCACTTCTGGTGTTATTTTGATGGGTTTTACACATAGGACTCTGCTATATTAAGAGCATGTCTACATATCTCACAAATTATTCTGCCTGCAGAGGAAAGCCTGGCACAAACAAACAGAGCCTTGAGGTTGCTCCCTCTTGTCTAAGGAGCTGGATATTGAGCTTTTCCAAGAACAGGTATGGAGAATGGATGGGGAGCAGCCCTGGGGAGGATGAGCAGCTCAACATGACCCAGCAATGGCTGATGGTAGCCCAGACACCCTCCCAGTCCTGGGCTGTATCACAAGTGTGGACAGCAGGTCAGGGAAGGGATTCTGTCCCTCTGCTCAGGTGAGATCTCACCTTGCAGAGCAGTCTCCAGCCCTGGGGCTCACAACGCAGGAAAAAACAGGAATGTGTTGGAATGAATCAGATGCTCATAGGGACATAGGCCCTCTGCTCTAGAGTCAGGCTGGGACGGCTGGGGGGACAAAAAGGCTCCAGGAAAACCTGAGAGCCCTTGCTAGTGTTTAGAGGCACTCCAAGAGAGCTGGAGAGGAACTTGGGACAATGGCATGGAGTGACAAGACAGGTGGAAATGGCTTTCCACGGCCAGAGGGCAGTGTTAGGAGGGATATTGGGAAGGAATTCTTCCCTGTGAGGGTGGTGAGGCCCCGGCACAGATTACCCAGAGAAGCTGTGGCTGCCCCTGGATCCCTGGAAGTGTCCAAGACCAGACTGGACAGGGCTTGGAGCACCTTGGTCTAGTGGAAGATGATGGGAAGTTGAAACTAAAGAATTTTCAAGGTCCCTTCCAATCCAATCCAATCCCATCCCATGATTCTGTTTTGGCGATGATTGCTGACCACATCATCAGGTAACTTCACTGATGGATCCCTCTGGATTTATTACACCATGGTCTCTGCAAGGGCTGTTCTTGCTGCTGTGCAGGATGGAAGAGAAAGGATAAAATCCACACGCCCTAATTCTAGAGTCTTGCTCCTTTAAACAGATGAGGGAGGGAGGGTTGGTAAATCCTTGGACAGTTTCTCATCTTGCCTCGACTGGGCTGGGCTTTGGGCTCAGTCTGTTGTCTGGTCCCCTGTCACAGCTGCTGTTGTAATGATTCATCCATCTGGTTTTCTGGGAAAAGAAAATGAGCTAGAGAAATGTTTTTGTTTTTTTTTTCTGGCTGTATCTTTCCTGAAACAGTTACAACTTTGCACCCACTGGAGTTGAAGGGGGAAGGAGTCTTACGCATCACTTTTCGCTTGCTGGAGCAGAGACAGAAGTGCTGAGAATCCCATTCCTCAAAGTCAGACCGTGACGGTTTTGTCCTGAACTGTGCTTCCAAGGAGCAAAAAACGATCCAACAAAGGCTGTCTTCAGTGGGTGCACTGGACAAAAGCTTGTGCTGATCACTGCAGGGACACCCGCTCCTTCCAATGGCTCCTTGTCTGCCGGAGCTCTCCAGAAATTATGTGGGATGAGCTTGGACACAAATCCAGGTGGAAATCAAGGACACTGAAGGTTTTGTCATTGGATTGAAGCAGTTACTCTCATGAGTGGTGTAATTTATCATAAATCAGATAAATATGGGGGGATGAAATCTGAGGAGTTCACTGGACGATGTTCAGTTTCAAAGTGCAACAGGAAGCCACACTGGACATTCTCCTTGTTGGTTTGCACAGTGAGGATGACACAATGTGCCCATCCAACTGGGAACACCAAGACAAACTTGCTTAAGGAAAGTGGCACTGTGAAGTCCCTTTTTCAGCACATAAAAACACTGTTATAAACCAGCCAGCTCCAGAGGAGATCTCCTCACTCCAGGATTGCATCTTCCTTGGTCCAGGCTTGGTTAGAGGTCAGTCGGGGAAAGCAGCAGCCTGCCTGGGAGCAATCACTCCTCCATTCAGACACACATCAATGAATTTCCATCAAAGGGGTCAAGTATCAAAGTTCTTTTCTATGCTGCTGGAGCGAACCTTCCTGGGACAAATTCCTGCCCTTATTCCGGCTCTGTATCTGTTACAAGTGACTCCTGTGAGAACCAGATCCTCCTGGAACCCACCAGCACAGGAACTACCCCCTTTGCTGGTCCAGCATCCTTCCTCTCCCGTCCCCATCTTTATTTTTTCCAGGTCTCCTTCTCCTCAGCAGCCTTTCCTCGCGCTTGCCCGTTCCATGATTTCATCCGAGGTGGGTGGTGAGCTCGCTCTCCCTCGCGCAGCCTCTCCCGGGATCCCTGCCAGCTCCTCTCCACCCACGGCCTCTCCAGACCAGCCCCACCATGCAGCATCTCACATCTGGCAGGCTGGGGAGCCAAGGAGCACCTCACCTATCCCCCTGCACCTTCCAGGGGCTGGCATCTCCAGCCCTGCATCCCACGGGATCTCGTTTTCCCACCGATGGGTCGTTGAAGCGCCTTGGGAATGCTCGAAAGCTGCAAAGCCAGAGCTGAGTTTAGAAAACGGCTTTTGGGGTTGAATGCCAAATGAAATCTGCCTTTTTTAACCCTCTTTTTCTGAGCTGCTCCTTCACATAAAACCTCTGCGGGGATTTAAGCATTCCAAGCCTGGCTGATGCAGGAGCAGCAGGCAATGAAGTCAACTGGTCCCATGGTTTCAGAGATTGTGGAGCTGAAGATGGCAAAGCAGAATTGAATCACATTTTGAATCTGTTAAGCCAAAGTGTTAAAATTGAAAACAGCACAGGACAGCTTCTCAAACCTCTCGGGTTATTCCCTCTGCTCTTCTGCCGTGATTTTTAAAAATTAATCTTTTCACTATTCCTCCTGATGCCATGTCTGTGAGTCCATAAAACCAATTGCTCCTTGTCAGAGAAGTCCGACGCCGGTGATTTATAGGCTTTGCTTGGAACGCAGCACACAAGTACTTCACTTTTTCATTCGCCCTTTCTAAACGTTTTTAACGATCTGCTTCCTCAGATCTGTTTACATTTGGGACATTAAAAGCTAAGCAACAACTCCATTATGAGAAAGAACACCATAAAAATTCCAGCATTGCCAGGAAACATCTCAATACAGTGATAAACGTAGCCACTCTCTCGTCCTGCTGCTCATCCGTGGGAAGACTGGTTTATAAATTATTCATGAGCGCCTTAAAATTTCCAGGCTAATCTCAACTAAAAAGTGGGGGGTTTTTACACCATTGTTTCGCTCCAAAGTTCTCCAACTGGAATTTTGATTTGCATAGCGAAATGTTGAAAACTTACTTGCACTGAATTTCTCTTTCCTTCAAGTTGTGATTTCAGTTCTCACACTGGAAACACAGTGGAGAGTCTTTACGTGACAACTTATTTGGAAGCCAGGAAATCTGTGATAATTCCCATGAATTTCCTGAGAAATTTAGGTTTTCCCAGAGGGGGTTTTTGAGGAGGTTTGGATTTATAAGAATTCTGGCATCTTTCAGTCGACAATCCCATCAGCCCATGGCATTTTTAGTGATGATGAACTGTACGGGGGACTATCAAGCCATTCTTTTCCCAGTCTGTTTCAGTAAGGAGAGGCAAGACTGAAGATTAAATCACGTCAAAATCTAACCAAGAAAATCACTTTGTGGTCCTCTGGAGGCTACTAACAGACCAGCTCATTTACCTGTGCTCGTGGATTTTACAGCTGCCAGTCTGTTCTGGGATTTAATTTGCACGGTGGCATTGCAGTATCTTCCATGCAAGATCATCAATTATAAATAAATCCCGCTGGGTTTTTACGCAGTAATGTTACAGAAAAACAGGCAGTCGTGATATTTAAAGCAATGAAGTTAAAAGAGTCACCTTACATCCCTCTTGATGTCCATGCTCTGCCATGCATTGCTTAGCAAACTGTTTCCACAGGCAGCTCCCTTCCCAGCCACTTCATGCCAGGCTGTGCTGCTCCAAATGAGGGTCAGTGTCTGGCTTTCCAGGCTGGAATCCAGCCAGAGACATGAAGGGCTTGGCACGTGGAGTGCTTTGCTAAAGTACAGATAAAAAAACAACTTTGCAGCAATAGGTGAGTGATTCTTCACTGTGAAGGTGGTGAGGCTCTGGCAGAGGCTGTCCAGAGATCCCTGGAAGTGCCCAAGGCCAGGCTGGACAGGGCTTGGAGCATCCTGGGATAGTGGAAGATGTTCCTGCACACGTCAGGGGGATGGAACTGAATGGTGTTTAAGGTCCCTTCCAACCCAAACCAATCAGTGACTCTGAATTTCCCTAGCACCAAAATACTGAACTCAAATCTTTGTGATCCCAAGTCTCACCTCTCCTTTTTTTTTTTTTTTTTGCCAAGGGGGCATTAAAAACACTTCTTGACGTGGATAAAATGGTTTTATTGACCCCAGGGCTGAAGATAGATCATCTGTTTCCATGACAGGGTCTCCAGAGAGGAATCCTCTGGGGATGATGCTGAGAAGGCAGCATAGACAGAAACTGCATATAAGGGACCTAAATACCCAGCAATGCAGGCAGCAGAGCAGGCAGCCACACATCTCTCCATGGACTCTTCTTGGAAGGTTGCTGGAAATCCAGTAGAGTGAGAATTACATCAGGAAAAACGTTTTTTGCCTCCTGTTTCAAGGAGCTGAGTGGGAACATCTCAGCCAGGGTTTGTAACCATTACAGTGACCAGTACACACTGAACACCATCTTGTCTGTTCAACAGCACAGGTGGGACCACAGCTAGTCCAGCTTTACTGCTTGAAGCCCCGAAGTTCTGAATGTTTCCAGAGGAGATGCACCTGCAGCACCTGGAGAAGAGAACTCAGCAGTTTGATGGACCATTGTCAGAAACCAGGAGAGCAGAGCTGTCTTAGTGATACCTGAAAAGTGACAACTTCTCCTTGCAGCCAGTTTAACCCAGGTTGCTTCACTGGAGTTTGCTTCACTGCTCTCACTGGATCTGATTCACCAGTTAGTTAGAAATTCTAACTCCATTTTCATTAGGATTACCCAAACAAGGAAGAATTTGCTCTGCTGGCACCTTGACACTGCTGTGAGCTCTAACAGCCTGTTTTACTGCACAGCAAACCTCTGGCAATACAAGCCTCTGCTGTTTCATACTTAGCAAAGGTCCCAGCAGGACTCAAACCAGCCCACAGTAAAAGCCACAATACCCGAATTTATCCTCCTCATACCTCTGCTGCCCATTCTGGCACTGGAAATGTGTGCTAAAGACACAGCAGATCCCACACAAACAGGTTATTTTTGATTAAGAAATCTCAAACTGTCTTGAAGAAATCAGGCAGCATCTTGTAGAATACCACAATTTTGCCTCATTTACTGTTACACTCTTTCATAAGCATCCTATGCCTGGATGTTTCATCAATTAATGTTGAATATTATACAAACTATACTGAAAAATAGAGTTCTGACCCTCAATTTATTTGCTGTGAAAACAAAGCAGTTTTTCACTATCACCCCAAGCCCCTATTCAACATAATCAGGTTATTTTCCCCCCAGATTCCCAATATACAATGGATTTCACAAAACATCCTTATGTAGAATCCCGACATTTTGAGACTGTGATGCAAGAGCACAAAAATTTCAGACAAATTAATTGCAGCAATTGAAATTTAGGCTTGATGTAGGAGAATGAAGTGGTTTCAGGACTCATTAAGAAAAAATGTGAACACTATCAGACATTTCTTAAATATTTTTGCATTAAAAATTTCCCAGTAGAGACCATCTTTCTCTCCCTCTCATCCTACCATCCAGCACATTTTCTATTAATCCAGAAGTGAGAGGGTTTTTTGAGAGAAGCAATTGACTTCCAGTGCTGCTTTTGGCTTAGTCCAAGCGTTGATTTCATTTTAGCATCATTCCAGAGCACCAGCAACGGGACAAACTTTTCTGGCCATGGAAACCGTTCCCCTGCACGCTGCATTTTGTGATTGCTGCAGGGTCTGCCAACAGGAGGATGGAGCAGACCTGCAAACAAATAGTTTAAGTTATCAACTGTGCTACCTGACTGGTGTTTTGAGCCAGGTGCAGGTTTTGCAGGCACCATTTTGCACCCAAATCTGTGTGACAGGGAAGACTTGTCTTGCAGTAGCTTAATTTTTGTAAAAGGCCAGGAGCTGAGAGCAAATAGGATAACTTAAAAAAAACCCAAACCAAACAACAAACAAAAAAACCCCCCTTTGTTACATATGCTTCCCTCTTCCCAGATACATTTTATGCTGAAACAGGCATTTTTTTTCCTTTTTCCATCCTTTCTTTTCCTGTAGCTGTGAAGAAGATCCACCATGAGCAGGAGACAATTCTGTGTGTGAGCACACAGGCACACCAGCAGCAGCGCTCGCATCTGAAAATACTTCCATGACATCCAAGCACGTGGCAGCTCCGTTTTTCTGACTATGTGATGCCAAGAACTTCTTTCCTTTCAACAGAAAAAATTAAAACGTTATGAACCTTCTTCACCTGTTTCTGCACCACTTTGTAACTGGTGTGAACCTTAAGACCAGTTTTTGTGTTAACAAGTTTCCTTGAAGTCCAGACATTTCAATCCTACGTGCACAGCACCAGCAACTCCAAACAGATCCATTTGCTCCTTCAGGGACTTCCCACAAGAAATCATTTAAGCAACTGCATGGCAGCTACTTAGGCAGTGGATGTACTTAAAACACAGTGATTACTTGCAAGTCACGCTTCCACCACCACTTAATTCTGCACAGCTTTTAACCTCCACAAGAACATCTGTCAAACCCCCTAAAACATGTAGTGCTCTGCACTGTACTGCAAACCCCCCATGCTGCATGCTGAGTTGCCATATTTCAATTTTTTTGCCATTAATTTAAGGGCTTAACCTACAGCGTTTTGCACTGAACTTTTGTACTTGCTATTTCTCAAAGCTCTGTCTGAAAATAGACAGAGTATGAGGGTGGATTTCATGAATGGATGGAAGAGGTTTTAAAGAGAGAACAAGAAGTCCCCATTGGTTTGTGATTACCTTAATTAGAAATAAAGACCACCTCATTCCACCCCCCTGCCATGGGCACGGACACCTTCCACTATCCCGAGTTGTTCCAATTCCAATGTCCAGCCTTGCTTTGGACACTTCCAGGGATCCAGGGACAACCACAGCTGCTCTGGGCAATGTGTGCCAGGGCCTCGCCACTCTCACAGGGAAGAATTTCCTCTTAATATCAGATCTAACCTTGCTATTCCCCCTTGTCTTGCTACGCCTTTCCCTTGCCAAAATTCCTTCTCCAGCTTTCAATATACTTTCAATGTATTTTTCTATACATAAAAAAATTTGGAGGGATTAAAAGGAAGGTAGATTTAGAAACCTTAGAAATTCCTGTGAATATTCAAAAGCTGTTCCACTTGTTTACAAAAAACCTCTTTTTTAGTTACCCCATAGAGAATAGTGGGAAAAAGCAGCATGCTGCTGAATTCACCAGGACATCCAGGACACATTCCCTGCTACAGGCATGCCTTGCTGCAGGCTGGTGTGTGATGTGCTGCTCTAGGTTGGTCGGTGTTATGAACTCCCAAAAAGCTGGATGTAGAAGGACCAGCTGACAGAAGGATGATTTTCAGAGGGTACCTTCATGGATAATGAGATCCTGCTGCAGCTGGGGGGACAGGACCCACCTTCAACTCAGCCTCCAACCAGTTGTGTCTCTGAAGAGCTGAAATTTCAGAGAAATTCTTATATATTAAACACCCTTGGCGAGGTGACTCAGGTTGTTTGTGGCTTACTCTGTAAGGAGTGTACAAGAGGAGAATGCAAGAAGCTCTCAGGCTGGCAGGGAAAACCTTCATGAGATCTTGCTTTCAGCATGTCTGAAATACGGGAGCTGCAGATTGGAAGGTTTCCTGCTGCTCCTTTTATTTCCTCATACCTCACAGACAGATCATTAAACCAACAAGGTGGGGCTCCTCTTCTTTGATCCAAAGTCCACACTGGTTATTCTCACTGGGAAAACCACCTCCCTTGATCTTCCCTCTCATCACTGTAAGGCTTTCCAAACCATTCCAAGGATTATCTTCATACAGAGGACCTAAACCAAGATACTGGGTTATACATTTTACAATTCTCCACCTCCCAGAGTCTGAACTTGTATCATTTGTGCAATCCATTCACTGAAATAACACACTTCCCTGCTTTCATACCATTAAAGCTTCTCTCTGGAGCCTCTTATGTAAAAATTCAGAAGGTGCAATTCCCCAATCACTATAACCGATTTCAAATGGTGCTAGAAATTATTATTGACTCTGAACACCAAAAGAAATCAGTCATCCTCTAAAGGGGTTACGGAGATCTGCAAGGATGAAGAGTTATGTGCTGGACAGTATTTCACACTGGAGAATCCCCAAATCCTTGATACAATTCTTATTAAAGCACTGGTGAGAAAACAAAGGTTTAGAGAGTGAAAATTTTCAAAATCAACCATTAGGTACACACATTTTTAATACAGCAAAATACATTAAAAAATATAATGTTGAAACACTTTCCCAGATTTCAGCAGACTTGACAATGTGACCAACCTCCTGTGGTCTGATCTCAGTTGCTGGCCATTTTCATGAGCACATCCAGCCACCAACCTGCATGCTGCTAAGTCTTGTCACACAAAACAAGTAACACATTCTGATCTGCCAAACACGCCACAACAAAAATCCAAACATGCAGGAGGGATGCCAGCAGCATCCAGAACTCCCAGTGCTTCCATGCAGAATTACCTGTTCCAAATTCAATTGTTTGTCTTGTATGATACACACACAAAGTATTGACAAGTGTGATGAAATGGTAAGACAAATAGATCTAGGTAAGGCTGAAAACAGGTTTTGAGTTGAAAATTTAGAGCACATGAAGTTTCCTTCATTATTTCTCGGCATGTTGTATGAACTAGTTGCAGCAGTTTTTACTAGTTAGACATTAAAATCAACGTCCTCAATACTGAGTTAAAATTCTGTGTTTTACTTTGCCTTGTTTCTGTCTCAAAATCCTCTTGGGTTCTGAAGCTGCTGCTCACCACTTACAAATATAAACATGGTGACAGCAGTATTTCTGCCTTTGAAATCACTCACTGCATTGCTCTCCCAGGGGTCACCTGGATCACAGACCCCCAGAGTCCCATGGAGGGACTTTGTTTGGTGGTGGAGGTTAATTGGAATGGCAGAACCACACAAGCAAGATCTTGACTTTCTCTTCTTTTCTGAGGCTCCTGAGGGTCCATTTCCCTGATGAAGGCAGGCATTCTTCCTCCAAGAACACTGATTTCAAATGGTGCTAGACAATGAATAGTTAAATCTAAACCACCATATGAAACCAGCTTCCTGAGGGAGCTTGAGTCTAGATGGGAGGATATTCCTGTAACAATAAATTGGAAATGCCACAGAAGAATACCTAGCCACGTCGAGTTTTTTTTTTTCCTTTAAACAGTTGATGCTTTTTTCTTATTCTTACCCCTGATTTTGGTTTGAGTCACTCAAATGCTCACTTCTGTTTTCTATTACAGTGCTACCAACAGCAAGAGAATTGCTTGCAGCACTGTCGCTCAGAGGAATTTTGTTAGTCAAGCTTGAACAACATGTACAAGGCTTCAACAAGGAATGAAGGACCTTCATCCTGCTTGTGCTGCTGTCTTCTGTTAACACATTCTGTCTGCTGAGCTCTGCCCACAGCATGACTACATCCAGACACACCAGCAAGGGCAGCACTGCTGTGAAACTCATTCTTGTGACAGCGAAACACGTTAAGATGGTACCAAATCTTCATTTCAACAGCAGCAGCACAAAGATCAGCGTGTGACAGGAGCTGCACATTAGGGACTAAAGGTTGAATATTCATCCCAAAGGTCATGCACAGTGCCTGGACACTTGCCCACCTGTCAGCTAGCTCTGGCTGAGATGGGATTTGCAAATTAGGGGAAAAGAGTGTCTCCAAACTAACATTAAGTCCTGAGTTGATTATGGGCTATTCAGAACTGGCACTTAGCACCTGGAGCCAGCAGAGCTTCTAAGAAATCTGACAGAGGGTTCTTTCCTGGAAATCTGCTACTGAAGTGTGTTCTAGACAATTTGCTCCCTTTCAAACAGATTTTTTTTTAATAACCTCTCTGCAGCTCCTCATCTCAGCTGGCAGAACAAACATCAAGCACATCTGCAGAGCGATGTCGAGCAAGCCTTGAGTGTTTGCACAGCCCCACTCTCAGGGACATATTCTGGGAAGCACTCAGGTACATCACAGCCTCTCAGGAAGGAACAAAACCACCCTGGGCAGTGGCACAGAAGGCACCACAAAGTGTCTGCATGGCACAGGGAGGCACAAAGACACCCTGCGCCCCATCTGGTGCAGAACAACAGTTTTAAGGAAAACAACCCATCAGAGCAGGCTGGGCCTCCACAAGCAGGCAGTTCCTGCAGTTACTGGAAGAGCTGTCACCACGCCAGGCCACATCAGCACTGGATTTATTGTGCAGCTTTTCTGTCCAGAAAGTGCCTGTGCGGAGCAGAGCAGGCAGGAAGCAGCAGGACAGAGCTGTGCCCATGTCCCCCGGCTTTGCCCTGAGCATGCAGCTGCCTGGGAATCTTCCACAAAACACTCATGGGAGAATTAAGCTGCTTTAAAGTGCAGGCAGAACCAAACTCTTTTTCCTTCAGCCAAGCAGAAGGCCAGAATTTTGCCTTGCTGCAGTGTTTTCAAGAAGAGTGAAGCATTTTTTTTTTTCCCTCCTGCAGTTTATTATACCCAGGTGTGCTCCATACCTGGCTCTGGAAGCCCTGTTGAAAGCTGATTTTATCTGATTAGAATTAAAGAACCACTAGGTTGGACAAGACCTCCAAGATTATCGAGTCCAACCTTTGATTTCATACCACCATGCTCACTAAACCATATCCTGACTTGCCAGGTCCACTTGTTTTTTGAATGCTTCCAGGGATGGTGACTCCACCACTGCCCTCAGCCTGTTTCAATGCTTAACCACTTAACCACAGTAAAGAAATTTCTCTAACCAACCTGAACCTCTGCTGGTGAAACTTGAGGCTGTTTGCCATTGTCCTGTCACTTGTTACCTGGGAGAAGAGGCTGATTCCCATCTCACCACAACTTTCTGTCAGGTAAATGTTGGTCTTCAAATAAAAAAGGTCTTCCCTGAGTCTCATTTTCAACCTTCAGCCAGTTGTTGTAGAACTGACATTCCAGACCCTAAACCACCATCCAAGATGAACTCATGTGCCAAGTCCTGAGGACAAGCAAATATTCTCCATCTCCTTCACTTCAGGGGGCAGAAAACCATGTAAAAAAATTATTACACCTGTTCCTCGAGTTTCATCACCTGCTGACAGGCAGCTCTCTCTTCATTTACCACAAGGACAACAAACCCAAACAGCTCAGACTAGAAATCTGTCAGCAGCACAGCTAACACACTCCTCTCCAAGAGAATCTTCATGAGAAAAGCCCAAGAAACCTGAGATCCATCTGTGAAACAAGGACAGCAGGGGCACTTCACAATTTTCTCCCCTGGACAAGGTTAATTCCTGCTGCAGCATCTTTCCCATGCAGTTGCATCCATGACATCCACGGATCTGAAGCTGAGGTCCAGCTGCCTGGCTCTGCCTTTGCCACTTACAATGGTGCCTATCCAGAGAGCAAATTCTGCCATTTAGCATCATTTGCACTTTTGAAGAAAGCATCTTTCAAAACTTGTAATGACTCTGTGTGTTTCTAGAACAGGCTAATGAGAAACATGCTCACACCAGGGCTGTAAACTGTCATTTCTAAACTGGAAAACCAAATGAACTGCAGATACAGAGCTATTGTGCTGCTCCAAGATGCCTCCTTCTAATTAGGCACTGGGAGTTTTAAAACATTTTAAAATCTTGGACTGCTCCATCCTTCCCAGATTTAATGATCAGAAGAGCTGAGGGCAATTTCCTCGGTGAACTGGGAAGAAGAAGAACAGAGGAGTTAATGTCTTCACATTTGCAAGTAAGGACTTGGGAAACAGGAAAGAACAAACCCAGAAGTCAATGACTTAGATAAAAAGTGTAGATGGAAGAGCATCTGATTACACTTAGGTTTCTGCAGTTACAAATTAAGTGTTCTGTAATCCTCCAGAGAAAATTATGGGAATGACATGTCAGTGACTTTAAACTCTAATCTTACAAGCTTCGTAATTCATGTTTTTATTTGACATTGATGGGATCACTTGAATGAGTAAAGTTTTGTCTGCAATTAAAGCACTGCAAGAACCAAGTTTATGAAGGCTTTGTTTTGCTGTTGAATCATTTTAGTGATTTACAGGTAGTTTAGCTGCATTTAAACACTTGCTAGGGAAACCTCTCTCTTCCAATGATGAATTCCTGCAGAATTCCTGCACTTGGAATGACATGAGAACTGTCTGTGACTCCAAGTGACAACTGTGGCCACTTCATCCCATTAATCAGGGATAATCAGAGAGAACGTGCACTGGGTGCGACTTGGAAAGACTTCCATGGTGGACTAATGATTCTGTACAGGAAATTAATTAAAATATAAGTCCTACTGCTTCCTTCCCATACCCTGCCATAACAGGAGCTGTGTAAATGGATTCTGTTAGGGCTGCACTCATGACAGCTTTACGATCCATCTGAAAGGCAGAGCCAGCCTGGAATCTGCAGACAGTGGCCTGTGAGAACATCACATCTGACAAACTGTTCAACTTACTCCAACTTTTTAAATCCCTTTATTTTTTTTTTAATAATAGAATGTGGAGCCAAGGGAAGATGACAGAGTGACAAGTCTGCAGAAAGGCTCTGTCTGTGCCATGGGAAGGGACTGTGTGAACTTCCTATTTAATGTCTGGCTACAGATCTCATTTATGAGCTGCTGCAGACACCCATGGCATGATGGAGATGGAGAAGCCACTGAGAAATTATCTGTCAACTGAAAAACCAATTAATATTAACTGCAGTGAGAAAGAAGTGTCTACCCAGATAGAAACTGGGACTGTGAAGTCAGTTACAGATGTCTTTAAGGGATTTTTTTTTTTTTGGTCATTTTCAACTTAAACCACAGCTATTGGGGAAAAGCTGCTTCATCTTTTCTTTTTCTGCACCATCAATCCCCCAGCGTTTTCACCACCAGCTTAATGAATTCCAACTATCAAGAGAGCTCATCCGCTCTGTAATTTGTCTTTTTTTGTTCCCTTCACTAAACAAGCAGGAAAAAATGTTTTTAATTTGCAAGGCTGAATAAATACCTACTGTGTTTGCCAAGACTTTATTGACATTCATGGCTGTCCACAAAGCTGACTGACTTCTCACAGAGATGGTTTATCTCCTCAAGTAAAAAAAAATAAACCTGCCCTAACAAGAAGATGTTAATCTTCCTTAATAAAATAAATGAAAAGCAGCACTTCAATAAATAATCCTGTGGCTAGTCAAAGCCCTTCATTCAGGATATGGTCCCAGAGCAGATTTTTGTTGACAGCAAGATCACACAGCACTGGGACACCCTCCAGTGCTCACTGCTGCCTCTGATGCTGCACTTCTTGTCACCTTCAGCAGTACCAATGTGACTGCCTATGGGCCATGAAATTCATTCAAATGGTTCTAATACAAAGGAAAAAAAAAGCATTTCTTTTCTTGACCGAGTTATTTTCAGTCATCTGGTTTTCCATACAGTCAGGGAAGAGGTGGCACTGGTGCTGCTGAGCTGGAAATGAATGGCTGGGAGTGGGCAGAAACTGATTAAGGTGACACTAGCAAAAGGCATGAACTGTGGAATTACACCTTGGATAGCATCAAATCCCATCTCTCTTGCTCAGCTGGTCATGAGGAGTTGAGATGAGTTTCAGCCTGCAAGGAAACACAGTTCTTGAACTTTCACAAGAAAATCAATACACTGAACTCTGAGGTTCTTACTCAAGTCTTACTGGATTTTTACACAAGACTCAACCTTCCCCTGTTGATGCCTGTTTGCCTCCATTTTCCATTTGAATTTCTCTCAATGAACAATTCTGTCAACTTAAAATGAGCAACTTGCAAGAAACAATCAAAGCCTCCACAGCTGGAATTTAATATCATCATCAGGTCTGTGATGGCTTGATATAAACAGTAAGCACAAAAAAAGCATTTGGGTCATTTGGGAGGAAAATAATGACAAAGCAGTACTGAAAAGATTCTTACACTGATGACAGTACTTCACGTTCCTTCCTGTGCTTTGTTCAGCTGCACTGAGAAATGCCATGAAGTGAAGAGATCTGGGGAATATTCCTCTGAACCTCTAAACAGGCAAAGAGCCCTCAAATGAAGGCAATTATTTCCCGTTACTGAAACATCCAATTTACCCATTATCCATTTACCTTTGTACTTTTAAAAGCTCCTCAAAGATTAGAACAGGAAAGGCCTGATGGCTACAAAGTATTTACAACAAGGGATGCCAAGCAGGGACACAGATGTGCTGTACCTGACAAAAAGCATCCTCTACCATGTACAGCTTTATTCTCTAACAATTCATTACTCACAGGTTTGTCCTCAGAATCTGGAAGAAGAAAACACCAGAAGCCGTTTGAATTAGTCCCCTCTGTGTTGTTCTGCAAAGAGATGAATTAAAACAGAACTTGAGAATCATTTTTCTTTTCCTCCAGGTTTTACACAGATTTTTTAAGCCGCGTAATGACTCCTCACAATCTGTACTTGTGTGAGCTCACTCACAGCCAGAACAGGCAATCGAGGTGTGCCACTAACCCATCACTAAATACAGGCATCATGCTGCCTATAGAAAGAGTAATTTTGGATTAGAGCTCACCAAAAATTCACCAAAAAAAAGAAAAATCTGCTTTGTTTCATAACAAAATGTGTGTGTAGGCAACTCCTTGTGAGATGTATCCAAAGATACACCCAAGCCTCCTGGTAGAATCCCTGGAGCTGCAGTCCACTTGTGCACTGACTGTGGCAGTGGTGCCATAGGGAAGTCATTCTTTGTGGAGGCAGAATCCATAAATAGCAGGTGCCAGAGAATCACCTGCTGCACAGAGCAACAGCCCTGACGTAAAAGTTGTCTCAGATTTACTCTGAACTCTGTTTTGAAACCTCATCAGGCTGATTTTGGGGATTAGCAGGGAAGGAAATCCTAAAAATACAAAAGCAGGCTTAGCAAGCTGGGGGAAAGGCAGTAAGATGTTTTTGTGACAAAGGCTTCAGGATATGAATTATGCATTACCAAAAACTGACTTCAGTCTGGATGGGAGGAGGGAGATTTCTGTGCATCCAAATCCCAGCACAACGGGCACAAGCTGCTCTGCAGGGAATTACATCCATCCTGTACAAACACTATCCATTTGGGAATCTCACTCTCCTTTTTCCTGAGTATTATTCTGTGCTAATTGTGAGAATCTGAGGCAGAACACCACAAATAACCTGCGAAATCCTTGGAATCAGACTCCATCCAATTCAGAGGGGGCTACTGAAACCATAAGGAAGCAGGAACAGTCTGGCTTCAGCCTCCCTCTATTTCTGTCCACATTCCCACCCTGTGCCCATCACCATAGCAGCTGACTGCTCCTTCTGCAAAACACCAACCTTTGGGGCAGCAGAGGTAGGAAAATAGTGTTTTTGTTTTTTTTTTCCCAAATGGATCATCATTTGCTGGATAAAAGCAGCTGATGTTGTATTTTAGAAATTGGACAGGACAGCCATAATAAAAAACGTAATTCCCTGCTGATTGCTGAGGTATGTTAATGAGGGTATGATAATGAAGCAGCCACCCATAACAAAACTCACTGTTGATTGTCCATGTCTTACATTATAAAAACACTTACTTTCATTGCCACTGCTGCCTTTCTCATTTAAAATTATCTCAGTGGGGTCTGGGAGAAAAATAATGGCCATTAAGAATAAAAAAAAAATATATTTCTTCAGCTTAAAACTGTTTTTCTGACTTACAGCTTTTGGGACGTAAGAGTGATGAGCATCATTTTTAGCAACCACCCTGGCACTGTGGCTGTTATATAAGTTTCAATAGAAGCCCTAATCCCACCCCTGAGCAGAAATGCCCCTGTCATGAAGCACTCCAGAGCTACACCTGCTGTTTGTATCCTCTGAGCTGGACCACAGCCACTTCTGTCCCTACAAAGTGAGCTCTCCAAACCAGGCACCCGCTCACACCACTGCTCCTCTGCTTATCTCCAGCACTGGATTCATTTGTGCTGCTCCACACATCATTGTGGCACTTTGGCTGTCAAAGCATGCAAAGTGACCTGGAAGGAACTGCTCTGATGTATGTTTAAAAAGATAACAATAAACAGCACAAAAACATTTATCAGTCTGTGTTTTTAATTTTTTTTGTCTGATATAACACAAACTCAGCCTGCTCCACCATTACCCAAGAGGAAGCGAAATTAAAATTATCACACAGAACGAAGATAACAATTAAGAAAGATAGGAAGTTCAATCAGGCCACTTCAAGTTTTAACCTCAGGTTAATTCCCACGCCTCAGGAACACACTGCAGAGGACATTTCAGTCAAAGAAAAATATTCTATACTCCTCTCATCACACATGACACTGCAAAAAAAAACCTGAAATCCGAGCCAGGAATATTTTCAGAGTGAAATAAAACACTTCAGAACCTTTCTTTGTTATGCTGATGAAGCAAAGAAGCTGGATGGGGCACTGAGCAAGCTGGGGTAGTGGGAGCTGACCCTGCCCATGGCAGGGGGCTGCAACTGGATGGTCTTGAAGGTCCCTTCCAACCCAAACCATTTTGTGATTCTGTGAAGCAGAAATCAGTATTTTTTAAATCGGTTCACTTCCTACATTCTGCTGCTGCACAGTGACAAATACATATGCCAGATACATTTATATACTACATACTTCATAGCAGGAAAAATAACAGCGCAGAGATCTTACTCCATCAATGTACTGGAAACAGGAATTATTTACCTTTCAATTTGCACAGATTTATAAGCAGATTTTCCCTCAAACACAATGTTCTTCCTCTGGCATACGCAAGATGCCCTCTTGAGATCAGCACCTGGAATTTATAAGACGTTTCATTTAAATGCATGTTTGCATTTCCACTTCAGCTTCTCCTCACGAAATGCAGAGAAATCACACAGTTATGGTAAAAATAAAGATTTTATTGATCAGTGCCCTGTTAGCCATGTTAGAGTCTGGAAGATCCAGGAGATGAGAGAGATCTTCACTGCATGCTGAGCAAGGATCATCTGGAAAAACTGATGAGCATCTGGCAGTGCTGGAATCCATTACAGCTGCACAACCATGCACAGCTTAGAATATTTACTGATATTTACTCCTGAACCCCTTTTACTACTCAGTTTGTGCACGTGACTTCTGTGACAGGACAGTCACATCACGAGGATAAAAGCAGACATTGTGCTTCAATAATGAACACTGATGCTGGCACACGCCATGGAAATTACAGAGCTAATCAGAGGGCAACATGATGCTCCATGTATTGAACACAGCCAGGCAAGGGATGGGAAGAAGGGCTGCTGGATTCTGAAAATAAATTTGTTTTTGCTTTGATCTACAACAGCCATTAAACAACTTCAGTTGCACTAGAAAAACATGTCCCTGCCATCAGAAAACATAACGTACATATATCCAAGTTACTTGTGGTCTTTTTACTCTCTTCCCCACAACTGCCTCCACCTTTTACAGCTACAAACAAAGCCAGCATCTCTTAATTGGAGCAATAAAGGATAGATGAAGTTCTGATTTTCTTTGGGACCTGAGAAACTCAGTTTGTGCAGCAGGTATTTAACTTCCCAGTGGTTTCCAAGGAAGGAAACTACTGTAGCAGGATAGAGTCCCTGCCATGGATCAAGACACATTCATCTAGAAGCTTCATATAAAATAGAATAAAATGAGCTTGGTTTCTAGTTTACTGCCTGAGGCACAAAAGAGAGACATAAAGAAAGGAGAAAGTATAAGGAGTAATGACAATAAAACCTGATATCAAGGCAGATTAACAGCCTTTCTACTGTAGGCATCACAGAAAGATAAAGTTTTAAAATATAGGCTGAAATACAAAGGTGTTTTTGTGGCATTTACAGAGGGTTGGCATGGGAGAAAGCTCCTTTCTGTTGACACAGAACTGAGCTGCAGCAGATTGCTATCAATCCACGTGCAAAAGCCACATAAACATCCTGGCAGGAAAACAAAATGTTGCACACAGGTGCAGGTCTGGAACTTGACTACAGAGAGAGGGAGAGAGAGAGAGAGAATAATCAAATCCATTACTGCAGTGGAAATCTGGGAAGAGAGAAGAAGCAGAATGTGCACACAGAGAACATAACATCACTGTGCACATTAAAAATGTGATCAAGAAATACCACAAAAAGCCCCAGAATCATGGTCATCTAGTCAGGATGGGATATTAAATGGAAACATGATTGATGGTGCTGAAAATCTGATCCGTGTAAAAAAGGAAGGATGCAGAACTAGTGTTAATATTTGGTTAGGAAAAAGCAACTAGAAACATCCAAGTTTCCAAGAATTCAAGAGGCAGACATCAGTCTGGAAGCGATGTAGGATGGAATCACAGAGGTGAACCTAAATTGCAAATGACTGGTATGACTTCCTAGTTCTAAAAATGTGGCCATTACTAAACTAAGTAAAAATAAACCTAAAAAAACTCCCTAGTGATTCAGTCAGTGAGAGATTTCACTGTTTATTCTGCCAGCATTCAAGTTCTCCTGTTTGTAACAGACATATTAAGTTAATTCATCAATTACTAAATGAGTTCAGTTAGTTCACAGCATGTAATTAATTTATTCTCCTCTGTTAACAGGCACATCCTAATGTCACTTTGTACTATTTTGCAAATTCAATTTAATTTACTTGACACAATGAGAAAAAGGGAATTTTGAAGGCAGAAAATAAAACTGAAGATGCAAAACCTATGGAGATAATGTACGACACAAATAGGCAGCAAGGTCCCTTCCCTGCCCAGCAGGGCTGACTGTTGTGAATTAACATTTTGCGGTTGGAACAGGTTTGGGATGTTGGGTGCAGGAATGTGGCAGCTGCCAGCCCATGGTGGTGTCCCCACAACCATTTCCCTGCAGCTGCACTGACTTCTCACCCCTCTCACCCTTTCCAGACCTTTGCAAACAGTTTCATCAAGAGATCCCTTTTTTCATGGAACTGCTCTGGATTTCTTTGAGGTTTTAACAGTGGCCAAGGAAATTCACTCAAGAGGAAATTCACTCCCCATAATTCCTGCTGTAGCCACTGTGAAGGTTAAAAGGATTAAAGGCTGAAGTGATGACTGGGATAATAAAGTATGTGCTGTGTAACGCCAGCTGCACACGCCTTGACAGAGTAAAGCTTTGGAAAAAAAAAATAAATAGAAGAGGTAAGGCTGTAAATATAAAACCTGACAGTGCCTTGAACATATCTGCACTCCAAAATCCAAATGTAAGGCAGGAGCTGGGAGGAGAGCTCTGGGTGGGTGTCAGGCAGCACCTGCAGCAGAGCCACAGTGGGAACAGCCCCAGGTAGGTGGGATCTGCCTCTCACACTCACCAACCCTTCCAGCACTGAGGGAAAACAGCACTGGATGCACCTGCAGCCAAGGAGGGAGACCAGCTGAACCATCATCACAACAACGGACTGCAATTACAGCCTCATTAACAGGAAAATGTAAGTTAGGTTTCCATCAGCGACAAGCCATGAATTTGTTCTTGTACTGGTGCATCACACAGGGCTGGAGCTTGGGGAAGGCCAGTCCTGTTCTGATGCAGCACAAGGCAGGGGATCATGGCTGTCCTCAGTGTCCCCTGCCCTGCAGGCCTCACCCACGTGGCTGACTCAGTTCTGCCTGGGTTTTGGCAGGATTTGGGTGCCCAGACTCTGGAGTGATAGAACTTTCTATTCAGTAGCTGCTGGGGCATCAGCATGTGCTGTACCACAGTCAAAGGTGTCCCAGCTGGTGTGAGAGAACCTACTTCTCTTTGGTCAAAAAGCAGCCTGTCTTGGGTTACAATATAGAACAAGATAAAAGGTATCTATTCTATCACCGTCTGTTCAGGGTGGGGGCAGTGATCCTGATCTCCATGGGAGATATTCTGTTAATGGGCCATCCATTGAAACCAGGTGGGGCAGTGTTCCTTTTTTTTTTTCCCCACAACCCATCCTTCCTCCAGAGAGTTATCTTCTGCTAATGGCCCATTGAGTCCCACTGTGGGACTGATAAAATTACTTCATCCTATTAGAAGTTGCTCCACCCGGGGAAAGAGCCCAACATTTCTTACCAAAATAAAGACAGAGATTTTAGGACACTAAGGTAGCCCTTTTCCCCCTGAACTCCAGAGGAAAACCAGACTTTTCCACATCATCACTGGATCTTCAGAGGGAAACTGCACCCTTCTCCAGAGGGAACTTCAACTGAACCCCATCTGACACTGCAAAAGGACTGCAGCTACCATTTAATGGGACTGCTACCAACCCTGACTGACTGACGGGGTGTCAGGTTGTACTCTGACTTTGTCAGGGTCTGGAGTTTGTTTCTTTGTACTATTGTATTTCCACTGCAATTTTTCTTAGAAAATAACTGTTATTCCTAACTCCCATATCTTTGCCTGAGAGCCCCTTAATTTCAAAATTATAGTAATTTAGAGGGAGGGGAGATTTATATTCTCCATTTCACAAGAGGCTCCTGCTTTTCTTAACAGACACCTGTGCTCCAAACTAAGACACAGCCTAACCACCAAGTGCCCTGGAAGAACCTGAAATCCATCAAAATCCATGCCAACACCAGAGCCCTTCCCAGAACAAGGCTGCACAGAGGCCCTGGTAGTCACCACCTCCCACTGGACACTGAAGCAGCACCTGAGAAACAGGAGAGACTCCTTCTGTGCCTGTTCAGCCTTCTGCCTCCCATCACCCTGGAAAACTGGAGCAGCACAGATGCAAAATGTGAGGCTGAACATGCCTCTGCATTGTTTGTGTGGCTCCTGTACCCAACAGGCTGATCCTGAGCTTCCCTGTGCTCCCCGCCAGGCACACACAACTTCAGATGACGCCCAAATCCCTGCCTGATGTGTCCCAAACAAGGTCCCTCTGCAGCGTGTCTCTTTACAGCGCTTATTCTGATTCCAAAATTACGTGACACCCATACCCCTGCCACCTTCTCAACACCTCAAGTGTCCCCCCAGCCCTTTCAGTCTCATTCTGTCCCATTTTGGTGGAAATGGGGGCTCTGCCCCGTGATTCACGACTTTATGGCATCCCATGTAGGAAGCATTTCCTAATTCTGGCCCAGGCAGTTGAGTTCCACACCCAAGGGCAAAAATCCAGCATGGATACAATAAACTGGGCATCTATGAGCTTTAAAATCTCAATATTGGATATATGCAGGGTGTATGTTGCAATGTAGAGGGGGACACAGCTAAGCATCATTTTGACCTGAAGTTTGAAATACATAACCCTTCCTGAACTACTGCATTTGCATGGAAAACTGGGGATATTTTTGATGAGAAATTAATAATTAAAAGAATTTTGAAAGCTCTCAAAAGGACAGTAACAGAGAGAAAACAAAACTGATTCAGACTACAGCACAGCACTGAAGTGAGACAAGGAATGATGATTATGTTTGAGGTGCTGTAATTTAAGACAAACTGGAGTAGAATTGCTACAGCAGTTCGCTAATTCTATTACTAATCCTTACATCACACTTTCCAGGCTCCTTATGGATTTTCCTCTTAACAGTCTCTGCTTTATCAGCATTTTTTTGGCAAAAGGAGTAACTTACAGTAACTTCTGCTACCAAGGAATATTTTTCAGGGGGTTGGTGAGGAACATTCCCTTGCATTTCCAAACTGGAGGAGCATTCTGCTCATTGTGCTCTTTACAACACCTGACTGGAACAACTCTCATCCTGCCCTCAGGGCCATAAAAGTTGTATGAGGTTTCCAGTTAAGGTGAGGATAATGTGTATCCTGTGTGGATGTGGCAATAAAGGCTAAACCAGCTGAAACAACTGAAGTAAAAATGCAAACTGCACTGTAAAATACCACAAGATCTATAAAACAATGCAGGCTCAAAGAAGTCAGAAGTCTGACAGACCACAGGAATACTGATTATAAAACCATGAAAATTCATTTAAAGCTGTATAATCAAGCCCACACCACAAATACTTATTTTCCTTCTCTTTAAATACAATACTTCATGTGTCAATATTACTAATACATTGCTTTTTATCACTGCCAATGGGTACAAACCTCTTCCTTTAAACACAGATATTTTCAGATGCAAAGGAATGGAGGGGAAGGATTGGCTACAATGCTCCAATCAAACCTCTATTTTTTTCCTGCCCAAATCCACAGTCCTGTATCCTAAAAGACAAATGAGCATATCTGCTGCATCACTTCCCTGAATCCCTGCCAGCTCTATCTGCTCTCTGAAATCCCCTGGAGACATTTCCACCACACCGTGAGCCCTGCACAGCCCCTTCCTGTTAGGGACTCCTGAGCAATGGGTTTTATCTCATTAATTCAGTTTTTTAGGAAACTACTTTTCCCTGCCAGTTTTTAAACCCAGAGGAATTTTCTAGATGTGCAGTGACAGTGCATGAGTAATAGCTCCCTCATTAAACAACCAGGGAGTCATAAAACAAAACAAATTGTTCAGCTTCCCAGTGTTTTTCCGATTTGCTTTCCCTTTCCAAGTCCTGTAGTGCTCACAAACATCCAAACTATCTAAGTGACGTCATTTCTAGTCAGAATTCTTAAAGGAAACAACATGTCCTGTGCCTGTTGCTCAATCCTCTGGTATTCCTGCTGTCATTTATTTGTGCCCCTCAGTAGTTTCAAGTAATTTTGTTTTTTTTTTTTGTTTTTTTTTAATCAAGAGCTAGTTATGCCTGTATGAAACATGTACTTCCAAAACACACCATGAAAAGCTTGTCTGACATGGGAGAGGAGCTGTGTTGTGTTTACTCACTAGGAACAGCTCTTTATCCCATTTTGAAACTTGGGAGTCTCAACTACACACACAGTGATTCAAGAATATTTTGAAGGGCCACAATTTCTGCATTGGTTTGTGAGAATGACACAAAATCTCAGTCTCCTGTATTTCTCTTCAGGATGAAGAAGAAGACACCAGTACAAGACACTCAAACAACTCTGGGAGGTGGAAAAGGCTTAAAATATTTGTATTTAGCATGTATTTTGGCAGGCCTGCAGAAGTGCTAACCAGAGTTTTCAGAAAAACCCCTTAAGGTGCTCTTGCAATCCTCACCTTAAGAAGGAAGGACTGAGTACAGTCAGTCTGAGGTGACCTGAATTCAGTGCTCTTACTGAAAAATGTGGTTTTTCTCAGGAAAACTTCAGCTCCTTTCATCTGAACAAAAATCCAGAAGCCACAGAATGAAAACCATTTCAGACAGCCCCAACATCTCACACCACTGAGATTTTAATTCTTTTTGAATCTTTCAATAAGCAGCAGAAAGCACAGGAATGAGATAAAGAGGGAGCTCCAGACCACAGTCCCTAACACGTTTGGCAGCTGTGAGGAGACCCATTACACATGCCAGGCTCACTGACCTTGCAGGTTTCTCCAGGATTTGAAAACAAACCAGCTGAAAGCTTCTTCCCTTTTACAGGGAACTGCTCTCTCTGTATCTACAAGTAAATGTTTTGGTGCTGATGAATAACCAGCAGCTTTAAATACACATCTGAGTCAGGCAAAGAAGTGATGAATGTCAGGGAAAAAGGTGAGGAGAGATCCCAGCCCAGAGCTTCAGGGATGCTCAAGAGCCTCCCTGCTGATGATTTCACTATGAGTTAGGTATCCAAACACCTCTAAGGACATGGGCTGTCAATAATTTGCCTCTTTACACCGCTTGATAATTGGCAACAAAGGTGGGAACAACTTGCCAGCTTGGCTTGTCACATCATCCTTACGACAGCGTGCGGAGGTACCGCTGAGGAAGGGGGATTTCGTCAGGACTGAAATACATCGCAGACACCGTGGCAGATGGCACCGGGTGAACTGAAATGGAATTGAAAAGTTCAGGGTATTTTAGAGAAGGTTCATTTGAGATGAAACGAGGTAACAGCGTTAAGAAATACAGAACAGTGAAGGGAGACAAAAACATCCTCTTCATCCTTCTCCTGACATACGGAGATGCTCAGCGAACTAAAATGATTGTAAATATTTTGGCATTTACATCACGGCCACAGCTGAATGGTGACTTGTCCTGATATCCTGGAACCTCCCCAGACATACAGCCCCCACTGCCCAGCACATTTTGCACTCCAAAGGGTGAGGAAATCTTTCTCATCATCGGTTTAAATGCAAAGCACAGGTGAAGTGGGGACCTCACAAGAATATGACAAAGCCAAGACTGAAGAAGGGCTAAGAAATTAAACCTTTGGATAGATAATGGAAACACCCCAAGATTATTAGATCAGTATGAAAGAGCAGAAATAACTCTTTGAATCTTTAATAAGTGCTCTCTACAAGGACTCCATCACCTCTCCCTGAAGTCTTTTGTACGGGCTGCTGCCAGAGATGTTACTGGAATGGGCAGATCACAGCTCTGAGACTCTGCTGATGCCCTAAGACACGACTCAGCCTAATATCTCAGGAACAAGCCTGCTACTGAAGCAGAGTTTGGACAGCATTCCCAAAGCCACTGAGCCCATCAGGCCTGTGGATAGCTCCTCATTAAAAGAAGCAACAAGGAACAAAACCCCAATCTCTTTTCCAGGCGGTGAATGACACCAGCCTGAGACTGACAACTTTCAGGATGAGGTCACCTCCGTTTCCCTTCAGAAATGAAGCTGGCAAGTACAATTAACAATAATTAAAAACTCCTTTCACAAAGGGACACTACACTTTTATTATCTCTGCTGAAGCCTAATCAAAAGCATCACAATGAGCTTGTTGATTTTTTTTTTTAAACCAAGACACGACAGAAGACAGAAAGAAAACTGGCAATTAAGAACAGAAACCCTATTTTCTTAGGTGCCATAGTATTTTGGCTCCAAATACATATTGTCTCCCAGTTTCCCTAAAAGAAACTCAGTACTTACTAGATAGCCATGGGAAAACACAACCAAAAGTTTTTATTTACCAAAAAAAAGAAGCTTAATGGATAAATAAATGTGCTTGTGACACTGCAAGTTATATGGGAAGTGGAAGCAACAAGCTGTAATCACAGTCATGAAAAGCTCCTGGCATTGGATCCAATGATTTTCTTCAGCACAGAATTCCAGCTGCAGTAAGTTCCTCAGCATCTCAATTTACTATTGAAAAATGTAATGATATGAGAGCCAAACCCAACCATGGATTCTGCTGTGCATCTACAGTGCAATCACAACTTTACAAATCCTTTAAAATGCTTTTATTTTCACTGTGGACACTGAAAATCCCACTGGTCTTTATCAGGGAAGGTATTTTGCTATTGTTGTCTCCCCTCATATGCTGAACTGCCAGATCAGATTTACCAGCAGAGCTTTAGGGTAGAGATCAAACCCTGGCAACTGGATTTCATCCAGAAATGTGAGAGCTTAAATCACTTCTAAAAGTGTGATTACTTTTGAAAGATTTGGTGTCACAACCCCAAAAGGACCCTGCTGCAGTGCAGAACACGCCGTGCTCCTGAGTGATCCGAGCAGCATCAGGCACACGGGTCCCTCTCTCCTATCAGCATGGGTGGGTGATTGTCTCAAGACTGAGCCAATTTTAGGACAGAAGGGTAATCCCAGAGACCGAGGAATGAGAGGGTTAAGTGGGCAGCAGGCAGAGTGGAGGGTGAGCCAAGCCCACCTGCCCCCAGAGCGATGCCCTCCAGATGAGGAGTGTGCCAGCCCACAGCCCAGAATAGCAGCAGGGCTAGGGAAAGGGAAGGAAATGCAGTTCTTAGGCAAGAGGTCACCCCAGTCTGAACACAGCAGCACTTGAAGCATGGTTTTGCAAGGGCCTGACTCCACAAATCCTCACTGGTACCAAGGGTCGTGACTCAAGAGGTCAAGGATGCTGTGACACGATCAGGATGCTGTGACACGATCCGGTCACTCTGTCACTTCACAGACACAGGCTGAGTATAAACAAGGAAGTCACATGGCATCCTTATTGTCACACAGTGATTTCCTGAGTGCCACCCGGGCTCTGAGCATCGCCTGCCACATCTCTTTAACCCACACAGCGTCTGCAAAAACGGGAACCTTGAGGCACCTCCTATTACCGCCAGCCATCCGCGCCATCCTCCGTGAGTCAGGATCCGCTTCTGGATGCTAGCGTGCATTTCCCGCTTCCTTTCCCTGCAGTGCACGCAACAGAAACGGAGCTCAGTGCTGACACTGTAAGTAGATTGATTGCAGTACTTTGCCTTTTGGATTGAGTCCCAATTTCAGTCTGATCTGGTGCTCAGATAGAAGGCTGTACATTGTCACAGCGTTTGTAAGAGCGGTTGCTACACTGATTCCAGAGATAGGCGAGGCTGTGCATCTGCGTATCAGAAAACCAGATCGTGCATGCTGCAGATGCATCGAATTTTCTCAGAATAATAAAGTGGAGAGACACTGAAAACAGCATGGAAATCATTCGATGAGCTTCTTCCAAACACACTGGTATAAACACAGGTTAAATTTTCAGGGAGTGCTCAAATTTGCATCGTTATGTTTTTAAAGCCTTTTGAAAAGCAAAGATTTATAACAGCTGAGACAACAAATCTAGGAGTCAGCAGACTTGGACTGGTTTCTCCAATTACTACTGTGACTGTGGATAATGCCACAGAAGAATTCAACTTTCATTCAACTAATCACATAGCAGGTGAAATTTTCCCAATGCTCAGCATCCAGAAGATGTCACCACAAGCTGGAATTAAGCACGCAGGTGCTTCCTGCTGCCTGCACATTGAAAAGCACGCTTTTCAAAGGATGGTGACACACTTTAAATGGAGATGTATTAACCAGTCCCTATCACTGAACATATCAGAAGTACACAAGTAGCTCAGAAGCTCCTTTTCTACATACTACAATCCCAAGAGTACCTTTTCTCTGACACTGTTTTATTAAGTTTACTCAAGAAAGAATGCAGCTTTCCTAATACACATGTCATGACCATTATCTTTTAACAGCTGTACCATTTTGAGACAAATTTTTGACAGGAATTCACATGCTATGATACCACTAGGATTTGATCTACACATAGTTTAGACCAAAACCTTAAAGCTTCCAGGCATCTCCTGGAGGAAGGTCTTCAAACCCCTCCCTTCCCTTTGTGTTAGTTGCTCAGCATTTCTTCTGGTAAATGAACCATAACTTTTTAAGCAGATAAACTGCCTCTCACAAGTATATTGGTTCTACCAGACTAAGACAGACAACTAGTGAAAACTTATTTCTGGCAATAAATAACAAGCTGTTTTGAACTAATTTTCAGCTCAGAACTGCAAATTAATAAGTCCATGCACAGTCTCCATCACAAAGCACTGTAATATGTAAAAAGGATGCCATGAATTTTAATGCAAAGGTGTGTGACGTATCTTCCAGATGGGAAGAATTAGAAAAAATGTTATTACACACACACATTTTTAATATTAGGCAAATGAGACATCCTGCAAGCAGTCACGTTCTTGGGGCAGCTATCACAACTGAAATGTGCTGTTGATCGAAGGGAATAAAGGAAAAAAATATTCAGACAAAACCACAAAATCACAAGGGATGGGCGATGTATTTTTTACCACCCTCCTTGCTCTACCCCTTTGCAGCAATTTAAATGGTTTCAACATGTTAAAAACACCCCAAGTAAAAAATATGTATTTTTTGAAGCTGTCTGGTTGTTTTCCCACAGGCACTATCTCAGCATTACACAGCCACTACAGCCATGAACTGCTGCTTTCTGGTTTGCTGAGATCAAGTGAGAGTTCCTCCTTCACTTTCTCTTGGGCAACGAACAGAAAAACTCTGGGTATTGAAAGCATTAGAAGATAGAACCTCCAGTGATAAAATCCATTCTATAATAGCAGGAAACAAATGTAAGATAATATATAGGGACTTCAGGGAGACCTTGAAACAGCTTTCTCCCCACTAAAGGAGCTCTAGGAGAGCTGGAAAAGGAATTTGGGCAAGGACATGGAGTGACAGGGCACAGGGAATGGCTTCCCACTGGCAGAGGTCAGGGTTAGATTTGATATTAGGGAGAAATTCTTCACTAGAAGGGTAGTGAGGCAGTGGAACAGGCTGACCAGAGAAGATGCTCCATCCCTGAGGTGTTCAAGGCCAGGCTGGATGAGGTTTGGAGTCACCTGGGATAGCAGACGGGTGTCACTGCCCATGGCAGGGGGTTGGAACAAGACAATTTTTGAGGTCCCTTCCAACTCAAACCATCCTGTGATGCTGTAACTTCATGCCACTGTGGTGGTTGAAGTATGAGCTCAGGAAAGGCTCAGGACCCTATGGGGCAGAATGAAGCGAAACAAATCACACCAAAAGGTTTTGTTTCTCATCGATGCACCTTTGATCATGTTGTTCACAACTTTCACTGGAGCAGCTACAATAGTCTGACCCCTCATGTAACCCAAACCTTGGGAAAGTCAGCAACCTTCACTCCTGTAGCAGCTTCCTGCACCTGCCCTTACAGGTAATGAAGGATTATACACATCAGAACTATGGTGTTTATGAAACTTCGCTTTTTTTCCTGCTCACCAAGAAACTAATTTATTCTTAAAATAAAAGGAGTGGCTGTGTTAGGGAAGACCAAAAAAAAAAAAAAAAAAGGAAAGAAAAACAACATAATGAAAAGGAAGAACACACCCATATGGAAAAAAAAGGCCAAAGACAAAGCCGGCTCATTCTCATTCCTGTGTGCACTCAGAATCTGTCCACACTTCCACAGCGGTCTCACGCTGCTCTTACGATTGTTGTGATAAGTTTTAGTATCAAGAAGAACAATAAACAAACTCCTAGTTAGTCCTGCCACTGTAAACATTTTAACCGTGTCCCCGCAGAAGCACAGGTGGCAATTGGGAGCAGAGTTATTTGACAAAGCAGTTCAGTTCCTGCAGTTCCCAAAGCACGTGTAAACACCACCAGGATCTCTGCTTATGTAAGGAATGCAAATTTGAGGGTATGACAGATCTACAACCCAACAGGCTTGTATTAAACATACCCCCACGTTCCTCTGGATTTTATTCTGCACAGTTACTACAGCATTTGAACATCAGCAAGAGATGTGGGCTGTTTTAATGGTAAGAAACATCTGCTTAAGTACAGCAAATTGTTTCTGGATTTGTCTAGGATTTAAAAAATGAGTAAACACTGACTACTGTACAAGCTGTCTTGGCTGCAGTTCCAAGCTTTATAGGAAATTTACTCTGCAACAGGTGACCATGTTCAAGATGAGGAAGATTTCACTGAAATGGTCCAAAGCCTGCCAGAAGGAAAGGCCAGAGAGTTGGGGTTGATCAGCCTGAAGAAGGCTCCAGGGAGATCTCAGAGTTCCTTCCAGTGCCTAAAGGGGCTTCAAGAGAGCTGGAGAGGGACTTGGGACAAGGGCCTGAAGTGATAGGATAAGAGGGAATGACTTTATACTGCCAGAGGGAAGGATTAGAGTCAGTATTAGGGAGAAATTCTTTATTTTGAGGGTGGTGAGGTGAGGCATCTTATCTGGCTACTGATGAAAACCTGCAGGGACTGGTGTTTTCAGAACATTGCATATGAATTTATTCTTTAGTAAATACCTTTTTGGCAGCTAAGACAAGACTTGTCACTTCCTGCAGTCACTCACCTCTACTTGGGCTTCAAAAGGACTTGCTCCATTACAGTAACTATTGAGAATGTACTGTGTACAACCTAATACAACTTAACAGGGCAGCAGAGATCTTACCTGAGACAACAGCCTGGCTGCACCTGACTACAGAGAGGTCACAGCTGGGGCTGTAACTATGCCATAGTAATTAATAAAAACAGGTACAGCTTAGTCACAGTGAGCTACATCCAACCTTACAGCACTTACACTTAAATATCCCAATAAAAGCCTTGTCAGGCAGGGTCTGGTAATAATGTGAAGTAACTTTACTTTCCCATCTCCTTCATTAAAAATAATTTCAAGTTTGGGAGCTGTCTTTATGCTGAGGCATCACAGGTTTGTAATTCCTTCACCTCCACACCTTTTATTAGTCAGGTAACTCCATCCCCTGCAGCTCTTGGGTCATTTCAGCTCCTGGGAATGCTCACTACATGCTGCAATAAACCATACAGACTAAAAGTTTCTGTCTGTGAGTTTTTTATAGCCAAAAAAATCTGCAAATGCCTAATTATGGTCTGACAGCCTTCTGCAGGAACAGCAGCAGCATGTGACCAGCTGACCAGGGTGAGGATTACAGTTTGCTTCATGCCCAGACACAGGAAAGTTCAGGCAGAGAAAATCCTGTGCCATCCAAATCAGCGGCCCTGCACACCCCACACCCCCTGTGGCAGCTTTCTATCCCCTTTGAATGTCTCCAGGAGGGTGGTTGCTCCCAGTTTTCAGGAATTCTCACAGAGCCAGCCCATAACAATACTCCAACTTTTTGCCACCTCCCTCCCCTTGCACTCACCCCCTCCCAGCTCCTCTCTCACTTGCCAGTCTCGTCACACACCCACTCACACTTTCCCTTACTCACTCCTAACCCACCCATTTCCACATTCCTCATTCATCCTCCTGCTTCAGTTACACAAACTGAGCCCCAAACACCTCCAATACATCCAGGGAGTGAACTCTGCCTCCCCAGCCCCATCTGTGCCTCTCATATGAGAGGGATGCCCTGCATCAGCTTCCTGGAGTTTGAGGGAAGGCACGCACTGCTCCGTGCTCCCCGTGTCCATAAGGCTCCCTAAAACCAATCTCTAGCTCCATCCATTTCCTGCCAACCCTTCTGGATGAGCCAAATGCTTTCTGTGGACAGAGTGAGGATGGATGGAGTAAGGACTGGGCAGTGCTGGTTGTGCCTTTGTCACATATCCATGGTGTGCTGTGCCTCCAGCAGGCACCCAACACCCCCATACCCTGCCAAAACCGCCTTTCTGGAGGCTTCCAACCCAACCCTCTCAACCTCTGGGGTACTCTGGAAGCAAAAACAGAGGTAATGCTTCAGGAACCTGCAGAGGACTGGGGTAAAGGTGCTGGATCATGACCAGAGGGCAGCTCTGAAGGGACTGCCTCAAGCCAGCGTGGCTGTGTGCCAGCTCACACCAACCATCCTGTCCTTCTGTCATGGGACGGCTGCAAAAAAAAGGTCAATTTGTCCTTTTTATAGCCACTGATTGTTTTTTTTTTAGGGGTGGGAGGGAATACTGATCCAGCTCTTAGTGGTCAAGACAAAGGAAAATTTTGAAGACAACTCCCCCCGGGCACCCAAAGCTTCTGGTTCACTACCCTGAGAAAGAAACAACAACCAGGCAAACCCCAAATCCCACAGAAACAAGCAGAACTATAAAAAGAACAATAGTTATGAAGAACTTGAATGGAAAGCTGGGATGGGGGCTGGGGAAGACTCCAGTAACTAGACTGCAACTTCCACTAATTTTGTCACCAACAGAAAATTAGTTTTTTTGGTTTCCCTGCAATGCCCTCTGCAGACTTGCCTGCACACACAGCTTTCTCAGTTTAAATGCCTCAATGGAGTTTAAAATCACTTAAATTTTATCTCCACCATACAAAAACATTTTCATTTCCAATTCAAATTGGCCTTTTCAGGTAATTTTCAACAATTTCTCAAATGACACCAGAACAGACCACTCTTATATTACAATAAAATATGCATCTGAGAAATTATACTATTAGCAGTTCAATTTAAAACCTATCTTCAATCAGTAGAATTTTCCCAAATCCTGAAAAACTGAACATGCAGCACTTAAGATAAGTGATACATTTAATATTCAAGAGCACATAATACTATTCCACTCATATTTACGGGCTGTTAACACCAGAGAGAATTGCTGAAAGATGAGAACACAGACTTGAAATAATATGAAATATTATGAAATAAAGAAATGGAAAAATTTAGGGCGCGTATTAGGCAAAGAAAAATCTTGCCATCATATTTTGTGGGAAAGATTCCAGAGGATCAAAGTGGAAGGCCTAGTTCTTAGAGTTATCTCTAGCCATGAAGTGAAGGAAAAAAAAACCCCACCAAACAAATCCACAAGCACCCAAAACCACGCGGCAGGAAACATGTACTGACAAGATGATGGCCTGGATGATCTAATGCACTTTCCATCTCTGATTCTGTAATTCCATAGGAGCTCCTAGCACGGGGCTAGCCAACTTCTGCAGCAACTCAACCATTCTGATTGGTGTGTGATAATCACAGTGCTCAATTAAAAGGAGGCTCTTGTAGCTGGGTGTTGTAGCTATCCCCATCAAAGCTGTGCTGGTAGGGATGTGACTGGCGGGGGCTCAGTAATCGCAGGGTTGTGGGGAACTCTCCTAAACAGGCACAACAGAATTGATGCCATTAAAGAGACAATCATCACCTTCCTTGCAGAACGCCCGGGGTCATCCTTTGACAGTGGATTTGATAAGGCAGAGCTCAACTGTGTCAACATTTATGTATGCAAATAACTTCGCTCCTACGTGCCAGAGAGGCTGGATCTATATTACACAGCGTTTTTAACTATTTCACTCTTGATTTGTGCGCTGAGAAAATCTTCCCTTAGGGTAAAATACCAGCTTGTTTCTCAGATCGTGCGCTTTGTTTGCTCTTTTCGAGCTGTTAGGTAAGCACACGCGCGGAAGGACGCAGGGCATGAGCGCATCTCTGGGGTTTTAAAGGAAGTTGTATGAGAAAAATGGATTATAGTAACAGCTGTAAGAATCTGTCAGGAAAATTGAGAGAAAAATGCAGAAGAAGAGAAAAAACTCCAAAGCAGCAGAGTAGAAAGCAGAGGGATGTAGAAAGATAATCCTTCCCAACTATGCTGTTTCTGCCAGAAGCCAATTGCCCTATCTCTGCCCCAAAACCTACTGCAGAGAGAGGCGATTGGGGGTATATTTATTCTTTTTCCCCCATTGCCAATGGAAATTCTATCCTGACTCTGATTATGACAGGTTGTGATTTGTGGAATAACAAAGGAAGTTTTGTGAGAAGTATGAACAGAAGAATAATTTTCAACGCTGTTTGAAAAGGTGCCAGTTTGAGCCTATGAGGCTCTATAAAGTTTATTTCTATATACTTATATTTAACAATAAGATTTAAGGTTGAGATTGGATATTAGCAAGAAATTCTTGGCTGGGAGGGTAGAGAGGCCATGGCACAGATTGTCCAGAGAAGCTGTGGATGCCCCTGGATCCCTGGAAGTGTCCAAGGCCAGGCTGGATGGGGCTTGGAGTACCCTGGGGTAGTAGAAGGTGTCCCTGCCCATGGCAAGGGGCTGGAATGAGATGTCTTTAAGGTTCCTCCCAATCCAAACCATTCCTTGATTCTATGATCAATAACCAGAAATTTTAGCAAGGAACGGACTCCTCTCTAGCACTACACAGTATTATCTTAGGTACTTCTGCTCTGAACAGATGCTGAAGCTAAATGCAGGCATCTAAAATCCAGATGCCAAAGGAACACAGGAAATAATATTCAACAGATTGATTGTTCTGGAGAAAAAGGTTAAATTAGCCCTTCCTTGAGCTCCACTGTGATGAGCAGACAGGGAAGGTGAGGTTTCCTGAACATGCTGATGAACTTCATGCAGCTGTCACTGTAAGTGACAGCATTGCCTTCTCCTTTGCTTCTGGCCATGAACTCCTCCCGCCTCCTCATCAGCACCAGCAGCCCTGTAGTCATGTCAAGGGATGGAACAGCTCTAATTTCCCAAGAGAAAAGAAATGGAGAATTAAAAATCACTTTTTCAAACCAGCTCAGCAAACTGAGCTGCTCAGTTTGAGTCGCTCCAAGGCTGCATGGTGATCAGGGATGGCCATGGAAGGAACTGACCTTGAAACCACACATGAAACCTGCAGAGCAGGTACCCCCTGCTCACACTGGAACACCAAGGGCAAAACAACATCCAACAACCACAGTGACCCAAACCACATCCACAGAAGACAATATTGTCACCTTGAACAGTATCCCACTGGTTAAGAGCTCACCTGGGAAGCTGGGCACTTCTCCTAGGGCTGGGCATTTCCCCTCCTGCAAAGTCCCTGAACCAGCAGGATTCAAGCAGAGTTGGGTTGAGGCTGCTTTCTGCCCTCCTGCTGGAGCTGGGCCAGCTCACAGAGGAATTCAAAACTCACAAAGCCATAAAGAGAAAGCCCTGGAGGGCAAGTATGACTCCATGAGAAAGAAACTCCCAGGAGTAGGGGCAGAGCCCTATATTCTGGTCTCTTCTCCAGGAATTGCTCATGCCTACTGTGCTGAAGATTAGATAAAATGTATACACAGCTCCCTTTATAATAAAGCTTCAAAAATACATCCTATGAGCTATGTAAACACACCAAAGAGCCAGTGAGAGCTCTGCCCTAACAGGAGAACAGCATATTCCTACCTGTATTCTTGGAAATATTTTTATACTTGGTGGATAAAAGTAAATCAAAGAGCAAAGCTGAGATCTTCCCAGGTATGACTCACTTCTGCCAACCTCATATTTTGGCAATAAAACTGCATGCACATTCTCACCTGAGCCTGTAGTAACAGGTCATGTGGGGAATTTCTGTAGCCACTTGGGTTCTTAAAGGTGCAGTTCAGGTGCCCAACTTTGGTGAGAAGTGACAACTGCCTGTTAGTGTCCATCTGCTGCACCAGGGAACACCTGCAGTCCCAGCAGGACATGGCAGCACTGCCTAGAGGTGCCTCAGTTTGGCAGCAGAAATAAATCCAACTCTGGATGCCCCATCCCTGGAGATGTTCCAGGGCAGACTGGACAGCACTTGGAGCAACCTGGTCCTGTGAAAGTGTCCTGCCTGTGGCAGGGTGTTGGAATTGGATGTTCTGTAAGGTTCCTTCCCACCCAAACCATTCTATGATTTTAAGATGTGAGAAGGAAGCAAGGGAATGAGGCACCAGAGACCATCACACGCAACTGTACCCAGAAAATGCACCGACAAAAGTGGCTTCCATTCATACCTCATGCTGCCGGAAAACATGTGTTTTTATTAGCCTCAATTACCTCTTCTTTTTTTAGATGTTGGTGTTACCATTCCAGCGGAGTGATGGAAGAGGAAGACTCCTCACTCCTCTTTTCCAGGTCCAATTTTGAGCTCACCATTTCCTATGCAAACTTTAGCTGCAAACTCTGGATTGCTATGGGCCATAAAAAATATCTTGAAAATTTACAAAACAAACAACAGCCTGAGAACTTCCACAAGGGACTCCCTTGGATATCAACACTATCAAAACAACAGCCAGACCTAAAACATCCAGCACTTTGTACAAGAAATCACACTACACACCTGTGCATCCAGTTTTGGACTGTTAAATGTTTTCCTTACATGCAATTTATGGCTTATGTTTCAAAAGCTACTACTTATGATAAAGGCAGGTTTTTTTGTTTATTTTTTTTTTTTTTTTAGTTTGCCTGTTTTTTTTTAACAATCCAGACTTTCATTAACTACTGCAATGAACAATACTCTTCTTCAGAGAAAGAGTTCTGCCCCACCTGCCTCCACGTGCTGCCTCTTTTTTTGGCTCAAGGTAATAACCCAAGGCATGGAAAAACATCACCTTTGCAACATATAATTTAGATTTTTTCAATCATATTAGGTGACATTTTCAAAGCTGCCACTAAAAGGAGATACTGCATTGCATGACCAACTCAGCATATTCTATGATTCTATGACTCTATGTAAAAAAAAAAAAAATCATGTTTCAAAATAATGTTTTATTCAGTTTTTTGGTGCAAACCATCCCTGTGCACTGCATCAACGGTAAAAATCTGTTTCCCAAAACAGGTGATTTTCAAGAGCAGCACCTTCCCTGTCCCACATGTGGATACACAGCAGTGAACTCAAGATCTAAGACTCCTCCTCAAACAGGGCCTGCTTAGAATTTTTCAGTAAATGGAACTGTTCCACTGTGATCCTGAGGAAATTTGATCTCTTGCTTCTATACAGGATTAACAGTTAACAATTTAGCGGCAATAAAAATCTGCAACTTCCTTTCTTTTCATCTGAAGTGATAAGAAAACAATGATTTTTTTTTTTCTTTTGGAAAAAAAAAAATCCCTCCTGAGAACCTTCTGATAAGGTTACGGTTAAACAAATGATTTTCAGGAGATACGCAGTTAATTCACAAAAATACTTGGCAAAAAATCTATCTCCGAATATCGAATTCATATAACGTTCCCCCTTTATTTGTTTAATTCAAGTAAAATATTTTCCTCCACCCTTTCCTTTTCATAGGCTTTTCACACCCACATAACAACCAAGTGACTCTTCCCTGACCCAGCCTCCCACGCCTTTGGTACAACTGCTCCCCTCTCTTGAGCTCTTCTCCCAAGATCCAAAGGAAGCACTTAAGGAAGGGAAAGGAAACCCAATACAATGCTGAACCTTCCTTTTTCTTTTTTTGTTTTCTCTCATTAAACCACTGGGTTTATTTGCTGTTCTGCAGAGATGCGTGGTGCGTGGAGAGCCTCCTCCGCAACTGTTTGGGGAAAAAAAAGGGAAAAAATATCCCTGAGTGCTCTCTGTAACTGGCAGCACAAGTGGGTTTGGGAAGGCAAGGTGTTCTGGTGTCACCATCCAGGGAAATAACAGCAGCAGTGGATCCCTCCCTTCGTGGAGAGCCTGTAATTCCTACAGCTGTTGTTTGGAGAAGACACGTCACAGAGCAAGACAAATTCAACAATCGCTATTCTGCTTTTCTCATTTTCTAATAATCTCAGCATTCCAGGCAACGCTCTGGACATCCAAGAGTATCCCGTATCAGCATCCTCTCTAAATGGAAAGCACAGTCAGAATGCTGGTAAAGCACCAAAGGAAAGTTAAATATCACTGCCCTCATTTCATCAACAACTAAAAATAAACTACTTGCCCAAGAAGCTCCCCCGTCCAAAGAATTCCTCCCAAATACATCGACAGAGTCCACAGCAGATTCAGGGAACACAACTTCCAAACCCAGCCAACGTGATTCCTTCCAGCCAATAGTATGTTAATGATTTGGGGTTTTTTATTTTTTTGAGAAACCACTAATTGATATCTTTTTTCTTGGCATTTTACAGAGTCACTTAAAAAGAACACTGTTTCTATTCTAGGCATATTTTAGGCAAAGTATCATTAGATTTAATTCCAGGGATGAACATCTGATTTTCATGTGAAATTTTAGAAGACCAGAGCCTTGTTCATTCAGTGTAACAGGGAAATTACAGCTTAAGCACAACTCTGGATGATGTGATCCCAAAGCTGGAGCTCTGGCCCATCCCCTTTGCTCAGTACCATTGTCAGCAGAGGTTTGTAGGTGAAAGGTGGGAGGGAAAAACAGTTTCAAATTGATTCTGTCACCTTGATCAAAAAAGTTTCCCCCTCACTCAGACTCCTAACCTGTGGCAGGGCAGCCAGTGCTTTCTGCAAAAGCTACAGTGGGAAAAAAAAAAAGAAAAGGAAAGCACCTCTTCAAAGGGCTGCTGAAGGGCTTTCTCTCAATCACATTTAGCAAGATACCATCTCAGCACTGAAAATAAGCACATAAACTTACCAATGCACTATCAGGAGAAGCATCAGAAATAAAGTTCAGGTGTTGCTCAGCCGTCAGCACCTCAGCTCCTCCCTGGCACCAAGAAAATCCCACAGCAGCAGGTAGCAGAAGTGCCTCTCCTCTGCTGCTCACACCCGGACGCTCACAGCCGGGCTCTGAATCTGCCACCAACAAAAGAAACCACAGGAAGACTGCTTCCCTAATGCTTCAGAACTGAGTCAGTGGGTCAACAATTCCTTCGGTTTAGGAGCCAGACCAATTCCCTTAAACACCCCTTCTTTTCTTGCTTTTTTGTTTTTTTTCTCTTTCCCTGATGGAGAAGCCAACTGTCTCCTGCCAGTGGCAGCCCATCTGCTTCCAGAACAGAACCAAACCACTCCAAACCACCACCTCGTTCTGGCACAGGCATCCGTCCTGACGCAACTCCATTTTGTCTCCCACGTCTGGGAAAAGCCATGAGAAAATACTTACAATGGAAAAGGCAGCCGGGAAAAACTGCTCCGCGTGCACCTTGCGCAGGCTGTGCCGGCTCGCAGCCCGCGCTGGGATGGGGTGGCACGAAGGAGAGCGCCTCGTGTCACCCCACACCTGTCCCCTGGTTCCGTTCAGGCACAGAATATCCTGGGGCTGTGTTTCAGGAGCAGTGCCTGAACAAAGGGAGAGCTCCGGAGCTGCTATCCCTCTTCCCCATCCATGACTCAAAACGTCTGGTTGAAAATTGGTTTCGTAATAACCCTTTAGTACCACCTACTCACATCACAGAGCGATTCTTGCAGCAAATGCACAGGAAATCACCAACGAGTGCCAATGGAGCTACTATTCCAAGAACCAGCTCTTTCGGTTATTCCTTCATCACTTGGAAACCGAGATGCTTTTACTTTCCCTATTGCACAGGGTGTAATTTTTTTTTAAGATGAGCCTTTAACTATGATCCTGTAAAATACTTTGTTGATAAATCACCAGCTGAAAACTTGCCCACTGTATTTAAAAAAAAAAGAAAAAAAAAGGAGAAAGAATTTCACAATACTCATTCCAGAAAATACAGTAACTCCTTTCTGGAAATAACTCACTGGACAAATCAAGTGGGGAGAATTAATTTTTGGAGACAGTCTGCATCCTGCAGAGCACACAAAGGCCATGTCGTCAGCCACGTGCCTTTGTGACCACCAAGAGCAGACCCCTGACTCACCCAACCACGAGATGAGTCGCTGTGAATGGTTTCCTCTTCTTCCACGCTCCCCTGGGGTGCTCTGTGCCACCAGCATATCCTGAGCCTAATCCCGACTTTGATGGGAATTCCAAAACTCATCTGGGAAGGCTGTGGCCACCAGCTAACGACGTGGCCATCTGCTGCCTCCTGCTTTGAGTCACCTGTCAGCAATACAAAAGGAAATTACTCAGCAGCGAGCACGTGGAAGCCTCTGCTACACAGCCTCTAGCGTGCCCCTTACAGGAACTCAACATTCTGGAGCACTAGGATCACCCTGAGAGGAAAGTGTTACATCCTGCTGCACTCCCATTCAAAAAAAAAAAAGTGAAATCTGGTTTAAAATAAAGATAAACATGAATGCCAGGAGTGCGGGGAGAGCACGTTTCAGCTGGGCTCTCAGTGCCAGCATCACTGAGGCTGCCATGGAAGGGGGGACAAAAATAAAAGAAGACATTTCACAAACACGAGACCTTCACTGTGCGTGACAAGAAAAATAATTAAAACAACTGAGAGAACTAATCTGTGGCTGCTTAGGAAGTTAACTCTTCGAAGGAAGTGATTAAGAGAACAAAAGCAAAGTGTTATGTTTATCAAACAAGTGAACTTAACCCATGGAGAGGGCTTACTCCTGTGAGTAAAGGTGGAGTACTGGCACAGCCCTCCCTGCAGGCATCAGTTCACACTGGGCAGGGATCTTAGTGAATATTAATAAGTAATTATTTCAAAGAAATAAGTCTTAATAGAAATACGAAGCACAGCTTTGCCAAAACACCAAATACTAGCAGAAAGGCAGCCACAATGTCCCATGCCTCTTTTCAAAATCCCCTCGATCTAACGCCTATTCAGGACAAAATTCACAAGTATTTTCCTGAGAACACGTGATTAACCACTTACAACATTCACAAATTCAGTCCCAGCAACAGACATTTTTTTGTTTCATCACACATTACGCAGCGCACAAATTCAGCCCTCTGAAACAAGGCTCCCAACTTCTCCCCAAAAAAGCAACCGACAAATACGAGACAGTTACTGCAAACGCTGCTTTGAATCTTCGGGAATTTCACAAAAATTAATTAATACTAAAGATCTAATTGTCTAACCTGCTTCTGCATGCAGAAAGAGCCAGACCTGGTGCCTCTACAGGGGGGGAGGGAAGCATTTCTTGTTCCTGTTTCGTACTTGACTTTTTTTCCTGTGCAGGAGATGATCTAATTATCCAACGTGTCAGTATATTGCTTCACCCTTCCTCGTGTGTCTCCTTGCATTAACATATTTTAACAATTCAGCTCATTAGGAAGGAGGCGAGGAAGAAAATGGCAAATTATCCTTAAAAAATCAATCCACAAAGGCAGAAGTCTTCCCATGTTTTGTCCTGTACCTCTCCAAAACTCTACCGGAGCACACAACCAACGATGCTGAATGGAAACGGTCACTAATCTCCCCCAGTCTCATATCCTCACGCTGCTCAGATGAAATGTACCTGTTGAAGACAAGAGCCTGACGGGTGAGCTGTGCAAGGAAGTAATTTTGGGTCCTGCCCAATTAGAAGGGAAAGAAACTCCCAAATGCCAGCCCCTTATTGTTCCCAACCGTGCTGATGCTCAGCTGCAGGCACTGTGGCTTTGAGGGGGCTGGTGGATCTCATGTATAATAATTGAGGATGGGTGATGAAAGCGAGCCATCAAACCATATAAAGCTGCTACCCATCGCCTTGAAATGGATCTGAAAAACCCTGAAATCCAAATATAACATGGACAGCACTTGCATTTGCATATGTAGGATGCCAGCCGAAGTTTCTGAGCCTTTTTATCAAATGCTTTTTTTACAGTAAAGAGCCATTCAACACCCAGCCCTGCCAGCAGCCACGGATTTGAGAGATGATCTTGTATTTTAAACCTTCCCCCAAATTCCTACAACGGGTTTAGCCTGAGCAAAGTCTCCATGGCACGCAGTAAAACCATGGGATCTCAGGGAACGTTTCTTCAGCAAGTTTTGTGTATAATAGCAGTGCCTATATATAAACGTGTTTACGGCTATTCCCAAAGAAGAGCCTGCTCTGAAGCAGCTCCTTTATTGTGATCGAACACGCTGGATTCATTCCCAGTTTTAAGCCTTATATAAGGCCTTCAAGGAAACAGAAACTTATTTTCTACAAAATCATGCCAGTATAGTAGTAGGGGCAACAGAATTATCCTGTTACACATTAAGTTTTACTAATAAAAGACCTGCATTGCCGTCATAAAGCCAAATGCTGTTTCCCACTAGTATAAACAAATATTTGCTGCCAGGTACGTCCACTCTGACTAATAAATAACACAGCTTTCTGGACTGTGGGCTGCAGCACAAATGTGTCAGATTATCCCTGTGGCCTGTGAGGAGGGAGTGCAGCCCAGTGTGCTTGCAGGGATGGCTCACTCCAAAAAACCTGGAGGATGCAGCATAGGTCAGGTCGTCTCAGCCTTGGTTCCCACATCCCCACACAGACTTCTGGCACTATTCCAGCAGAATCTACATTTCCCAGGACTACCTGGGAGTCAAATCACTCCAAATTCAAATTGTCATCAGGATCAAAACTCTGGGTATGCCACCAGGTCTTAAAACTCAAGCTCTTGTACTCATAATAAAACCACTAAATTGGTAATAAGCATCAGAAGCTTTAAAATGAGACATACCACCAAAACCCAACAAACCAACCAAAAAACCCCACCTGACAGAAATGACAGGTTGTGATTAATATCTTTTGGTGGTCTCCACGCTGTGCTACTGCAGAGAATCTGCTTGGGCAGAACACATCTATGCCTGACACGGGGTGGGGGGACAGGGCAGCTCCCCAAGTGGTACAGGCAGCACAGACACAGCCAGGGAGACAGGAACACCCACTCCAGCGTCATTTAGGTGTCTACATCCCAATAAATAAATAAATCAGTCTCCACTGGATTAGCACATGCACTTTGCACAGCACTTCATTGACAGCACCAAGGCTTTTTCCCCGCGGCCACGTCCCATTTTGTGTTATCACACAGAGGCAGCTCAAGGACTAAACCAGATCAAAACTAAACCTCCTCTTGCTTAAGATTAAATTATTACAGGACTGACCTTGCAGATACCTTGGCCTAACTTTTCAGAGGGGTTCACAACCCAGCACTGTGGATCAGCAAAAAGCACACTAACATTTTATTTGGGAAAGAGATGCTACTCATTCTTCTGCATCCTCCCATTGCAAACTGTTCCCTGGGAAGTGGGAGACTTGTATTCTGTTTTCTCCTCCTATGCCCACAGCCTGGCACTGTGCTGTAATTTTGAAACTACACATTTATGAGCAGACACCTCTCACCCCTCCTTCTGAAACATGCCATTGCTCCCAAATCACATAAAACATTCAAAATGGGACAACATGCAAGCACAGCTTTACTCTTACCCTACAGAGAAAAGGACTTCTCTGGGTATTCAGAAGTTTACATTTTTTATTTCTTAATTGTCTTTCTGTATTTTATCCAAGCTGTTTGCAAACCCCAAATCAGGACACCATTTAATACTTCCATACCTTTTTCTTCCCACTTCACTTACTAGTAATTTGGAGATGCTTAACTCTTCTTATTCATTCTACAGGTGTCTGCTGTATTATTTTATGTCTGCAGTTCCAGGGCTGGCAGTTTTTTAGATTTCATTCCATGGGCCTGCACACAAGCCATGCTCACAAATACATTCTGGAGCTGTAGAAGCTGACAGGAATGGCTCAATTCTGACCCTGGCATGGAAAGGATGACGTGAGGGACAGGCGAGGCAGGATGGAATTGCTCTCCTGACTTACTCTGGTAGCTACAAACAGATGGATCACATAATCCAATGCAAACAGCGAGCAAGTTTCTTGGTAATGAGAGAAAAGGACACGATGACCTCTAGGTAAAAATCCTGGGAACAGCAAGCACATATAAACATCAACCTGAGCAACTTTAATTCTGTGCCAGAGCCTGAACTGAAGATAACAGCAAAGACAAACACCCAAGACATATTTAATTCAGGCTATAATTCACTGCAAGAACATGCCAAAATTGTGGTGCAAACCTCATACCTTTTAACACTCCTCATTGTAAGCCTATTCTTATCTTGGTGATGAATATAGGATTTTAGAAAGTTTTTTGTTTGGCTTTTTTTCAAGCCTCTTGCAATTTTGGTGCTCTCAGGGAGGAAACTGGAAGTACTTCAGGTTATGAGCTGGGGTGGAATATGTCCTAGTACTGATCCACAAACACAGGGCATCTCGTGATAATGAACTGTCACAAGGATACAAGCACATTACTGTTACCTCCCTTTCCCCTCCTCCCAAGTAAAAGGCATTTTAATTTAAGATTTATTTTGTTTGCAAATTTGATTCAGCTCCTCCAATGGGAAGCAGCATGAACTGTGTTTTCTTGGTATGAAGGTACAGATCTCTTAGCATATGCTTTAAGTAACAGACTAAAAAATTCCCTACTCCTTCTTCTGATTAAGAAATCCCTCAAACAGCTCAGTTCCCCGACACTCAGAAACCCCGACACGGTAGCAGGGGCCATAAACACTCATTTTCTGCCCCAAACAGGGGAACACTTCAGAAATAACGAGCATTTGGAGGAGGGTGGATTTTTGGGGGGATTTCCTTTATTTTGAGTGCTCCAAGCTCATACCACTAGATGGCACGTTTGAAACTCTTGGCATCTCAGTGAAATCACAAGTCTCTGCTCGGCATCACACCATGCTTCTCCTCTCCTGGGATGGAAAAGTACAGGTAAAATGATATCTCAGGAGCCAAAAAACCAGGACAGGCAGACAATGGCATGGAAAAATGTGCCTGCCTGGGAAGGCAGCATCTGCCAGAGAGCTCAGGGAGGGATTTGCTGTGGAGAGCTGAGCTCCAGGTGGAAGTGCTATGGCCGTGGTAAATCTCTTCATGCCTTGGGAGAGTATCTGAATGCCACAGGGAACTCCAACAAATAGCAAAATGGCAAAGGAGGGTGAGAGTTGAGTTTTTGGATGCACAACATGACATTCCACCACGAGCTCAGCAATGCTCTGCTCTCTGCACATCCCTGAGAGCTCAACAGCCTAAAATCCATCCACATCCTCTCCAACACATCTCTGGCACAAACTGATGGGAGAGAGACATTCAGGGCACCACTGAACAACAGGGGGAAATGTAACCAACTCACAGCATCCCATGCAAGATGTGACTTTTCCAGAAGTGTCAAGCCCCACAGATGTGCACAACAGATAAACAAACACACAGCAGCCCATGACACTGAGTCACAGCCCCAAGAGCAAGTCACCTCCTGTGCAGGACACATTTTGGAGTGTACCTAGATGTGCCCCACTGCACTGGCCTTGGCAGGGATGCCAGAGCCTGGCAGCACCACTTCCTTAAGGCTTCTGGCTGGCTCCTGCTGCCAGTGCCTTAATTTAACTCAACCCACTTAGAAAGTGCATTAGCACAAGCATGTACCAACATTCCAAGCAAGTAACATTCCCTCAAAGAAGAACAAGTCGGTTCAGCACCGCAGTAACGATCGCGGGCGCTCGGAGCTGGTACTTGTCATGGCATCACACCCCACATTCCCTCCGTGGGCAGCTTCAATAGACAGGGATTAACAATTTACTATGAGCACTTCAACATCTGACTCAGTCCCTGGAATGGGCACTGGTGTCAATGGGAAAAAAAAAATTCCCTGTCAATTTGAGCTGGAGAAGGACAGAGATCTTGACAGACCCTCAAGGGCAATGGCAGAGAGTGCTTCTTGTCTAGGTGGAAGAAAAAACACCATCTTCCTCCTTGCAAACAGAACAGCTCAGCTCCAGAACTGCGGAAAAAAATTAAAGCATGTTTCCTTATGTAGGATTTAGTGCTGAAGTGCTCAAAATGCCCTCAACATCATCACCCTCACTGAAGCACCAAAATACACTCCCGCCATGGCACCATCCATCCTACGCACTTTGGGAATTCTGCCCTTCCCTGATCCATCAGTTTGGCATTATTTTGTCTATTTACACAGTAGGGACCTGCTGGGCAAATACTCCTCAAAACACTCCAGAGTACATTTCTGTGTCAATGCCTGCAGGCTCTGCCAGCCAGTCTGTAGACATCAACATGTGGCTGCAGCATCCTGCTGAAATATTCCAGCAAAGCCTCTAATTTCAATGGACAAACACCTCGAGAGAATTCAATTTCAAGCATGATGATGCAATAATCTCATCTGAGTATTTCCAGCCCTCTTCAGATGCTGCTCCGTCCCTCTAATCATCCCTCTCTCTAGTGGTGGATGATGCTGAACCTCTTGCAAGTAGGAATATATCACAGTGTCTTTACTCCTTTTAAATGAAAACCACAAGTACTGTAACAGGCAAATTCCTCAGTGTAACTACAAATCCCACAGCAAAATTTTGTGGGGGGAAAAAATGGTGGATCATCTATAAATGAAAATCCGTGGAATTCTGATTCAGATTTTCCTCCTAATGAACCACTCAACACACTGCATCCCAAATGAAAGCAAGGAAAATACTTCATGAGTGGGATTATTCTCACTTCTATTTAAATACCTGCAGCACAGATGTTGGTATCTGGGTTAGTCACAGGGAACTCCTTCAAAGTCAGTGCAAAGAAACTGTCACTTGCATGACATGATTCATCTGACTTATTCCAGGGAGTTATTTGGGATGTTTTCCCTCTCAGAGGGGAAGCCAGGAACGTCACAGCCCTGTGAGATGAGTTACAGTGATAATAAATTCTCAAATGCTGCTTTAAGCTACTGTAAAAGAAAAAAACCAAAATGGGAAATTTTAGATAATGATTTGTGGCATAAACTTTTAAATACTTATTTAAATGGGAAAGTAAGAGTAAATAAGTAAGAATAAGTAAGAATGTCGCCCCTTAGAGATTTTGTTCCAAGAATTTTTGTCCTCAAATTTGCAAATGAAATTTTGCAGCACTGGCCCGAAACACAGAGACGGACAAAGAACTTGGGGCAAGGTGAAAGTAAGTGCTCCCCTTGCCTCTTAAAGGAATTAATTTGAAAGCAAACACAGTAACCTAAAGAGCAGACAGTGGATTTCATCACGCAATACCCTTTTACGTTCATAAAAGGATTTTTATGAGGAAGGAGGAATAATGTTGAGTTAAGGGTAAGATGTTCAAAGGGCACTGCAAGCTCTGGACTGTATTCACAACTAAGTCTCCACCTCAACATCACACATATTATGTTTATTGCCTCAGATTTACATTTTTGGAGAGGACACAGTCAGGGAAGGAAGTACTATTTTTCTCTAGCACAGCATCAAGAGCTGAGCCCCCCTCATATGGAAAAACTGACTGTGAAAAGGATGGATCTCACGGACAGTCACAAGGATGTGGCTATTCATGAGCAGAGCTGAAACTCCTGACATTGCTCTGGCCTCTGCATTTGATGCATCTTATGTGGAAACTCCCTGGCCACTCAGCACAAGGAGAACGAGCACCAGCGTTTCCTTAACCTCGCTGCCCTTGCTGCTCTCCTCCTCAGCAGGCAACCACATGTGTACAAACAGCTTTCTGAAGAAACTGGAGAGGTCACAGGAGTCACCTTGTGGAAGTGGAGTATGTGTGCTGAGGTGTGTGCCATCCCCTCTGCAGAGTGTCCGAGCTCCCCACGCCAGGACTGACCTCTGAGGCACCCACTGCCAACAGTTCTGTCATTTCTCAGCTCTCTCCTGCTGGTGCACAATCAGAAATCTAAAAGGAATTCAGACAATCATGGAATGCTTTGGGTTGGAAGGGACCTTAAAGCTTATTCCAACCATGTGCAGGGACACTTTCCACTATTCCAGGTTGCTCCAGGCCCTGTCCAACGTTACCTGGGACACTTCCAGGGATGGAGCAGCCACAGCTTCTCCAGGGCCTCATCAGCCTCACAATAAAGAATTTCTTCATAGCAGCTAATCTAACCATGCCCTCTGTCAGCTTAAAGCCATTCCCCCTTTCAATACATGCCCTTGTCAAAAGTCCCTCTCCAGCTTTTCAGTTCTCTTTTTATTTACCTCCCATCTACAAAAACAGACCCACTCTACTCTCACCAACGCTTGTAACTGAATTACTGTATTATGGTAGATTAGCAGCTTTTTCTGAAAAACCTGCCTGGCTGCCAGGGAAAGTCAACATCCTCGGTCAAAGAGCATCCAACAATTAATAAATTTCATTTAGCTGCCACCAAATGATGTCACCAAGAGCAAAGTACAACAACAGAAGTGACAGCCAGGCGGGACACGAGCTTTTCCCAAGTGTTGTTTGGGCAACAAGCGAACAAACCCCTCATTGTTGGTGTGCCCATGGAAGTGCATGGCACACACACAGCTACCTACGTGTCTCCCAACACATACTGGGAGATGCTCGGGCAAATTTAGCACTGGGAGAGAACATCACCTCCAACAGACTGCAAGCTGAATCATGTAAACTTGGGTAAAGAGGATCCCATTAAAGAAGCAAAATTAATGCTAAGTGTATCAGATGGAAGAGTTCACTTCTAAAGCCAGTGCCTGAGCGTGAATTTAAGCTACTTCGAAGATATTCAGGTCATTCAAACAATTATTTTAAAATGGCAGAGAAAGACAGCCTGATGAACCATGTATGGAAACAGGAGCCAGAAGCTCTGAATCATTCATAACAACACTTAGCAGCTCTATCATCTGCAGATCTCAAAGCCACTCCACCAAATGGATATGAATCGCTGGCACCCAGCTGTGGCTCCTCTGCAGTGGGTTGGCATCACAGGGCTGCACTGGGAGGCCTGGAGAGCACCAGGGTGCTTTCCAAACAGCAGGCAGTAATTACAGCTCCTGTCCCTGTTTATCCACCTACCTACCTGCAATTCTCATTTACATTCCCAGGGCTGTCAGCTACGGCTGCACCCAATCTCCCTCCACAGGAACCCATTCATTTAACTATGTGAATTCTCTGGCAAATCTCACTTTTCAGAATTAAAAAAAAAAAAAAAAAAGTGGTTTTTTTCCCCCCATCCCAAACAGCCATGTGGATTCCTCAGCACCTGTTCTGAGTCATCTTTCATGCTATCCTTGTACTGATGAACGAACCCACCCTTCCCATCCCTATGTCTCCATGTTTTGATAGACTGAAACCTTTAGTTTACAAAAATCAACAGGCTAATAATGCACAGAGAAAGTAAATGGTGTGCTGAAATAACAGGATGACTCTCCAAGATAAAAGCAGGCTCCACACTGCCTGAGTCCTGGCCTCCCACCTGATCCAGGCCAGGGCTGCTACACCCAGTTTGAACATTTACCTGGAGGTTGCACAAGATTCCTATAAATTGTCTATGCCCCAGCACCCCTCTGGTAATGCCAACAGCTGTTTCCCAGAGCAGAAGCAGAGGTCTGAAGCGGGATTTGCCTTTGAAATGAAGAACATTTTGTTAACAACACTGCACTGCTATTACCCATCACTGTTTCTGTGGCTGTACCTATTACAGGTTAGAAACAGGTTCCTGCTTTCACACTGCCTTTATCCATTCTGTTCCTGCTGCACCTGTGTGCCAAATAACAGGGATATGAGCTGCTGCAATCTCCTGCCCATGGAAAATCTGCAGTACAGCATGCTGGAGCATTAAGCAGATGTAAAGTACACTGTCCTGCAGATAAAACTCCATGACAGGACACATTTCCCAGAGTAAGAGATGCAACTACATGGAAGAAAGAAAGAAAAAAGCTGACACTAAAACCATGACAATTTCTGCTTGGTATGAAAGACACCAGAAGTCTCTTCTGCACTGTTCATCCCTAGGTTTTCCTATACATTAGAGGCCCAATTTAAACCAGCACCTAGAATATTATTTAATAAAGTCTTTACTCTGCAGCCCATTTTTACTCACTACCACTACAATTAATGCAGGATTAAAACCTTACATTCCCTCAGATGTTCCCTTTATCTGCCCTGATAACTAAGTCATAATGCAATTTGTGATATTCTCTTTCTTTCCCTTCCTGTGATGGGCTGATGGAAAGAGAAGTAAAATTCCTCTGCAGGTTGAGCCTGAATTAAGAGGGACAAAGATTTTACTAAAACTGGGAAACGACAAGTTGCACAGGACAGCATGGACTAAAGCCTGGCATAAATGAGATTTTTATCTTGTAAATCTGTTTTGGGGACTGGGGTCCCCATTTTTCTAAAAAGATTTTTCTCTCACCTTCTGGGAGTTTTCTCTAAGTTGCCTTGTAAATGTGTTTGAGATACTTCTCCCAGCATTGCAAACATCATATAATGGAACTACAGGAACTTCAAAGGAAGTGGCTGCTTAGGGCAAAGCTGAAAACATTTATTGACAACCAGACACGCTTTTATCAACTTGCTCAGGGCAGAGTCATTTGTGATACACCTTCCCCAGCATGCCTTCAAAGAGAAGCGAAGTTGCTTCCCCTCAACACTAAAGTCCAGAAAAAACCATTTCCTGGTCAAGCCCAGCTCGTGCCAAGGTATTTCTTGGCTGAGCCGTGGTGCCAAGCAGTGCCAAGACCTGCAGCACACAGCAAGGACTGATTCTAACAAGCACACCTTCCTGCTTTTCAAAGGGGCTTATCTGAACTTCTCTTCTTCCAAATGTGCTGGACAGCTCTGAAATTCATCAATTCCCTCAGTACATGTACCCATGTCCTTCTACCAGCCTCAGCTGGTACCCAGGAAATAACTCCTTAGCTCCACTAGTTACACACACACACAAAAAATCAGCCTTCCACTTCTTTCCAGGTCCAATATTTGTGTCACATTATTTTCACTTAAAATATCATTCAAAATCAGCAATAATGGCCCCCGGTCCTCCCTAGGAATATTCAGACTTTGAAGTCAATCCACTATGTCTAATTATGAAGTCAGGAAATGCCAATTTTTAAAAGACACATAATATTTTGATAATTATTTTATTATTGTTTTTATTTTTTTATTATTTGTTTTTTCAGTTCATAGAGGAATTTCAGAAGTATTAAAAATTCAGTGCACAAGACCATAATTTCACATGGATTACTGACATGAATAAAACATTTTGCCAGGTAAGGACCTATCAGGGTATCTCCAATTCTTCAAATTCCAGTGCAGTCCAGTTGAGTCCAGTACAAAACAGGGGAACTCGCAGGTCCTGCTGCCATTCACACTCTCCAAGTTCTGCACCAGCTCAGACTGTTTGCCATTCCACTGCACAAATCCTGCACCAGAGCAGGGTCCAAGCCTGGATAACACATAAAGATGGGGCAAAAGGCTCCAATACTGGCATCACTTAATGGGTTAGTTAAACCCATTTCTGGTAATTGATGAAAATCAGTACAGGGATGGTCAGTCAAAATAAGTTCATTATTTCTGTGTCTGATCTTCCCTTTATCCTCTTTGCCTCCAACTCCCAAAAACACCTGCTTTTTTTGATATTAACTATTTTCTTTCCACAGCATTGACTGGTGGTCTTTATTCTACCAGGTATTTTTTCACTACAATGATTAAATAATCTCAACTACTTCTAAAATTTCATTTGCAGAACATTACCAGGTAAATGCCAGAGAAAAAGCTTATCCTGCTCTGAGTAGGAAGTTGGACTGGAGATCTCATGAAGTCCCTTCCAACTTAAATTATTCTGTGATCCCATGATGTGAGTATCATGTTAGAAAAATCCATGCAGGCTTGTTCATGTTTTTTGAGCCTCATGGAGAAAAAAAAACAAAACAAAACAAAACAAAACCCTCCTCTGCTGCCAAAACATAGGGAACTGGGTGGTAGGAAAAAAAAAAAGAGGCCTACCAACTTTCACTTCTACTGGTAATGCTTCAAACTTGTCTATACTGCTCCAAAATTATTTTTACTTTGGGATCTGAAAATTCCCTACAACTGACTTGTTCCATTTCGTAACACCATTCGTGCTCACGTGTCTATAAGCAAATTCACTCTGGCACAGTCAGTGATACCTTATTTATTCCCCTGTGAGTTCCTCTTCAGAGAGAGCAAGGATATGGAGCAACCAGACGAGTACAGCTGAAGAAAGGTCACCAAAACAGACATCATGTTCTTATTTACTACCCGTATTTGAGGGAAAATCTGACCATGTACTTCCACCCAACTGCTGCTCTCAGTACCTGGTGCTATTTCCCAAAATTTAAGTGCAGACTTTAGGTTAGCCCTAATTCTGTTTTCACCCCATGTCAGCTCAGCTTCTCCTTGAGCCTCCCAGCCCACACATGTACATGTAACGTGTTAAGGTCATACATGAAAGAATCTGCTTTATGTCTCCTAAAACCTTGAGAACTTAATCCTTTGAGAACCAGTCCCCCTTCACGTCTTCCTCCACACAAAACAACACGGATCTGGAGTTCCTGGGTTAAATTTTTCCAGCCAAGCCCAGGGATTTCACTCCCAGTACAGCGAGTGCGCGCTGGCCATCGCATCCCGAGCTCTCCACCAGTGCTTTGGTATGCGCTGGCTGCTCTCCATGGCAAGTAAAGGTTAAGGTTACAGGAGGTCTCTCCCAGGTTTCAACATGCAAGCATTCAAGAACAAAGATTTAGGACTTGGTGTGCAAGTGAAAAGGAAAGGATCATTAGCAGAATGTTGGGGACAAAGGTACTGCAAGAAGGATGAAATTTCACTCTGGAAAGACTGACAACAAAATGCATTTTGTGTAATCTCTTTCCTTTGCGGAGTCAGTGTAATCCAGATTATTCTGCAGCTGTAACAGGAGATTTGAGAAGTATTCCACACAAGAAACTTCTGACTGGGCTCAGGTAGGAGCTGCAGATTTAAAAATTCTCAATGGGTTTGTCAGCCAAACCATAGAAGTCAGATGCATAACTAACTACATAATTATACAAATTCCCTATACTAAAAGCCCCTTGAATGTTCTTTTCATTGTAAAAAAGGATTAGCAGCATATAAACAATTTATGTAAGGAGACTTGAATGATTTTATTATGACGTGCAGAGACTCCAATTATAAAACTTTTACTTAATTTTCTGCAAGTCACCCAATGAAATAGCATGTTTTGATTTATTTAACAGCGAGAACTCTTGGTAGGAGACTGTTTTACTAAATGTGGTCATGCCGCCCTATCACCACATTGCTGCTGGATGCAAGTTCTGTACAGAAAAAGGAAATTTTGCTCATGGAACATTAACCAATTGTTCAATCTCATCCAGCTTTGAAGAAGCTCATACAGTGACCACAGTGATACTGAAGATTTGTGTCTCAAAACAATGTGGCCGTGTTTGGATCACAAGGGATACTGAATAAACAGCTTAATGCTATCTCAAAAGAAAAGCCGAACTTCTGGACCATGAAGCAGGAGAAAGGAACTCTGACACAATACAGCACAGTCTCAAATACGTCTGATAACAGGAAGCTGGAGTAGCCTAGTTAATGAAAAACCATCAATAACAATACTATTCTTTGCAAAGCCAGCTCCTGGCATCTTCGGGTGGTTTTATTGCCTTGGCCATGGTATTTCTAAGAGGCACAGATCCAGCCTGGATCCCAGAGCAATGAGGCTCTTTTCCTGTAAGGCAGCACCTGAGCCTCAAGGGCTTGTACACAGCATTTTGTGTCTTTGCAGGAAGCCTCCGCCACCAGAGTCCAGAGTGAACAGGGCTGCTGTGGTGTTGGCCACCGTGGTGTCACCATCCCAAGGTCTGCACACGGATGTCACCAGCACCCCAGCACTCCTGGCATCCCAGGGGCTGGGGTTGTTCTTGCACTGCACCAGCTTTTTATCTTCTTTAGAGAGACAAGCAAGAAGCTGCTTTCATCCTCAGGAGAGCAATGCCCTCCTGGGAGTGCAGGTCCCAGCATGGAGAGGTCCACCAGGACAAAACATATAACCCACATGTGCCCCAGGAAAACTGCAGCCCCAGAACAACCAAAACACTTGTGCCCATTCCCCTGAAGGTACATTACAGGTGGAATTTACACCTATTTCCAATTTTTCTGTGACCAACAACTTGCATAACACCAGCAGCAAATCCCAGGCTGCTGACAAAGGTGAACTATACAACACCACAGTGATACTCTGGAGGGTGGGAAGTCAGTAAACAAAACAAAAATAAAATGCAGATGGTATGTCGCTAAAGCAAACTGTATGGTTCACTGCATACCTAGCAGGCCAAGAAGGAAGGGAAATTCCTTCTCAGGGTTTCTGTGAACAATGAGTTTCCCTGAAAACTCCAGGAGGCCGTTCCCGGCTCCTCCACTGGCACCATTACTAGGAAAAGCAAATGCTGGAAAGGTTGTTTCAGTTCATTACTGGTCTGAGGACCAGTGAACTCCAGTGTGGATCAATGTGACCTCTTGCTTCAGAGTGTTATTGTTGTTACAGAGTGTTCAGCACAGAGTGCTGCTTTTAAAAGAAAATACAGCTGTGGCTGCGCCACCAGGCTCAAATTCATGTTCCAGCAGTCACATAGTCTGATCAAACCCCGTTCCATGCGATGCTGGCCAGTCCCATGCTTAGGATACAGCCAAACTCTCCCCCATTTTAAGTCAAAGCATTAAAACAATGTAATGGGTGACAGCATGTCAGGGGTGAACCTTTGAAAGCAGCAACCCAGGTATTCCACATTAAAATCAGCAAGAGCTGCAGGCATCCTATGGGAGTTGTGCAGAAAACCCACATTTTGGAATATGTCTGTCACTCTCCTAGCAAGCTTTGGACAATTGGGCATGGAAATACAAATGAACGGGCCTCTAAAAATCTTCATTAAAATAAGGTCAAGAATCCATCACGATACTCTTTAAACCTCAAAGCAGTGAGATGGCACCAATGTATCTAATGGCTATTTCCAAAAGAACAGTGGCTCCTCTGCTGCATTGTTTCTATCGCAAGAAAATGTCAGAAATGGTTGAAATGTGAAAAATAGCAAAGTCTCACCAATTCAGAACAAACCTCAAACCACTTTGTAAGATCATGGAATTCTACAAGTGAAGAGACAAATGAACAAACACGCACACCAATAAAACTGCACAAGAAGAAACATGCCAGCTTCTATTTATTTTCATTTGCTCCTTTCTGCAGATTAGGAAAGAAAGGGCTATAGCAGTAAAGTGTCGCTGGAGCTGGATGTAAATTTTGGAAGTTTTCGTTAGAGAATGCAAAATCATTTTCAACATGGCTTCAGTTCAAGGCAGGGATGTGAATGGAAAAAGTTACAAAAGCATTTCAGAACCCCAAAATAAGGAAGACTGGAATAAACATGAAGTCATCCATGGATAACGCTCTCCAAATATTAATTCCTACGCTCAGTTTTTTGGTAATACTTTGATGTGTGCTGTGGCTAAGCAGAGGGTTGAAAGAAAGGATAAAAAATAGGCAGGTTCTTCAGCTGCCATGGAGGTGCAAACACATTGCAAAGTTTTGTTTCTAAAACCACTGATACTAATTATTACAGAAGTTTTCATCTCTTTTTTTTCACAGAGGATCACTGAAGAATTTCTGAACCTGTGAACAAATCCATGGATTGCCCTCATTTTACTGACAACGGTGACACCAAGTTTATTCCACGCATGACCAAACCAGGGAGCAGGAAACTCTGCTCCTCTCATGTCCATTTTTCAAAAAATGAGGATAATCTTTCCTCCCTTAGCAACTTGGAAATGGGTAGCAGAACTATAAGTATTTTAAAAACAATTCACTGATTTACCACTTTAAATTCCAGCTTAAATAGCAAGGAGAGACAGTATGACCCTACTTACCTACCGTACACTGCATTTCTACTTAGTCAGCTTCTTACACCCCATAAATGCATGTTAGCACATTCACAGCTTTTGAGAAAAGAGGCTGAAATCCAAATTTCAAAGAGCTGAGTTATTTTTTAAGTCCGAAGAAATACACATTAAAAGGAATTTTTTTGAAAATACATGCAGTTAACCACTGAACACAAGTGCCATGCCAGCAAATCTGTTTGTGAGAGTTTTGTCATCCTGAATTGGTCACTGAAGGTGTCAGGTTAGGCAGGGACTTCAAGATCACCTAGTTCCAACCCCACTACCATGTATTACTGCACAATTTCAATTTAAATAAAATCTTATTTAGCTGATGGTAATGACTACCCTTCATGTAAACTCTTCTTGCTCTTCAACAAACCTAATTTTAGGCTCTAATCAGCTTGCAACTCAACAGAAGCAATCAGAGTACTGGCATGAGCTGCTATAGGAATAGAGTTTAACCATTAATTGTAACTTATCACGTCTTGTTTGTCAAACCTTTACGGTCACTTGGAAGAATTCCTGACTGTAGCAATTCTTGATTCTTACAGATTATGTTGAGACAACAACAGTAATGAATTAATTCCGTTTCCTTCACATAAGGAAATAAAAGCAGAATCATTAAGACTGGAAAAGCCCTCTAAGATCACTGAGTCAACCATTAACCCATCACTGCCAGGTCCATGTCCCTGAGCACCACATCTACCCTGAGGTATTATTAATCCTCGATTTCCAGACAGGAAATGGCAACACTGAAGAATGCAATCACATGGCCAAGATCATTGGCAGAGAACTCTAATTTTAACCTTTAACTTAAGGGTTCTGATGTACATTTTCCCTGCTCAATACAGCTGACTGCTGTTCTTCCAAGTCCTTGGACTGACAAACACAGAGTTCACCGAGCACTTCAGAAAATCTGCATTTTCAGAGACAAGCTGACCTATACTGCAACCATGAAAATTAACGCAAACATCAGAAGCCACACTTACACATATCATTAGGCATGTATTTTAATTTTTTTAAAAACCAGGGCACGTAACCAGAGTGTCCCTCTTTATTTAAACTTGTCATTTCGCCGTTTCCCATGCAGCCACCACTTCCCTTTGCACATACACATATTCACAGCAAACCACGTTTGCTGGTGCCACACAAGCAAGGAGAACCAAGACCTCCCAGGATTAACGCTCCAGGAAAGGTTTCACGCGCAGAACACAGAAATACACCCAGCAGGATCTCTGGAATTGCTCCAGAAGTGGCTACGGTAGTGTTAGCAAAACCCAAAGGATTTCCGTTTGTCCTTCCTTCCCCCACGCAAAAACCTTGCAAAGGCGTTAAGGAGCACGAAATTACCCGGCAATATTTAGGAGGGGTTTTTTTGCCAGTGCTGCTCCATCCACCAGCCAAACTAAACTTTTCTTTGGTTATTAACATACCTCTGGTCTCATAACTCTAACAACCTGCACTCGCAGCCAGGGACCAGGAACATTTCCCGTGCCTTGGGACAGAGATCCTCTCAGAATATAAAACGCTGCCAGTCCCGCGTTTTCAGTTGGAAGCAAATTAACTAAAAACTATCAGGAAGTTCTACACTTCTGAAGCGACTTTCTAAAAATATCCTACCCCGCCAGAGCAAACAGCAACAAGAATTTGCTCATCAGTTTACAGTAATGCACTTTTCCCTAACACGAAAGTGCTGGCAATGCTGACAGCACAGAGAGATGTTCATCGTGGTAGACGTGGATGATTAAAACGAAAACCCATTATAGACTACATTTTGGCTGCTGCTGCCTGCTGGAAGCTGCTTTGCAACCTCCAGTGAAGAGAGCTGGGATTTCCACCTGTAAAAAACAGATCTGAATGTAAACTCCCCTCTTTTCTTTACTCAAAAAAACCATAAAAGTTACTGGAAAAGGAGCTCACCCAGATCGACAGAGCATGCCCATCAGGCTGCTTTAAGCACATATTTAAAGCAGTTAAAATAACAGATAATCATAAAGATATAAATAGCTTCTCTAGTAAAATTAAAGCACTATTAAAAGGAAAGAAACACATGAAGAATTACCTCTGCTCTTGCTGACAGACACGTAGTCAGAACAAGACAGGCTGCACGCTTCGAGCCGTTAATAAAAAGAGGAGCAAGCAAATGAACAGCTTTCAGATGAATCCAAATAGTTTTTGTTTCTCTGCTGCAGTTTCACCACTCCCACTGGGTCATTTCTACGCTCGCTTTAGAACGAAAGCAAAGTACAGGTCAGAATAAGAAAGGGAGGAGACCAAAAAACTCCGCTTTATTAGTCAAAGTTTGCCATTCTTGCTGTCCTCTTTTCAAATGAGGGGAAAACAGGGCTGGTGTGACCAAAGGGGATTTAGAGGGGGTGCTCTGTTAATGCTTAATAAACCAGAAGCTGGGCTCATCTGCACTTTACATGATCTGATTGGTAAAACCAGGAAGTAAGAAAACCTTTCAGAACATGATTTATGGAAAGATTATCACATGACTAAAAAGCACAGAACAAGAAGGACCAAACTCAGCTTTCACTTGCAGCGATGTGGGTCTGTTCTAACTCTGTTGCCATTGGCAGATTTACGACATTCAAAACAAGATAAAATACTTGGTCTTCAAGAGGACATGAAGTCATTTAAAAATCAGAACTTTTTCAAACACAATCATTGTTTCAGGTCGGCTCAGTGAAGAATTTCTGGTTTGCACAAGAATCCCATGAACTATTTGGAGGGTATTTTCAAATATATTTCTATCACTCCGCCTCCAAATAATCCACTACTCACTCCTGTACACTTGCACGCTCCCATGAATGTTTTAAAATGTATTTTAAAATATGAAGACAGGATAGCCCACAAGTGCACTGGAAATTCTCTCCTGCATTTCATAAGGGAAGTTAAAGTGTTACTCACTGTATTATTTGGGGAACAAAATATGATGATGATTTTATGATGTAACATTCAGCAAAGTATGGAAATTTTTGTCCAAATGACAATAAGAAATAGTAATGGTCTGCTTTGGTTATTTTTTATTAAGTCCATATTTTGATAAAAAGTTCATAAATTATATGAGCTACAAACCCTTTCCCACCCCCTCTACCTCACACATGGATTTCTACACTAGAAGGGGAAAATGTTAGAGGCAAAAGAATAAGAGGAATGTTTACCAGGATGACACTTGAGTGCTGAGAAGAAATATAGAGAGCAACAAAGGGCTAAGAACTGAAAGCAAACATTGTGAGACAGTGAAACAGAGCTCTCCCAGCAGTGGCATTTTTTTCAGCAATGGCCTCACAGCTCTGCTGTCCCCTGAGCTGCTCACTCAGATGGCAAAAGGTTAAAAGCACTGAGGAAAACCTGAATCATCTGACCCAAAAATGGAAAAGAGGAGAGAGAAAAAAGACATTGTGGTACGAGCTCGGTTTTAATGTGATGCCCTCTTTTAAATACTGAAGGACTCCTTTTTGACAAACACTTGGTGAAACACAGACTTAACGTGTGTGAACAACAAAACCATAATGGCAATTCATTTTCTTAGGGGTCAGAAACCTCAATTTTATTTCACACACTGCAGGAACAAAATATCAATCAATGAAGTGAATTTTATAGTGGTTTTTGCGACCCTGCCCAGTGTTTCAGAACAATGTGATTTTATTCCTGTGTTTAAAAATGACACAGAGATTCAATGAAGACAGATTTCTCTGTGCTGTCAGAGAAGACATGGCGCATGCCTCATGTAAAGAGCTGAGCAATAATATATGTGGTTGAAAATACAACTGGTACTCCCTAAAGTGGTTTTTCATAGTCTTTAAACACCAGATCCTCAAGCATTTTCCTGTACATCAAAACAGCCAGATCTGTCTTCAGCATGTGGGGCAGCAACCCCAAGAAAAAGTCCAAACAAGATAAAAAGATTTCTTTTTTTCAAGAAACTGTGTATCATACTATCCAGGAAGTGGTGTAAAATTCTGAATAAAAGTGAGTGCTGATTATAAACCTGTCTTCTCTGGAATAACTCCAGCACCCCTAACCATCTGCAGGGAATAAAATACAGCACTCATGTACACAAAATACCTTCTGGGAGACTCTGTAGCCATACAACAGTGACTAGATTATTGGTATGGATCAGGATTGGGTTTATCTTACCCAGCTACAGGTGCCAAAAAATTACAGGTTTACTTTAAACTACATCCTTGAGCAGCTGTCAGAGAGAGGCAACTGACAATGGTGAATCTTGAAAAATTCCTTAGAAATAAAAATTTACATGAACATCAGAGAGAGAAACAGCTTTGCAGGTCAGCATGACAGGGAAGCAGACTTCTGAATTCCCTCAGGCAAAAGATACTTTCTCCAGTTGGAGCATAGAGTTTCCCAAAATGAAATCTTAGCATGAAAAAAGTCTCAAACCTGTTGCTGTCAGCTTCTTGCTAATTAACTCAGAAATTACTGGCAGATTGGAGTTCAAGGAAGGTAATGGAGTCACAAACTCACATAGATGGAATAAGTCAGGAAGGAGACAGAGAAGGAGTAAAAGAAGTACAGAACACCTTTTAAACACTATGTGTTTCAACTTTGCCAGAATTATACTAGAGGAGAAAACAAAAAGTGACAGGATTGCTGCTGGAATCCTGAATTCCACTCTTCTACAATCATCATCTTATAAATCAAAACCCATTACAAAAGATAATGAAGATCTGAATGATCTAAACCAAATAAATTTCAAAAACGTGACTTTCTTCATTGAGAGTGAAGACAACTCAGTGCTGGTTTGAGTTATAGAAGAATTAAAACCATCCAGGGACCTACAAGGGATTGTGCATATCACAAATCTGATGCTGCCAACCCATCTTTGTACCACAAGTAATGGCAGGAATCTTTCAACTGCTGCATTTAAATTCCATCACTCACTTCCTCTGGGTCCCCACCAAAAAAACTGTGGAAAAAAAGCAAATTTCAAAAATTCCTTCTAGGTTGATTACACACAGGAATAGGGAAAATAAATGCATGCCTGTCTACCAGTTCATTCAACACAGGAGGGATTAGTCACTTTTCTGAGCACAATATTAGGATGTTTGTTGACTGCGGCCAGTCAAAGAGCGATGCCTGAGAATGGAGCCATCAAATTCACTTCCTGGCCAAAAAGTCACAATCCAGAGAGAGATATCTCAGAGGGTTAAACACAGGAACAGAGAAGAAACTGAGACTTGGAAGGTGCCAGTGGCTCAAAGTTTAATGGTCATGTAGTTCCTTCAGAGGAAAGGGAGTGTTCCTGCATGACACAGCCAGCAAACCATGCGGGAGTCACATCCTGGTGAAGGGTGGCAGCTCCAGACACTTGACCTGGGAGGACAGCTTTATGCACAGGAATGTTGGCATAAGGAATGGAAAGCATGGGGAAAGGCATTTCTTTCCAGGAAGGCATTAGGGGAATATAGCTCTTGTGAGAGTGGTGTCTGGAAACTCAACTTGCCTCCCAAGGGATGAGCTGAGCAGGGTTTTGCCACAGTTCTTTTCAATCCCACAATGTCCATTCTTGGGTCTGTGGGGCTGTCAGGAGGAAGGCACAGCTCAGCAGCATCTCCCAGGATGAGCACACTCACATTAACCATCTCTCAGACCCTGGGTGACTAAATGAACTAAAGGGAAATCTGTGTGCACCCTCTGTGCTGCAGGATTCCCAGCCCTCCTTGTGCTGCCAGGAAAACCTGAATCACTGCACTTCATCACCTCTGTTCACCCTGTCCCCTCTGGCACTCACAGGGACACTGCAAACTCAGCTTCAGAAGCCATTTCTGTGCACAGCCATAATACTGGTCTAATTTACACATCCATTCGAGTGTCTTAAACGAATCCGAGGACAGGTTTGACTCATTTAGCAAAATCTGACTCACGCTTCTTGGGTATGGAAAAAAACATTTCGCAGATTTGACTCCTGCAGGCTCTGGATGCCTGAATCTCAGTGCAGCTTTATTTAACAACAGCCACGTTATGAGACCTCAGTCACCCCGTGCACCTTGAGCACTGGAGCCCAAGGAGAAAACAGAAAGCACAAAGGGATTTTAAAGAGTCACCTTTTGCTAAAGCAGGAGCTCACAGCACACACACTTTGCTGGGGAAGAAGATAAATGCATTTTTGTGAAAAGAGGCATGTCTCATTTTGGTAGAGATACTTTTCACACCCAAAGCCAGACTAAGAAACTAAGTCAATATCAGATGTTTGCTTAACCGGTTTAGCCTCTGGACAAAAAGGCCGCACTTTCCTATTATAAAAGTTTTGTAAGATTAAGACTCCTTTGTTTCTGAGGAACTACTTATCTATTGTGTACGTGGATGGGTCCTGTGAAATTACTCTCCATGTACACAGGAACCACCAAACTTATTCAAACTAATTTCACAATAGGAGAGCTGTCCTATTTATTTTTTCACTGGTGCTCTTGGTTATCATTCGAATTCTCCTCCAATGGGATTTATACACTCAGCTTTCACTATGCAAATACTGGAGTTCCAGCAGCCAACAACAAAACCCAAACATATAAAGTCTTGTTGCACTTTCTAGTATTTCCTTCCCTGGTTGGATGGCACTCCATTTAACAGCAGCTCAGCAAAATTATCCAGATGATTATTTTTATCTGTGTAAACATCAGATCATTTCTAAGGAATACTCAAAGGCCACAACATGAGCTGCTTCTGAGAATCCAGGTCACATTCATGTTTACACTGAAAGCAGCAACAATTTAAGCAAAGACCAATTTTATTTAATATTATTTTTAAGGAACTGCTCATTTGTGATTCACTGTAAACTCAAGAGGCTCAAAATGCTTCATAATCTAAAAATCTTTCCAAGGAGGCAGATTCATTTATTGAAGAGAACTAAGAGGGAAAATACACTCAAGATCAGCCTGATCTGTCTCCAGTGCTGGATGGATGGTTCTGCTGTGCCAGTGGGTTTGAGGAGTTTTACATAACACGCTGAAGAAGTCCAGAAAATGCCAACACCATTCAACCTTCAGCCTTAAAATGCAAGTTGGCTTCCTCCCAGCAATTCCATGACCCCAAGGCCAGAGTCCCATGGCTCCTGATGGAGCACCAGGCATGGCTGTGAGGACGCAGGGCAGTTACACACTGCCCTCCACACCCAAAGGCTTCTGCTGCTCCTCCAGGCTCTGCTTCCCCACTGACTGCTCTTACCCTGCCCTGCAAAAGAACTGGGAGGGAGATACAGGTCCTAAATGGGATTTCCCCCAGGTTAGCCAGCTGAAGGAAAAACACTGTGCAGTGATTTGACCAGAAAGGGCTGTCATGCAAGAGTTGTGGATGGGGACTGTGAGGTCACTGCCAGCCAGCTCACCGACCCCAACAGAGTCATGCATCCGGCAATCCCTCACACCAGCTGAGGAACACTATTCCAAGAGGATTTTCTTCCACAGAAACACCTCCTCTCTTCTCACAACATCATCTCTAGCAATTATTACAATTAGTCAACCATTGCCCCAAATCACAGACTAAAACCAGAGCCGCCCAAAAACCTCCCAAACACAACAATTTTGCACTGCAAAGCACCAATTGCGTGGAAATGTGCTGATTTCACCAAAAAAGCTCTATAAAAGGCAACAAGATTGGCCGGCAGGCCAGTCTGCCCAGCTTCCTGCCAGGCTGCGTGCCAGCCCCAGGGTGGGTACTCCCAGCTCCCTAATTCAAAATATAAAAATCTGCTATGAGAAGGCTTCCAAGAGATGAGCATTTTGCTTCCTGTAGCTCTCTGATTAAAGTTAGTGCTGCACAGGTGTGTTTGTGTGTCAGGAAGGCAGGGACAGCTCTGTTGTACACAGCAAGAATGGCTTCTCAACTAACAGAAAAATTTAAGAAAAATTGTATTTTGAAAGACAGATGCCATTGCTGACAGCACAGGAGGGAGAGGATGAGACATCCCTGCATAAATCTGTGAGTGGGAAGACAATGGCAAAGAAATCCAAACAGCAAGACGATAAATCAGAGGTGGGGAATCCCTGTCTTATCCCTTCTGCAGAGTGCATGCAGCTATTGTGTTTAATTAAAATAAATTACAGCTCGCTTGTGTACAGCCTGCAGGGCTTTTAACACCTCTGAAAAGAAGCACAGGGATGAGCAGCCACCCTTCAGGAGCTCACTCTGTGTCTCCAGACGCGGAATACAGATGCTCTGTCACAGCACAGTCGCAGCAAGGCTGACGGATCAAGGCAGAACAAAAAGCCCAAAGAATTTTGCTTTTGCACCATCCACTTCCTCAGCTCCGTCCCTGGGATCCTTGCCAGGATGCTGGTAATGTTTTAAATGGAGAAGGCAGAGCTGCCCAGCAGTGTGGCAGCTGCTTCTGAGCATGGATGTTTCACTGGAGAGGGGTTTCTTCTAACTGCAGTGATTTACCAGCCTATAAACTGAATTTCTGGAACACTTGGCTGACCACTTTCCTGGTTCACCACTGCATCCACATTCTCTAATTCCTGCTTGAATTCATGCATTTGCAGTAGCAGCAGCACCTGAAGAACATCTCCCTGTACTGAGAGAGGACCAGGAGGTGAGGAGGTGGCACAGGTGCCACACACCTGAGGATGCTGCAGATAACATTGATACCCTGGCAGTGTTTTTGGGGGACACAAACTGAGTTTCCAGCATCACCCAGGTCAGCCACCCTCACACAGTGCTCCAGGCTCTGCCTGATTGCTGTGGAAGATCAGCCTGTGAAGGTCTGTTACACCAGGAGGTTTGGAAACTCTGAGCTGCTGATTGCAATGAAGAGGGAAACACCTCTTGACAGACCATGCTCTTAAGAGAATTGGAGACACAATGTACCCAACAGGACTCTGGATTTGGAGCTGCTCGGTGGATGCTCAGACAGCTGAAAGGACCAGTTAAAAACCGCCTTGAATATCAATCCATAGCTTTTGGGAGAGAAAAGAAAAAAATCTATTTATTCTTAGGAAAGCATAACTAAGAAGGAAATGGATTTTAAGCAAGCTCAGAGAAGTCCATGATAATACTAACTCAAGATTTTGAAGTGCTTTACCAACAGCAAGTAAAACACACAGATCTCTGACAGGAGAAATGAAGCAGGAAAATGCAAAGCAGCTTGCCCAAGCTTATGCAACAGATGAGAAGCACAAACAACACAGAGATCTCCAGGATCCATCTCTGTGTCCTACCATTCTTTCATTTTGAAAACCTAAATCCATTTTTCACTCCAACATGGTTTTCTAAATAGATATAAGTGGTAATTCTGGGCTGTGTAGACTTTTTCTTGATGTGGTATCTCACCCATTATCTCATCCTCTGTACATATACAGTATAAAAGGAAGCAGTATTTCAGAGCCAAGAAAACAGGAAAAAAGAAGAAAGTCCAAAATTTTTATCTAAAGGCAAATTCCTTTGCATATGGGCACATTGAATACAGATTTGAAGCAGCACTCCATCTTACGAAGAGAGGAAACACTGCTTGGAAACTATGAAAATTAAAATTGCTAAGATGCTACCAAATATATATATTTATGATGCTTCTCTTTCCCTCACTAATATCACTTATAATGCATTTTATGTATTATCTGCTCAGATGCAGATACACTTCACTGCAGGCAGAGATGAGGCAATTATCTGAAACCCTGACAAACCATCCTTTAGCCCCATGAAGTGCAGGGAGTAACACAGATCACTCCAGCACACAGCTCATGTGGCACAGGGACTGCTCCTACAAAAGACACATGAAAGGTTCTCAGTGTCCACGGTGCTGCCAGAGTTTTCTGCATGGAGCCACTTCACCACAGAGACAAGGCACAAAAAGGAAATCTAAGCACTCATCTCAGCAAGCTCCTCTTCTTTTGCAGAGCACACATTAAACTTACAGGTACTTTCACATCTGACATAAATTAAAAGCTCTCTTTTAAAACCAAGTTGTGTTTTCATGTTTCAAAGTCATCTAGAAGACAGCACTCGTCAAATGGAGAGTTTCTCTTTGAATCCCCAGTGCCTGTGTGAATGGCTACTCCCCTCACTTCCATCAACACTGACCTCTTCAGGGTTTGTCTCCTTTACTGCCATCCACGCCTGTGGACCTTCAGGGACACCTGAAGAGAAAAATGGCTTTCTTGAGCCTCGTTGTAATTTTCTTTTCAAATCCTCCTTCTCAATCAGAGTAAAGGGGAATTTGCTCCAAGATACCTCAGAGATGAGTCAGGAGTGAGCTCCTCCTGAGGTCAGTTATTGGGCTTTTACAGATAAAATATTAATATTTATGGTTGTGCCCGAGACCTGAAGCAGCCCTCACTGCACAGGTGACAAACATGAGTGACAAAGGCACTCTGTGGAAGGTACATGAGTTAGCAGAACGCTCCTCAGCCAGAAAAGAGGAATCTGATCAACCTAGTCCCTTTCAAGACCAACCTCACACATCCATCCAACCAACCATTTCAACAGGGCTATGACAGAAAATACTTCTACCAACCCTAAATACATCCATGTGCATGGTTCAACAGTTTTTTCTGCAAGACATGAACTGGAATCAATACAATGCCAGGACATAGTACACTCTTGCCAAGATCCTACAAGGCAGATGGAATTCTGGAGTCCGCCTTTTAAGTGCAGAGGTTGTTCTCTATCGTGACAGCAACACAAGTTATTCTGGATCATTTTAGAGGACATCTTTGAAAAAATTAAGATCTATGCCTTGCAGTAAAAGCACAGTTCAAATGAAATTATCTCTGCTTGGCAGCCTGTAGGAATACAAGGCTCCCTTGTCCAAAACAAATGTAAGAGATTTAATTTTATACATTAAACTGCTCTAAACCTTGCAGAAGCTACAAAGCTTTACTTTCTGGTCTGAGGTAGCAAAGAGAATCAAGAATCCCAGACTCCAAAGCCTGATTATTTTAAAGGAATTTTTATGTGAAAAACTAACACCAGTTAGTTCTGTCCTTCAGCATGAAACTAAAGGATGGTTCAACTATCACAAAAAGGCTTGGATTTGAAAGGACTTTAAAGATCATCTTGTTCCACATACCTGACAATTTATTAAATCAACCTCTACCCCAAGGACTGCACCACCTCCACCTTCAGCAAATGGAAAAGGAAATTGAGGAACTCTTGGGTAATTTCGTTGGTATTTTTATATGAATGTTGAGACAGCCCTTTTTTAAAAATGAAAAGTTCCATCCCACCATGACAAATCTTTTATTCTGTATCTGGCTCAGCATTTCTCAGTGTAATTTAGTACCTCTAACAGCAAGCTCACTGTAAATTAGCAAGAAATGAACAGGAAACGCTGGAGAACTGCAGTTCACCAGAAGAAATGCTGGCAACTTCATTATCACTTCCAGCACCGACCACAAGTATTGCAGGGAAAATGATGACCTGGTTAAGGACTTTTCCATTTCTGTCTATGATCTCTCAGGGAATGTGCTAAGGAAACGATTGTCCTACTGAATCATTTCAAGAATTTTACAGCCAGGATGATTTATTACCATAAAATAGGTCTTGGAAACAAAGATATTTGAGGAGACTCAATAGCTATTAAATCATTGTGGAAAACATGATGCTGAAGGAATTGCAGATGCCTGACACATGTTCTACCACTTTTTTTTTTTGTTTTTTTTTTTTTTTTTATATTGAGTATCTATAAAAAGCAACTCTGAAGGATTACTTAAAAATTTTTCCAATAGAAAAAACTGAAAAAGAGGAGATATAGGTATAAATTAAAATGGCATCCATAAAAGTAAAAAACAGTTGTAACTAAAGACTCCACACACAAAGGCTGTTGGAAAAACTGGAGTCACCAATAATTTAAAAACCTATGCATTAAAAATACACTTCTCGCTTAGTAAACAAGTTGAGATGCATTTTGCAGAGTTATAGGTATTTTTGAGTTGAGTCAACAATACATAGAAAACCTCACATCATCTTACAATGAGTCCATTTGTTAGCTGCTGTGAAACCAGACTCACAATCACCTTGGGTTTTGTTATTACAACTGCAGTGTAGATGTTGTTGTCACCCAGAGCACCCTCTGTTCAAGACAGTTGGAAGTATCTCTCTTTAAAATGTGCCACTGAACACTAGAAGTGAATCAGAAAGATGGTCTGTAAGGCTTGCTATGCAAAATACCACTGAAGAAACACGCTGCTCTCTTGAATAAAATGGAAAAACTCTTGTGCTGAACCTTCCACTAGACCAGGCTGCTCCAAGCTTCATCAAACCATGAACTCTAACCAAGTAAAAGTTTTAAACGTATTCCAAAATACTCAGCCAAAATAGAGCAGCCTCAAAGTAAGGTCCAAACTTTCCTTACACCAGCTGATACTACAGAGAATACTTTAGTTGTATTGTACTACAACTACTTTTGGGGGCCAAAATCCCCTTCCAGCCCTTCCAGCCTTCAAATCCCTCCACATCCCTGGGTTCTCACAGCTAGGACAGCAGCAATTAAGACACAACCCAACCTTGACACAACGATGACAAAGGGAGAGGAAAGATCCACCTCATGCTGAGCCATGTGGCTCAAAAACAGGGGACCCAGACAGTTCTACAAACTGCATTCACAAACTAGGAAATGAAGAAAACTAATGGTCTTTATAATTAAATAGATGTCTTACAGAAAAGCTGACCAATAGTCTCATAAAACAGAAAAATGAGTACTCCTCTTTGACTTACACATTTTGCGTCGTCCTGGTTCACTTGTGCAACTCAGCCACCATTTCTTTTTCTGCAACACAACAAAAAAAACAAACTCTGTTTAAAAAAAATATTTTGCTTGAACTGACGTTTCTCATTACATTGTTAAGTAATGCTTCAAGTTTACTGCTTGCTTTTAGTCAACACTGGAAAATATTTCCATGCTTCTCGTCTGTTTCTCTGATTTTGACTGCCAGAGTATTCCTGTTACATGAAACTGCTCTATCAAGATGAACCTTGGAGACAGCTTGGCGATTTGAGCATAACACTGACAAACTAGAAATAAATTCCAAAACCTACTGCAGAGTTGACCAAAGAAATTCCTTGTAGCCGCAGAGAAAGTAAATGAACCATTTTTTAAAATAATCTAATTGCTCGAAGATATCTTTGTGATGTCTTGTTAGATCTGTGAATGATCCTTGTTGGTCTCCAGCACCTAATTCAAAGGTGAGGACCTGCTCTTGGTTTGGGGTCACACCTGGTACCCCTGTGTTCCAGGTACCCTAAGACATAACAGTGGGAGTTGAATATTGGAAGGGCTGTTCCTTATGTCCTGCTCTGTGCTTTAGATTCAAATCTACAGAAATGGAGAAATTACATCCATACCTTACTGAGAACTGAAGCAAAAGAAGTGCAAGCAACTAGAGAAACAAACAGAAAAATCTACTAAATAGACTTATGAGAGTATTGTCCTGAAAAAGAATGCTCTGATGCTACATTCTCTACTTAACCACATAATTAGTAAACTTCCAGTAGAAGTAGCAAAAAAAACCCTCCTCATTCCCTTACTAGGCTAAGAAGCGACCTGGAAGAACTACTCAAACCTCCATGAAGAAGAACTGGATTGCTCCAGATAATGAAATAACTAAATAACTGGAGACTGAGTGGAAAATGAAGCACAGAACGTCTCATCACTTAAGGTCAGTGCAGTTCTTGTTCTGCTGAAAATGGTAATTTGCAAGGGGAGAAGAAAAAAAAAAAAAAATGGAAAGAGGACACCAGTCAGAAAGAATCCTGAATCCTGACTGGCTACAGTTTGCTGCCAGGAAGGGATAACAAAGCAGTAAGAAAATGCCAGCATGCATTTGTCAAACTGCTTCCCTTCCCTTTCCAACAAGTTAGAAAGCCTCAGGATGCAGAAATGATGCAGTGATCACCAGGGTCACCTGAGCATGGCCATTTTCATGCCATGTCATTCTCCCAAAACAATAAAGGATGACTGATTTGGATAGTAAAACACATTCAAAGAATAAAACTTCTCAAGTGATCACCCAGGTCTTAGCACTTGGCATCCACCAGCAGAACCCCAACACATTCAGAAAGAAGCAGAGCATCTCATTAATTCATCAGACAACTAGGAACAAGAAGCATTTTCTTAATCCTAAATTCTAAAATCTCAATATGAAATAAATACATGCATCATTAAGGGGGTATGAAATCAACGCATTTATAAGGAGCACAGTTAAACTTCAAGTTATTTAATTTAGAAGAACAATAGAGCTTTACTAAGTGTGTTTTCCACTAATGACCTGGACACTATTTTTGTTATTTCTGCCTCTAAAATGCACAGCCAATATTTGTGGTAAAAAAAAAAACAAAAAAAAAAAAAAAAAAGGCATTTCTTTCTCAAAATGCTGTTGTGCAGGGAAAAAAAAACAATCATGAAAAAAATTAAACACAGAGTACAATCAAATATACAAAGGAAAACCACACAAGTACAGATTTCATCGTACTCCTCCAGATTTTAAATAGATCAACATATTTTGGAGATGGGTGTGATTTTATGCGAGCTGTGCCCCTTTAAAATTGGCAACTACATTTAATTCAGTGCCGTCTTATTCCAAGTTCCTAACTCCCATTGAAAATAGATCTCACAATGGAATCCTACAGCTGAATATACTCTGGGAGAAAATTAATACTTTAATTTATTCCAAATTCATTTGCATGACAGTATATCATTAGTATATACAAAAAAATATGTATTATACCAACAGAGGAAAAATTCTGTGCAAACAGTGAAAGAAACTCACATCCCACCAGTGAGATGAGCTTGAAACTTGAAGCAACAAAGCTGTTTTATTTCTCTGAGAAACAAACACATTTAAAAAAAAAAAACCACCAAAAAGAGCTTTTAATAGTCTGGATTGTCATTTTAAAAAATACCATGTGACCTTAAAAAAGAAATCCACAATGCAAAGATGACTTCTTGCATGCCAGGTATCTCCTAAACAGCTAAAAAGAGCCACATGGACAATCAAGTGCAGACTAAAAATAACTGATGCAACACAGCTCACATACAAAGCAAAGTTTTCCTACCTCACTGATTAACCAGCTGAAGAGGAAAGAAAACATACACTCACTTTGTAACTCCATCAACCTTGTTGTCCTGGAAACAACTCTACAAGAGAAGTACTTAACTGCCAAAACATCTTCTGCCACCACTTTTGGGTTTTTTTTTCTTCCCCCACTTCCCTCTCTGCAGTGCTCAGTGTTTGATAAGCAGCCAGAACCAAACCTAACCCATCAACTGGCCCAGAAATTGGATCTCCTGCTCTTAGAAGGAAATATGTCATTCCAAATATGTAATTCCATTTGAGTATGCAGCACTTAGGGAACACCAGGCTTGCACAAAGGCTATGGAACAACTCTGTAATTTTGTTGTTGCTGTTGCTGTTAAAATGTCCTATTAACTGAACCTTTCATTTTAGGAAATGGCCTCAAACTGTGCCAGGGAAGGTTAACATTAGATATTAGAAAGAATTTGTTCAGGGGAAGAGTGGTCAAGCACTGGAACAGGCTGCCCAGGGCACTGGTGGAGGCAGTGGAAGTGTTAAAAAAAAAATAGGTTACAGCAATTGAGGACATGGTTTGGTGGTGAACATGATGGTGCTGGTAAGCTGATGACTGCATTTAAGTGACCTAAAAGGTATTTTCCAATCCAAAAAACTCCATGCTTCCATATAAACCAGCAAGCTTGCAGGGTGAACTCCTTATTCAGGCACCCAAGTACCTGGGGTGAGAATCCTTTCTTGCCACTCAATAGCTCTGTGGGAGTCCAACCAGGTCACAAACCACAAAAAAAAAAAACAAAACAAAAACATCTTTTTAAGGTTTTATGTTTACTGTCTGTGTTTAAAAGAGAACAAAACTTTCAAACCCAGGTTTTGGCAATTTCTGCCACATTGCTGGCCACAAATTTAAAAAACACTTCCGCGTCCTAGTGCTGCAAACATTTGTGCCCTCCCTTTCTTGGTTTAGAATCCTTTTTTTTCAAACAAAAAGGAAAAAAATCCTTTTTGTGTTTTTACTAGAAGAGAAAATGTTAACCTTTGTATGAAATAAAAGCTAGGTTTAGAAACCAGATTGATCTAGGAAACAGCAGGTTTGCTTCAGACCATAACTTTACTCTCACATTGCTCTCTTTGCTGGGCAGCCTTACCCAAATTGGTCCAATCCAACAAATATACTAATTTAAATTGTAAATTCCTGATTTCTGAACTAGCAGTGTTTTAAAAAATTTGGCATCTGAGCCTCTCAGTCAGCCTGCCCACACACATTGCCCACACCTGTTTTCTGGTGAAATGCCAGAGTCTGCACCAGTCTCAGATGGGAAAAAATCACAAATCACTGTTTTCAAATGAGACCTGTTAATTACCAAAATTATTCCCACAGCAAGTCCAAAGGGATTCTGGTTCCCTCAGAAGATCCATGATTAAACACAGCTACACTCAGCACTTTTATCCAGTGTGGTGTTTCTGATTTATTATCTTCACTCTGCTAAGCAGACCTGCGTTTTCCCTCGTCTTCCTCCAATTTCCAATGTATTCACAAGGTTTTTTTCACATTCCTTCTCGATGCTAGTTATCCATCTTTCTGTACCTTAGATTTTCATATAAATCCAATCTAATTCTTGCCCAGAGAAGCTGTGGCTGTCCCTAGAAATGTTCACAGCCAGGCTGGACAGGGCTTGGAGCAACCTGAGATACTGGAAGGTGTCCCTGCCCATGGAATGGGGGGTGGATCAAGATGGTCAATTAAGGTCTTTTCCAACCCAATCCATTCTGTGCTTCTAATATGCTTTTACCTTGATTTTAAATTGCATCCTTGCATCTACTTTTCAAATTACTTTAATATATCAACATGATGCACAGCTTTATTTTTCCTCTTCCCTTGTGATTTAATTCTAGACGTTGCAAACCTTCAAATTTCTATTGTAAATCTTCAAATCTGTGTGTATGCTCTGTATTTTTTTTAAGCATCTTCTGGAGAGATCACAGAGTGATAAATGGATTGGGGTTGGAAGGGACTTTCAAGATCCTTTAGTTCTTACCCCTGCCATGAGCAGGGACACTTCCCACTAGACCAGGTCATATGCTTAGCTGGTAAAATTAGCTGAAAACCCAATTCATCAGGATCTAGAGTCGCTACCAATAAACAACTACCACTAAGAGATGCAAAATCTCAACCTCACAGTCTTGAGCTGCCTCTGCAAAGCACCACAGTTAGAGATGAAATTTTCTCATCTCCTCCACTAGAGATCCAGTTGCCTCGGCAGCATTTTGCTGCACAGGCTCAATAAACATTCCATCAAGCAGGCAGTGAACATCCACACAAGTCTGTCTTAACACATCAGAGATCCAGGGATTTTCAGCATCCCATCCCTCATGCCGTGCACGAGAAAATTCAACGTTAGAGACAGAGAGGAGGAAGGTATTTGGAAACTTGGTACATAGGAGCAAATCGAAGATTATGAAAATTGTGGTGCCTTACAGTAGAAGTGCTGTTACAGGCGTTACAAACACTGAATTTTGTCAAACTATTTCCAGTAAATGCATTTTTTTTCTCCATCTCAGCACTAGAAATTCCCAATGCATAGTGTAAATTGTTATAGTCTGCACCTGCTAGCTCAAATGAGGACTAGGTTTTACCAGCCAGCTTTTAGGCATGTTTAGACCCTCACTCTCTGGTACAGAAGCACACTGATCTCAGGCTGGAAAAACATTTCCTATACTGATTTTTTCCTTCTTATTTCAGGCAAAAATTCCAATCCATAGCAAAGCTTGTGCCTTCTGCTGCCACTGAATACCAGTTGCTGCACAAGTAAAACAGAAAAAGGCTGAAGTTATTTTAAACCAGCTACTTTTCTCTACTTAAGTGTTTAGTTTTCAGCAGTTGACTATGTTATGGGTGGGAACTTAACACCAAAAGGGATGCAATCACCAATACTCCTGAGTAGGGCAGTGGCAACAAGTGAAGGAAAAAAACTTCCAGGGTAATGTAAAAACATAATATGGAGGGTAGAACAGCATTATTAACTGAAGAGAAAAATCCATAAAACAAACACAACAAAACAAAACTCTCTGATGATTCTTTTTAGTCTCAGGCAGTATTGCTACAAAATACCTAATAAGGTGACATAGAGAACTTCTAAACCATTTATTAATTACTTGAGGCTATTTTTCATTTTACTGCTTCACTGCAATTTCCATTAGCATGGGAAATTGTACAGTTTTTTTTTTCCCAAAGAGGTATTTCCAGCGAAGTTAGTGTGGATTCAACAAGACCAGGACCATCATATAAACAGAAATCAGAAAATATTTCCATAAGAAACCGCTCAGATTTATTGGATTAACTGGCACTTACAAGTGACTCACGCTGACACAGCCTGTAGTAATCCAATCTATTTGAGATAAGAATAAATTCAAAGGAAACCTTAAATTTAGAAAAATCACCTCTGTGGCTGCACACATAGTGGGCTTTATTACACGAAATCACATTAAGTGTTCTCTCCAAATGGGAGGACAAATAAATTAAAAGCTAACTTCTAGCAATATTTTTTTCCATGAGTGCAGCATGTCCTTAACAGCAGTAGCTGCCACACTGAGCATAATTAGAGAGGGATAAGAGAGCCCTGTGTGGAAGTGCCTTGTGGAACACAGCAGTATTCCTGTCCTACAATCCCACAGGAATATGCTGTGCTAAAAAAGAGTGGGAAGAAGAAAAGCCACCAAGCCACCTCACCTTGTCTCAAGAGAACTAAGGCAGATTGTTAAATCTATGATGGCAAGCACCACGTCTCCTGCATGTACACTGGTTTTCATTTCTGTCTGGGATTTCTTGGGGAACTCTGACTTATCTCTAGGGGATGTTATTGAATCCTAACAAACACTGAGGTGTTCTGGCTCAGCACACTGAAACATCAATGCTTTCCTGAAACCCTGAAGGATGCATTCACAGCTCTCACACCTCCTTTAAAACATGGCAGCAAGCAGGGAGCTGGGATGGAGCTTATTTCTATAAATACTCCTCCACAGCCATGAAAGAATTTTTACCTCTTGATATCGCCATGAATAGCAACAGCATGGAAAAAAATGTATTATTAAATATTACAGAGTCATAGAATGGCCTGGGTTGGAAAGGACTTTCAAGAATATCTGGTTCAGATTCCTGCCATGGACAAGGACACCTTCCACATCCCAGGCTGCTCCAAGCCCTGTCCATCCTGGCCTTGGGTTCTTCCAGGGATGGAGCAGCCACAGCTTCTCTAGGAATCTCTGCCAGGGCCTCACCACCCTCACAGGGAAGAATTCCTTCCCAATATCCCATCCAAACCTGCCCTCTTTTCATGTGAAAAGAAAAAAGCCAATATAAGGAAAGGTGACACAAAGGATCATGCAGTGAGGACTGTGCTTTTATCCATATCACCAATTACTGTAAGATATAATTAAATACCTGTGTGTAAGGATATCTGAAAGCCATGGGATATTTGAAAGCCACGTATGTTCTGCCATCCATAAAGCAAAGACACTTCTCTGTGCACAGGGATGTAAATCACTGAGTAAACAGATGAAAACGCAATTGTAAGAACCAGCTGCACACTACTGAGGCCAACAAAATCTTATCAAATGCAGACTTCAAGGCTGAAGTGACTTATTTAGAGAACTGCTGTGCTGCTCTCACCTGCAGTACCCAGTTAAGTTAGATCAAGGACAGCAGCACATACCAACCACATCATAAGCAGGAGGCTTTAATTTTTTTATGCTCATTTTCTTTCAGGCCAACACACCCACTCTCAGCAAATTCCCATTAATGGCCATTCTACAATCCTGAAAAGCAGTATGTTATAGCCTTGGGCTAACTAAATTAGAGTGAGCTATGTTGAAGCTGCAATCAGTGAAAACCTGCTGTATGACTTTTACCACAATAAAGATACTCCCTCAGAGAGCCTCTTCACAGCATAGTACTTTCAAAAAAAAACCCTCACCATAGCCTGTACCTCTTGTGAGAATTCGGTCATGACAGCCTGGAGCCTTGCCCAAGGGCACTCAGAATAAAGATCAGAAATTACCCAGTAGTCAAAAAATTTTGATTATACCCAAGATTTTTAATGCACTTCAAGTGGGGATGAGGATCTTGGCTTGAAGGAGTGCAGAACAGATGAGAACTCAAATGGCAAAGTGCAAGGGGACAAGGCACAATTCGTTCTGATTCAAAGACAAGGTTAAAAATCTCATTTTCTGTCACAATGAATTGGGTTTTCAAAGTGAGACCTCCCTGCCCTTGTGCTTTTTTCAGATCTGATTTCTGGAGAAATTCTACCCTTTACATTACAGTAAAAGGCTGTAAAATTTTCAAATAGCTAGATTTTGTGCTAACCCTAATTCATAATCATTCTGGCCTTGCAACCGTGGTGTGAAATTCACTGAGCTAGACAGCTGGGAAGGGGGGGGTGTGAAGAGTGGGGGTGGTGTTGTGTTTTTTTATTATTATTGCACTTCTGGTGCTCAACCCTTCTACTCTACACGAAATCCATATTCAGAAGTCTGTAAGCATGAAGATGCTTTTACGTACAAGGATTTGGTCAGACCCTAAAAGCATCTGTACCTTCTTGGCAATGAATGATTCTCTCTTCAAATTTACTCTGGTGACCAAAATATGTGTTTCTAGCCTGTAGTCTTGACTTACGTAAAAGTGGTGCTGCTTAGCAAATTGTTTGAAAAATTACATTTGAAAAACGTGATGCTCTCCAAAGTAATTTTTATCCCTTCAAAACCCTCTGAAGGACACCTACTGAGAAATGCTTTCCAGTGAAACCTAAAGCAAACTGCCTGAGCTCACAGTACTGGTACAAAACTAAACCTTAAATGAAGTTCTAGGAAAGAACCACCAGCTTTTCACGTAAACTTGTGGTGAGTTTTCACTGAAGTCCTCAATCCTGCCAACCCATGGCTAAATGTCATTCATACCTCATTTCCTATCCTAAATCAGCCATAACAGCAAGATGGTTTTGCTCTGTCATTTTCAGAAGTCATTAAAACCCAATGCTAAGCATAATTCTGGATAGTGGAACTTTGCTGTGGACTGAAAAAAAATCCCCAACATTTAGACAATATAAGAAATTTAGCCTCTTTTTTTTCCTACCTAAATGGGCCTTGGGCACAGCTTTTTACCAAAGACGTGGTTTTATTTTTTCTCATGTTCTTGGTACATGCTGGATCAACATCATGAGGTGTGCAAATTTAAAGAGAATTATTTCAGCTGGAAAACCCTTCTAAGATCAGAGAGTTTAACCCAGCACTGCCGAGATCACCATTAATTGATGTCCCCAGTGCCACATCTTTTAAATTCCTGCAGGGATGGCACCTCCACCACTGCCATGGGCATCCTGTGAGAGGACCTGACAACCCTTTTGTTGAAGAAATTTTTACTAAAATCCAAACTGAAACTCTCCTGGTGCAACTTGAGGCCATTTCCTCCTATCCTACTGCTGTGAAAAAAGCACAACCTACCTACAACTGCTTAGTAACACAAGCACATCAGAAAGTCAAACTCTCACTCAATTTCTTTCACAACTATCAGTCAACTTTTAATTATTTCCACCTGCCAAAAATCTTCTATTCTTAACAATTCCTTAAAGGCCACTTAAGGCACATCAAGAACTATAAAAAGCAACACTGGGCACTTTCATGGATCACCTCCCAAGGTATCATCATGCTCCAAAGCACACTTCACTGTACTTCTGCCTAGGAAATACTATCTTTAGGCAGGTACAAGTTGTCTTAGTGAGAAAACACTATCTTGTGCATGTCCTATTAAAAAAGATTAATCTGTTCAACACCTGATGATTCACTCACCCACATGTTAGAAGTCCACACAAAAATGACTCATTCTGTCTGTAAGAATATTCACCTGGGATACCCAAGTCCTCTCATCTTTTCCAGAGCTGCTAACTGCTTTTTCTTGCAAAGGTGCCTTCCTTATGAGAGCAATGGGTGACATGAAGGACAAACAGACATGGGATTGGAAATTTTATAAACTATCTACCTAATAAAACATTTCAGAGTTAAGTCTGTGGATAACTGAAGCATTGGCAGAAGACAAAGTAACACTCCACAATGAGAGTGGTTGAAGGAAACAACTGATTTTAATCCTAACAACTGATTTTAATCCTAACAATTCAATGTCACCCAGATTTCAAGGAGTTCCTCCATGACCTGGACCATTTCTCCCAGGAAAGGGCTCAGGAGCAGCCTGTCCTGGATCACCCTGGCCAGGGCAGGGTAAAAGCATCTTAAGGGCTGGGCTGATGCAACAAATCAAGCTGAGTTCTAGGCTAGAACTTCACGTCCAGTTCTGATACCCACGCTGCCAAAGGACTGGCAAGTGTTCAGGGAAGAGCTGAGAAAACTGTGGGGCTGGCTGGGAGACAGACTCCATGACTCCATCCTTTGGGAGATGAGTCCCTGACCTTGTTCTCATAGGTACTTTGTGAATGTGACAAATAACAGCTCTTGGATCCTTGGAGAGAAAGGCACAGCAAGATATTACAGCTGCAAGGCAAACAAGCCTGGATTTGAAGTAACTTCTTGCTTTTTAGCAACAGCACTGAGAAATATTTACCATTATTTGGTGGTTTAGGATGGCAGAGCTTTTAACAGCACTCAAAGATGCACTTCTGAGGAAAAATTCTTTTTTCATAGAGAACCACACAGGCTTGATACAGAGACATGAATGTAAAAATTACATGGAATCAGAGAACAATGTGGGATGTAAGAGACCTCAAAGCCCATCCAGTTCCAATCCCTTCCATGGGCAGGGACACTTTCCACTATCCCAGGCTGCTCCAAGCCCCGTCCAACAGGCTCTTGAAAAATTCCAGGGGTGAGGCAGCCACAGCTGGGAAATCTGTTCCAGGGCCTCCCTACCCTCATAGTCAAGAATTTCTGCCTAATATCCAACCAATCTAAATCTACTCTCTTTCAGCTTTAATCCATTCCCTTGTCCCAATGCTGCTTGCTTTTTATTAAATATAAAAATCCTAAAGTTAGTATTGAAGTTAATTTTCATGTTTAATTTTATTGCTACTGCTATATAATGACTACTGCTTTATGCTGTCTCAAGATTAACTGTGCTCCTTTGCCTTGAAAGAAGCATTTTACAGATTGTTTTCCTCCTTGCTAAACTTATCTGCAAAAATACAGGCATGGAAAATACCTGATTTGTTATTTTTCTTGCACCTCATTACATCAAGAAGTAATATGGAAAATAAAGAGGGGGGAAAAAAAAGAATGCAAGACCTTAATTTAGGGGAAAGTAAATGGTAACTGTGATTGTATATTATTAGAATATGATGAGAATTTATGCAAGAGGACACTTTAGCCAGAAAAGCACTTAAGAGAAGTGACTGAAGACATGCTTGCTGCTTGCATGACACAGCTCTCTCTTTCCAGCCTTCTATCATCCACACACATCTTACTGCCACCCCTTCTTCAAGTCCTGAACCTGAATTTTTGACTGAAATTTAGACAGTACTTGCAGGCACCAAAGTGCACAGCACACCCAGCTCAGTAATCCAGGAAAAGATAAGAGTTTCAGATGTACTTGTTCTACCAACACCTCGCATTCCATCAGGAAAGGGGAACAAAGAACAAATAGGCCAACACCACAAACGACCCCTGAGAAATGAAATAAAAAAAAAAAAAGAAATAATCTAATGAAAAAAGGTAATTTCCTGACACAAGAAAGAAAGTATATGGATTCTGAACTCTTGCTTATTTCTAAGTCTGCATGTAAAAAAATAAAATTAAACCGAATAAGGCACAACTGACTCATTTTTAATTCTGAGTCATCCCAAATCAGTGGATTCCTGTGTCAGACTATCTGTGCCCTCAAGAAGGTAATGGAATATGGCAATCTCTAATCCACTTAAGAATCAGGAAATTCACACAGCAGGTGTGAACACTAACAAGCCACTATTTTCACTTTTTATTGAAAAAAAAAAGAAATTCAATCAAGCCCTCTCTATGGAATACAATAAGAGTTCTGAAGAGAGTGGATAAGACAAGCCACGCTCTTTTACATGAAAAAAAGCAGGGCAAGTCCTTTAGTCCTTTCCTGGCTTGTCCTACTAGAATTAGAGACCTTGAACTTGCAGCAAACAAATAAAAAAATCTCTTGACAGCAGTAAGAAGCTCCTTCCCACTGCCCTGGGGGCTGCACACACAAACCACATCCTGAACAGCTCCAGCTCTGCTCCTGATGCCACGAGGCAGCAACTACTCACCTTCCCCACACACTCCCATTGTATCCCCATTTCATATTCTGCAAAAGCAAACACGCTGGGTTTATGTAATAACTGCCAGTGTGTCATTCACTCCATGGGATTTGGAGTTTTAACTCCTTAAAGACACAATCCTAGAAAAAAGAATGTGTTCCAGGAGCTTGGAATACTCGTATTTCTGGGGAATTTATCACAGAAGTATTTTGTATGGTGGTTTTAAATCTTCTAATTTTACGAGGAGATTCAAACTGCTCAGCATTTTTCTTAAAATTCTTGTTCCCAGAATTACCAAGTTACATAAGAACCTCATATGCCAATAATGAAACATTTTCTAGTCTCCAAGGTAGCACAGAAACACCAGAAATTTGTCTGACATTCCTCCCCCTTCCAAAAAAAACCCAGCAGGCACGTAAAAAGAACTCCAAGTGTTATTTATAAAGTCTCACTAATTATCAACTATTGAAATACTAGTAGTCCAATTATTCCTGAATACTTGGTGAGGAATGTTGTTGATAATTTCCATGCATTCCTGTCAGGTCTTCTTTATCCAGGAGAAGAAGGAGAAGAAGAAGGGAAGGAGAAGAAGAGAAGGAGAAGAAGAGGGACTGACTGTGACTACATCACAATTTCCCAGCCTAAGAATATAAAGTACATTATATTTTTATTAAAAGAAATAGCTACAGCTTTAATAAAACACATGAATTAAACTAAGATGCTTCCTCCCAATATCAGGGCATTAACCACTATGGGATCAGCATTTTGAATAAAAGCAGCAGGAGCACTTCCCCATCAATGACAGCACAGCAATATACAGCTCTGGTAATTTATTACTCATTATTATTCATCATTACTTTGTCTCAAAACAACTTTCAGGAGAGGAGCAGCTGGGAAACTTTGCATTTTTCCTTAGCAAGTATCTATGTAAAACATAAAAATGAGGCATCTAAATAATCTGTTTCCAATTACAAAGGCTGTTTATGTGGTCCACAAATTCTCTTAAAATACAAAAGTAGATTTTAAAAGATTAACACGCACATCAGAAAGTCCAAATCCTAGCTAACACTTAAATATTGGTGTCTTAAAGCTATTTTAAGTAAAGAGCAGCAGTAGAGATGAGTGTGAAATTATGGCTACAATTCTGGAAGATACCAAATATCTGTATTAGTCCCAAGGAGCAGCAGAACTGGATGTCCTAAGAAGAATCCAAGCTTCTTGAGCCACTTACACAACTGTCCTCATCTTTTTATTTGCTATAGGTGGAACAGTGGCATCACATCACCTGTGCCTACCCCTAGATTAGGACAAGAAATTGGAAAAAATTCTTTTCTCTCACTCTCAACCTCTTCATCCTTGTTTCAGATCCAAGGACTCCACAGACATGTTGTAAAACTAATTTTAGGTGTTTAGCAGAATGAAAAAGGGAACCATTTTGGATCCCTCTGTAGAACTAAAGCCTCCAACTGCAGTTCTGTTCATTTGTATTTTAATCCAGTTCGTGTGCTGGTATTCCAGCAGCATATGGCAGTGTGTATTTCAGTTGGAAGAGCTTCAAGGAGGAGCAGCAGCATCATTCTAAAAAAATGCTTATATACCAAATCAAGTTGTTGGGTTTTTTTTTTCAAGCAAGTTTCACTTAAATCTTTAGGATGCTCATCCTCTTCTAACACAAAAATCCCTCCACATCCACAAACAAATTTCCTTTACCCAATTATCTTTAGACTGTTCTCTGCTTTTTATGGCAGAACACTAAGAAAAAACAACTATGAAGGAAGCTTAAGTTCCCTCTTTAGAACCATGATGATAAAAAGAAGATAAGATCTTACTACTTGCTGCTTGGAATTATTCCAGCAATTAGGAGACTCTGGATAAATCTCGTCTCACTTTAAAAATCAGATGCCCAGGTGAGATTAATCTTAATCCAGTGGGATTATGTGGATATCACCTTTCACAATGCTTGTCAGGTGAAACCCTCAGTTGCAGGGGAACCAGAGCTCTGCAAACCTGCACAAGAGATGGTATTTGCATGTCAAATCTGAGCAGGAGTTACCATAAACCAGCCACATGTTGCAGCACTGCCAACACCTCATCAATCTGAAATCCCACGTCAAGCATCTAAAATAGGCAACACCAGAAACATCACTCCTGAAATAACCTTAGGACCTTAGAGAAGGTGAAAATAGACAACCTGAGGGAATCAAACTCTGAATAAACACCAAGCTCATTATTCACTGATTGCTGAGGAGTCCTGCCTCACACTTAAACCAGTGCAGAGGATTTTTCAGGCCTTGATACCAAAAAAATCTTACCACTGATTTCATAAGATATCTGCCTGAGCAAGGATTTTGGGATTCAAGGATTTTTCCTTGATAAGTGCTCAATAACTAAATACCAATTACTACATCTAAATATGGTGAAACACCCCCGTGCAAACTGTACACAAACCCTTGTTTCAAACCAGTTATCCCAAGCACTCTGCACAGCCCCCATCTGCGGAGCAGACAACTCCTCCAGTGAGTATTCTCCCAAACCACAAGAATTTTGTGTTAATTTCCCTTAATTCTTGGCAGACATTAACTGAAAACACCCCTCATCCTCTCTGTCCTGACACCATCCCTGAACATTTGCATTCAATCCACGTTTATTTGATGGGAACAAACACTGAACTCTCAGCATCCTTCAGACCTCCAGAAAATACTGTCTTTCCCCAAATTAACATGAAATGATCAGCAAATGCCACTGCTCAAGCAAACACCTGCTCTAAGGTTTGGTGGGCAGAAGAGCTTTTCAAACCTGCTAGAAACCGAGATCAGCTACCACCCAGCTGGAAAAAACCCCAGCCCTACATTATGTAATCTACATAGTTTTTAGACCAGTCTGCATTCTTGCAGAGCCCAAAACTGAGGAAGCTACAAGACAGAACAAAAGAGAAGAGAAAAAAGTTCATTAACCTCAGCCCAGAGCCTGTATGTGCAGGACTGCCCATTCACCCACACAAACCTGAGCACTGCAACCTCCTAACATCGAGGGTAAAGCACCACAAAATTTCCCCAGCGAGTCAGATCAGTCCTTTATTTGGATGAAAAACCACTAACAACTAAGAAGTTGAAAGATCCACTTCAGGCTCAGGTTTGGGTTTTCCTTTTCTTGGTAGTGTGTGAATAAGTCCAGACACAAACTCATCTTAAAAACTCAGGAACAGCTCAACTGGTGCTGCCACTGACCATACAGAACGACCAGAAAATGGTATTCAATCCCAAATTCAATCTGACCTTTACAGACAGATTCATCTCACCCAGTTTCTCCTGTTGAGTATGCTGGGGTTTTTCCTCATTTCACAGAATCACAGGATGGTTTTGGTAAGAAGAGCCCTTAAAGCCCATCCAGTCTCACTGCTTGCCATGGGGCAGGGACACCTTTCACTATCCCAGGATGGACAATTCCAGGGATCCAGGGACGGCCACAGCTTCTCTGTGTAACCTGTGCAGGGTCCTCCCATCCCCACAGTAAAGAATGAATTCCAAATATCTCATCTAAAACTGCTCTGAGTTTGAAGCCATTTCCCCTTGTCCTGGGACCAGTTTCTGAAGTGGAATATACACTACTAGAAATGCAGTCTCTGAGTACATCTCCAAGTTGCAGACTTTTCACTTATTTATACAAGAATGAAGAAAAACAGGTGAAATTATCAAGCACACAAGTCAAACCAAGGTATTCCTTGCAATCAACATTATAACATATTTATGTGGGATTTAAAATTCCACTGTCATTTATCCTTTTAAGTCACCCACAGAACTCTAAATTCTTCTCACCTGAAGAGATTTTGCAAGCCTTCTCCTTGCTTTTAATCAAGCATCAAACTGCTCTTTTCTAACCCTCATAACTGAAAAAAACTCCCTAAAGTAAAAACATTCACCAGCTGAAAACACTGAAATACCAGGGTGGGATTTAATTCACTCCATCTCTAACACCTACACTAGGTCTATGAGGATTTTGGGTGTTTAAATCCCTCACAACAGCCCAGGGAATGCAGACAGCAGCTGATCTGACCACACAGAGATGCTGACAGAAGGATGAACCAAACTGCTCTTTCCACTTCACTGGTTGGGGCAGCATCCTCCAATTATTCCAGCAGGATGAGAGCCACAACAAGGAGAAATTTTCTAGTAAAATCTTCCTCAATGTCATTTTGTCTGACAAGAGCATCTCGAAGCGCATGGAAGCCCACAAAGCTCAAAAGTTCTTCCTTCCAGCAGAATTACATTAAGAAAGAAAAGACACAAAACCAAGTTCAGCAGCATAGAGAGATTTCCCAGCTTCATGCCTGAAGCATCCAAAGCCAGGCTGAACAAGGATTGGAGCAACCTGGTCTGGTGGAAGTGTCCCTATGCCAGGGGGTGGAACTGGATGATCTCTCATTTCTCTTCCAACTCAAACCATTCTGTGGTTCTGAAACTTCCCAGCCCCATGAAGGTACCTGACAGCTATCAGCACCAAACATCACCTCTTGAAGTGGCCAAACTGCAGGATTTTGTAGATGGGTAAGTTCTCAGTGTAGTCACTGCAATGTAAACAATGCATTTTAAGACACCATTAATTAGCACTCCTTCAAGCAACTCTGAAAACCCAGAGCAGAGGCAAGACTTGACCCAGTCCCGACCTGTGTACAGGATCCTCACTGTTGAAGAGTGGCTGCATTACTGATTACAAAGCACTCGAGTTCAGTACTTGAAACAGTAGTTTTCTCTATTTTTAGCTGTGCAACTAAAAAAAAATTCCCGCTTGAGCATAAGGGCTGGACCAGATGACCTTAGTCAGGTCCTAAAGCACTCTGTGATGAAGAAACAAGGAAACTGCTTTAAAGAAAACTAAAATGAACAGGCTAAAAAAGGTCAAGGTATTAAGAGGGCGACAGCTTGCTGAAGACCCCTCATTGCATATGGAAGAATAGAGTAGGTGCAACGTAACACAAAACAAAATAAATAGTGAGAAAGCATTCAAAAGCATGTCCTTCTAAAAGAGACGTCATACTGTGATTCCAGGAAAAAATAAAGACTTTTAACAAACTAAACGTAAAATTTTAAGCTGAAAAAAAATACTGAGAACTGATGTGTTAAGAGGAAATTTTATCAAATACACCAAGAAGGCTGAAGCTCATGAGAAAGCCTGCTGGGCCAGTAGGTGACAAAAGATCAAAAGCTTGACAGGACAAAGCTGTGGGGAGGGGGGAAAAAACCTCAGAAATGTTTCTTTGCCACATGAAAACCCAAATGAACTCACTGTTCAGTACGGAGCAGCTTAGGGAACTTCCAGCTCTGGCTGTGCCTGCAGAGAGGAGCAGGAAAGAGGATCCTGTCCAGGAAGCTGAGCACTGCTCACTGCCAAATCCTACCAGGAATTACACAGCCAGAGCACATGGACACACAGCCAGATTCCTAAGGAAACCAAATTATTTAAAATACCAACTGATGGGCTGCAATCTGTAGGTCACAGACATGAGGGCTATGAAAGGGCTCTGTGGATATTGGGACTCCCTAAAAATTACCAACTTCTCCACAAGGTCTTGAAGAAAACTCAGCTGTAGAGAAGAAAGGAGGAAGGTCTTATCAATAAACAGTCAATTTACATGCAGAGAACATAAACCCTTCTACACAGACATAAAATCAGACTCCTGTACAGGTCTGGAGTTAGATCTCTCTCATTTAACTGAACAATAAATGATGCTGCAAAGGACACACTGTGAGGTCACAGGTTTATTACAGATAAACCAGTAAATGCATCAGAGCAGTTATCCTCAGTCTTTTCTTCCAGCTAGTTATTATACAACGTGACTGGGAGAGAAAACAGAAGATGAAATTCAAGTAGATTAACTCCAAGGCCCTGTATATAAAAAAAAGCAGCCAACCACACACTGAAAATGAGGGGCTCTAAATTAGTTATTCTTCCTGATTAGGAGAGACCTTGAAGACACTGCAGATAGCTTTGTGAAAATACAGTTCTCACAGGGTTTGATAACAGGAGCAGTGAAAAAGCAAACAGAATTTCAGGAGTAATTAGGAAGGAAGAGAGGTGGTAAGAGGAAGCAGCAGTGGGACATTGGGACACTGCACTCATGTTCACGTCCTCAACTCTCCATTTCCCTAAGCTGCAGGACACCATTGGTAAAAAAAACATTTTATGCTACACGTCCTTCAGTTTTACATTTGATGTTCACTACGTTAATGTTGGAAAACAAGAGCAAGTAACAGTTCTACTGCTCAGAAAACTTCCTACACTGAATCATCTGAAACAAGCATGTATTTATGATTGTGGAGATTGATTCTGTTGCCTGATTTCCCTTACTCAATACAATTTTCTGTTTACTGGCAATGCAGAGAGCAACAAACTAGCCATTTACAACCAAGGTGAAATTACAAATAGGCAACACTGGAACACTCTGCCCAGGGAAGTTGTGGAGTCAAAATATCTGAATATATGGCACTTGAGGATATGGGATAGTGGTGAATATGGTGGTGCTTGAGGGTAGAACTTGGTGATCTTAGAGGTCTTTTGCAACCTTAATGATTCACTGATAAAGAACGACATATCTTACATATTATTATCCATTCCTACGAAGTATTTAACAGTGAGTCTACATTTAAAAGTGTACCAAAACAGCATAGTGATTTTAGCACAAATTCAGCTGTGCCACGTGCACAAGTGGGCAAACCCACTCTGCTTCTGGCAGGACTTGGTGCCATTTCAGCTCTTCTTTCCACAGGGATCTGAGCTGGGATCTGTTCCCAGCACTGTTCAATGAATTCATAAATGACATGAAAAGGGCTCTACAGTGAGATGACATCTGCTGATGATAGTAAAGTTATTCACAGTAGCAAAAGCAGTAAGTAAGTAGGAAAAAACCAAAATAAATGCGTGCAGATTACTCACTGGACATTAAAACACACAAATGGAATTCAGGAGTGAAATTAATGAGGAATCTCAATGAAATTAGGTGTGAAGTGGGATAACTGGAGGTGGGGCAGGTGGCCCTACTCCATGTACAGGTCAGCAGGCTTTGAACTGACTCAAAGCTTGCAACAGGCTGAGCTCTAAAAAATTATAATGAAATAGTTATGTATGAATTACTTAAGTCTTTTCCAGTGCAAGAAGTGGATTTTAAATGGAGTTCAGGCTGAAAAGAATATGGTTCCTCACTGAACAGGTTGAAGTGTTAGTTAAGCTGGGGAACCACAGAGCTTTACATTTCCCAGTTCTTGTCGCTAGTAAATTCCAAAAGAAAAGTAAACACTGGGGGGGAAAGAAGAAAAAAAAAAAGAAACAAAACCAAAACCATCCAGCTCAGTCAATCCATGTACTACAGATGTCTGAACAGTGAAGGGGTGCAGAAGGAGGATCCCACTCTCACTCTGCTGCTCTGCTCCTCAATCACCCACCTGTGGCCACACAAATCACTGCTCCAGGTCAGTAAATAACAAGAGCTGCTTTTCTCCTCTGAGCTGCCAGACCCTTTTATTCTGTTCTGGACCTTCTGTGTTGTCTAGCAGAGAAGATCTGAGCTATGCTAGAAAAACATATCCAAAATGGCCAGCAGGAGAAGCTGGAGGGGGTGAAAGGGATCTGGTGCCCAGGCACAAAGTCTGTCACCTTGTAGGTAATTGTTTGCATTAAAGTTGCAGTGCAGCTTTGCTCCCTGTAAAACATCCATCCACCAAAGTGCAGCAGAACAGTTTTCTCCATCTCAAAGGAAAAATCAAGCCTAGGCAAAAGGATTCATTCATTATTTGAGTTCCCTTTTCCACATAGGTGACTGGAGCTTATTGCTCTTTCCCTGAATTTCCCCTACATTTCCACTCCTGCTAGGAAGGAAAACTCCCTTTGAAAAATCCCAACCTGAAAAATTACCTGGATTTCCAAGCAACAAGATGAAAGTCCTACCTATTCCAGGAAACAGTCCTAATTCACTTAACAAAACTGCTGGGTATTTTAATGACCCTTTTAGACTACCAGACTGTAACTGACTCTGATCTGATGGTATAAAAATAGGAAAATACTAATCACTGTAACAAAATCATGTTTGAAAGAATTACCTTACCACCACTATTTCCCATTTTTTTTCCTCTCAAAAAGTTATCAAGTTACTTCAACATGGAGCAAAACAAATCTTCTGCTACAGAAAGAGAATTAGAAAGAAAATTTTACTTGTCTGGGTGTATATAGCACTAATTCTTAAAAGGCAAGGCTACAGAAACATCTTCTTTGCCAACAGGTACTGAATCATTTTAAGACACTGAAGTTATTGAACAAATCACTACTTCTAACCATCTACTCCCTTCAGTCCTGTAAAACTTCCCAGGGATAAAGATTATTAAAACATAACTTCCATAAAAAACATCAGAAATCAATTTTGCCTCTTCACCGCGTTTTCTTTCACACAGCACAGCCACCTAAATTTAGCATGGATGTTTTTATTTCTCTCACAAACTATGTTAAACTCCATGGAGCTCTTCCTGACCCTTGATAAACCACAGGCTTGCAGAAGAAGGCTGGGAAAACTGACAGGGTCAAATGTCCAAGCTGGGAAGAAGAGGATGAGTAAGGGGGTTGTACCAGTTATCAAGTGCAACTTCACCTAGCTCTGGAATAGGAATACATGAATTCATAGATGAACAGCACAGATTAATTAATTTTATATACAAATATATCTAATGGCACACTTGAAGTTCCTGGAAGGTTTGCCACTGGGCTAAATCCAGGCTGAACCATCCATGGAAAAGATGGATTCCTTCCTACAGGCACCTTTTCAGAGACAAGTCATCTACTCCCAAGGGGATGTCCCTGGAATTCTTATTCCTGGAATAGGAAGTCGCTCATCCTACCTGCTGTTCTTCACCTCTGGCTTCAACAGCACCTGGATATTTAAGCTTTGTGAGAAAAGCCTCACCCACAACATCTGAGGTAGAACAGAAAAATTGAGGTATTTAGATGTGTTTGGGATGTTTTGTAGGAGCATTCAAGCTGGAACTCCTCTGTGTACACTGCCGGGAATCCTGACTGCTGCTAGGTTAGGTTTCCACAAATACACTCATGTGCTCTATCACAAGTACCCAATTCCCTCTCTGAGAGTTATTTATGATGCTTGGAAAGACCAAGGATTTGGATCCACACACATCAAGCACCTTCACTTTACTTGCAGTGTCCCAATTCTGTATCCTCCTCACTGTGCTTGGTGCAGACTCCTTCCTCATGTGAAAATTGCATTTGCCTGAAAAACCTATTTTCCTCAGCTCCATACTGACAGGAATTAACAGACTGAAGAATTACTTCAGAAAGAAAACCATTCTGGCATTTAAGATGTGGTGACAGCCAACCAATGAACAGGAAATCAAGTGTTAGGGTGGACAACTGCAGCTGTACTCAGTTGGTACCTGCAAATATTTTCTGTTGAAACTAGGTAACATCTGTGAAAGGTGACAGTCCTTAAGGGACAGATTCTATCTGTATTCCCTCAGATCACAGGGCTGCCACCACACAATTGTTATTTCTACTTGGAGCCACCATATCTAAAAAACAATGATCTTCTTGTGCTGTGGAAGGGATGGAATGTGAAATCCCATCCACATCCCAACAGAATCCCACAAACATTTTGGCAGGAAAAATTTATTATGTAAAGCCCAGATGGCATCTCAAATATTTCTACTTCGAAATTTAGGACTCTTTTTTTTAATTTTCCTTAAAATAAATTACACAAAAGCATCACGCCTAAAATTAACTGTACAAGAGCAACAGGCAAGGTAACCAGACTTAACTGAGCAGTTATTTGGACTATGGGAAGAATGGGAATGTGGTTTTTCTCCATTTAACTCCATTGTCAGAAATTAGTAATATTTTTCTATTCAACTATATTTGAATGACTGGCAGAGAAGGAAGATACAATGAGCAAATACATCCAGTAACATATAATACTTGGAGAAAAACTTTTTCAGCTATCTGAAGTCCAACACCTTTGCCATCAACTTCTGAAGCAACATTTCAAACTTTCAGAACTGAAACTGCCATTTTTTGTTATTCTAACAGGCTTCTTTTGCTTAATATTTATTTTTTCCCACCGTGCAATTTCAGCTCTGAATCTGGGAATCTGTGACTTAAAAATGGTTTGAGCTGCTGCTTCACCAAAGCAGCTAAACCTGATTATCAGTTTGGTTCAGCATGGACTTAGTCACTGCCCACCCTTTAAGCTCTGGGATAAAGATCAACCCTTGATTCCGACTGTCATTTTGCAGTGAGCCCACTCCTAGATTCCTTTTATATCCACCACTTCACTGAATGCCAAAGAAATCTCAGTGTACTTGGCATGAAGGCTGCACTTCCTATATTTATGCTCCAACTAATGTATGCTCCATTTTAGTCCTTCCCAGCTTAAAATCATCCAAGGGAAGACGGCACAAAGTGCAAAACAGTCCATGCCACTGTTTTACTAATACAAAATACTGATCACGCACACTGCCTTTCCATCACCACCTTTCTCCTGCATTTTCTGCTTAAATCTACCCAAAATATTAACCCAGAAGGAATCATGGTCATTTCAGTATAGCAGACAATCGTATCAGGCTTGTTGCTCCACCTCAAACTTCCAGAAAATAAACCATTACTTTTTTAATTGTACTACCTTAACTTTGCTGGCAGAAGCTTGTTTGATTCTTCAAGACGAAAGTGAAACGCTCTCTCCAGGCAAGAATTCCTTATATCTGGCAAGCTAACACTTCATCCTTTTTAATTATTCCACAGGTGGTTGCCTTGGAAACTGCCAAGTAGCTCTTGGATTTGAGGGACCCAGCATGAGACAGTAAGAAGCCTTTGCAGCCACAGCATTCACATCCACGTTGGCAGCAGCAGGAACGTGGAACAGCCACGGAAAACCTGGAAGAGATGGTGAAAATTAACAGGCATTAATTACATTGCTCAGTTCTTCAAATATAAAACACAAGGATCGCTGATAGCCCCTGAACAGTGGATAAAAATCGCATTTTAGAGGCATCTGCTCCTGCAGCTCCCCAGCACAGCCCCGGATTTCACCTTGGGAGGACGGCACTGAAATGGAGATGCTGGCGGAGCTCACGAGCTCAGCCCTCAAGATCCAGCAAGATGAGATTTTTTCCCCCTCAGCTTCCAGAGAGACCTTCCTGAGTGTCTGGTCCAACTGCCTGAAATTCAGTGCTATTGTTTTGGTTTGAATAAAAATAGAGTAACTATAAATAGCTGCCATCACGAATGCTGATTCACTGTATTCCGTATCATACAGCAAATTGCTCCCAACTTCACTCAGCCTGGAAAACTAGGGAAATTCTCTTTACTTAAAGCACAGCTAGAAGCCCAGCAAAGCATCCAATTCTGCATTCGTGTCTCTGGTTTAAAAGCATGAAAGATCTTCCCTTTCCCTCTCTGATTTCTCATCATTTCAAAGGCTGATAATTTGCATTTAAATATATAAATAAAACCACCAAAAACCAAACCGAAGCAAAACCTTATTACACTGTTACGGGTCAAAACTATAAATTTCCGTTTTTCAAAAATACCTTTTTTGTTTCCCCATTTTCACTTTTTAAACACAAGATAGGTTAACACAAGCCTTAAAAAAAATACCATTTTCATTAAAACTATTAGTGATGGAAATGGTCACTCCTGCACTAAGAGATCTCCCTCTCTTTGCTGGTATGATTAATATGTCCAAGCCAGTGATTTCTTGAGACCTCACTCATATGTAAATGCTTGGATTTCAGGTATGACAAATTGCCTGGCAGCACCTCAAGAGTAAGAGGTGGATTTTCTTCCACCCTTCCATGATGAGACGCCCAAAAGACACAAGAGCATGTTTTTTCATTCCAGTGCTGAGTTTTACTAGGACCAACTAGATTAAATACGTATTTATTGCACAGAAAAATACTACAGTGAAGTATGAGAAATTAAACAGTTTCTGAATTATCTCCTCAGTGCTCACTTTGCCCTTCCAGGGCAGGTTCGTCTCTCTTTCTTGCCTTCTTCAATCACTTGATTAATAATTAGAATCTGAAATAATTTTCTTTCCCTCTGTCACTGAATCCCATCAAAGACAAAGCAAATCCTGGTGGGTTACAGAGTTTTTCCTTTCTTGCTTCCCTCTCCACATCTCTTTCAGTCACCTAATTTTCCCACTTATGTGAAAAATGACGTGACAAAGCCAGGCATTTTCTTTCCATCATTCCCAGCAGCTCCAGAAGTGAGACCTGTTTAATCCTCCCTGGATTCAATTTAGGATGAATACAAGTTTTGCCAATTCCCTCATCCCACCAGCCCAGGGCACACTTGCCATCCAGCCACCCACCTCCATACTATGGGAGGGAAAATAAGTCTCCTTTTCAGCCCATCAGGTTTGGCTTGCTAAGCACCTTTTGGGGATTTTCCGTGCAGAAGCGGCATTCTAAAACATTTTGGAAAATCCAGAGCATTTTCTCTGTTGTCCTCTTCCCAATTACAGCTATAACCTCCAGCATGTCCTGCTAATGCAGGACAAAACCTCTCCTCTGCCCCAGTTCCCTCAAGTGTCTCTGACAAACCAAGTCTCCAAAGCCTCAAAATGACCCTTTTATCACACATGGTTCTTCCCTCTGAGGAAAGGTGAATTTTTCATCCCTGCCTCAGGCATCTTAACGCTGCTCGCAAGCACATCCCCACTCTGCACTCATGATCCCATTTTGTTTTTCCTCACAGGGCAGACAGGTGAACTTTATCTCTAGTGTTCACTCACACCAAATCTAGTGCTTGACCAATTTCCCATTGTCAGTCCTTTCAACCACTGAGATGTTTTGAAAACCAGGGCATCCAGTTCTCAATGCCTGTCATTTTCATCTGCCTTATTCTCAGAGCAGTATCACCCTGAGATTAAGTTAAAAACTGTGCTGCAAGTCTTCTAACTTGACTTAAATCCTAAACCTTTCTAAAGGAATGCCTCAGCAAGCTGATTTCTGAAGTCTTCACCTACATGAGGTGACAAAACCACTGCATCTTTTCCCTATCCTCATCTCAAGCTAAGTAAACAACTTTAAAGAGTGTAAGAGAGCTCTTGCAAACTCTTCTTTGTTTTCTTAATATATATTTTGGAAACTTCTATATGAAGTATTTATGTTAAATATGCTCATTTAAACACACACTCTTCAGACATTCTGTTTCTGTGAGTGGCCCCAACTGTGCAGTGGTTTATCTCTGCCATGTTCTCCTGCTCAAACTTCTTAATCCCAGTTTAATCTCTGCCTATCTGGTGACCTGACTGATTCTTGGGCTCTTGGAATTCCTCTCTTCTTCATATAAAGGTAATGCATGGGAGCCATGGGATGAATTCAATGCAAGATTTGGATTTCTTTTGTTTTTTGTTACATTCATGCACCTCAGGTGCTACAAACACCTGGGGCTGAGTTTCTGACCAGCCCTTGGAAGAAAGGGATATCACACTGAAATTCTTTCCCAGACTTGTGTGGAAGAGAATTACTGACTTCTCAAAATACAAATAAAACCTTCTGTCTCAGCCTTCAGAGGACACAGATTTTTATTCATTTCCAGCCTCCTAGGGCTGCCTCAAGGTTCACATTTTGCCTCAATCACCCCTGCTCTGGGACCCTGAGTCACTGAGTGATGGAGGAGCTCTGCTCCCTCCTTCAGAACGAGCATCATTAAACACTAAAAGCACTGTAAACTCCAGAGCTCTGCCTTATTAGTAAAATACATAAAACATGGGACTTGTGAACAGTAAAACTAAAAGCAAGATGAATAAAATACTTTTAAGTACTCCCCTGATCCACTGTGGTTTCTTTTTTTTTTTTTTTTTAGAATTGTTCTCATCCATTAACAACCTAATTTCACAAATCCCTATGCATCCCTGGAATAAATCTTTCTCTCCCTATTTGAACATTTCCAGAGACTCCTGGTTTTCCCCTCCTCAGTCTCCATTCCTGTCAAAAGGCTCCTTTCTCACCAGTCTCTATCCCATCCTCCAAAAAGCTGCTTCCCAAAAATACCCAAAAATGCTTCATCTCTCTCCTACCAGAGTCTTGCACTGATGGCAAACACAACACAATAACACAATAAGGAACTTTTTCCCCCAATGTGGTCAGAAGAGACACAAGAAATTCAAACACCAGTTGTGATGCATCCCACACTGGAGTTTTCAAAAAGGCCCAAAAGGTCAGCTTGCCAAAACCTTAATTAACAAGATCCAAGTTCTTATTTCCCCCTTTTCTCTGCAGAATTTCCTGTTTGGTTCATGTCAGGCACATTTTAGCCATAACTTCTTAGTGCAAAGTTCTCTGCCCTGTTCTTGGTTTCAGCATAATGAATAGATGACCATTAGTTTCAGTTTTTGGTTTCTCAACTTGTAACTTCTTTTTAATTCATCAGAATTTGTTCTCCATAGAAATGATACACAACCACAACCACCTTTTTCAGCCAACTAGAAAACTGATGCATCCTTGATAATTGTACTTTTATATCTGCAGAAGGCATCCAGACAGCTTAAACCAAGCTCAAAACTTCATTTTTATTCCATGTTTCAAATACCATATACATATATTTATTTATTTTATATACTATATATATATATGTAATAAACCATAGTTACAATAGAAAATTAGAACTGCATTGAGAGTGAGTCCCACTGCCCTCTTTGGAAAACACTGCATTAAGGTTCCAGAAGCAATTAATAATTTAAGATTCTTTCTTAAAAAAAAAAAAAAAAAGAAGAAACCAAACCAAAAAACCCCCAAACAGCTTGTATTTCAGCTTTCTATTTGTTTACTAATATTCTCTTCTAATAGCCATTATTTTCCACCTGAAAGAAGTTAAATGGTATTGTAGCAAAAACTGTCAATCATGGATATCTTTTTTGTTAAAAAGCTTGTCAACAATTTTTTTATGTTTTACTATTTAACACATAATAAGGAGAAAATAGGAGCAATCTTCTGAAAACTTTCATGGCTGGCAAGAATCCCATCTCTTCACAAAGAAAAGGGCTTGTGTTGTAAAGAAAATTATTTACTATTTACTATGATGGGTTTTTAAGGTTTGCTTGCAAATGCTTGGTAAATAAAAAGGCACCTTTCTCCTTAATTATTTTGAAGTATAAACAACTAAAGCAGACCACAAAGCTTTCTTTAAAAACTATTCCAGCTCCAGTGAAGATCAGCTCAGCTAGGCTAACTTTACAGCTTTACATGGGTAATACACATCTGCACAATGAATACTGAAACAAACATTTTAAAAATAAAAAACAGAACAAAAACATAACACCAAAAAAAAAAAAAAAAAAAAAACCACCAAAAATCCAACAACAAACCAGACCTTTGCTGTCTTCAATAAAAACCTAAAGTATGAATTTTAAATGAGAAATATGGGAATTTCCCCTATAAAAACCACAGGTTGCCAGAAAAATATTCAGCCAAGCAAGCTTTTCCACAGATTCAACTAAAAGATTTTTCAAAACAGAGGTAAAAAGAATAATCAGGACACAAGGCACTGCCTGGGACAGGAGTACTAAGGATCAGATCCCAACCAGAAATGAAGTGCAGAGGGAAGTAAAACAGGTAAGGAAGGTATCAAAGATTGGAGGCTCAGTCAGTAGCAACAAAGACACCTAAAGAAGGGAATCACAGAATTATTTAGGTTGGAAAAAGACCTCCAAAAGTCCAGCCATGAACCTAATATTGCCAAGGTACAGCAGCAGAACATCCTTGAGATAAGTGTGGCCAGGAAACTTTGAGAAGCTTGAATTAAGACAGCCCAAATTAAAATGGTCATTTCAAAAGATGTTTCTGAGCTGAATGTGCACTTGGTCAGATCTCAAGGAAGGGTTTCCACCCAAAATCAGGCAATGTTGTTCTGGTGACCTGGGCTGTCAGGAGCTCCTAAAAAAAAACCAAAAACAGAAGGGGAAAGGAGATTCCTCTGCAAAACAAGGCTGAGTTCATCAGCTCCCATGGTTCAAGTGAGATCTGTACCAGCTAAAACTTGGGAAGGTGAACTCTTGCTGAAATAATTCCCAAAACCAAATCCATCTCAAAATGGAATACTTTTCAGTCTTAAATACCGGAAAGCTTTGCTTGTGCAATTAGAAGAGACATGGAATCAGGGTGCTGAATAGTGACTTTGTGCCTCAACCATTCAGCACCGTTGCTTAAACAATACTGGAGTCTTTTGGCAAGAAAATACAGGGCAATTTTATGTAACTTTCACTACAGTAAGAGTTCCTGGTAAACTGAAATGAAAGCAACAAAAATTATTTTGACAGTACTAAAAAAACGTTCAGTCAACACTTTCAGCAGTATCTGGAAAAAAATCTTTTTCCATCTATGGAGAACAACATCAGTATGTGATGCTGCAGGAGATGGGTATATCCTGAATTTCTAGTTCATAACTCCACGGTGTTTTGTGGTGATAGAAACATTCCCTTGCCCAGACTGCACAATCCTCTGTTGCTGGGGTTGACTTGTCCTCAGATCTTGCTCTTTACACCTTCAGCTCTTTCTTCCTCTATCTCAGAAAACCTCACTCTTCCTCAGACCACAAAATACAATGTTAGAGTGATGCCCATCTCAGATTTTTACAGGCTGAAGATGCTCTCCTCTTATTACAAAGCACAGTAAAGTATTAAAAGCATGAGAGCAGGCACAGAGATTTCTTTACCAAATGCTCTCCTAAGAGAAATAATCATTCCATTGAGAGAATAAAATTATGTAGTGCGAAGGTCACCTGGTTTAGCACTTAATACTGTTCAACATCTGGTCTTAAGATAAATATCAATTTGTGTCTTTAAAGCAGAGTTTATTTTTTGAAAAAACCTTAATAAAAACAGTCATCACATACTGGGAATTTCCACATTCAACCTGTTAACACTCAAACTAATTCGCCTCATATAAGCCCTCCAGTAAATCCAAAACCCTTTTCCCCTGTGTATTAGCTACCAATTACAACAACAGACACTAAAAGCTCAACAACAAAATAAATGCTAATACCTTGAACAGCTTTTGCTGCATCAAATAACTGTGGTTTTTTTTAACTCCAGCATTCTGATGAACACCTTGACAAGTTGGTTGTGAAGTTTTGGTGTTTAACCAGGAGAATGAACGCACAGACACTTCTGGCTGCAGAGCAACACAAACCATCACTGCTCCCATCAGGAGAGGACCAAGAACCAACATCATTCCCACCAGGAAGAGGGCAAGAACCACCACCACCTGCACCTGAAGCCACCTTTACCCATTTCTCATCCCTGACTGCTAATTTCCCTGCATGAAGCTGTGCCATGAACTAGATCTGGGTATGACCCTGGAGAAATCTGATTTTGCTGCTTTTGTGGCTGGTTCTGCAGTGGGTTCACCCATGGCTGTAGGGGCACCAGGACCAGGGGCCAGCTGGCATCCAGGTAGGAAATGGGGGATGCTGACTGCTTCTTTCAGCCATTCCGCTCGTTTATGCCAGCTTGAAATTCCCATGAAACTACGCAGAATTAGACATAGCCAAGTTAGAAATGTGAGAACACCCAAAAAAAAGAAAAAAAAAAGCGAAGCAAGCACAGACTGTTTGTCCCATAGAAGAAATTACTAAGAGAGATGATGTTGAAAACCTCATTTCTAAGTAACTCCCGAACAAGCCAGCCTGCCCTTCTGAAAAGCATTTTCAGCAGATGCCTGCTAATTTTTCAATTTTTCAGTCAAACATAAGCTACTGAGCTCAAAACAGGGAGTAACAGTTACACATAATGACCTGCAACACCCTAAATGTCAGACTAAATTACCCAACAGTTCCTTCTGCCTCCCATCTTTGAAACACAGATATATTTTAGTTCCATCCCTAGCTGTGTCGGATCAGCAGGCTGTAACAGTCTTGAAACACAAGAGTCAAATGGAATGATATCCCTGCTTGGAACAAGTCCAGGGGTTGAATCTGATTTTCTTCCCGTAGAAACAAGCAGCTCTTAACATTTGATGTGGAATTCGTACCTCGTTAGGAGGGAAGCAGCAGAAGAGCGTCACCCGTTCCTGGCTCCAAGCTGGTGATGATGGAGAAGGAAAAGAAAGGGAGAAGGAAAAGCTGTGCTGGAGCTGGTCACCATCCCCATCAAAACCCTCAGCTCTGAGTGCAGGGAATGATAATTTTGCCTGCCCTGAGCAGACAGCTCCTGTGAATCAGGAATCCTCATGTTCAGAAGCTCTGAGGAGGGAGGTCAAATCAGAAATCTTGGCTTTCAGCATCATCCTTCATGCCTCAGAATGCTACGGGTGAAGGAAGATGCCTTCTCTCTGCCTCAGTAACTGTGTAGTATTTCATCCTTTGCAAATTAAAAAAAAAAAAAAAAACAACCTCTAAATTTACAAGACGTGTAGCACTTGGCAGGATTTCATAACTGCTGAGTGACTGAGATGAGCTTGCTTAACACAATTTTGAAATAAATGTATTATTTTATGTAGCTGAGCCTATACACTCAGAGAAGGGGAGGATGACACCGAGCATGGCCTGAAGAGTGTGGCCTCTTGCCAGTGCCCACACACACTTATCCCTCTCTTTTCCAGCCTCTGTCACATACACACACCTCCTGGAAAGAAACAATCCGCTCAGGGCAAGTAGGAGCATTTTTCCAGAGCTGCCAAAATCCTATTTTCACTTTAAAATAAAGACTCTGCTCATTTAACTACAAGATCCTTTGACTTGCATAGCAACACCTGTCAAGAGAAGTAGAAATAAAACAAGCAGGGGGGAAAGAAAGGGAAAAAAAAATTAAAAATCAGGATTTTTTTCTCACATCTCTCCTGCTCTCAGTGTGACCAGGAAAATGGAATTTGTCACCTCCATGGGCATTGGGGAAGAGTGGTCAGGAGCAGCCATGGATACAGAGGATGGGAATCAAGTGCTGGGAGAACCAAGCCCATCACTTCTCACACTTGATGCTTCTGGATTTACACACTTTAAGAACACAACTCTGAAGGAAGACACTACACAGAAACATCTTCAGCAACACAAGGCTTCAAAGTCCTTTTACACTTTCTGCAAATTCACAGCCTCTGTTTAGATCTGCTCCTTTAAGTAGCTCAGGTGTGGGATTTAAGCAAGCTTCTCAGCTGAATGAGCTGCGTGTCACAGTCAGCATCAAAATCCACTGCTAGAGATTCCTCATCCTGTAATTTGTATTAGTCAATAATATTAACTACGTTTCACTAAAAAAAAAAATAAAATTCAGTGTTGTTTCTCGCTACCAAAAACAAAAAAAAAGCATTTCAGTCTTTCAGAAAATTAATACCTGAAATTATCAGCTACCAGTACATGTACAAAACCACCCACTGAAAAGATACCAGCAACTTAAGGATGACTGAGAAATCATTTTTTCTGCAGTTTAATTCCAGCACTTGCTGCCAGCCTGTCTAAGAGAGAGACTGAGCAAGCCAGGGGACAAGTGGCAGCCTACTCATGTACCAGGCAATTCAGCAAGGGCTGAGAAACAGGACAAATTAACCCATTTTCAGCTTGGACTGATCTGGTTATATCACCAACCTGAGCTAAAACCAGCTCGGGAATCAGAGCAGAGACACCGCTGTGGCTGAGTAAGCACATAAAGGAGGCCAGAGGCATCAATCAAATTCAGGAGGGAGCTGTGTAGGTAATAATCACATAAATATGTATTTTTAGGGATAAACTAAAAAAGGTATGTTGGTTGGGCTGTGTAATTTTTTTTTTTTTTTTTTTTTTTTTTTTTTTTTGTAAAAAGGCATGTTTTTATATTTTTCAAACTGCAAGAAAATTCCTTCTCTCTTTTTAAAATCCAGGTCTGAGTGCTCATTGTGGAAGGATCTCTGCTTGATCAGTGCTGGCAACACATGGACAGCACTGGAATTCTGTTCCTGCACCACCGTGTTCATGGTCCAAGTAATGCAAAGGTCAGGAATGAACACACCCAGAACACAAAAGACACCCACTCCTGTGCATTAGAGAAATATTTACTTAATTAGTCATGAAGAAGTTAATTTGCCACTTGAATGACTGAAAATACCTTAAAATTGCATCAGTTTTCCCTTTGCAATAAAATAATTAAAGGCCTAAATCAATTCCACAAGAGAAACTCATTCCTAACCACAACTAAGGCATGAGTATTGCAAGATCTCTTCATGGAAAAATAATTATATTGATTTAAATAAAACAATGAAATTGTTGTCAGTAAGAGTAGCTGCAAGCTTGCAGAAATTTACTAGTTCGAGCAAAAAATTACCAGCATTTTTTAAAATCTCTAGAAAAATTTTATTTAAAACTACTTGGTTTGAAACAAATCATGCCCTTCTGTGAGCACTACAGTAAGCTATACTCAACTATTACATGAGTATTAATCTAACCCAGTTTTCCTTTATATAAGTTGCCAAGAGAATGCTCTCTTTACCCTTTTCTGATTTCCAGAAATAATGTCTTTAAAAAATGCTTCTGCTAGAATTACTGGAGTGTGAAGTATGACCAGTAATTTACAATCAGCAAAGGACATTACTTATCCCTAAAAATTTAGGGATAAAAATATTTTTAAATCAAAGTACAAAAATTTAAAGAAAAAAAAAAATCCCAGTAGTCATGACAACCCCATTCCCTTTCCTTCTGCTCACCCATGTCATCAATATGATACCTAAAATAATCCACGGTAATTAAACTATCTGCAAGAGACTTGTGCAGAAAATAATTCTAGAAGAACTTACACCAAAAAGTGCTGTGGTTTAATGCCAGCCAGGAACTAAGTTCCACACAGTCCCTCACTCCCAGCATGGGGGATGGGGAGAACTGGGAAAAGTTAAAACCTGTGGGTTGAGATAAGAGCAAGCTTAATAATTTAAATTAAGTCAAATACCATTATAGTAATAGAATATAATATGAGAAGGGAGATGTTAAGAAGAGAGAAACAAGTGATGCACAAGTCACCAGTCACTGACCCAATGCCCAGCACATCCCAAAATACCACTGACTCCTCCTGGATAACATCCCCCAGTTTCTATACTGGGCATGATATCCCCTGGTGTGGAATATCCCTCTGGCCAGCTCACACCCATTGCTCCAGTCCTGCCTTCATCACCAGAGAATGGGAAATTGCAACTCCTTGACTTGGAATATTCACTCCTCAGCAGCAACCAAAACCATCAGCGTGTTATCAATGCCATTCTCACACTGAATCCAAAATACAGCACTGCACCAGCTACCAGGGAAAAATAACTCTATCCCAGGACAGACTTGTGAGTCTGAGCTCAGTTCCTGGGAAAAACATGGAGAGGATTATACTGGGTACTGCTGAGAGTCTTATGAAGAATTCATCTGCCAGGCAATGTCAACACAAGGTTAATTAATTTGATATCCATCTATGATAAGGTCAACTGCCCAGGGAATGAAGGGGAGGAAGGGGATCTAGTTTTTCTGGATTTTAGTAAGGCTTTTGGCACTCTCAGCATAGTTCTGGAGAAGTTGTCCCACTGTGGGATGAGCAAGCTCATGGTGCTCTGGGTGATGATGTGGCTGAAGGGCAGAGCTCAAAGAGGTTCCAGCTGCCTGGGGACTGTCACCAGCAGTGTTCCTCAGGGATCAGCCCTAGGGCCACTCCTGTCCAATGGTTTTATCAATGACTTGCATGCTTCAACAATTAGCAAGCCCTGAATTGCTCAGGCAGTTGGACTAGATGATCACAGAAATATTCTATTCCATGCTAACATTTACACCTGGGTGTAAAGCAAGCACCACGTGAGAAAGATCCCACCTAATTCTTTCAGCAGGGCACTTAGTGCCCACCTAAACCTTCTAATAAAATCTCTAATTTCACCAATATGACTCAATTGTGACTTTTCCTCCCATTATTTGCACAGCAGGAGACACGTCCAGAAATGGTGAAATCATCTGGGAACATCAGAGCACAGTCTTTTAATTAATTCTTCACCTCTTATTCAATCCATACAAGTATTTTAGGACTACAGGCAACTGGACTGCAGAGTCTGATTACAAGAACAGAATAAAACTCATCAGGACTATTGCTGGGATTTTAATAACAGATTGGTCAAGGTAGCACCATGGTGTCTATTATGTATCGACACTTGACAAACTAATTTTATTCTAACCCAGTACATTCCCCTCCAACTGCTTGACTCAATTCTTACAACTCAAGAAAAATTCTAAATCAAACATATATGTTGAAAAAAGTGCAATGTTAATAATTTTCAACTGTGCTTTCAAAAGCGTTTTTTGGTATATACTGTCTTCATTTTGGGAGACAGAAGACCTGGATTCTACAGATTTTCACAGAAAAACAGCACACCTGTAATAAACCCTTACTTCTTACCAAGAACAGCAATCAAATTACAGAATATTGGTATTTACCTCAACTGTCCACACCAAGCACCAGCTGTCCAGGTACCCCTGTAGATGAGCAGGGGTACTACTAAACTCTACTTAAACTAGATGAGTTTTCATTATGATTCACTTCACTAAATCCAGTCTCTCCATCAGAAAATGAGGAATCCCACCCTGAGCTTCCACTGACTGTAAAGCCCAGAGCTGCTCAGATCAGTCACTCCCTGACACTGCTGCTCCTGGAGTCTGGAAGGATTCATCTTCTTGGCAACGCTGTTTCTCCTAGGTGGTTTCAAGGCAATGCTCCTGTCCAAAAAATTAAACACTTGGCAAAAGGAAGATCTGTACTTCTGCTATCAAAAATTATATATACAAGCCCAGAATATTAATTAAAGACAGAGTGACCCCGTGGTCATCAGCCAAGGAAATAACGCCGAGGACAAAGACATTCTGCCCTCCTGGTCTGACCACAACCTCCCTGTGTTGACAAGATGATATTTCATCCTTCTATGAGAGAAATGGACCATCACATCTGATTGTATTTCCTGAAACTGCTGAGTCTTATACCTAGAGAGGATACAACAGATAGACAAGAACCTTAGAGTGAAGGGAACAGAAATTAAATGCAGGTAGAAAAGCAAAATTTCTCTCCTTCACAGTATGGAGCAGCTCCCCTCACCTGGTCTTTACATCAGTCAGTGACCTATGTCTAACCATAAGACAATATTGCTCCATAACACAACTTGCAAGTTGAAACACTTAATACTACTTTACCCAGCATTTGGTTGGAAAACCAAAACAGAACTTAAACAAAACAAAACAAGAAAAAGAAAAAAAAAAAACAAAAACATCAAACTCAATGCTTTCTCTTTAAAAAAAATTAAATTAATCAACTCCTAGGTTTCCTGACAAAAAAAGAAAATTACCCATTACTGAGTATTGGCCACAGTGAGATCCAGAGAAGCTCCTGGGCTGTTCTAACATGCATTTCACTGACACAGACCTGGTGTCAGCAAGGGGTTTGATTCCTTAAGCAAGCACTGTCAGGTCTGATCACTGCACTCCCTTCCAAACTTCCTAGTTTGTCATTCCTGTTACTGATTCAACTGTATTCCACAGAAGAGAAAAACACCCTGAACAATACCAAGAATAACATCCTTCTTTTCCTGTTCGGATACATTTATGTCAGTCATCTTCCTCTCCAAAAAATTCCAAGGCATCTTCTGAAACACGGAGCTGTAATTCCATTGGAACTTATCAGTCCTGTGGTTAAAGCAAGCTGAGCAAGCTTCACCCTTAGGAACCAACAGTTACAAGATAACTGAAAATAAATGGAGTTGGGAAATTCTCTCTGGATATCAATTTATACTGTTTCTGATGGGGAAAAAAAATAAAAAATAAAAAATAAATAAAAAAACAACCCACTTGACCAACCCTCATGCATTGAGCAGACCCCAGCCACTGTCTGCACACATTAATTTCTTTATTCTATTCACATTATACAGGGTGCATACTTTCCTTCATTCTTCTCTGTTCTGCCACTCTCTGTTTCGACTCAAACTTGAAGAATATGTTATCAAATAACATCAAATATTGTTATCAAATTCAACAAACTGACTAAAGCAAATGAAGGGAACAACCAAAGGCCCTGGAAATTGTGTCTGGAGAAACCGACTGCCAAATGGCCACGGACACACTCTGTACTTTTCCACTGTTTGGTTAAAAGCTGTTAAGACAGGTCACATGGAGAGATGGAAAAGCCTTATTTAATCCCATGTTGGTTCAATTACCTTTCATCTTCAATAAGCCAACTCCACTGGGCTGCAGCATCTATTTCCCGTAAGACAGTTAAAAAAACAACTAAAAAATACTCCTCTGCCACCCAAGGCACTCTGTGTGACTGCTGCACCCTGCATCTCCACCAAAACTGCACCACAGATGGATTTGGGTAAAGTCTCTGAACATGAACTCCTCTGCTCCAGCTCCCCGAACTATTTACATGACAATACAGACATGAAAGACACAGAAATTGCTCTCCTGTTAAAACAAATCCTTCGGGTCGAAACAAAAGATTAGGTTCTAACATTGACAACTATACAATGTACAGCGCTTTGTCATTCCCAAACTCACCCGGTACCCCAATACTGCTGCCTGCTGTGGCACTCAAAAAATCCACTTAGCAGCTAAAAGCATTTTTAGTTAAAAAAAAAATAGAAGTCTAAAGGGTGGAGACAAAAAAGGACAAAAATATTTTAATGTAAAGCAGGAGGAGAAAAATTATCAAATATTGAATACAGCAAAATGAAGACATTTACTACTGGAAAATAGTTGATATAATCCTTTGATTGTTTATTATGATGGTACAATCAATTCTAGAATTTCTGCTTTATCCTTAGAACTTTCAAAAAGCCAAATGCAGATGATTTCTTAAAAAATTTGTTAGTTAGGCAAAACTGGTTTCTTACTTTGTGGCTGATAGCAGCAGAAATTGGCAATAATTAGAAAAATTACAACAAATCATGCTACAGGATCTGATTCTGTCCATCTTTACCATGTAGAAGATGCCAATCCTGGCCATGCAGTGTTTCAAACACAGAATTTTTCACCAGCACTAATGCACTTCCACACCAAGGCAAACAAGTGCCAAACCAGATAATTCACTGAAACAACAGCACAAAAATCCTGAGGAGCTGTGGTGACAAGGAAAGCCTTGCCCCTTAGCTGGGTTTTGTTTTGAGGTTTTTTTGCCTTCTGATTAGAGCAAAATACGATGCTTCATGCTCGGTATATTCTGGAAATAAACCTACAACAACTTGAGAGAAGCGCTGCAGCTCTGGCAACCAGCTGAGAAAAGCTGATCTCTAGCAACCCTCTATTTCAGCATGTCTGAACTTCCTCAGCCCCTGCCTCTGCTCAGCAATTCCTTTCCCCACCTCACATTATCCACCTGAGAAGCTGAAAGCAGCTAAAAGCTGCTTCACCCCTGATCTGCTCCTTTCAACACCTCCATAGGGCTGCAAAACTCCGTCCCAACGGAGCCTAAATGCTGCAGAAATTAGGATTTCACGTGTCAGCACACTCCTAGTGGTAAATGCACACAGCATCCTCATTTCTGGTACAAATACCAATACTCACAGTAGTGGTGCCATCTGCATTGCTCCTTTTGAAGTGTCTGCCCCTGCTGTAACCTCCTGCCTCCCTCCATCCTGCCCTGCTCCTGCTTCCAAGCGTGCCCCAGCTGTCCATCCTTTAGTCTCACAGCTCAGGATTTAATCTGATATTGCTCACACAGCAAGAAATCAGTATTGATCTGTTTTCATTGCTCTCAAAATCTGGGTGATTATCTTAATGCATTGCCTTGAATGACTTCCACACAACTCACTTTCAGTCAAAGGTTAAAAATCTCTGTTGTGAAACAAGAACCTGATCAAATTGATGTGTGTAATTGAATATAACTTACAAAGCAGTTTTTAATTTAATGGGTCTGAATAATCAAAAATCTGCTTTGCTACAACACTGCAAATATTCCATGGTACTATAATTACTCTCTGTGTTAACACCCTGACAGTACCATCAAGTATTCCCTAGTATGAACAAGGAATGTACTTCAATATTTATTAACTCTGGGATCAATTTCTCTGATTCCAGTAATCTAGTGCAACTCCTCTAGTGTTAAAATCTAGTGACACAACATTTCACCCACCTTTTGGGGAAAAAAAAACAACAAATAAATAAAACAAAACAAACCAGCAAAACCCCCCTCCAACAAAACCCAACCCTATTTTTAATATTCAGTGTTGCAGCCTCATCCTCATTCTCCTCATTAAGTTAAAAAAGATCCTCATCTTTCCTCTTGGTAGTAATATGAGGTCTCATCTTCCCCCTCCATGTTCAGAATTTTCCAAAATTCAAATCAGATCATTCACAAAACCAGTGCAGATCTCTAATGACATTACATAGTGTTTGTACTTATATATCAATCACTGTTTAGAGTATTCCAGGCTATTTTTAGGGTAAGTAATTAAAAGGTCTTCTTAAGAAACAAAGACAGACTGAGAAGCCCCAGACATTAAAAATGCTGTAGTAAATAGAACAAAACTTTACTTTGCTGAGTCAGGTCCTACTCCAGAGTTCTAGAAAGTCCTGCAAAATACAGGAAATCTCTGCAGGGTCAGAAAACAAAATGATGCCCCGACAAACTTTGACAATTTAGCCCAAATGAGGCAGAATTAGTTGAGCCAAGAGGCTGAAGCTCGAGATCTGCAGAGTGCCCACTCTTGTCCATAGAGTCAGAACAGATACTCCACTCAGGATTGTTTGGAACCAGGCTGAATCCTTGTTTTCCAACAATTGAGGGCTCATACAGAACACCAAGTTTTTGTTAAAAGGCAGAGCCTGATTCCATGAGATATAATGATAAAGTCAACTGAACTGATGGGAATACAAATGGATGGACAAGAACTGTAGCCTGTAGGAAAAGTAAAATGCAGGTTTTGCTGCAAGGACTAAAGAAATGTGTGAAAAAATCACCTGCTAGACACAGACACTGAAGGGAAAGTGAATCTGTGTGCTCTCACACAGAAATTTTGACAAAGCAACTAATGCAACAGTTCCAGACCATGTATTGTATCAAAGGGAGACACAGTGGTTTGCTTTTTTAGTCTGATGAAATAGAACTATAGAAACAAGTTTCAATATTGAGGAAAATGTCTCCCAGTGATAGCTCTTGAAGCCAGAGAAGTAAAATCACAAATGCCACAAATACTATTTTTCGGGAAGATACAGTTCAATCTTGACCATCTACCAATGCACAATTAGAACATTTTCAAAAGTGACTTAGAACTGACTTGTGCTACTTTTTGTAGCCTCAGGGGCTATTACTTTGGAGGAGTGAAATGATGCATTTTCACTTTTATACATCACAAGGACTACTACCAGAGTAACAACAAGATTTATACACTGCAAGCCTGCAGGATTCTATTCTATACAACAGCAACACACCACACTTACTAATAATCTGTCTTAGTTTCTCTCCATCTGGTGTTATTTCTGTACATCCTTCAGTAACTTCAAATTTGAAACCATTTTTCATTTTCTCGTGTCATTTTATTTGAAGCATATGCTTCAGTTATCATCTTTGTCTGCATGTGTGATATCAATAATGATTCTATACAGAGTCAGATTCCGAAGTCTTTATTAGGTAACAGCTTGCCTCAGCAACATGGGCAGTCTACAAACTATTTAAATCAATTAGGCTAATTTTCATATTACTCAACCTGACACCGCCACTGCACATCAGAATCTAAGTAAACACATATAGACAAGTAAAAGAAAAGCTATTTGCAAACACTCTGAAACACAAACAGATTAAATGAAGATTACAGCCAACGCTGCATCAAATCCCAGCCACTGATCCACCTCACAGAGTGTACTGACCAGCAGGAAACACCACCAACATTTCACAGAACAGTGCAAGGAATTCCTGCAACACAAAGCTGTCGAGTAAATGGTAAAAAAAAAAAAAAAAAAAAAGGATCACTTCTACCTAAATATCACCTATTTCTGGCGGACGAACGCCCTCGAGAATCCGTGTTCTGCTTCACCGACAAAGTAATCCCTGGGAGATTTCTTCACCTCATTACACTCTGGTTTTGTCCACTACAAACCCCCCTCTTTTAATTTCTAGTAAAATAAACTATCTTCATTAACACATTGCTATATGGCACCCACTCAAGACAAAATTTTCCAGTACCAGACCAGTTAATTGGAAAAGGTAAACAATTAGTTCCTTAATATCACGGTCTGTGTGTCCTCCTAGTGATAACTATCTGAAACTGCACTGATCCGCTGTGAGCTCCTGAACTCGCTCTAACTCTTCATTTCTCTTTGATTTTGGGAAATTCCAGCTGCCAAACCACATACTGCTCACTGTTAGTCACCCAAATAAAGCCCCCACAAGCCCTGCACTAGATATTCAAGATGCAAAGGTAACTAGTAAGTACTGCAGATGTAAAACCAATAAAACAATTTAATGCTTCAGGAGAACACAAAAAGTGCCAAGTACTTCGTGGCTTAGGTTTTAAGCAACACAGAAAACTGACTCCAACACAATTTTCAGCTAAGTCTATGTGCCAGTATCACCCAAAGATAAAACTTCTAAAATGGGAATAAACACAAATTTTCCTCCAATTACTCTGTCCATTACTGAAGATTCATCAACTTCAATTTCATTTCTACAGCACAGCTGGACTACAGCTCTGCAGGCAAAAGGCTTCAGGTCACTTTATGTGAACCCTTTTTTACTGCAGGTTATTGCATTTTTTTCCAAACAGAACAAATAAGAAATTTATCTGGGTTTTCTTTCCCACCTGTCAGGTAACCATGCACTCACCCAAAAACTGACTAAAAAAAATTAAAGAGATATTCCCAGATTATTTCAGATGAATGACAATACAAATCTACAGAAAAATGCAAAAATCATCAAGGGCTCGACCAGACTGAACTGAAAGTTCACCTGGACCTCAAGCTAGGACAACTTTTTGTGATAACCTGCAACTCCTATGACCACACTGCATCTTCCCCAAAACTCAGGATAAAAAAATACACAGAAGAGGAGGGTGTTGGATGTTTGTGACACTGCTACAAGTTTAAAACCCAGAAAATGAGAAGAAAAAAGTGTAATATCAACAGAGGAGTGAACACAGGCACACTGAGGGAGTTTAAGCCCCTGGTTCTTCCTACAGGGGTGACAAAAGCCACAAAGAAGAATTTTAGGAATCTCACTGTTATACAGGCAGAAGAGGTTTGAGACATGTAAGGGTTATGACAAGACAAGCTATTGACAAATGCTGATTACCAATGAAATTACCATGGAAATTCACAGGAATGTTGCCAGCTTTAGGTTGACAGGCAGCATGTCTTTCTGGAAACAGAGTTTATAGCTGTTATAAAACAGCATGATGACTGGCTAAAACCACAGTATTGTTGAAAAGTGCTTGTAAATTTAAGAACTGTTTGTATTTAAGAATTTCCCATTGCTATTACTTCTGTCAAGCCTGGAAAGTTTCAGTATATTGTGCATGGTCATCAAATAAAATAACCTGATTAGAAATGAATGAGTGCATTACTAATGCCAGAAATTCACATTTATCTTCAACCTTCAAACTGACACATGGTGTTCAAACACTCATTTTCACAGCAGAATGTCTGTATATTCATGTACTGCAACACTTAGATCATTTATAAATCAAAGCACTCCTAGCTAGTCTATACTCTGCTAGGTTAGGTATTAGCCTTAAGTAGCATTTTAACTAATTAATGGTAAGAAAAAAATCCCCACAAAATAGAAAAAATATTCGACTCAAAAATGTCATCCAGAAATTTTAGGATTATAATGTTATTTTTTTAACATACATACACTTCTGAATTATTTCAGTTCATCTAATCTGATTAAAAGAAAATTTTAAAAACAGACATAACTACTAAAACTACTTTAGCATTCTAACTTTTCCTTCAGACACACTTTTCATCTTTCCTGGTTCCCACACACAGTGACCTGCCACAGTTTATTTAATTTATATTGCTCTATGAGTACCATATTCCACTTCAAAGAATGCATTTTGGTTGGAATCATCTCTTTCACATTATAAATGTCATACAATCCAAAACTGTGCTCTATGGGATGAGTAATAAAGCTTGGCTGCCTGTTTCCTCTATCACACACACATATAGATGCTTGGGGTTTTTTTTATTATTGCCAAATCCTTCATGTCTTACAGAAATTTGATGGCTACCTCCATCTCCTGAGCAACAAGAGACAGGACAATAAGAAACTTCTACAAATTGCACCAGGAGAGGTTTAGGTTGGATATTATAGAAAATTTCGTCACCAAAAGGGTTGTTAAGGATTAGAACAGGCTGCCCAGAGTAGTATTAGAGTGGCCACCCATGGAGGGTTTTAAAGGACATGAAGGTGTGGCATTTGGGAAGGTGATTTTTGCTGAGGGAATGGTTGGGTTTCACGATCTTAGAAGTCTTTTCCAAGCCTGATAATTCCACGATTCCTAAACATACAAGCTTAGAAGCCACCGACAGTGTGAGAACTTTGCATTAAAAATAAAGAGGAATTATTTAATTTCAACAGGTTTTGCAAGTAATTAATTGCTTTTTACACACTTGAAACTCATCAGGAAAAGAGGAACATGGAGCAATTTTGCTGCTGCTGGTTTTATCTCGTTATTTCAAACCTGGCTGCATTACTTGCCAATGCATGACTCCGTTTGCTAAAGCCTGATACTATCAATACTTTCTCCATGTCAGACCATGTGCTTAAGTTGTTTCCATGCTCCCACTGCCCTGCTTTGTGTTTTGTGAACCCAATTTCTGTGTGGTACCTTCTCCAGTACATCCTGTGCCCCCTGCAGCATCACCCTCCAGTCCAAGGCATCCCTATCCTGCAATGCTACACCAGCTCAGGAGTAGAAACAAAAGTCAGGTGGTCAGGTCAGCAGCACAAGAAGGAAAAACAAAAATCAGCTGAGTTTTTCTAAGAAGTACATTTTTAGATGTACCATGAAGGTTTTCAGGAAGCGGCTGGTACCGGAAGCCGGTGACCTCACAGCTTCGCGTAAACACCACACAATTACACCATGAAAAAGAGCAGTATTTCCTCAGTGCCACTTTCTTTCAGCATGTCCACTATTCACTCAACGCTTCCCAATCATGAAAACTGCACATCAAAGGAATTGGGTTTTTACAGGTCTAGAAACACAGATCAATGGAACACTTGTGCCATATCCAAGCAGTGAAAGACCATTAAATCTCTGTCATATCACAACCTTTCAATGATTTTCTTATATTTTGAATATTAACTCCACTCCACTGTGCCAAGCCCCAACAGGCAGATATGATCCCTCACAGCTACGCCAACCATCAAAAATCCATGTATTTCCTACAAACCCACTCTTTTCCTTCCCTACCAAAACTAGCTGTCCCTACCTCTTACCCACTTTCTAAACCATCATGTCCATTAATTAATTGCATTTCCTCATCCTTACAAAGGATGGAACCAATTGTTAAATGCCAGCACCTGCAATGAGAGCTGTGCTTCCCCATTTTATTTCTGATTTGAACTGACTGAGGACACTTTGATATTTACTCATCATTGTCTGACATGTGTTAGGGTGGCTTCCAGGTTTTATCTTATTTTTTTAAACGGGTTTAATCCTTTCTTCATTCTTCAGGTTGTTTCTTCTTTAATGAACTTAGCCAAATATTTAGATTTGAAGCCTTCATTATTTCTACCCAAATAACACAAAAATGCAGCCACTCTCTTATGAGCTCTTGTATCACTGATTGGAAGAACATCCCACATTTCTCCATTCTCAAATCTGCAGGATTTCTCTCTGGTTTACCTCCCTGAGCAGAATATTTCCAAGTGAGCTGCAACACCTCCAAGAAGAACTGGACCTCACCAACTGCTTTTTAAATCCACCCATATATCCTGGACATGTTTTAAATCTTGCCAAAAGAGAACATGCAAAAATCCAAGTTTCTTCAACACATGGGCCGCACTAAGTTCTTCACATGTCTTCTTGGTTGGTGGATAGTGTAGAAGCTTAGAATTATAGATTTGTCAGGTTGGGGTAAGTTTTGGGGTTTTCCCCCTCACTAATAATCCTGCATTTTGTTTATGGCTTTTGATAAAACTGAGTCAGGAAAGAAGAACCAGGAAAATGTACAAAAATAACTTTAAAAAATAGAAAAACAATAAAAGTGGGATGAATTTCAACAGCATGTTATATACATAGGTAGAATACATATTCCCACCAGTGAACAGCTCCTTAATTTGGAAACTATGAAGAAGGAAAAATCCTAGCCCATTACTACATGACTGAGGGTCATCAGAGTGACACACCTGCTAAATAAAGCAACTGTGACCCCAATTTATGGCTGCCTGGAAAATTCACCTAATTACTGTGCGTGCCCTGCTTAAGGGAACTGGATTCACACTGGAGCATGGAAATAAAGGTTGTTTTAGGTAGCAGGAATGGCAGCAGATTGTTAAGCTGTGCCTTCCAACTACGAGTTTTGTTCTTGGTAGATTGACCCAGCCTATTTCACTGCAAGTTTACAAACAAGAAAAACAAAGAAAAAAGGACATTTTCTGACCACTATCCATAGCCTTAGATCTGCAACTCTAAATTTCTCAGCCAAGATCAGTGTCAGCAGCCACAGGACTGGTTGCTGGTTCTTTCTGCCTCCCAGAAGCGATGAATCCCTGCTCTGCCATCCTCTGCTCCATCTGTGCTTTGTGTTCAAGCATTCCCTGCAGGAATCAACTGAGTGCAGTGAGGAGAAGCAGCACCTGCAGCCTCCACACTGGGAAAGAACACAGGAGCCCCAGCTCCAAAATGAAAGGCAGGACCATGAGGTTTGAGAGGCAGGAAATGGAGGGCGAGCCGAGCACTCATTTCGTGCAGCCTCAGCTGCGGCAAACAACAGCAACACGATTAAGAATAGTTCCTTAAATCATGTTTGTGCTTTGATGAACGATTCCAACTGCACGTCAGAGCCCAGCACAGCGAGCTGAACTCGCCACAGACGTTCTGGAGGAATACACAGATCCTCAGGGACACTGTGTCCCATGCTGGTTTAACTGTGCTGGCTGCAGGCAAAAAACCAAGGTGCAACGCCAGCTCTGAGCTGAGCCAAGAATGCAGAGCAGGCACAGTCTGGGGCACTCAGGAGAATGGAAAATTCAATACTGAACATAGACTAGAAGCTTTGTTTGCTTACCTGACTGAAGAGGTAGTAACTGATATAACTCCAGGTCATAAAAGCATTAGAGTAATAAATACCAGCAAAGAAGCATAAGGCAAACTCTGCAATTATCATTAAAAAGTGAGCTCTTCAAAATGTTAGGCTGGCAATTTGAAGACTTTCAAGATGCTGGATGCTCTGAAAATTGGAATCTTTCTTCTAATTCCAATAACAGAAGTAAAAAAACCTGTCCTTAAGATGGAGTTTGATTATGTTAAAGTGCAAATTATACAGCAATTATACAACGTCAGGCTTCCTATATCAAGTGATAAGGCTTAGAATCCTAGGAAACCATTTCCAGTTCAATACTCCTACTAGCAGTTAGCATTAATTCCACAAGAATATCACAAACACCATCAGCAATAAGCATCTTACACAGGAAACCAAGGTAAGGAAAGAGAATTAGCAAATACTGAAGAAATAATGAACCAAAACTGACCCAATCAAAAGTTCTGCTATCTAAAATAACCCCTTCAGCAATAAAAAAAAATTTTAAAATTGCAGGAACTGCAAGATCATCCTTCAAAAAGCAAACAAAAACAGATAATTCTCTGACTATAAAAACAAAAGGGTCTTAGAGAAACCAGAAGAACATACATAATAATGCAAGAAGAAAGGGAAATGGTCACTAGCTATTAATGGAATTCCTCAGTGACAACAGGAATACATGGACAATGTTTCCTCATGTTTTTTCAAGTCCAAATGATCAGTAATAAAACGTGCCACACCAGTTCACTTATTTCTTCAGTACAAACACACAACACTGCTACTGAGCAAGTGAGAGCACCTCCAGCAGCTGAGCTCCCCCAAACACATCAAAAGCAACACTTCTGACACCTTAAGCAAGTTGTAAGATTCACACATGCACTAGGGGAGCACAACCTCACTGAAGCTCTAATTTAACGGAGAAGTAATAAGAGGACTGCTAATTTTATGGGCAAGCAGCCTAAAACATTTATTTGGAAGCTAGCAGTCCCTGGAGGAATTTCTACGTTGGTAATAAGTCAAACCTGAATACCCCAAAACATGATAATTAAAGGGCAGAACAAATCCTTTAAGAGAAAAATAACCATAGTTACAAATGCATGGTAATGAGTCATGTTAAAAGAAAAACAAAATATTTCCAGTATGTGAGCCAGATGACTGCTGGACCACATCAGTTTATGGTAAAACACAAGAACAGATTTTTAAACATTTGAAGATAAGCTCTTCAAAAGCCAGCATTATCCTGGGCCAACACATTAATCTACTGGTAACACAAAGACATGTCTTTGCATTAAATCTAAATTTAAGATCCATGCATTATTCCTGAACTAACTTCTGCACCACAGCTCCAGGCACTTGACATCCTTGAAATTAATTCCTCCATCAATTCCAAGTTTCTTTCAATAAAAGGCACCAAACCCTTCTGTGTTTACACAACCAGGTCAAACACTAGCACTCATTAGGAAGAGCAATCAGCAAACCAACAGAAAGCACAGCTAGTTGGAAGGATTATGGAAGATCCCAGTAGAAATCCAACATGTGGGAAGATGAGACAGCAAAGGTGGAAGCCTCAGAACTGCTGCCTTGTCTTGGAGCTGAGCATGGGAAGACATCTTCCCAGATGGATACAGTCATCTTGCTCATCAAGAGATAGATTTTATAATATTACAATTATATAACAATGTAATACAGAGTTTATAGAAGTTAATTGCTAGGCCCCTAAAGTTAGCAAAAATGCCTAATAATATGTACTAGTAACACAAATTAGTAATAAGTATATGTAATATAGAGAAGTTCAATTAACTCCTCCAATATGAGTTTTGTGTATGGAGGAAACAGTTCTGTTTGACTTTTTATATTAATCTGTAGACCTGGCAGCACTGGATTAATGGCTGGACTCAGTCATGAAGGTCTTTACCAATCTGAATAATTTTATGGTTCTACTCTATGTTAGCCACCTGTCTCTTCTTCACAGTCTCTGATTTTTAAATCTTACCCAGTTGGGGTTTCTGTGCTTCTATACTTTCAGAACTGAGGCTCACAAACATCACAGAATCCCCTCCTCACTTCCTCTGCTGTGTCCTCAGTGCTGGTGACACTGATCCACACACACCAAATCCCCCAGGAGCCAAGGTGGCTGTGGATGCATCTCTGGACATCCCCTTTCCCTGCAGGGCTGGGCAATCCCAGCCCCTGCTGCCCAGGCTTCCTTCTCTACAGGTCCAAATCTGATTTACAACACTCACTGGAGATGAGGGACTTAGCAGCAGAACTGCAAATACAAACAGCTTGAATTGTGAGCTACCAGTGAAGCTGGTTAACATAATGTAATGCTTAAATATGCTCTTAGAAACCACAGGAGGGATTCAGCAGTAGATGATACTATTAATATAAATATTATTTAACAGAACCCTTGAGAGACAAAGAATGTAGAAGTAGAGGGGTCAGCTGAGTAAGATTAGCTGAAAAAACATATATTTATGATCTTCGTCCTTTTTGAACTAAATGCTAGCAAAGAAATTCATTCTGAAGTCAGTTCTGTGAGAAAGGCTGCTACAAAATCATTCTGAAAATCAAGTATCCTGAAAACCTTCATCCATCTGGCACACAGTGGAAATGCCAGGTAAATATACCTTACAACCAGAGGATGGGAAGTCCCTTACTTACAGACCCTAGTCTAGAGTAAAAAAAAATGGAATTATTATTTTACAGAAAGAAATTCTTCCCTCTGAGAGCGGGAAGGCCCTGGTACAGGTTAGCCAGAGAAACTGTGGCTGCCCCTGGATCCCTAGAAGTGCCCAAGGCCACGTTGGATGGGGCAGCCTGGGATAATGGAAGGTGTCCCTGCCCATGGCACTGGATCATCCTTAAGATTCCTTCTGACCAAAACCATTCTAGCTCTCCACAATCCCATTTCTCACTCCAGGAACCTCCAAGTCATGAACCACACACCGGTGCAATCCATGGGAACATTGCCTTAAGCAATGCTGAGAGCCTAGGATGGACCTGCCCATCCCTGTGCTTTGGATACCTGGTGGCAGCGATGGGCAGAAGGGAATAAAAGCACAATCAGGATGGAAAGCTGATCCTAGAGTCTGACTGCAACTGGATGAACACAGAACCTCCCTACTGCTGTCCTTCCCTGCTGGAATTTCTGCTCTTGCAGATTCTTTCTTTGCATATCCAGAATCAACAAACCACAAAGATAACCCAGCAGTCAGCAATGAGGCAAAGTCTCCTTTTGCTGCAGGAAAAGCAGAAAAACAACTGAAGAAAACAGACACATCATGAATGCCACTCGAAGGGAAAGGACAGACTTAGTCACCTCATTTCTGTTTCCTGCAAGGCAGCAGCAGCCTGAAAACAAGATCTAGGATGGACACTGACTGCAGGCACAACCACGAAGGACATTTCAAGAGAAAAGAGTCACTGCAGCCTCTTTCAAAAACATGATGCACATCTGTCCACATTATCAGAAAGAACAATGAACAACACTGTTTAACATCTCTGCAAAGATTTACGTATCAAATATGAAAACTAAATAAGCCCATCCGTCATTTGCCCAGGAGAAATACTGCAGGCCAGAAGAGGTGTCACTTTATACGTAACATTAGAACTATGCAGTAATTAATGTTGACACAGCTACCAAAGAGACTGCATCTGAAAGTCTCAGAGCTGACTTCCAGTTTTCATCCAGTCAGGGAGATTTTTCTGAAGTAGCAGAATTAGAAAAACATAAATTACAATCCTTGTCTGCCAAGAACTGTATATGCACATCACAAACCTGTGCTCCAAAGCAGACTTTACTTTGGGTAAATACAATTTTTTTTATGGAAACTGATCTCACAAGATACTGCCAGAAGACCCATTAGCACTTTATCAGCCCACAGCATCTGGAACAGAATTAAACCTGTTCATGATATAGGAGTACTTTGTAATTGCAAAAGAGAACATCAACAAAACAGATAAATACAACCAGCTATATCCTACAGAGAACTTGACCAGTAGAACATTAGACATGACAAATTATGTTTATAGTATTTACCTGATCCAGGCAACCAGGAGAATAATCTTCTGTAAACCTTCTCAGAGGAACTTTACCCACAGGAACAGAGAATTTGCTTCACAGGAAAAAGCTACAAGGGCTTGTTTCTGAAACCAGTGGTCTTTAAACAACCAGGGATACTGGATTCAGTATATCCTGGAAAGGGGGAAGGGCACAAAAAAAAGCTGAAAATCAGAGCAGTGAGAGTTCTAAATGGGAGGTTGAAATCTTCTGCAGGAATCATACTGCACATCTGCTTGCAGTAGTGAAGGTCTGGATCCTGCCATCCAGGCTGCACAACGAGAACCTATTTTCCATGCTTCTGTAATTGAAAGAGTGCTCTGACAGATGCTGCTCTCCCATCACAATGCTGGAGGCCTGGGTTAACCTATCAAACGTCCCTACCAGCATTTTTCCCTCACTGTATTACACAATTTTGGTCTCCAGTACAAATTATTGCTGCTTATAGATGTGACTCATTCACTACTGAAGTAATACTGCTTTTGAGGAATTCAGTTTTATTCAATAAATAGCATTTCAGCTCACAGTTCCTGGTTACTTCTCCGCAGTCATCATCTCTGACCTTTTTTCTCTCCAATATTCAGCAAGGACTTCCCCATGAATGTCAGCACTTCCATTAACAAGGACTGGGAGAACAGAGGTCCCCACTCAACTCGCACTGAAACAGAACAGCCAAGCTCTATCCTGCTTAACTCCTTTTAACATCAGAACCAGCAATACATGAAAGCTGCAGTTCCTTGAAAACCAAAAAGAAGGCCTTTTCCTAAGTCACAAAAACACAAAGAAAAATAAAATTTCACCACCCCAAAAATACCAATAATAATTATCTTATTAATAAAATTATAATCCATATTTTCAAAAGCACCAAAGAAATCTAAGAACAAAAAAAAAAAAATAAAATCACAAAAAGAGACAAATAACAAAAACTAAACAACACCGAAAAAAACCCCAAAAAACCCCACAACATGTATTCGTGCTACGGCACAGACTGACAAGAGCAGATACAGTCAGTGCCAGTGATTTTTTTTTCATTTAATCGCTCCAACCTTATTGTTTCATATTGTATCAACACCCAACAAATTTAAAGCTAATTTAAGTGCAATTACATTCAAAATACTGATTTTTAGATCAATACTGTTTCAAAAGCATCTAGATTACCAAAGCCAGACAGGGCTAACAATCCAAAGATTAACGTTGTTTTATGGGAAAGGTGCACAGGATTAGCTGTGGCTCCAGGACAACAACCTTTGGAGAAGCAGCTGATCCCATAATGCTGGATCCACTGCTTGGCTTTCAGATGATCCAAACAAGCCCCGGCATCCCTGAGCTGATGCCCATGGACAGAGATGAGCAGGGGAGAGCAGGACCGGCTGGAATCACAGCCCCTTGCTGCAGCTCCAGCAGGAAGGTGGGCTCTTGGAAGCGGAGCTGCCAACAAGTGCCAGGGACTGCATCCAGGGAAGCCCACACAGCAATGCCTGGCGCTGCGGGTCTCCTCCGGCAGAGGGCAACGCTGGAAAAATCGCCTGGGAAGGAAGGAGCGGAGTATTCCATGGAAGAGAAACGCCGCCGACATCTGCCCGGCAGCCCCGCACGCTGCGGGGCTCGAACGCCGCCGCTCCGCCGAGCCTCCTCCTCCTCCTTCCAGAGTGCTGCGTGTCCTTGCGTTTTACAGAGCGAAAAAATACACCTGCTGCTTCCCAGATTCGGAATCCTGCCCTCTATCAATGGGATAAGCGTAATCCCGATTGCTCCGGGGTCCTGGAGCACTGCCACGAAGCCGGAGAAATGAGGATGTAAGGATCTCGCAAGAGCTACAGATGATGCATCAATACCCAGACGAACACCGAAGTTATGCTAAATTTTTTTTTTTAAAAAAAAAGGGTGGAGAACGGCACTGCAGAATGATACAGCAATTACACCCTGCTCGGGAGCATTAAGGGCGCTTTTCAGTTTACAAAACACATCCAGATAATAGCCAGAAATGTCCTTTTCCTCCTCCTGCTGGAAGTAAACACGGTGGCTGGAGGCTCGGTCTCCCTCCCAGGAGAGCTGACAGCTGCTTACATGAGCTGCTGCGTAGCAAGAAATCTCCCAAGTTCCAATAATCCAAACACAAGGATCCCTCCTGCTTCAGACACGTCTCACCAGCACCTGATCACGGCAAACACCTCCCCGTGCTGATGTAAATAATCATCAGGATAAAATTCTTGTTTTCTTTCCGAACCTCAGTTTGATTTTCCCTTGTTTCCTCAGCACGCTGGAATTTATTCAAGGCCAGTACCTGCCGTCATTTTACAACTCTATTTTTGCAGAAGCTCCTGGAGAAGCTACTACAGCTGTGTTAAAATTCAGCAACCTGAGCGTAATGCAGGTGTTATTCAAAACAGCACATTTCAGGGGCATTCCACACACAATGCTATTAAATGAAAACAAAAATCATCTTGCTTTTCTGAAAATCTGAGAGCTGCCAGAAAATATACCCAAAGAAATGAAAAAGAATTAGCACGGATTCAAGGTATATTATCCAGAGAGATCCAAACTTGCTCCACCTGTACCAGGAGTTCTATGGAAGACATTCCACCCAAGCTAATAATCATTGCAAAAAAACAAGGATTACTTCAGGCTCTGCACTGAAATTGGCACAGTAGGGTAGCTCACAGGTAAATTGGGGCAGAAATAGCAAAATTTTGTAGCAGCAGAAAATGATGCTTAACAGGTTTCCCCTCTCTCCATCCTGTTCACCTCACCTTCCCACCCTCCGACAATTAATTGCTGCTTCTGATAACTGGCAAGAGGAAAAATTATATAAATGAAAATAAACAATAACATCATGCCACTATTACTGGCAAGCTGACTTCCCAAGTTTTTTGTTTAGATGAGACAACTGTTCAGCACTCTGTAGATACAAGCACACCACAGGCTTGGCTGCAAGAGAGCAAGGATTTGAAATATAGGACAAGAAAAACAGGATGACTGCTTCAGAATTTACTAACTCTGCTGATTTTCTACGCAATTGCACAATTTACGTTCCCTAACAGGACCTGCTCCTTACACAAGACACATTCAGAGAGCTGTTTGTAAAATCAGGGCTTGCAAATGGTGTTATAAATGCCCTCTAAACCATTTGTTTCTCAATTTCCTTTGCTTATCTTTCAGTAAGAAATTTCTATCATAGTAAGAATTGAAAAAAAAAAAACAAACCAAGAAACAGAAACATTTGCCATGGGCTCACTAATGCTTCGTAATTATGAAATACTAACTCTCAGGTACACTGAAATTCAGCTGTGATACAGAATAGGACCATTCCTCCTCATCCAAACTACTTCCCACAAGTCATAAACCACTGTCAAAAGGGAACTTCAATGCCCATATTGACCAAAATCATTTAAAACAGGAATATTATTACAATTACTGCCTTTTTTTGTCCTGCCAATTACATCAGTTTTATGAAAGAAACTTGGATTTTCAGCTTGACTGCTTTATTACCATCATGAATATTTCTGCCACGTCACTATTTCAGGCATTTCCAAACTTACGTTTGGGAAGAAGCACAACACAGGGACATTTAAATTCCTTCAAGAGCTCAAAACAATTCATGAAAATTCCTAAATCAGGACCCACTGCAAATGTTAAATTCCCAGATCAGGAATCTACGGAGGGATGAAATCTCTGACCTTGGTAAGGGTAAAACTCAGCACAAACAACTCTCATTTGCAGCCTCACTGTTAGACAACAACGCTACGTCTGCTGGCTGAGGTGCAGCATCCTGAGAGACTGGAAAAGGACCTGGGATTTTTCACTGCGTTTGCATGAAATCCAAAGCCGAAAGAAAAATATTGTTTATGCTGAAATTCACGACAAAGAGTTGCAGCCCCATTAATTCCATCTCCAGCCATTTAGAAAATCAGGAGTCGGGATACAAAATTATCATCAAACTGACTTGAAAGAACTGCTGGGGAGAGTTTGTTTTTTTTTTTTTAACTTTGAATTTCAGCATTCCTGTACACAAGTGCTCTAACCCTTTATGTGACAGTATTTTCAAATTCATATTCTGATGCTACCAATAATTCCAGGAGCAAGATGTTTATGGAAAAACACCGTTCAAATATGGCATGAGCTACAGCTGGTCATGCTACACACGAGGTTAAAAAACATGACTCTGTATTTTAATTTATAAATACAAAAGGAATATAGTAAACACATGATCACAGCAATTAAAATCTAGCCTGGATTAGAGAAATCCTCTTAATTTTAACAATATAACAGACTAATAAAGCATAAATAAATACATTCTTAAAGGAAGTTCCCAATTTCCCTTTTTATTTAAACTGTAGAAAGGTTTTACTACATCCTACTGCAAAACCAATACAAACACTTATTTAAATATTTCCTTTTCAGCTGCATTTTGAATACTTATGAAGACTAAAGCAGCCACCTTTCTGCCACCAAAATTGACAAGGCATAAGACCCTAAAATGACACTTTTTGAGTACTTTAGAGAAAAATGGGGGTTGTTTATATAAAAAGCAGAGAGCAGTGGCACAATACCTATTTTTCATAACCCTTTTTTTAATATATGTCGTATTTGTCACCAAAACAGCTCAGTGGAGCACAGTGTACAGCACACATTGTGCCTTGTCATGAGCTGACAGCAAATAAAGAGAAGGTGAACCAAGTTACAAAACAAAAGTGTTTTGTTTTTTTTTTCCTTCTCGCTGCCTGAGAAGATAAATGATCTTAGTTATATTAAAGAGAAATGGGATAGAGGATCCACAGGGCTCATTTTACGTTAACTGCATCTCACCAACAAAAATAGAGAAAGCAATTTCCTGGTGCATCAATTCCACGCCAGCACTTCCAGGTACACCAAGAATTCGGAGGCGCTGCGCACCTCCGGGTATCCTCACATCTCCAGCACGTCAACTGCTCCCCAGCAATTTCCTCTGTTAAGTCAGGGCTCTTTCCCCCTCACCTTCCCTCCCCAAAAATACAAAGATAACACAGATATGCCACCACAAACCACCCCAGCTGAATAAACATCTTTCTGTAGGTAACACCGGGTCGAATTACTCCTGTAACCAACACAAAGCATCAGCTCTCTCTCAAGACTTGTCACCGCCCTAGTTCTTCCAGCACTACAGTGCCCCTCACTCCTTTCTGAAATTTCTTGTTATTTTAAGGTCAGGTTTCCTTCCTCACCCACAAAGGTCAATATCTGGAAGTCCTTATCATTTCAGACTGCAAAAAAATTGTACTGAAAAAGCCAAGATGGAAGAGAAGCTGAAGAATGTGAAATATTACGAACTATTCCTGCTCCGTTTAGTGGACTAGACCGGCATAAAACTGCAAACCTTGTCTTTCCATCCTCCTTCTCATGCTCTGTATTTATAGGGTATTAAAATCCTCCTCCTCCTAAGCAAAGACTCATTTCTAGTGCAACACCAAAGCAGTTTTAAGTATCTGTGTACAGTTCTCACCATTATAAAACCCTCTCTTCTCGACCCAGTCTCCTTGATCTGCTGTTATTTAACTCTTGAAGGCTATTTGAGACTCACCACGATACTAAAGGTTATGTAACTCTTAAAAAACGCACTGAATCTTACATTTTTAAGCTGTGTAATAGAAACACACATGACAAACACACAGTTGAGGGGTTTTTCCCCACCCCTCCTCCACTTATTCTAAACCAAAACATCTCAGGGATCTAGAATAGTGGATTTCCAGATTTTGTTTTCAGTTTGTCGGCCACAAAACCTTTAGCAGTGAAAAAAAAAAAACACTAAAATGAGCATAAGCCAAGAGAAAACACGATGTCCTTTCCTCGGTGGCTTCCCACTGACCCTGAGTTGTCCACTGCCTGCAAAGCCGAAAGCTGCTGATCTAGAACCGAGTATCCTCTTACTGTTTGCTCTGCCACCCGAGAAGTTGCATTAAAATGGCATCACGTTCCTTAACTCCGAACTGACTCGCCTTTCTCCACATAACCTAGTAACAACCCATGCTCCACAGCGTTTCATAAAACCCTATTCCCAGGAGCAAACACCCAAAACTAAACCCCATCGTTTAAGACGCCTCATTTTGCCACGGATTCGAACATGGAACGAGTCCTTCACACGGAACACTGCCCAACCCACCTATAAATAGGCTCAAAAAGATCCAGGCTCAGGAGACTGAGAGCTCCACATGATCCTCACAGCGTTCCCTAGCTTCACCTACATAAGAGCCGTGCCATAACACTGCCGGGCTGGGCAGACACCGAGCTGCTGCTGTGGCTTACGCAGGAGAGCACGGAGGGAGGGGAAAGCAATTAAAAAAAAAAAAAAAATGAAAAAAAAAAAAAATCATTGGGCATAAACAGCTCTCCTCGGGAGAGAAACACCTCCCTCTCCGGAGGCCAGAGCCAGCCACGGACACGCTGTCACGGCTCGGCCATGACAGGAACAACAGCCAGGGACAGGCCCTTCAGAGAAGGTTTAATGGGGCCAGGGCCGAATGGACGCTCATGGTGAGCAAGGGCTTGGGGCAACAGAGTCCTGGCCACATTCCATGACTGGGGGGATTCAGACCAGAGCCAGGCCCAGTCAGACTCCTCTGGGCAGGGGAGGCTTCAGGTTCCTCCCAAGCTGGCAGCCACATCAGACCCCCCCAGACAAGGCAACTCCAGACCCCCCTGCTTCCCATCAGATCCCATAGACAGGACAGCTGCAGATCCCCCTGTTCCCAGCCAGACTCTTCCCTGGACAGGAGGGCTCCAGGCCCCTCAATCATCCTATCACTTCCCATAGGCAGGACGTCTCCAGGTCCCCATCAGACCCCTACTCGGACAGGAGAGCTCCAAATCCCTGTGGTACCCATCAGACCCCCAAAGATGGGATAGCTCCAGACCTCCGTGGTCCCCATGAGAGCCCCCTCAGACAAGAAAGCTCCAGGCCCCCATGGTCCTCATCAGACCCCAAGAACAGGAAAGCTCCAGACCCTCACTATCCCCTTGAGACCCCCACAGACAGAAATGCCCCAAACCTCTACATTCCCCATCAGACCCCATGGTCCCCATCGGACCCCCAGGCGCCACGTGACCGGCCCGAGGTGGCGGCACGTGGCCCCGGCCGTAACAAACGGGCGGGTGGGCGAGAGGGGCGAAGGGGGGGGCGGGCCGAGCTGCGCTGCGATTGGCCGGGAGGGCGCGGCGCGCGCCGAGGGGGGGCGTGTCCCCGCCGCGCCGCCCCGGTGATTGGTCGGCGGGGGGGCGCGGTGGGCGTGGCCGCCACCTCCCCCCGTGCGCCCCCCCCTCCTGCCCCGCCGCCTTGGTGCAGTGCTGAGGAGGCGCCAGGCGGGGGCCGTGCGCGCTTTTCCCGCCCTCGGCGGAGCCACCGGGACCCCCCTGAGGGCGCCGCTCCCTCACACCCGCCATGGCGGCACCGCCGTCACCCCCGCACCGCTCGCAACACCCAGAGCTGCGCCACTCAGTAACCCATGACTGCCACATCTTGTCCCCGCACCCCACTTCACTCTCAGCCCCGGCAGCACCTCCCGCCGCGAGTCCGCGGAGTGCGGGACTGCTCTGGCGCTCCCCACACGAACCGTGCTTCGGCCCCTCTGTCCGCACGCACCCACCTGTGGGGCGCCCCCGGCCGCCTCCATCATAGCCCCGTGGAGAAGCGCTTAAATATCTCTGTGGCGACACCGCCTGTGTCACGGACCGGGGCTGTGAAAGGCAGTGCGGCCCTCCCCGCCTCCCCCCGCTCCGCATCTTGTTTTCTCCATACGCACTTGGAAATGCGTATGGAGAAGAGCGGGATGGGGGGGGCATCGCTATTATTCCCGCTCTATTCGGGATACCCACGCAGCACCGAGGAAAACAACGCGGCGCAGCCCCGTTCTTTCTCCACCCCCCCGCTCCACCACTCCGCGCTGTCACTTGGCTGCGACCCCCATGTCGCGACGCACACATCCCCCCACCCCCCCACGCCATGTCGCGACAGCGCCCCGGGCACCTGCCGCGCCGCGTCCCCCCCACGCCCCCGACCCGCCGTGTCCTACCGGGGCTGCGGGGAAAAGGACGCTCGGTTCTCCCTCCCTGGGGGAAGCATTGCGATGCTGGCGCTCCCCCAGGTGCGCGGGGGCTCCGCGGGTGCGGAGCGGGGGAAGCGGCGGAGAGGGGGCGGCAGGAGCCGAGATGGAACCGGGATGGAGCAGGGATGGAGCGAGCCTCCCTCCCCCCCAGTTCCCCGTCCGCCCCCCCCCGCCGCTTGTGTTTACCTCAAGTTTGAATTTTATCTGCGCAACATGAGCTGGAATGCGGACATGGAGGGCGGGAGGGCGCGCACACGCCCGGCGCTCCGCGGGGACACCGCGGACACTCCGCACACACACCCCGCATCCCCTCCGCGCACACACCGCGCTCGCACCCCGCGCCCCCCGCCCCGGTCCCGCCGGTAACTTACCTCCGCCACCGGCTCGCCTCCTTCTCCTCCTCCTTCTCCTCCTCCCCGGGGGAAGGTGCCGCCCGCAGCCCCATCAGCGGGGCGGACACCGCGCTCCCGGCGCGCCGAGACAGGTGCACCCGGGGCGGGCGGGTCGGGGGGCGCCGTCGCCTCCCCGCCGCCTCCCCAGGCTCCCCCACTGCTTCCCTCCGTCCCTCCCCACGATGTTGTTTCGTTATATCATGTCCATCATGTGACACTCGGAGGCCTCTCTATGGAAACTTAAAGGGGACTTTCACGTCCGCCACCGCCGGACCCGCCGGTACCCCCGGGGGGCTGCGAGCCCCGCCGGGGCCCGCCTGCCCTCCCTCGGCTACCTTCCTTCCCTCCCCGGGGGGCTGCGCTCCCTGCTCCGACCGCCTTCTGCTTAAAGCAAGTTGCTGCGCTTGCTTCTTCTAGAATTATTTATTAGGGGTTGGTTTGGTGTTTGGGGTTTAGGTTTCGGTTTTTTTTTTTCTTTTTCTCCTTCTCTTTTCGCAGAAAGGAATAACCGGGGAATAACCGGCCGGGCAGGCACCGTGCGGAAGGATGGACCCCACTCCTGGAAGCTGCGGGATCCGGTGCTCGTCTGCGGCCGCGGCGGGTCTGGGGTGCTGGAAGCGGCAGAAAAAAAAATCCAAAACAACCAAAAGAAAAAAAAAAAATAAATAAGGCAGAAAAAAAAAATCTTGTTTGTGTCGGGCTGAGGAGGAGCAGATGTGAGCGGTTCTGCCCGTGCGGGGTCGATGCGGTGGTCGCTACCGCCGCGTTTCACTCCGCCAGTCGGTAGCGAAGCGATTTCACCGTCCCGACCCGTCGCACCGCCCGCTCCCGACAGCCGGCTCTGTGCCGAGCTGCTGGAAGGAGCCGCTCCTAGGGATGTGCGCTGGCCACTGCAACACTACCAGCAAGCAGCCAGCCCTCACAGAAAAGAAAAGGGAAGATGCCGACAATTCCCCGTGGTTCGGGCAGCCCCGGCTCCCCGCGTATCCCGCAGCCGGCGGGGGTGCGGGGCCGGCCGGCGGCAGCGCCGCGCTCCTCCGGCTGCTGTTCCGCCTGCGGTGCTGAAGTGGGTTTCATTCCCTGCTCTCCTTCAGCCCCCAGGATTTGGGATCAGGGAGCTGAAGCCCACCCGCTCCACGGTCCTACTTGCCGGGCTGACAACGTGCAGGGGGCTCTCGGGGTTTTTCCCCCTGGAAGGTTCCTGTGGGAGGCCCCCGAATTCTGTTCTCAAACTGATAGCATCACATCAGTGTTGGTGATGAAGTGCAAGGCTTTAGGGGCTAGACTGAGAAGGGGGAGATAGATTTGTTGTTAAAAACTGAAGGAGGAAAAGCAGTCCTGCATTCACCCTTTCTTTTCTGCTTTCAGCAGCACCTCAGCAGATTAAAAACAAACATGACCCACAGATGCTGTAAATTTTAAACTGGGGATTTAATTTCTTTAGTATCCTAACATGTTTTCTTGAAGGGAGTCATATAAACAACTTTTTTTTAACTGCTGGGCTGGTGCTGGTGGCTGTCTGCCACGGAAGGGGACCAGAGCCAGCAGCCACCCGGCACAGGCCCAATCCTGCAGTGACAGTGGATCATCTCCCTCCACTCTCCCGTTTCTGCTTTAGACTTGAAATACTGTTCTCTGCCCCATTCATTTCCAAATTTCTGCACAATGAGCTGTATATCTAACAGATATACATATCTCTACTATTATTTTTCGTTTTTTAATTTTTTTTGAGTTTTGTAAAAATTACTTAGCCAAAAAGAGTTAACGAAGTGAGGAGCAGTTGATCCTCCTTTCCTTACTTCTTCTCAGAGTCTTCCCTCCATCCACCCTACACATGGTTTATGTTTATCTCTCCTTCCCATCCAATTTTGGGAGAAATTCGTCTCTGGGCTCCTTTCTGCCATTTATCCAGGCTGGCCCACTGCTCTGGAGCCTAACTACAGTTTGCCTTGCTTCCCATATCTCCGGCCCTGGTTTCCCTGCCTCGCTAAGCCTCTTTTTATTCCGTATTCTCTTCTTCAGATCATCCTTAAAGGAAGAAGAGGCTGGAGCTGGGATTTAAAGTAGTCTTTTAGGAGTACTGCCAGAACCGATCTGTTTTACTCTGCTGCTGCTGCTGCTGTTGCTGTTCTGCTGTGTCATGGGAAGAGTTTCCTCTCCACACCAACCCTTGGAAGCGGCACCCCGGGCAGAGCGGCTCGCTGCAAACCCCGGCCATGTTTTACAAAGCCCCGGGTAAGTTTGTCTGGTGCAGGATTGAGCCTGGAAGGAGAAGGCACCACTGCCTTCCCAAGCTCTGACCTGGAGAGCTGTGCACGATTTTGGGAGATTTGCAGGAGGCAGAGTGGCGGCAGCAGCAGTGACAGCGCATCATCACTCAGCTTTATTTCATTTTCTCGAGCCAAGACGCTTTAGGTTACAGCCCAGCAGAAAAGGAAAATGAAGCATTTCTGTCAAAAGGGATCTATCTCCCAAATTTGCTTTAAATTATTGCAAGATCTTGCACTAAAAATGAGCAGAGATTCTGTCTCCTCTTAAAAAATGTTGTTAGTTATAAAATCTTTACGATCTTGGCTCTCTCCCCCTCAGCCTGTCTCCTTCAAAAACTTACTTTCAAAAATGTGAGGTTTAAAGATGACTTTTCTCTCTCTCTCTGTCCCCTCTCCCAAATTTATGTTCCTTGGAAAGGCCTGAAGAAGCCTGAGGCTGTGTCTGCCCATGAATAAACACTGGCTTGCACATACACGTGCGTATCCATGCGCACACACAGGATTTAAAGCATCCCGTTGAAGTCCACATATAGGAAAATCCTTCATCATGTGATAGGCTTTAATATCTGCCTTAAAATTAATCCCCAACTGATGGACTCTGTCTTCGTGTGGTGGCAGATCACAGGAGGCTCAGTAGCTGGGGCTCCTGTGCAGGTTTTAAAAAACTGCCAGATAAAATCCCCTGTTTGCTGTTGGATTAATTTGTTTTTTCACAGCAGCTACCTGCGAAATGCTCATCTAGTGAAACCAAGTAAGAAGACTTTATAGGGCTCTGATCTTGTTTTTCCACAGTTAAAAAGAAAGACCTTGTCATGAGGTCAGGACAAGATGTGATGTTATTACACAAGGAAATGGCTAAAGGGCCCTGCAGAGTTCTTCAGGTGCTCTGTTGGAGATAACATTCCTGAATTTTATTAGGGTTTGAGTTTTGAAGATGGTCCTGCTTAATTGTCAGAGTTGTCTTTGCTTCTTTTTGATTCATTTCTGTTGTTGACACTGAATTTTCTTGTTTCACTTCTCTTTCGAATTCATTTCACTCTTTAGTTCCCACGTGTTAGAAAGTGCAGTTTCATTTAGACTCTCGAGAGAACAAAGTCTGATTCCAGAGAGCAATTTGCAGCAATATATTTTCCTTGCCACTCACACAAAAACCTCACTACTCCAACAGATCTTGGTATAAACAATGCTGACAGGTCCTCAAAACCAAAATCAAATTGTGAAATTGAGGCAAATAGCCCAGAGAACCCAGAATTGTTCTGGTTTCTAAAATGCTGGCTGCTGTCAAAAATAGGGTAAAATAAAGCTTTGTTTACGTGTAGAGCAGAGTGTTTGTTGATCAAGTTTCTAAGGTGATGTAGCAGGAAATACTGTTCTTGGGGAAAATGACACGAACAAAGCATGAAACTATAATTCAGCAGCTATTTGTCAACTGATAGCAGAAGAAAAAAAGCATATTTATAAAACAGCGAGAGGTTTTCATTGAACTTTTTCTCTCATTTGCTGGCATATATGAAGGCAGCTTCTCACCTGCTCTGCTCCTGCATATAACTACTTGCAAGAGCAGAGCTAAATCATTTATCAGAAGGAATGTTTCCATCAAATCCAAATATCTACGCTGGCTGCTGTTTCTACGTCACGTCACGGATGAGATTGATGCTCAAGCAAGGTTATAATGTACCTGCATTTTCTCCAGATTGGTGCCAAGCTTGCTGAGTCATTTTCCCTGTTCCCATTCTGCAGCCGGCTGCTCGCTCGCTATTCCCTGTTATTTGTGTGGGTCGTAAGCTCAGCAACAGATGAGAATAAATGCTAATATTTCTTTAGGCTGCCTCCCTAAGGAAATAAAGGTTCTGCTGCGCTGCTTTTCTGTGCAGGTACGTGTCCATCCCCCTCTCCCAAAAGCTTCTGAACCTGTTAATGAATTCCAGATGAATTTGGGAGGAAACAAATCCTTCAAACTCAGTTATATTCCTGCGAGGTGCACATGGGCAGCAGGGAGAGACTCGGATCAGGAGCTGAAGCAGAACTCAGCCCTAACGCCTCTGGATTGGCATCCACCTTCAAGCCACCAACCCACTCATGGCAGGCAATTAATCTTAGTGTAGTGACTCTGAGCCACAGCGCTGCCCCATCCTGCCTGTACTAGTTTTCTCTGTCTGGCAAGGGATATCATGGAGAAGCAGAGGAGCTGGGCAAACTCAGGGAATGAGCTGTTTTCAAGGCAAAATAACAGAGGAATTTAGGGGGTATCACTGTAAGCTACCAAAAAGTTAATACCTGGGAATGGCTGCACATTGTTTGGGGGAATGATTTAGCCTTTGTGTCAGTCCCAAGACAAACCACGGCAGAGGAGCAGGTCAGGCTGTTCCTAGAGCCAGCTGTCAGTCTGGTGCCTCGTTGCTCTGGGCACTAAAGCTAAAGGCCAAGATCCTCCACCAGCACTTCTTCCAGACGTTTCGTCTGCAATGCCAACATCAGGTGAAGAGCAGCCTCAACCTCAGGCTTCAGCCTACTTCATCTGACAGCCCCACTCTCCCATCCTCCTTTTTGGCATAGCCTGGCTGTAGCTGATGCTCAGAATTGGTTTATGTTTGAGAAGATCCATGCCTGGGATGTCTCCTCATGGATAATGCTGGGTGTCTGCCTTGGCTGGAGCCCTCCCGGCTGCCTAACGGAGATGTGAAAGCTCCAGCCCTGCATCTCCACCTCAGGGAATGCTGGTCAGGTCAGGAATGCAGACAGGATCAGATCCATTCTCACCTGAGAGCAAAGGATTAATTTATGTGTCCTTTCTCCACCAGCTGCACCCCGCTGGGAGCAGCCACCGGAGGGGAGACACCCTGATGCTGCACGTACCATACGCGCCCATCTCCATTGCAATTAGTTTGATGCAACAGCTCCAGCGTGACAAACTCCAGGCTAAAAAAAGCCAGGACTTCATCTGCATAAATTGGATGCACAAAGTATGTATTGTGTGTCACCTCCCTTATGTCCCACATTTGTTCCTGCAGCAAATGGCATATGCTCCAGCAATACCACGTGGTCCAAATGGACTCTTGGAAATACAGCAGGGATCTGATGCTGGTAGTCTTTAAAATTAAGACATTAGTTGTGATCCTGCTTATGGACCTCTTCTGGAAGGAAGGTTTTTGCATATAAATTAAGATTCGTTATCCTCTGATGAGTAATCTATAAAATTGGACCTTGCCTCTCCATCGATGAGCAAGTTATTATTTCTGATTTAGCTGTTAGACACCAACTGAGACCAGGGGCCTCGTTCTCCTGGCCACTCTGTAGTCACACCCCAGGAGATAACCTCTGCCTTGAAGAGCTTACAAAGCAGAACAACAAAAGAGTGAGCAATATAACACTCAGGCAGAGCAAACACGGTGACCTTTTGCAAATGTCAAGTTAATACCATGATCTGGAAGTGGAAGGGGCTTATCAGAGGGTGGGTGGGTCAGTGAGGATGGGACACGCTTCAGGGTGGGGGGATGAGATGAAGGAAAAGCCGCAGCAGAAGCTGTGTGGTGTGAGATGCTCAGAAAGCACATGCAGAGCATTCTGTGGTCAATTGGTGCATCCAGGGTAAAAAACAGGGGAAAGCGCCTGATGATCCTGGCCACAGCTCACAGAATAGCCGGCTCCCCAAAGTCTCACAGCCTGGAGAGGGGAGGTGGAGAGGGCAGGGGTGGACTGAGCAGTTCCTCCCACGCACCGGTTCCGCACAGGCAGCTCGAGGTGTGATAACCCTGTTTTGAGGCTGTTTCTCTTCGTGGCTCAGCCTCCTGCAGCTGTGTTTGCTGCAGCTGAGCCTCGGGGCTGGAGCGAGACGTAGTTCAGCTCTAAGCTGCTCCAAGTCCAGGGCAGCACATAATTGAATATTAACAGGAACAGCTCTAGGAGCTGCTGGGACTCAGGAAGTCACAATTCCTTCTCTGCCGCTCCTTCGCCTTCGTGGGAGGTGATTGCTGGAGGCCTTAATGGATGTGAGACATAATACGCTTCTCTCACATTAGCCCCAGTTAGCAAACCGAGGCTTTAACCACATCCTACCCTCTCGGATCATTTCCTCATCCATCTCTTCAGCAACACGAGAAGTGCAGTAGCTGCAGCCACCCCAAGCAGAGAGGTGCAGAGACCTCATGCTCTCTGAACACTGATTTCACACCTCATTTCCCCAGTGGACAAAGGGATCCCATCTTTAAGTAGCATCAAAATTTGTCAAATATGCCTTATTGAATTCTTGGCCCTGTATAATCCTCCTGGAAACAGGAGGTATTTAGTTGCTGGGCGGGGATGCCATGAGCATCATACAAGATCCATACAGTGATATTTAAGTTGAAAACCTTTGGTACCATGCCTTTGTTAAATATTCAAGGTAAAATACAGCAGCAAATACATAGGAACTAGGGTCTCTCCATGCTTCCTGACAAGCTGAACTGATTAGTCGCCCTCTTTAGAAATGTGGATGGATATCTTCCCCCCTCAAATTCATGATGCACATCTACACTGAGAAGTTCAGTCTTCAGTCATGCTACTTTTATGGAGGAAGCAATGTGCTTTACAAGAAAAAGGATGCCCCCAGAAACCCATCCCTGCCATCTGATCATTCAGGACTTGGTGTTAGACTAAGAAGGAAGAAGGCAACATGTTCAGAAAATTCCTGAAGACCCTGAGAGCTGTGCTGAACAGCAGTCAAAATCTAAAGTTCCTCCTCTTGTCTTTTCAGTTTCTTTTACTTTTCTTCCCTCACTTTTTTCTCACTTTAAAAGTCACAATATCGTTGACGTATCATTTTCCTTCAGGTCCACCAGCACTTGTTCATTGCATAATTGCTTTCTTTTTCGAAAAACACGCTCCTCAATCTCCTTATTTTTCATTAGTTGAAATGCAATGGACTCTACCGTGAGACAGCTCCTGGTTTTGTTTGATTTCTTTTTACTTTATCGCTACCCAGAGACATCCAGCAGATTGTTTCATAATCTTCCTAGAGTTCAGAAAAAGTATATTTCTTCCAGATAGGAATACAGCCTGCGAACGTCCTCCTCCTTTTTCCTCACCACCTGCTCCTCTTGAACAACACTTCTGGCAAACTTTATCCATCTATTATTCCTTTATTCACAAATTAGATGTTCCTTTTTAGGTAAGAGCGAGGAACACACTGTTTCCCTGGCATGCAATGTGTGTTTTTGCATGGCTGCTTTGCCCTCCAGCACGCTCCCAAATTTTCGGAGCCCTCAGGAGCAAGGACCTCAGCACCACGTTCATCCCCAGCAGCCACACGCTGTCTGTGGGAGGTCTGCAGAAAAGGAGGCTCTTTATTCTCCTTGTGGTACATTAGGGAAGAGAATTGGTGGAGCTCTGCAATGCACAGGAGGAAGGAGTGCTTTTGTTATTGGTCAGGGAAACTCTGTGCTGTATTTGGTATCACTGGCTTCCTGCTGTTGGTGGATAATTAATTAACACCAACAGAGTGTTTGAAGCTCTGCTAAAGTGCAAACACAGGATTTGCATTGATATTTCCCATTCTGGCCAGGCATGGGGAAGATGGAAGCACTGTCACACCTTGAGGAGACAGTCATGGAACAGGGGAAATGGAGAAAAACCACAAATTCCCCTTGGCGCCCTGAGCAGCATCCAAAGATCCTTGAGAGAACCTAATCAACTTCCATAGAGGAATACTTACAAATTGATATAAAAATTTTAATTCAAAGAAATTTGCTTTGAATTAGAAAGCTTTTGGGTTTAATTTGTGGGGTTTTCTTCTTTCCTAGATATCCAGTAACGACAATCTTTGCCACTTTATTTTTGTGTGACCGAGAACAATTGTCAAAAACCTTTTTATAAGTCTCCTCAGCCTTAGAAGGCAGTTTTCATCTTCTCACGTTTTTTTCCCGTCTGGAAAAGCAAAGAAAATGCTCCCATTTATTTTAACTACTCACAGTTCTCACTGTTTTACTTCAGGCCCTGTAAGATTTGTGTCACTCTTCTTCCTTCTCCTAGCACAGCACCCAAACCCACACCTGGTATTTCCCTGTTAGAGTGGAATCATTGCTTCGGATGTTTCATTCTTGCTCATACACCCCAGAATAAGATTTGCCTTATTTTGCAATACCTGTGTCCTCTCCAGTGCCTTTTTCACAGCTCTTTTTCCATTGAATGGCTGCTTGACCAGTGTTTTGCCACTTTGCATTGACAGATTTTGTTGCTTTTTACGTTGCTGAATCAAATCTGGTTGATTTTATACTGTTCCTCCGATTTCCCAGCCACATTTTGGAACAGATCCTCTGGAATATTTATATAGTCTTTATTTCATCATCCAAAGAACTAATGAAAATATTAGAATCAGGTCGAGGAGCAAACCCTGAGGGAGCCCTTTTGGAAAACCTTCTAAATCCAAAGGAAGGGAATTAGTAATTCTTATGTGAATACACTTATTTTCTGTCAAGTATGTCTTAAGATGATTTCACAGAGATCATAGTTCTTGGTCAGCTTATGGAAATGTCATGTGAAATGGTGTTAAAAACCCTGCTTCTTTCAAAATACATGACATATGCTCCCTCTTCCTTTTTCTACAGCACAGTTGCTTGGTTCAAAGATGGAAACTGGACGGTTTTAACATCACTCACTCTATGACAAATCCATTCTGACTGACTGTATGTTTTTCTATTGTCAGACAAATGCTCACAAACAGATCATTGCACAGTTTATTGTATTAGAGTTTTTGCACTACATGCTGAACTGGCTGCTGTGTAATTCACCAAGTCCTGCTTCCCCTTCTTTAAAGACAGGCACTGTGTTTGCCCTTCTTCCCTCCTCTGGGATGTCCTACCTTCTCCCTGAGCTCTCCTGGATAATTACTAATGAGTCAGATTGCTCTGGCCAGTGCCTGAAGTGCTCTAGGGGGAACTTCATCCAGTCCTGCTGACTTGAATTTGCCTAACTTCTCTGAACGATTTTAGCGGTGTTTATTTGCTAGTTTGGATTGTCTTACCCTCTGAGGTAGAAGTGGTCCTGATAAATACCAGCTCATAATCTTTTTTTAAAATATTTTATTTCCCTCCATAGCTAAAGCATAAAACTTAATGAACACTTAAGTCTTTTCTCTGTTGTTATTTCTGTTCTCCCATTTTCCATTAATTCAGTTATGTATAATTTCCATTCCCTTCCTCCTATTTCAATACCTTTGCAGAGCATCCTTTTATCACCCTCTATATCCTTTCCTAATTGAAACTCATTTTGCCCCTGGTCTTTCTCATTTTAGTCCTCCATACTCACACTATTCTTTTACAGACCCAATTTTCCTAGTCCTGTTTCCCACCCTTGTACAGCTTGATGTCCACCCTCCTGTTTCTGCTTCCCTCACTCCTTCCTTTCCTTTGAGGAAGAGATTCCATCATTTTCTTATCTCTTTCAATTTAATTAACCCCCACCTTCCTGTCCTCAGCAATCTCCTCCCTATTAGTCAGTCCAGTCCCAGAGAGCTCCAATGTCCTCATCCCACAGGAACTTTTCTCCATCATTTGCACTTCTGCTGCCTCCATGCACAGTTTCACACCCTGCTGCTCGTCTTGCAAGGCAGTTTTTGTGCTCTGCAGAGCACCCTTGGCTTGTTTGCCAGATAGAAAACCTTTCTTCATTTTACTCCATTACTGCAGGTCTAATTAATAATGAGTTTGTCTCTTAAACCCATGCTCACCTCTGCAATATGCCAGTCTTTTTTCTCCATCCAGAAGGATTGGAAGAGGACATTTCCCACCCCATCATCTCTTTCCCTCCTCTTCCCAGGGCCTGCATTTAGAGCTAGGAGGCTTCATTAAGATCCTTTTTAGGGTGGTAGATGTGGATGATGCTCCTGTTAGCACTACAGAGATCCTTGCCTGCTCAGTGTGAGACCAAGCAGGCTTTTAGGAAAGACAATTATGGGGTCTGAGTGTGCCATGCACTGAAGCATCCCTTTACCCTTTCAGATTTATAGTGTCCAGTACAAAGATGGCTTTTTTTTATCTTTCCCACCAAAAATCACGCTGCTATCTTTTAATAAATCAGACAACAAACCCAGGCCTATATGAGATGTATTAAATTAAGTCCCCAGCTCTCTGGGTCACTGTTCCTCATGGAATGATTATATCTCTAAACAAGGAAGAACACAAACCTGCAAGGTCACAGAGACCTGCAGCTCCGTATAGATCCACCTGCTCTTCTTTCTCATTAACTGCACACAGCTGACTCTTGCTCAGGGCTTTCCTTAGGCTCTCCAGGCTCATGGGCACCCTCCACTGAGCAGCTCCAAGGAATGAGGTGGCATTTGAGCTGGGTGAATATATCTGCCCACTTCTGTTTTGGCAGAGAGCAAGAAACAAGCTGCTCTCTGTATCTACATAGTCTGTCCCCCATCAGAGGGGCTGCTGGTGAAGCTGGACATTTCTCCACACTGGAGGCAGCCCTGAGCCCACAGGGAACACTTGGTGGGACTCACAAGAGTGGGGATTATTAAGGTAACAAGGCTTATTGCTGTCATTAACTGCCTATAGGCGATTATTGAAAAGACAAGACCAGATTTTGCTAGAAGGTGCATAGTGGTGGGATGAGAGAAAATCAACCCAAGGGGCAGAAAACCAGATATTAGGAGGGGAAAAAATACAACTAAAGTAGTTAACTACTGGAACAGGAGTCTAGAGAGCTTTTGGGATCTCTATCCTTGCAAAACTCCCCTGGGAAAGGCTCTGGAAAATCTGATGGAAGGCTGTGGGAGAGGAGCCTGGAGATCTCAGAAGTTTTTTCCCTCCCCAAATCTCTGTGATGCTGAAATCCTGTGTGGGTGGGTCTGGGGCAGTCCTGTTGCTGTCCTGCTCATTCCAGCTGATTGCCAACAAAATTACAAAGCTGCCCAAGCATGTTGGTTCTGTTTTGCATAAATTTGTAAGGATACTCTGTGCAGACTCCAAAGACCGTATAATAGGAAAATCCCAGGTAATTACAAATTCATTGGCTTAAACCTGATCCCAAACAGCATCAAAGAGAATCTGATATAGGCTGTGATTAGTAATGAATTAAAGGATGCTAACCTGATTGATATGCCTGAGCAGTTTTATGGAAAGTCTGTCATGTCAAACAAATGAATGTTTTTTTAATGAGAATGTAAGTTTGGTTAATAAAGATAAGCCTGTTATAAATTACTTAGATTTCTGCAAGTTATTGAACAGTTCCTGAACACAGTCCCAATTAAAGAAAAACGGTACAAAACCTAATCTGGGATACTAAATGGATTAAAAACTATTTCAGCAAAAGATCTTATAATGCAATTTGAAATTCAATTAGACTAGAGATATTGAAGTCTTCCGTTTATTTATTTTGGACCCTGGGTTGTTCAGTGTCTTTGGGATTGACCCAGAGGAAATGATAATAATCATCACTGATAAACTTGAAGATGACGTGGAAGTTCCAGATTCGTGGCAGGAGAAAGCCAAGGAAATAAGGTGAATTTAAATACAACAAAGTGCAGTGTCACTGTTGTTAAATGTATAGACTGTGTTGGCAAGAAGAAAGACAACAGCCCAGAGTGTGGGAACAATGAAACAGCCCAAATAATCCACTAAATTGGAACATGCTGAGAAAATTTTGCTGTACCCCAACTCAACCAACCAAAGTTGTTTGTTTTTTTTTTTTCCCCCCAAGAAAAATACAGGATGTTCTTGAAGATGAAGAAGAGATTGATTTGCCACCCAGGACGGCATTCAAAGAGCTGTTTCCAAGAGGTACATTCACCACCGTGCAGTGATTTACAACAAGACAGGAGGAGGATATTGCTGCTACCCACCTGCTCTGCACGTTGCAAGCTCTTGGGACACCACAGCCAGAATCCAGGGTGCCAGCTAGCAGCTCCACAAGGGAGCAAACCTCCACATCATGCTCCAGATTTCTCTTCATCCTCTCCCTTCCTCACTCACCAGCACTGGGCACCAACTGGTTTGTTGGTACAAGAGAGGCTGCAGCCTCCTTCAGCTGTCACATCCTGAATCCCTGCCAGCTTTTTGTTGCAAGAACTGATGCCAGTGTTTTTAACCCAGAGTGTATTTGGCCCTTAGTGTTCTCCATGACATAGAATAAACATTAGGGAGGAGATTCAGGCTTCAATGAGAAATGCTTTCCCATGATACGTTTTCATTTTGGCATGCACACTGTTTATGATGAAAGGATCCTAAAATAATTGTATTAGATGAACCGTCTGTTCTTCTTGCTTTGAGGCCAGTACAGCATGACATTTCAGAGATAAAATGTTGTGGAACAGCCTCTGACTTACAGCCCAATGGAACTTTTCTGAAGCTATCCTTCTCTCTCTTTTTATTTGCTTGAGGTTTATAACCTGAAAACGTCAAGCTTGCATCACACTGTTGCCAAAAGATCGTCCTGTGCATTAGCTAAATCTTAAATTATCACCAAATTCAATTTCTCTGCAGAAGTCTGGTTCACAAGCAGTCAGCTCCCTTGTGGAAAAAGCTCCACCCTTCCAATTCAAAGGAATTCCAGGATCACAAGAAGTACTAGGTTTCCAATAGGAGACTATCTGTCCTTAGAGAAACTTATTTCTGCCTGCAGGTTCAAGTGAGTCTACGAGACCTTAAATCAAAGGAGCCCAGTGCCAGGTCAGTTGCTGAGTAACTGATCCTGATCGTCACATTTTGACCAGCTGGATGAATGACAGCAACAATTTCTTGGGATTGCATCTGGAGTCTTCTGCATTTTCTTTCCTGCATGTAACTCACGACTGCAACCTTAAAGAGGGGAAAATGATTCTGAGTTGCAGATAGGCGGGTTTGTGCCACGTCCTTTGCACGAAGGTATGTAATGATAAAACCTCTGAATCATTTTGTGCATTGCTGAGATTATTGCAATTACAGGAAAGTGAGGGGAGGCCCTTGCCAAATGCTTTGGGAGCCACAGGTGAAAGTGTTAGCCGAAAGCCACGTCATTCACGCTGGGCCAGATGCTGCCTGGCTCCTTGGGGAAGTGCTCTGTCGCTGGAAACCAAAAAGGGAAATGTTTAGCAGGTCCTTTTGTAGAATAGTTTGGATTGGAAGGAACTATAAAGATCACCCAGTCCCAGCCCCCTGCCATGGGCAGGGACACTTTCCACTGTCCCAGATTGCTCCAAGCCCTATCCAACCTGACCTTGAACATTTCCAGGGATGGGACAGCCCCAAGCTGTTACAAACTCTGTTTTCTGGAGAGAGGTGGGATCCATCATGCTGTTCTTGAGGGATGGACATGGTAATCCTTGAAGGAATTCGAGGCCACCTCCCTACCCTCACCAGGCCACTCAAGAGCAGCCCTGGGGGACACAAGCTGTCCCCCACACATGCTGTGGCCTTTGATGCACCTGGGAGAAATCTCCCCTGTGTGTCTGCAGCTCTTTGGCTGTAGACAGTGACCACGCAGGGCACAAGCTGAGCCTTTACCAGCACAACTATTTCTGTCACGTTCACTTGGATAGTTGCTTCATAGCTGAGATTTTTGAGAACCACTGAGGACAGTGATAAATGGAGGATGCTGGAAGTCTCAGCCTAAAACATGACAACTCCTGGCTCTAGGAGCTTGGGACTGGCACTCCTGCCTGCACCTTAGTGAGGAAACGGGATAAGCAGAGCAAAGCATTTTTGTTGGATCATTTATTTATTGTTCTGTGCAAAGCACAGGGTGTAACTATCACCAGTCATTTTTGGCTATTGAGCTAGCACCAGACATCACTATTAGAGCAAAACATATTAGCTCATCATGAATTTACTTTTAGCCACGGTGACAGCACGGCTTTCCTGTTTTTGCGCAATGCTGCAGGACTTGAGACAGATCCCACAGTCACAAATTCCTCCTGGGTGGAGACCTGCTTGTTACAGACAGGCCTGTGTGGGTGTGGGGGCATCGAAGGAGGTTGCCTGTTGGACTGCTTGGAGTTTGGTCTGACCCAACAGTGACATCTACACCAGGATCAGGGCACAAGGACAAGAGTTGCCCAGGTTGTTAAATTTTTCATGTGATCCCTGGTCTAGTTTTGGCCAAGGCTAATGAATGCTCTCCCAGATCATGTCAGGGCACGAGTCTGAGCTCTTCTGCTGGGTGGTTGGACTATGAGGTCCCTGTTCTAGAGGGTGAAAGAGTTTCTCCTGGTGGCTAGGTGCTGCCAGTTGGAATCAGTGCCAGAGAAGACAGCCAGCATTGATGATATTCCTCTGTTCTTTCAGAGTACACCAATACCCAGGTGTATTCCAGGCCTTTGGTTTGTCACAGGCTTTTAATGCAATTAACACATGTATTTCCCAATGGCTTTAATGCTTCATAGTTTATTTTCCCCAAAATATGTGGAAGTGCATGAAATAGTCCTAAAAATCTCTTGCTCTTCAATACATGCTATTTTTCCAGCTTCCCTTTCTGCTCTAATGTGACTTCTCTAGATAAACACCTCATACAGAGGTGCTCAGAAATACTCAATAATTGGGGACGTCCCAAAGCCGAGCACTTGGCAGCACAGCCAGCACGTACAAACCATGGCTGGGACACAGCCCTGGGCACTTGTCTGCTTGTTGTGGGGGATTGTTGATGTGGTTTGCATGAGAACATCCAAAAATGTCCTCTAAGGACCAGGAATAGGCATTACAGGTGAACATTCTGAACTGAGCCCTGTTACCTCTCAGTCCATGGGGTGAGGCTCAGTCTGGAACGTTCCAAAAGGGACGTTACCTGTGCCCATACTGAGAAAAGAGATCCCTGGTTCCTGGGCCTGGGCTTTCTTTGTGTGTCCAGAGCTGGGCAACAGAGCTGGGGAAGGGGCTGGAGCTCCAGGAGGGGCTGAGGGAGCTGGGAAAGGGAGAAAAGGAGGCTCAGGGGGGACCTTGTGGCTCTGCACAATTCCCTGACAGGAGGGGACAGCCAGGGGGGTCAGGCTCTGCTCCCAGGGAACAGGGACAGGAGGAGAGGAAATGGCATCAAGTTGCACCATGGAAGTTTAGGTTAAATACTAGGAAAATTTTGTTCATGGAAGGGGGTTCAAGCATGGGAACAATCTGCTCTGTGAAGTGGTAAAGTCACCATCCCTGATGGGATTTAAAAGAGGTGTGGGTGTGGCAGCTGGGGACATGGATTAGCGATGGGTTTGGCAGTGTTGGATTAGTGGTTGGACTGGATGACCTTAAAGGTGTTTTCCAGCCTTAATTATTGTGTGATTTTATGTCCATGTCCTAAATCTGTATCCAAGAAAGACCAACGTGCACCAGCCTGTCCTCTGTTCCAAAGACATCCAAGTCCCCAGGAGAGCACCAGCTCCATACCTCACGCCCTGGAGCAAGAGGACCAGGGCTACCCATGGGATCCCAGCAATGCTCTCCTGCCTGGCACCAGTCACAGAACCCAGAATGGTTTGGGTGGGAAGGGACCTTCCAGATCATCCAGTTCCACCCCTGCCGTGGGCAGGGACACCTCCCAGTTTGCTCCAAACCCCATCCAACCTGGCCTTGGACACTTCCATGGGAAAAGAGCCACTCAACCCTGCAGGACTTTCCTGACCCATCCTGGAAGTCATGGGACTGTGCAGCCTCAGCAGGGATATTACAAACACTTATCTTCTGTTGACACTTCAGTTTTTGTTAATTTTGGGTAAACAGGCTCCCTCCAGCAGAATAAGCTCTCTTTTGCATTATGCTGACTTTTTGCTGCTATAATATAAAAGCACATGGGCTTCTGCTGACGCAGTTATTCCAGCAAAATGTTTAAGTACGGGTTTAGCCTAATTCTTTGACAATATTCCCAGATTTATTACATGCAATGAGCAAGCACAGAACAAGTATTTCACTGACAACCTCTGGATTGGAAACAGACACAAAGAAATCATTTCTCTTCTCTGCAACATCCTAATTGGCCCTTTTACTCTCTGATGGACTGAAAGATTGCCAGTTTCCTTCCAGGTTTCCTTACTCTGTCTCATGCATTAAAAAAATCCGATTTTTTCTAATGCTCTTTCTTGTTTGCAGTTTGATTCTCCCTTAGTCTTTTCAACATCCAGGTAAAACCAGACCTTCCAAGGTTTAAAGCCCACTATTTCAATATATTTTAAGTGATTTTAACATCACGTTTCTTTCCATATGTATCTGTGGATATTCGATGTGATTTTTCTGCCATGCTACCGATTTTTTAGTACTATCAAGTTGTGCATTTTAATAAATACTAAAATAGCTGAAAGACAGTCCACTTGGAAATTAAAATCAACTGCAATTTGAATGTTACGTAATATAGCTTTATGGGGGAAAAAATCTCGTAGAACTGGGTAAGGAAAGAAAGCAGTGGGAGTCAATAGAAATGTAATTCAGTTTTATGGAAGTTATTTTAAAATCTGCAGAGTTAAACAGAGAATAATTTAATTTTTACAGAGTTTTTAATAACATCTAAAATTCTATCGCACTGATTTAATATCAGCTAAGAGCTCAACAGAAAGGTATAATTTCCTGCTAAATTCTATAGGATCGTAACGTAGGTTTGTAACCTAAAAATAATTTTATGCCCAAGAGAGCATCGTTTCTAGCAGGAGACTGCCTCCCCCCAGCTGCATCTGTCTGTAAGATGTTTCAGCTCTAGAACCCTTTGCTTGCATTTTGTTTCTAATATCTCATCTCTATGCTGTTGGGAGGAAAAGAAGAAAGAGGCTGCCTATTTCTTGTCTTCTTAATAAACTCAGCGTCTTGCCCTGTTTGCCCGAATCCCTGCTTTTGGAAGCTCCATATCATGTCATAAATGCTACTTGTTTGAACAAACAGGGATTTATTTACAGTGCTGAAAGAACTTTTTGTGCTCCCTGCCTCATTTGCAACATTATTCCCGATTGATTTCTGCTGTACCTATTATTGACTTGCCAGCAATATTCCAAAGAAAGGTTGGGTCTATGTCAGAAAAATTTGTTGCCTCACACTGAGCCTTTTTCAGCACCGTTTACTCAATATTGTTCCTCTACCCAGCTACTGCTCCAATAAACCAAAACAGCTCGCTGTTGTCTGAAATGAAGAATAATTGGAAACACCATGCCTGCTTCTTTCAGCACAAGTAACAATTCGGCCATTTAGGGCTCCTCTAACACTCCTGAGCGCTGAACAACTCAAACCTTGGCTTCCTGCTAGCCAGGAATATTCAAACTCACAAGCTCCTGGCAGCGTTTGCCTCCTCGCTGCACAAGGACGGAGAGGTCGGGATAAAGCCACACAAGGGATCTGAGTCACCACGTGAAAAAGCTGATGGGCAGAGCTGCAGCAACTTACCTGAGCACTTCCCAGCCCAGCCCAGGGCTTGCCTGGCAGGTGGGAAGTAAGGAAGCCTTGAGAATGTTCTCCGGGAAAAAGCAACAGTGGGTCTGCTGACAAGTTCTTTGGAGGTTTCCTTTGGTTGTGCAGATCCCTTGAGAGTCTCCTGGGCTCGCAGTGTGACAATGGAGAAAACCACCCATGTTCCACCTGGGATGCTGAAGCTCTCAGAGGATTGGATGTGGGACCCTGGAGGATGCACAGGATACCAGAGGTAAGATCCCACCAGGGCTGGATGGCAGCCTCCTACTCCAGGTACTCGAGTCCATCCTCCAGAGGGAATATTCCAGGACTGGGCTGGAATGGTGATTACACTGAGCTATAAACCCAAGCAAGGCAATCCTCTGCCTGAAACAGCAAAGGGGATGTAGACCCAGCACAAAGCACACCAGTGTTGTTGTCTCCTTCCCAGCAGCTGGCTCTGACTCATCCCCTCGTTTCCCATCCTACCCATGACTTGTTTTTGCACCTGTGATGTCACCTTCTTCCTGGCTTTGACCCCCTCTGGTGACACATCCAGGGGTAAAAATGCCTCCTCCTCTTCTGCCTCTTTGAACTTCAAGCCTTCTCCCATTGTCTCGTGATCACAGGGGTGCTGTGTCAGGAGTTCTCTTTTGCTTAGGAAAAGAAAATCCAGTCCTTTAGCACAAATATCTCCTGGCTTTTCAGGAAGACATGACACACTGACAAGGAGCTGGCTCACCCTTGCTCATCCAATGGAGAAGATGTAGGACACCCCACCATCCTTTGATCTTTTCAGTCAAAGGTTGGACTCAATGATCTTGGAGGTCTTTTCCAACCTTATGGTCCTGTGATTCTGTGCCTTAAAGGGATTTTCAACCACCATAAGTTTCACTGGGGAACCAAACCATGGTTCTTTCCAACAGAGTCCGTCTCAGCCCATTGGCAATGAAGATCTGTGAATCTTTCCCAGAGGAAACCACCCCCAGCACAGTCTGTGACCTGGTTTTGTTGCTTTTTTTTTAAGGATATAAGCCCAGGATGAACATAGAGCAATAGGGACTTGCACGATGAATGTATCTAAAAAAAATACACAGAGATTGTACTTTACTTTTGGACCAGAAAATGTAGAGCAGAAGAATCCATGAGTTGTCCAGAGGGGTGGAAGGATGGACAGATGGATGCCTGTGTGACAGTGGCATAATGTTGGTCCAGCTTCCAGCCCAGGCATCCCACTGGGCTTGATTTCACCTGTGCCCCAGGCAGGAAAGAGGAAACACCAGGAAAAGCCACCTCTGATTCATTATTCATATCAATTGGCCACAGTTTAAAGCCTGTAATGAGAGAGGAGGGGGAGAGGGATCAGAACTCTGTCAACAAATCTCACATCTGAAAGCACAGCACAGCCTGGGAGATGCATCTGCTCCTACCCTTCACCATGGGCAGAAATTCAGGCAATAAAGAGAATAATGAGGTCATTTTCACCCTTCAAAAAGGTAATTCCCACCTACCATGCAAAAATTGATGAGTTAAATTGCCCAATAACCCTTTGAGTAAAAAGGGCTCCTGTGCCCTTTGTATTGGCAACAGAAAAAAAAAATAAAAATTGGAGATGGACACACAGCCCAGCAGAGCCAGCAGGAATTCTCAGGGGAGATGTCCTGGCTCTACTGAAATGGATGGAAATCCTGCCACCAGATTTTCTGGGATTTCAGCCCAGGAGTTTTGGATACTTTCTGCACACTTCTCTTGCTGTCTCTGCATGATATAGTGAAGCTGCAAGAAGCATTAGATTGCATCATTGCTTGGGCATGCCATGAAAAAGCCTTGGCAATGTATTTTTTGGGCTACTGGAGTAATTTTTGCCATCTCATGTGGCACATCTCTGACTGTTTTAAAAGTATAATTTGCTGGCACAAAGGCTTCGTATATTATATCATATTTATTTATTAGTCCCTGGAAGTCCAGAGTGGCATGAGGAGAGGAGTAGGGCCCATCTGGAAAATGTGTTACAGTCCATAAAACACTGCCCTTTGAGTGTGAAAGGCTACATTGAATTATTCAGTGATCTTTTCATTATTTACAGGGGTTAATTTTGGGATTAAATTGGTGCATCCTCCACAGTGCTGGGTGGTGCCTCCAACGAGACAACATAAAGCCTGTCTGAACAGGGCAGGGGGAAAATCCTCTTACCTTCACTGTGGAGGATGAGGAGAAATTCCACCTGGGTGGCCAAGTGTCCAAAGATGCCTGAAGAAATCTCAGAATGGTTTGAGCTGGAAGGGACCTTAGAGCTCATCCAATTCCAAACCCCTGCCACGAGCAGGGACACCTTGCATTGTCCCAGGACACCTTGCACTGTCCCAGTGCGCTCCAAGCCCCATCCAGCCTGGCCTTGGACATTTCCAGGGATCCAGAGGCAGCCACAGCTGCTCTGGACACCCTGTGCCAGAGCTTCCCAACTCTCACAGGGAACAATTTTTTTTTTTTAAATGAGCAGGTTCAGTCAAGAAGAAGGTTTGGAAGAACAAGATCTTCTGTGGTCCATGGCCAGGACATCTCTTTCTTACCTTGTATGTAGGATGCAGCTGGGGATCACTGTATCGTTCAGGTTATGGAATTGGGTTTTATAAACAGGGAAATTGAGATGTGCAGGGGAATGAGTGCCCAGATTTGATGTCACCCAACAGGTTGGACTCAGAATGGGGAGTGTTTCCTCCACATGGCCCATGGCACCATCTGCATCCTCTGCTCCATAAGCTTCCCCTCACACAGGCAAGGAGTATCACCTGCTACTTCACACACAGCATTTCCTGGAGCACCTGCCTTTTCCTTGCAAGTCTCCTTCCCAAGCTCTGAGGAGGCCAAATCCCATTTGGTGAGATGCACCTGATGAAGCCACCATCTTCTAGTTGTCTGGCTCTCCACGTGGTGGGAGACTTCTGGAAGAGAAGGTGTTTTTTGAGGCAGATCCCTGTGCAGAACATCTCCCTCCCCAGCCTGTGCTCAGCCGTGGGTGGCACGGCTCATCCCTGCTGAGCTGAGCAGTCACAGGCTGGCAGTGAGACCAGTGCCAGCAGCACCACTGGGGTGTCACCACCCCGGCCACAGGCTGCAAACCCCAAAATTGGTATAGCTGTTGTCCTCCATCCCAACTGCAGCAGCACAAAATGCTGCCAAAAGCTGCTGGTGCTGAAGTGCCTGCAGCAAAAGCAGCCGTTGGCATTCGGGGAAATATTGTGGCTGAAGTCATCCGAGCTGGTGCAAGGAAAGTGTCCAGACCCTGAAATCACAGGCAGTAGGTCAGGGAGGCAGATGGAGTCATGCACACCCAGCACATCCCATCATGAGTCAGGGCCTTGTCACCGCCGTGTGACCGGCAAGACGTGATCGAAACCCAAAGTGCTGGAGCAAATCCCAACAGTGAGTGGTGCCCAGCTGGCTCAGAGGAGGCACTGCTGGCTCTGCATGGCTCCTTCTTCTGATGCACAGCTCCCCTTCCAGGGGAGATGGGTTCTGGCTTGGAGAGACGTAGGAAGTTCAAGTCAGAGCCATGAGAGTGTTGAGATCATCTGCTTGTGCCTTTCTGGGGTGATGAGCTGATGCATTTCCCTGGTTTGCCCAGCCTGCACAAGCCCATGTGCCCCAGGCCAGAAAAGCATCATGCAGGGAAGGAGCCACCACTCACTTCACCACTCATTCCAGTGGTACATTAGGTTTCCTGCTGTGGTCTTGAAGCTCTTCTCTTCTTTGATCTTGTCTGGCTTCCACTTGGAGTCATTGGGTCTTGCTGGGACTGTTTGATGCTTTCAAGAGCCCATGTGAGCCTGCTCTCTCACATCCTGTGGAAGGGCAAACTTCTGCCCAGCTTATCAGCAGCTAGAAGCCAGAACTTCCTGACTACTCCCTCCAAGGTTTTCCCTCCAGCCCCCAAGGCATTGATCACAGAATCCTGGAATCATGACAGCTGGAAAAGTCCTCTAAGATCATCAAATACAACCATTAACCCAGCACTGCCTAATTCCTCACTAAACCATGCCCCCAGCTGATATATCCACATGCCTTTTGAACACTTCCAGGGATGGGGACTTCACTACTTCCCTGGGAAGCCTGTGCCAGTGCTTGACAATACTTCAGTGAAGAAATTTTCCCTAATATCCAATCTAAACATCCTCTGGTGCAACTTGAGGTTGTTTTCCTTTTATCCTATTGCTGGTTCCCTGAAAGCAGAGCCCGACCCTCCTGGCTGTCCCCTCCTGTCAGGGAGTTGTGCAAAGCCACAAGGTCCCCCCTGAGCCTCCTCTTCTCCAGGCTGAGCCTCTTTCCCAGCTCCCTCAGGAATTCTCCAGCCCCTTTCCCAGTTCCCTCAGCTGCTCCTTGTGCTCCAGACCCTTCCCCAGCTCCATTCCTTACTGGGTGTGATATTTCTCTCCTGATCCTTTTACCCCTTTTCCAACATCCTCTCACAACCATGAGCAGAGCAGAGCTCCCCACCACACGCAGAAAGGAGGACAAGATTCGTACAGAGGGTTTGCATCAACCATTTCAACCAGTCTCACACTGGGAGACCTTACTGAGCTCTTTGTCTCCTGAATGATCCCATCTTTCAGAGTACAATCCTTCAGCAGACAGGGTGGAGAATTTGCCATTAGCAAGTATTTAAAGGAGCAGAGTTTGCTTGGGGAGCCCAATCTATTCATCCCAGCGTGTATGATCAGAAAGAGGTACTTCAGCAGCAGTGACTCTGTGTTCACCACCAGACTCCTCATCCCTGTGACACCTCACCTTCCAAATTGCATTTGGTGCTAATTCCCAGCCAAAGCTGGAATTCAAGGTCTGCCAGGCAGACACTTTTTAATCCATTTTGCAAATAATAATTTGTGATAATTTTCAGTGCCAGTTTTTTAATGGAAATACATTCCAAACAAGTGAGTATGGAGTATGGGGTGCAAGGACAAAGGTCTGAGTGTTTTGTACTGTCATCATTACCTCTATCAAACAAACCTGCAATTTCACTCAAGAACGCTAAGCCAAACTCAGTTAAAAATGCTGGTTTTCTATCAAAACCAACTTGATTGATGCTGATTATACTCTTGTCCTTTTATACCATATGGACTGAACTGTATGTCCACTGTTTTGCATGGGAATGTTGTCATGCCTATAATTAGTCGTGCTGCCCTGCTTGCCTTGTCAACAATCAGCACTGGATGGGGCTTGGAGCAACCTGGTCCAGTGGAATCTGTCCCTGCCCATGGCACAGGGGTTGGAATAGATGATCTTTAAGGTCTCTTCCAACCCAAACTATTCTGGCATTTGATGATCTATGGTTACCCTTCTCCTGGCTTTCAGGAACTCCTCCATATGCCAAGGCTTGCAGAATTATTAACACAAGCAATCCGGAGGCCTAGGGAGGCAGCTCCTGAGGACCACTTGATGCAAATTTCCTCAATGGCTAATCCAAAAATATTTGTCTGTAGTAGATATCCAATCCCCTGCTTGGTTCTACCAACAGATGAGACTCATCTCACCTAATTTTAGCTGCCAAAACGTCAGGTGTTCGGTGTGAGCCAAGTCTGGCCTCCCCCTCTCTAGTCAATGGAGGGAAGCAGTTTTAGAAAGCAACTCATCCCACCCATCTCTGGAGCAGCTGAATCACTCTCCAGGAGAGATGTCTCTCTCCATCAGCTGCTCACAAAGGCAAAGCAGGCGGCTGCATCAGGCACTGAGGCTTGGTAGCCCTCTTCCCTTTTGGCAGTGATTTAACATCTCCATTGCCAGCACTCCCTTTGCTTCTCATTTACCTGAAGTGCTCCTCCTTATCTTCCTTGTGCCCCTCAGCCCAGCCATTCCTGTATTGCCTCTCTCATTTACAGTTCTCTTAATTAATTGGTGCATGACATTTTCTATCCAGTGTCTATATCCCCTTCTTCCCCTGCTTTTTGCTGATTATATTCTGCTTTTTATTTCTTCTTCTTTATTTCTTCTGTTTGCATCTTGCTGTTCGCCCAAGATGAGCACCACGCTGAACACCTCTTCCTCTCAACCTTGCCTTTCCACTCAGGGAGCTCTATCTCAATGTTTTATCCCATTTCTCTCCACAGCTTTGGGAAACCTACTGTGCCACCAGCTGCTGTGTCTCTCTTTGGGTCTGTTCTCTCTTAGTTCACACCAAATGCTGTTGCAGGTGATGTTCACGAGGCTATGAACAGCCACCAGCTTACAGCCCAGTGATAAATATAATTTTATCTGTCATAATGAGGCTTGATCCAGTTGGCTCCCATTTGGTGCAAGACCATTTGTGCCAGAAATGATCTCCTTTAATTTTGAGAAGGCTTGGTGATGTTTTTTTTTCCTGCTGGCTGCAGGAAACTTGTCTTATACCTGACTCATGCTGACGTTCCTCTTAACAGTTGCATTTTCTGTAGTGTGTTATGAAGATTGAAAAGTTTATTTGACTTAGTTCTTCAACCCATGTTGATTCTCAGATAGTTCAAATACCTGCTCTTGAGCTTGACTGCAATGAGCCTGACTTGATTTTAAAACTGACAGGGTGGAGAAGGTATATGAGCCAACAAGACCAAGCTTCTAATAATGTTTTACCAATTAATCAGAAAGAAACATCTTCATTTCTCTGTCACTACAAGGGAAACAACATCAGCTCTGCTTTGCAAAGGGTCCTGAATTTGTTGGATGTGAGAGGGTGCAGAAGTACAGGCAGTTACTACTGCAGACTCATGCTCGTAAAAGGTGTTCTGGGTTTGGAGAACATTCAGATCTAGTTTCTCTTTTAAATAAAGTGGCTCACATGATTACCTCTGTAATGAGCTGGGACCTACAAAAACCACGCTGTAACTACCAGAGCTCAGAAGAAGCATTAGTACAAAGGAGCTCCTCTAAATGCCCCGGAGCCAGATTTACAAAGACAGATAAGACATGGCCTGTGAAAAATCAGACACCGAGTTCACATCTCAATTCTCCTAGGACTCATATGTATTCATTTCTCCTCCCTCCCTCCCTTTCCTCCTTCCCTGCTGCTTTTGCCAAAGGAGATGAGCTGGTTACTGTTAATGGCATCATCCCGAGCGTTTCTCGTGTTTCAGCACTGAGACTTGTTAAGGAAAATCCCCGTGTAATGGCATTACTTGGCACTTTTGTGCAGCTGGGAGCTCCACACGACACCATCCACAAAGAGCTTAAACCCCACCGTGCATCCCCCCCTTTGCCAAACACCACGCCAGGGCTTGCTGGGCTTTGCTGGTCCCATGGTGGAGAGGGAGAAGAAAGCAAGGGTTGATTCTCTTCTTCTGCTTTTCTGCCTCCCTCCATCCACACCCTGGCTGGGTGAAGCTTTTTTTGCTGCCTGTGCTGGTGGGGCACAGCTGAAAAATGGGGGGTTTGTATGATCCCTTCTTGATTTGGCATATTTAGTCCTCCTCCCTTCTCCCAGTTCAGTGCTCTGAGAGGGGAAAAAAAGTGAAAATCCATTGGTAAAGAGGAATTTTCTGCCTGTGCATCCCAGTGGTGGGAATTCAACTGTGCAACAGGTTGAGGGCTGGACAGCTCCAGTCAAGGCAAAGGTGACCAGACTCCCCATGTCCCACCTCTGCAATTAGGTCTGCCAGAATGAAGGAGAAGCATTTCCCAGAATCCTGACCCTGAGGTCCTGCTCAGCCACCAAGATCCTCCCCTTCCACCAAGCAGGAGAGGAAATGCTCATACCTCGTGCAGGAAATGGTGCAGCTGAGAAAATCCTCCCTGTCCCTCCCTTAAATTATTTAATGTCCTACAGGAGCAGATGACCCCTGCTAAGCAGACTGTCAGGAGAGCAGCAGCCTTTGATGCAGTAATTGGAAATTTCCATTCTTTGCTTGCAGCTCTGAAAAACAAAAGAGTCTAATATACTGGGAAATCTCCATGCTGAGCTAGGAAATTTCCATGATGGAAATTTTTAATATATTCTCCAGCTTTAAACTACACAGGTTGATGAGGCTTGGGGTGTTTGTTTTGTGTTTTGGTATTGTATTTGGGGTTTGTGGTTTGGTTTGTTTCTCTTTCCTTGTTTGCTTTGCAATTTGCTTGAAAGAATCAATGAGTGGCTGTGGGAAGGGTTGGAAAAATCAGCCTGACCAGAGGAAAGTGATGCATTTGCAGGAGAAACACGTGCAGGACTAGCAAGGCACCTGTAACACTCCTGGCCGAGTCAGAGATAATGGGAACCTGTATTTTAACGAGAGGGTCACTGCCAGAGGACAGAGATGACTCTGCAAGAAGCTCTGCAGCACAGCTTGGAAAGGTTGCAGCTTTTGATGCTCTTTCCACAAAAAGCCCAGGAGCCCAGAGGGTGAATATGTCTTTGCCCCCCTGAATACTTTGCAGACTGCACAAGGAAAAAGCAGGAAAAGAGTGGAGAAACAAGTTGAGGGGAACCTGTGCGAGCCCTCGGTCTAAATACCTGGCAGCTCTTGCCAGTGCTTTGAACAGAGAGTTCTCAGGGACAGAAAACATGGGAGGGAATTGTCAGCTGTGCTGTAAAAATGATGATGGGGAGCTCGTAGGAGCGAGGGTGGGAGGACAGCAGAGGAAACTCGTTGGAAGCAGAGCTGCCGCCTTTCCTGGCTGTAGCACTGGGACTGCACAGGCTCCGTGTTGGCTTCTGCAAATCTCTCCCAGGCTGAGGCTCTGCCAGGCTGGACCCAGCTCCCTGTTCCCTGTCCTGTCCCATATGGGTGCTGAGGTGGCTCCTGGTGATGTCAAGCAGCAAAATGCAACGTGGCCCTGACATTTTAAAGTAACAACGTGAAAACAAAATCCTACCAAGATCCCTCAGCGAGCCAAGCCCCCTCCATCCAGTGGGACAAACCAGCAGAAGTGGTTGGTTTATTACCCACGGGGCTATTTATTAATCAGAAATTAGGGATTCATGGAGGTGGAGACATTGCAGCTTTATTTTGTCAGGCAGGTCCTTGTGAGCAGCAGGGGTGGGGAGGAAGGGAGGGAGCCAGCCCCACACCAGGGGCTCTGGGTTTGGTCCACAGGGGCCTTGTGGGGCCCGTGCAGACACAAAAACCTGCACAAAGCCAGCCTAATCCAAAGACAATGGGAGATCTTGGCTGGCTTCTTTCTAATGACCCAAAAGGTGTTTACTCCCTTCAGCCCCGTGCTCCCAAGCGCATTCAGGGTGTTCCTGCCACTTCCCAGTGTGCAGGATCTCAAAGGAAACGCTGAACTGGGATGAATGGCTGGGTGAGCAGTCAGTTCTTCATGTCCAAGCACACAAAACCAAAAACCAAACTCATGGCACAGCAGGGAGCTTCACCTCTCTTCCAGCTGGAACAGATCGTTGCACCAAAATATCAAAGGTTTTATTTAACTGTGCTCCTACAGGGCCTTTTGAGTACAGAATCACAGAATCATTGAGGTTGGAAAAGACCTCTAAGACCAGCAAGTCCAACCATTAACCCAGCACTGTCAAGGCTAAACACTGAACCATTTCTCCAAGTGCCATATCTACATGTCATTTAATTCCTTCTGGGATTGTGACTCTCACAGCCCTGAGCAGCCTTTTCCAGTGCTTGACCACCTTTTTGGTGAAGAAAATTTTCCTGAATTTTTCCTAGTCCGGGTGAAGATGTGCTCAGGTGCCAGTGGGTGAGATGAGGTAGGTCTGGTCCTTCTGAGCACAAACCCTGTTGCCATTGGTTCAAGTCATGAGAGTATCCTGAAGTTCCCCTTTGCTTGTCCATCACTTCAGCCCTAAATACCAAGACACTAAAACAAGTTATCTCTAATGGGACAAGAGCTGAGCTCTTGAGTGTCTGCCTGGGATGTGTTGACTACAGATGACAAAACAACAACTAAATCCTGCTCTGAGTTTGTAGTCAATGCAGAGAAGAACAAACACTTAGGGTACAATCCATCTCCCTGTAAAAGAGACATCACACTCCACCACAAGCAGAATTACTGAGCTCAGAGTCTGGCTCCACAACACAGGTGGGTGGATCCAATTCTCACAGACTACAAAAGTGGGTGACTTTGGCTAGACAGATGGCTTTGTCACTGAGATCTCGTATTCATTTGTGTGTCCTTCAATCTGAGTCCATCTGCTGTGTCCTGTGCCAAGCACAGGAGGTGGAAGCCATCACTGGGGTGAGGTGAGTCCTTAGCTCTGGGTTTGTGCTCCTTGCACAGCCCATCCTGGTCCTTATGCACAGTCCCAAGTACAGGAAGAATCTGAGCCATGTGCTGCTTCCCTCTGAGTTTGGTTGTTCACCTGGGGAAAAAAAAACCACAACAACTCAGATGGATTTTAACTGTCCTTTGCTAATTATGGTATATTTTTATTTTCAAGGGTTTCTTTCTGATTTCCTCTTCGTCTTTGCTGCCAAAGAGTCACTTGAGTCATTTCCTCCATCCTGGAGTTGAGCCAAGCTCAGGATCAGGTCTCCAAAATCAGGACCACGTCTGTGAGTGGGAGATGAGCCAGAGCCCAGGACCTGGTGTCCTGAGCCTGGCATGCAGCTGGGCCACTGCTCCAGGATCGTGGCACTCGGGGTGCGATTTCAGGCTGCTGCTGGCTGGGTTTTTCCACTTTGCAAACTCAGCTTGACCTTAGAGCTCAATTCACCGCTGGCTGCCTGAACCCAAGCCAGGCTTGCCACCAAGCAGGGTCACACCTGAACTTTTTGGGCTCAGAGAACCATCCAGCCCGAGCAGGGAACACACCCCCAGGCTGGCTAATTGCTGCTTCTCCCTCCCTGCAGAGGGAGAGGGCAGGAGGAGGGCGGGTTGCTGCTGTCTGTGTTGGCTTAGCAAGCTGAATGACTTTTGGACCTCTTCCTCAGGGGCTTTACTCCCGAAAATGATTTATTAGGATGGTCTGTTTGATTTAATGTGATACGGACGTGCTTTATGGGTTGCAAAACTGAAATCTGATGATGAATCTTCAGCAAATGCTGCCAATTGTATTTTGCCTCCCAGAACCTTCAGCAAATGCTGAAAATAGTGTTTTGCCTCTTTCCCTTCCATATTCCAAGAGATTTGCTAGATTTGTGTTTGACCTGGTGAGGTCTTTTAGCTCAATAACAGTTTGGCCAGTCTAGGTGAAGTTTTACCAGCTCATAGAAACTGTACATCAAATTTACAACTGAATATTCACAGCTGAGAGATGTACATCAAGGCTGAAGCTGTTGAAATAATCAGTCATGGAGCAGCCATGCTTTCTGGCCAGCCAGAATGATCAGCTCCAATCTGTGCAGTTGAACCCAACAACTGCGAGCACCAAACACCATCAGGAATTGTGATTCCTCCATGGATAATTCATGAGCATAATAAGCAGCCACATTTGTTAAAGAAGCTGGTGCTTATGAATGATGCACTTACGGCTCTGCTCTGGTTCTCTTAGCACTTCTCCCAGACGCTGGAACATTATCCACATTACACATTCAACAGGATTTGTTCCAGCCGTTTTCCAAAGAGAATTTTTACTGTTCCCTCTTAACTTGGGTTCCCAAGGAAGCAAGGCTGATGCGTTTCAGCACTGTTTATTTGGAGCCCCGTTTCCATACCTGCCTCTCCATCACCTCTCGGAGCTGTTGAACTTGGTGGGTGTCTTAATCTGATTTTAACAGATGGAGAAGTGAAAATTGCCCAGAGAAGCTGTGGCTGCCCCATCCCTGGAAGTGTCCAAGGCCAGGCTGGCTGGAGCTCTGAGCAATCTGGTCTAGTGGGAGGGGGTTGGAACGACATGATCTTTAATGTCCCTTCCAACCCAAACCATTCTGTGATTCTATGAGGCTTTTTGGAAGTTTAATGAAAGCAAGCAAAGGGAAACAGCAAGAGAAAGAAAGATTACAGGCTGACTGCAACTCCCCCGGGAATCCAGGAGAAATGAACTCTTGTGAGACCTTTGCCTGCAAGCAAGGTGAGCCTCAACCCCACGAGGCACAAGAGAATTCACACTCAAAATGAATCCTTATCAGGACCCTTATCTGTTGCTTCCATATCTACTTTAGGGAGCTTTAAAATGTATTTAAAAGTTGTTATTTTAAAGGAATAAGTACCTTGTGGTGCAGCATCAGAAGAAAAACACAGTGAGAGGCACTATTAGCAGGTGGAGCTGAGCAGAAAGCGCTGCCTCCCATTGTGATGCTGCGTGGGGCTGAGCAATGGAGAAAGAAAATATTAAACAGAAACAGGCTGTGATATTGGCTGACAGCCTCAGCACAGGCCCAGGGGTTTGGAAATCCAGGATCAAATCACATCTGCAATAACAACTCCTTTCATTGCCCACACGGACTTGGGGGTTTGGCTACCTTAGTTAAAAGGAATGGGGATGATGGAAGCTGTCTCACAGGATCGTTCCTGTCCAGCAATATGAAATCACTTGATGTGCTCAGAGGTTGAAAGCACCCTACAGTGAAATAAAAGGCACCAGCCATCACTCCTGTAGGCATTCAACGCTTCTCCCTACCTTTGACAGCTGCCACGCTACAGCAGAGATTGTTCTGCTCAGCCCCAGCTTCAGAATCCAAATTTAGAACGTGTCCTATGACAGGAATCATTTACATGACAAAATCTGCCTTTCTGCAGATTCCTCTAATTAAGTCCTGCCTCCCTCGCAGCTCTCCCGCTGGTGGAGCGGAGCAGGGAAGGCGCCGTGGGAAAAGCAGCGTGTCTGTCTGCAGGATGCTCTCCTGAGCCCACCAGGGTGGAGCTGGAGCTGCCCATCCCTCTGTGGGATGCTCTCCTGAGCCCACCAGGGTGGAGCTGTGCTGCCCATCCCTCTGTGGGATGCTCTCCTGGGCCCAGCTCAGTGCTCAGTATCTCAGGGTCAGCCCCCACAGCCAGAAAAGGGGTGACGGCTCCTCATCCTCCTGCACCGGCTGCAATCCCCCCATCAAGCTGCAGATGTGACAGGAGAAGTCTTCCCTTGGAACAATTTTTAGGCAGAATTTGGATGTTTTTGTAAAGCCTGCTGTGGGTGCCTGATTAAAAATGGATATTGGCAAACTTTTGGCATCACCTGGGTCTCCACTAAGTACCCGAGTCCACCATGGTCAACAGCAATTTCTGTCCTCCAAAGGATGTGCTGAGCTGCTAACGTGCCTGGCAGCTTGGAATCAAAGCTACATGGCCACACAAATAGGAGGATTTTAGGAAATCCCACATATCCTTCAACCTATTCTAGTGAAAAAAAAGGTCTTTTCTTACTCATCCTGGGGTCACTGAGGATGTCTGAGCTACTTGCAGCAGAGTACAGTTTCAAAGACTTCCTCCTTGAATAACTGCTGTCTTCCCTGCTGGGAAGATCTTACGTGTACCCGGCAGAGGAGCTTCTTCCTCCCATGGGAGGGATGTGCGTGGAGCCTTCGTGGCACTCCCCACCTCTGCAGCCCCCAGGAGGGTCAAACCTCCCTTCAGATATTACAAAGATCCCTCCGCTGAGGCACCCAGCGCTCTCCCAAAGCTGGCTGGGCACTGCCCGAGTTGGTGGCACAGATCAGAGGGTTCAAGGTGCCACCCAGGCTCGGGGCACAGGGACGGGGTGGCCACAGTCAGTGAAACACAAAGGAAGGAAGGGTGGTACTGGCAGCTCCAAGTGCTGCAGCTCATCTGGCTCCAAAAAGCCTCCCTGGGATGGGTCAGTGTTTGTTCTCCACTGGTGGCACTCGGCCATCCCGGTGAGGTCTGGGTAAGATTTGGTGCTGCTGATATTTCTCCAGACAAGGGCACGCAAGCAGCGGGAGCAAGAGCAGCAGGAATCTCCAGGAAGCCCCAGACCATTTGCCAGCGATGCCAATGGAGAAGCTCTTCCCATGGAGCAGCTCCTCCTCCTCCACACGTCAGGATGGATCATTTCAGAGCAGTCACAGGCTCCCTGCCCTCTAGCCCAGCTCCAGGAGTGATGCTCTGCTGCTCCTCATGAGGACAGTGTGTTCCTCCCTGTTCCATTCAGGAGGTGACCTGAGTCCTTTGCTCTCCCCTTCATCCATCCCTCCATCAAATCCCTGCTGAGAGCCACGCAGTGTTGCCATGGGAGAGAACACTCAGGATGTGCTGGCCACCAGCAGCACCTGGGACTCAGCCTTTATTGGGAAAAGCTCCTGAACCTCCTTTCCATGAACCTGCAAACCCCCAGCAGCACCTTTGGATGCTGCCAGCAGGTCCTGCCTTCCTTTCCTCCACAGTTCAGCACATGGACACAGAATTCCTACCACAGGCAACCTGTTATTCCAAACAGGAGCACATCGGTTCCACACTCTCACCCTGTGTGCAGGAGGAGGGATCATTTCACTCAGTTATTCCAGCCAGATTCCACCAAAGCGATCACAATTCTGGGTCTGTTTCTGTGTCCGATGCCAGCCACGTAATGCTCTTAATCTTGGTGATTGTAGTTTATTAAGGATCTTGGAAACTGCAAAAAATGGCTTTCAGAGGAATAATAAAAAAAAATAAATTCCCAAATTCCAAATCAGGGAGGAAATTCCCTCAGAGGATCATGGCTGAAAACAAACATGTTTTTGTGCTTCCAGAAAATCAGCAAGACTAACAGTACCATTGTTTGTGTAAGGGGGATTTCCACATTTCAGGGAACGGCTTGGAAGCCAGAACAGCAGCTGCTCTAGGGAGGGCAGGAATTGTGAACCAGCACCAGGAAAAATCACAGCAGGTTAAAAACCATGGGATTTTAAAAAATGATCATCCAGATTTAGGCTGTGTTTTGTTTTTTCTTTCCTTTCTGTGCCTGCTTTCCAAACCTTTAGGGGGCATATTTTCCTGCTTCCCTCATAGCATGAGGAACAGAAATACACCAGACTATTTTTGCCCCTCATAAAAGCTCCTTGTCACAGAACCACGTGACTCCAGCCACCCCTTGCACCACTGAGGGCATGAAATATCACAAGATTTATAATAAAATTACATGAGTCAGCAATGCTGAAACCTACCATGAGAAACAAGAATATCATCCAGAGGGGGAAAAAAGTGGATTTCTAAAATCCATGCTGGGCTGCACATTAGGACAACCCACACTTGGTACCTAGGATTCCTTCCCAGATGAAGAACCCCATGGAGAAACCCTCTGTACCACCCTGGAAGGGCCAGGAGACAGCACCAGGATGATTCCATCTGCAGTGCTGAGACCAAAAAGGGACAGAGCCTGGTGGGAAAGGAAGGAGCCATGAGGAGAATGACAGGAAGGGAATGACAGGAGGTGGAGGAGAGAGCCTGAGGGAGCCAGAAATTTCTGTCTTGTCTTGATGGCCCTGATGGTGAGAAAGCCACTGAGGGGCTGGAGTGTGTCCAGAGAAAGGAATGGAGCTCGGAAGGATTTGGAGCACCAGGAAAAGCTGAGGGAGCTGGGAAAGGGGCTCAGCCCCTGGAAAAGGAGGCTCAGGGGGGACCTTGTGTCTCTGCACAACTCCCTAACAGGAGGTGACAGCAGGTAGGTTGTTGATCCCAAAGAACAAAGTGACTGGATGAGAGGAAACAGCCTCAAATTGCACCAGGAGAGGTGTAGGTTAGATATTACGACAAATTTCTTCACTGGAACAGCTGTGCGGCACTGGAGCAGAGATGTGGTGGAATCCCCATTTCTGGAAGTGTTCTGAAGACTGTTGCACTTGAGGACAGGGGTGAGTGATAAACACAGCAGTGCTGGGGTCATGGTTGGGTTGCATTATCCAAGAGGTCTTTTCCAGCCTAGATGGTTCCATGATCCTAAGGACATTTTCCAGCCCGAACAACTCTTTGGTTCCATGGGGATGGATGCTATCACCATGAACACTGCAGGGAGATATCCCGGCCTCAGCTGATCGCCCTGATAGCGTTTAGAGATTACCATATCCCTGGGCTGGGCTGCCTGCCAGGAAAACATGACTGAGAAGGCGATAAGAAGGGTGCTTCACGGGGAGGGCCATGCTGACAGCAGTGTTACCTCATCCCCTCTGAGTAAGCACCGTGTGACCACCCTGAAACTGGAGCAGGGGAGGTGGCACGGCGACCCAGCAGAGCCTGGCAGGGTCACCTTACTCCTGCCACCATGGATGGACCTGTGACAAATATTTGGTGGGATGGGACGGACACTTGGGATGTTCTTCTGGAACATTTGTTGTGCCTTGGTGCCCACTGGGAGCAAGGAGCGTGGTTGTTCCTGTGGGTAAAGGAGCGTGGCTCTTCTTGGGTCTGCCCTACTAGGGATGCAAGGTCCTTTTGGGGCATGGGAAAGAGGAAATCACTGCTCAATGTTAGCACTTTCTGTCACCAATCAGATGAAAATCTCAGCAGAAAAGGCTCCAGGCATGTTTGTGGTGGGACACCCTCAGCAAGCAAAGGTGAGCAACTCAAGTTGGGAAGACCCTGGCTTAAAAATATCCCTGCAACCTTCAATGATCCCCCTTGTGTGGGTGAGTCCTGATAGCCCTTAATTGAGCTATTTTTTGCACTGAGCTGCTGCTTCATTTAGTGCTCAGGATGTGCTGTTCTCGGTTAATGAGCAGCTAATCAGTGTTGTTCTTTGGCTGCTGGAGGCTGAACCCCGCAGAGCCACGGACCTGGCAGCCCTGGTGGAGCAGGGATCCTCCTGCCCTTTCTCCAGGTGCAGGGAAGGCACCTGGTGGGCTTGGGGTGCACTGGGATTTCATTGCTGCCACTGAAGATGTCTCATCTGAACGCCAAAGGCCACTTTTGAATGATGGCATTCACAGGAATCCAAAGAACAATCAATCCCAATCCACAACTATTTTCTTAAAAGGGAGAAACATCTTACTTTTCCCTACCCCTGTTCTTAGAAGTGGCTGCCTGGTTTTGGCTGAAGGTTGAGCATTAGTACAAAACAGCACAGAAAACTTCTGCCCACAGTTCACAGTGTTAAAAGCAAGGTAATACATCTTCTAGTGGGAAGCTCTGGGTGATTTACTAACCCATCCTGGTGTGCTACCCAGAAGTTAAAAATCATATGTCTCCATCACTCAGTGGAATTAACTGCTCCAGAGAGCAGCTTAGCTCAGCTGAGTGCCAGGCTGGAAGGGGAACACTTTGAAAGATCCAATTTCCAGATTAGACTCAGCCATGTTTCACTTGTTCTTCCCTAAAAAACCTTTTTAAACAAACAAGCCATCAAAAGCACCAGAAAAATCACAGCAGTTCATTTTCTGAAGAATTCAGGAGACAAAAATAATTACGGAACTATAACAAATTATAATCTCAGCCTGATGAGATGAAGGAAAATGAGGAAATTCTGAAATTAGAAATACCCATGATAAGCACAGAAACAAACACCTTGTGTCTTTCCACACCTCTTGCAATCCCACCAGTGCAGGGTGTCTGTTTGGAGGGAGAAACTTCAATACATGTATTAACTAAAGAAAACAAAACTGAACAAAAAGGGCACCTGATGTGTTAAGATTGCCTGGAAAAAAAAGCCATTTTAGAAGGCACCATAGCTCTAAAACTTGATAATGAAAACCAACATCTTTGTTACTTCCCAGCACATTGGATGTGGCCCCTGAGAGACCTGCAAGGTCCACAATCCTCTTCCTCCCCATGTGATGTGGAAATGCAGGACCAACATCAGTGGGACAGAGAAGATGCCTTGGCAGCAGAACATCTTCCAACAAAACCACCTTCTGGGTGACTCCCCACTGCCCAGGGCCCCACGGTGCCAGAGGCAGCAAACACAGCCCTGAGGGACATTCAAGATCTGTAAGAAGTATTTAGAGTAAAATACTGAGAATGACACCTTGAGATTTGGCTTGCACAGAGCCAGGGCGGGACTGGCTCATGGACTCCCTGATTGGAGCTCCACATCCACAGATTTTGAGCTGACCATTGTCATAATTAATGAGAGAAGGTACCTCCCAAGGAATGAAAAGCTTTTGTAAGGATTAACTTTGTGCTATCCTGTGAACTCAACAGGAATGTGGCACCCCTTAAATGGATGCCAGGCTTTGACACATTAAAAGACAAGGAGATGTTTATAGGACAAACAGAACCATTTATGTGGGTGGGCTGTGGAGTGTCTTGCTGAAGCATCTTTATAATTCACAAGAAACAAAGATCAAAACATTACAAATGCCAATTGTAGCAGCAGGGGCTGATTTGCTTAATTTTGAGGTTGGCATCAAAAATGACAGCCCAACCTCCAGGTGCAGCTGTGGATGACTGAAGGGAGCCAAGGGTGATGAGAGTAGCAGAAAGCTCCTGTTTACTCCCAAAGTCAGGGAAGATGAGTGTTGTCCCTTTCTCTGGAGCCTGGCACAGTCCTGCTGGGACAAGGAAGGACAATCCTTCCTCACTCAAAAGGAAAAGGTCCAGCCCTGGGGCTGCAGTGGATGCCACCCAACCGTGTCCCCACCGGTTCCTGCACCAGCCTTGGTCCCCACCGCCTCTGCCAAACCCAGCCACTGCTGACTTGCAAAGACTGCCCAGAACGATCCTGTTTAGACACTGAACCTTGTCCTGGACCAGCTGCAAACACAGAGCAGGAGTAAAGTCCTGCCCTGCTCAGCAGGGTTCCATCACCTTGGGATCTCACCAAGGAATCGCCTTCATGTGACCACAAGGGAAGAGGCCACGAGGGACAAAGGGCAGAGGCTCTTCAGTAGAGCAGGAGACTGGACAGCTGGGATCCCCCTCTGGCTGGAGAGGAGCTGGCTCATCACTCCAGAGTCACTGCTGGTGATGGGGTGACCCTTGGCCAACCTTGGGTCCTCCTGGTTTGTCACCTGGAACCTGTGCCTGGACGCTTTGAGGCAAAAGCTGATGAATTTGGTCCCTCCTTCTCCTGGATGAAAACCAAACTCAAAGCCTGGCAGCAGGTCAAGTCACGCAGAACGTCCAAGTGAAGAGCAGCTCCATTGAGGGAAGGAGGAAGGATGTCTTCATCTCTGGGCAGGTGTTTGCTGGAGCTGCTGGAGAGCAATGCCCTTGATGGCCTTGCTGAGGAGGGCTCCCACAAGCTGTAAATTGGCATCAAATCCAGCAGTTGTAGACCTGCTGTACATCACTGAGAGAGAGATGCCTCCCAGGTGACTCACAGGAGCTCCAGGTATTTCATAGAAGCAGCCAGCAGTATTTTTCTGCTGAGCTGGAGTGTGGCTGGTTCATCGTGTGGAGTGGAGCACATTTCAGGATTTGTGCAGGTGCTGGAGGGAGGATTCACACTCTAGCCCATGTGGCACCTGTGGGTGAGTCTACATCACAGACAGCACCTCCAAATTCTCCACTGAAATCTAGCCAGGGCAGACCCAGTTTAGCCAAGCAATGATGCTCACACAGTGGTCCAGCATCTCTCTCAAGCTGGCCACGGTCAGTGTCATTCTCTGCATTCTGAGGGATGTGCCACGCTTTTGGCCATTTCTTGGGAAGGGACACTGTATCCCACACAATGGAGAAGCCATCCCACCCTGCAAGCTGTGGTTAAGGTTTTTGGCCTCTCTTTGCCTCAGTTTTCCACGTACAAAACAGGTCTGGCTATTTTCCTATCCCTGCAGAGCTACATGAGGATGAGTATATTAAAAACTTGGCTGTTGTTCAGGTTCTGGAGTACTGGGAGTGACTTAGATAGATGGTTTAAAGCCAATTAAAGCAAAATCTTTGCTCTGGCCATAGAGAGAGGGAAGAAATGTCAGGTCACCCAGCCCTCATCCTTGCCAGTGTAGAGTTCTATTTATTTTCTGATCTTCGGCCTTGTCCAAGTGTACATGCTGGAGGCAACTCACTGTATTTCTACCAGGAGAAAATTCAGCATTTAACCTAAACACTCCCTCTCTTCATTTCACCCCGGTATTCCCATTTATCCCCCTGGCAATCCATTGTAAAACTTATTTCCAAGGTAATAACAGGAGTCACAGCAGCAAGGAGATAATGTCACGTTAAAGGGATGAGTCTGTTTGGCCTGGGAGCATCATCTGGATGAATTAAATGCTCCTGGTGCCTGAGACGATGCAGAATGGATCCCCTGCATCAAGTCCCCTCCTTGTTCACACCTCTCTGGCACAGATGTAGCGTTTCATGCATTATCAGAAAGGCCAGTCTCCTCCAGGTTGTGCTTGAAGGTGGAAAAAGCATGATAAACACATGCAAAGGGGAAATGTTTGTCGAAACACTCACTGCCCTGAAGTCCATGGCAAAAACACGGTACTGACTTCTCAAAGTCCAGCCCTCACCTCATCCGTTGGGCATAAATCCCTCTCAAACCTGATCTGTTTATTTTCATTTGCCGCCTTGTCTCATTTTTACTCCAGCTGTACAGACACAAACCCATTTGTATTTCACATCCTTACAAGTGAGTTTTATTCAAAGCTTTCAGAAGGTGTTTTTTGTTCCTGGTGTCCCTGAGGGGCAGCTGGGATGATGCTGTTCCAGCATCACGAGCTGCTGAGGGCTTGGCTGTGTCGTTTTTGTGCAGAAGATCCTTCACTTCCACTTTAATTATAGGAATTTCAAACCAAATAGGTTCAAAACAAAGAGGGTATTTTGGTAGGTTTTCACACTTGTAAAATTAATAAGCTCCTCAGCACCACCCTGGGAAAGGATTAGCTCAAGATGCACAAGAAAATACGCACAGGCAAAACTTTTTGTTGCAAGGAAACTTCTCCAATCCCCCTGTGCATGTCCATGGAATCATTGAATCCCAGAATGGTTTGGGTTGGAAGGGACCTCAAAGATCCTCCAGTTCCAATCCTCTGCCATGGGCAGGGACATCTTCCACTAGCCCAGATTGTTCCAAACCCCATCCAGCCTGGCCTTGGGCACTTCCAGGGATGTGGCATCCACAACTTCTCTGGACAATTCCTCAGTTACTATGCTATCTAAGCCCTAAGTAGGACTGTCAAAATAAGCAAATCATTGCAGTCTGCAGCTGATGTAGGTGTTTGGTCACAGCCCAGGGGCACAGAAGCAGAGGTGGGGCAGGATTTGAGCCTGTGGGATGTGTCTGCTCCAGGCTGGATTCCCCTGTGTGCCACTGGTGATGTTGAGGAGGTGGGTGTGCTCCGAGGATTCTGGGTGTGAGGAGCTTTATGCTGTCCACACGGATACCTTTTAACCTTGTTTTTATTTTGTAAATAGCAATCAGTCATGGCATTATTTCTTTTTAATCAAAATCTTTTCATGTCCCCTTTATGCAGCCTTAGGAATGCCAATGCTCTGATTACCAGAAGGCATTATTTTGAGTCACTCTCCATCAGTAGGACCATCATCTTTTGAGAGAAATCTGTGGCAGCCTTCAACCACTAGAGTGGAAATAATTTTTAAAAACAATTTGACTTGTCACCATTTTCTCTGAACTCCCTGATGACTCTGTCCATTTGTCTCTATTTAGTCCGCACCTTGCAAGGTGCTTCCATCAGCTCTGGTGACAGCAGCAGGTCCAGCTCCTGGCAGTGACAGTATCTGGGGCTGCAGGACCTCTTGGAGTCAGCTTTTGTAACACTGCCAATGCAGGTGATGCATTTAGGACAGCCCAGCTCAGACATTCATTCCCAGGTTGCACATTTAGTTCTGAAATCAAAGAGGGTGGTAAAACACTGGTACAGGCTGTCCAGAGAGGTGACTCCACCTCTGGAAATCCTCTGGCCAGCCTGAGTGGGGCTCTGAGCTCTGATCTAGTTGAAGATCTCCCTGCTCATTCGACCTGACCTTGGATGTTCCCAGGGATGGAACATCCACGACCTCTCTGGGCAGCATGTGCCAATATTTCACCACCCACATAGTAAAAAAATTCTGCCTTGTGACTTATCTGAATCTACCCTCCTCCAGTTTAAAACCATCAGCCCTCATGCCAGGAATTCTTCTGTGCATCCCACTGTTTCCAGCCTGTCCCACAGGTATTAGTGGGCAGAGGGACAGTGGCCTGGCAAAGCAGAGCCAGTGCAAGTGGGCAAAACCAGTATGTGATTAATTAAGGCTTCCAAAGCATGGTAAGGACCACAAAAGTCTCCAAATGCAGTCAATTTAATATTTGCATGACATCCTTCCCTGTCTCTCTTTCTCTCACTTTCTCAGGAGGAGGGGAATATTTTTTCAGTGTAACAGTTCAAGTGGAACTCAGCTGGCCCGGGATGAACCTGGCAATGAAGGAAATAAATGCCCATCCAAAACTGAAGTCCTGAGATCTCTAGGTCTCTGAGATGTCAGCCCTGCACCTGCCCCATGCCACATGTACCCCTTCTGTGCTGTCTATAAGCTGCAACTTTTTGTTTTCTGGACTGTAGAAGACCATGGGGAGAGATGTTTTCTCTCCTCTGTTTTGCTCAGCTAAGCACAGGGATGCTATAACAGGCATTTTGGGTACTTCCCAATCCAGCATCCTCAAGAAGCAGGAAGGAGATGGTTTTCCTCTCCTCATTTTCGGGATGGTTTGGAGCAGGACCTGCATTTCTCTTCTTTGGGCACAGCGGTGACAATGAGACCATTTGAAGTAGGTTGATGCTTCCCAGTGATGAATTAGTGTTTTTTGAGGTCTGACCATCCCCTGTCCCTTCTCATCAGCCCTGGCTGGTGAAGGAAGGGCTGTTGTGCTTCGTTTGCACACAGCATCTCCTTGTGCCCCCAAACAACTGTGCTTCACCGCAGAGAGGGGCTGCAGGGGCTGCAGAAGGGATGCTGGCTGCTGGAGGGAGCTGCGACATGCCTGGATATCCCCGGCCACCGTCCCAGCTTCCCTGCACTCATCCTGGGCCAAAGCTGGGGCAAAAGCGAGGTCACAACCGAGCCACAGGCACTGCTCTGCCCCTCTGCCCCTGCCAGCACTCACTGCTTTGAGCTACGCCTCATCCTCTGCCTTTTGCATCCCCACCAACCCCGCTCCTTGCAGCGAGGGCTTTTATTTCCCAGCCTAACCTTTGTCTCGTTGAGCCAGTGACTCATCTCACTCATTAGCTGAACTTTGAATATCTCTTTATCCGCTGGATCCCTTTCAAGCTCGTTCCCTGGCAGCGGAAGCGCCTGCTCGCCTTCTCTCTGCTCTGGATTGCAGGGGAGCCGCCTGCCTCGCTCTTCCAGCGGCATCTGCGCACCCGGCAAGGCAGCAGAATAAACCAGGGTGCAGCAGGGATGGGCTCCAGCCCTTCCCGTGCCCTGGGGGTGAATGGCAAGGACACAGCGTTTGGGAAGGCGGAGAGGTTTTGGCTGTGCCCCCCGAGCCGTGTTGTTGCTGCGGTCGGTGTTCGCAGAGCCAGGGATGCTCCGCAGCCGCTGCCGAGCCCAGCTGTGCTCAGCACAGCCGGCCGGAGCTGCCCCGAGGGCTGCTCCCCCCCAAAAAAATCCAAATCCTTCCTCAGTGCCCCCCTTTGCGGAGGGAATTCCGAACGAGCAATGTGCTGGGAAGAGCAGGGCAGGGGATGGGGCAGGTGGGATGGGGCGTGGATGACTCCAGGAGGTTCACAGCAGCTTGGAGAGGGGGAGGTGACCTCAAATCAGTGCTCCCGACTGCTTCAGACCTGAGGAGCCTCTCACCTGATTAAATAAGAGCACTGAGGGTGCTTGATCAAAGGGAGAAACCCCATCCCCACTGCTTCCTAAAAAGTGAGCAGGAGGTGACTTTCTCTCGTGGAGAAGACCAGCAGCCTCCTCTGCGTGCCTGCTACGGTTCACCCAGCTCATTTTCCCACTGAAAATTCAATTTTATTTTTTTTTCCTGGTTAGCAGCTCTAATCGCCTTCCCAAATTGCCGGGCACATGACCGAGGGCATCTCCGTCGGCATCTCCGCTCCCCTGCTCCTGTTTACGTGCTGCTCCCTGGTAATTTGTGTTTCTCCGAGCCGGGGAGCTGGAGAGCCCTTTCCCGCGAGGAGCTGATGATTCACAGAAAAGAGAATCAATAAAGGATGACTAAGGCAGCCCTACATCAGGATAGTGATTAGAGGCTGCCTCCGCAGCTTTGTCCAGAGTGGCAATTTGCGGATTGTCTTTACAATTTTTGTCTTGCGGGGTCTCCACCAGACTCCCAGCAGCGCTTTTTACTTATTCGCTTATTTTTGACTCTGGTGTTTCACAGGGATTTGCTGCCTTGAGCTTTCTGGGGGTGAGAAATTGTATCAACCTACAAATTTCTCAGCGAGAACAGTAACTCAGGCTGCCCTAAACCAGCCCAAACAGAGGGGTGGGTGCTATTAATCACTGCTCTGGGGTCTCTCGGGGATTGCTGGCCCACGAAAGCAGTTTGAGACAGAAGAGTTCTTGAGAGATTTTGATTTATGAACTCTCCACCCAACGCAGAGAACACACAGACACGATAAGTGCACGCTGGACAGGAAACTAATTATGTACTATCAGCTGCTCAACATCCACGAGAGGGTAAAATGATGCTCAGTCATGAGACAGAAGATATTTTACACCTTGTGCAGCCCAGCTCCCAAGAGTACACACAGGTACTCCAGGGTCTGGAGGTCAGTTCTTTTTCCACGTTATTCCTCCAGTTCATTGTGTGCTGAAGCCTTTTAGGAGTAACACTGGGCTGCTTCTTGTGGAAGGTGTCCTTGCCCATGGCAGAGGGGTTGGAATTAGATTATCTTTAAGGTGCTTTTAAACTCAAACCATTCTGTGATTCTGTGGATGTAGGGATGTGCCAGCCTCACTCTTAAAGGATCCTGGAACATTTCACTGGCAGCTGGGCTGTCCAGGCAGGGCCTGGGGAGGGTTTTTATTTGCAAGGTTATTCTGTGCTGGATTAATTCCCCAGCTAAGATCATTGTGCAGCCCAGTGGCAGGGAGAGGAGTGATTTGGGGGCTGCGGGGCCGTCAAACACGGAGTGGCAGCCTTAGTGACAGGTAATGTGAGGATGGTGCTGGGGACACCAGAGAAAAGTCTTCTTGTGAGGAGGGGCTGCTTAGAAGACCCTCCAAAGGCCAAACTCCTGGAAAGGCAGGTGGAGAGGTGGCACTCATTGCCTGATGGCAGTTCCTTGGCATCCAGGCTCCAGCAATGACACAGGGAGCAGAGACCCTTTGTTGGAGCAGTCCTCAAAGCCTGCCGAGGTGATGACAGGGAAGAGGAAAGCCAGGACGGAAGAGGCACTTCCCCGCGCCCATGCCAGGAGGATGCAGCACATAATTCCTGGCACAGGGATGGCAGTTTCCACAGCAGTCCCCGAGGCTCAGCCTGACCTCCCTCACCACAGGGAGCTAAAATAGCTCTCTGATCTTCCTGCTCAAAAGTCCCATTAACTTTGAGGTGCCTAATGGGAGAAAGTGCTCTGGGATGGATGAGCATCTGTCCTGCGACACATCTTGGCTTAGACACTGGATGTAAGTTCTGGCTCATCCCATTCCCAGTCCAGAAAGGTCCCACCTATCCAAGAGAGCTGTTTCAGCATCCCAAAAGTACATATTTCTTCCTACAGCCCTTCAAAGGTGCTCGAACTTCTCCATCAGCTCATCCTCATACTTGTTGCTGCCAGCATTGTTTTCATTGCCTCCATCCCTGTGCTTGGGGCCGCCTCCAGGGGGCAAGCCAGGATGCCCAAATTTGCTATAGGAAATCTGTGGAGGTGACTTTGGTCTGTCCTGGAGCAATGAGGTGTCCACCTGGCAGAACCTGGGTCTCCCTGCTCTGCTCATCCCTCTGGAGCCCCTGGCTATTTGGATTGCCCTGCGTGAAAGTGTCTCCCTACTTGGGCAGCTCCCACTGGGCAAATAAGGAAGCAGAGGAGGTACCAGCAGTGCTGAAGCACATGGCTGAAGGAGATCTGTTTATTCTGTGGCCTCAATCCCTCCACTTCTCCTGTTCTCCTTCTAGTTTCATGGATCATGTTCCAAGAAAGGGAAAATGCAAGCTAAATCCCAGCCAGGTGTCACAGGTGTGGGAGCACAGCTGTGCCCAGTGTTCCCCTTCCTGAGAGGGGTAACATTCTGGGTTGGAACCCCTGGTCCTGGCTCTGCATTCTACTGGGGATGTTGATGCCAAGGATCCCAGCAGGAATGGTGGTGCCATGGGTAAGGGTCTCACTGGGGATGGTGATGCTGCAGGTGAGAGTTCCACGGTGGAGGTGACAGTGATGCCACAACTAAGAGTCCTGCTGGGGACTCCCCAGGTCTGGCAGTGCTGCTTCCTGCTTGGGTGCAGCTCCTTCTCCCAGCCTGCCAGCAAGGCTCCTGCTCCCGGCCACTTCCCAAAAGCCAGTCAGATGACAGGGTTATTTACCAAGGCTGGCAGGAAGGAAAAGCCATAAATTCCCCAGATATAACAGCTGAGTCAGAGAACGAGGTGCCGGCGGCCAATTCCAGCACAGCCCAGGAGAGCAGCGTGAAGGGAGGGGACAGGGGCAGCTGTGGTTTGTGTTGTCCCTGCTGAGCCAGGAGGTCCCTTGGAGGCTGAGAGGGACAAGGAGGTACCAGATAGCACGTCCCACCAGCTCCTGGTAATCCTGGAGCTGCTTTCCCTGGGAAGGCCACCCTGCATCCTGTGCTTGGAGGCAGCAGCTTTCTTTGGTCCCCTGTTCTGCTTGAAGATCACAGCTTGGTTGGAAGGGCCTTGCTGACATCCTGCCCTGCCACCCTAGGGAGTGCTGCTTCTCTGGCAGGAAAGCCAAAGGGGCTCTGCAGCTTTTGGGGCTGAAGACCATGCAGGGTTTTTGCAATATCCCCCCCCATTCTTTTTTAAAGAAAATAATTGCTAAAATTAGTCCTGACGTGCTGCAAACGTAAAACCCACATATTTCATTAAGGAAAAAATAATAAGGAAAAAAAAACCCCACACCATAAGGAGGCATTTGGATCCACTCACATACATTTCTTTTTCCTCTGTTTGTTTGGGAGCAAATTATCCAGCGGCTTCAAACAGTCTCAAACCAAACTGGATAAATATTGTCTCTCCAGAAGTTTTACCCCACAACGGCTCCTGCCCCGGTCATTTTGCTCACAGTTCCCTCATCAGTCACTGCATCCATTATTTCTGCTCTCTTCAGGTTTCTTCCACCTCAGGTGCACTCAAGAATTCCAGTGGGTGATCATAGAGTTTGCAACCCCTACCGCCTGTCAGAAGTTTTATTAAAACTCTGGAACTGCAGAATGCACCTCCTGAGGACAAGATCCCACCACACCTGCAGATCTGGGGGTGTCAGTGTTTTATGTCCCTCCCCTCTTCAAGCCTTCTGCTCCAGGTGTGGTGCTGGTGTCTGCACAGTGCTGCAGCCCCAAGGACAACTGCTCATGCTCTGACCAGGGCACCTGCCACAGCAGACACAGCCAGGACAGAGAATGAGGTTTGGGGACCATAGGAAACATAGGTGAAAACCACTTCTGCAATCCTCATCTCTTTCCTCTCTCCCTTCTTTCCCAGCAGGTCCTGAGAAGACTGACAGATGGAGTCCCCTTCCCATAGTGACTCCCGGCTCCATTACTGAAGGTAACTCTCTCTCTGATTGCCTTCCACCACCGAGCTTGTTCTGTGAGAACAGACAAAAAGTGAAATCCTCCCCTGAAACATCCTATATCCTCTAGCCTGCTCAGAGAGGACACAGATGCTCCAGGTCCCTGTCCCCTGCTGCTCCCTGTCTTCTGATGGCCCAGAGAGCTCAGCTCAGTGCTCCAGGGACCTGGATCAGGCTACTCCAGCAACTCACGGCTGTTGCTCAAGCCCTCACGGATGGAAAGGTCTTGAGCAACAGCCGTGAATCACCCAAATCGTGCAAAGAGGAGGCGGCCAGAGCAACATGAAGCCAGCACAGACCTCGGAGGCTGCTGGGGGGACCAGTTTAAGCCATGCAGAGCTGGAGCACTGGAGGAGAAGTGGGGTGGGACACACATTTGAAGGCACAGTGCTCATCATCATCATCATCCTTTCCAGCAGTGTTCATTGCAGGTGGGGAAAGGAGAATGAACCTGGAGAAGGTGGCTGCATGTGCTGGGCTGCTCTGTTTGCTCCAGAAATGTCTCTCTAAATATCAGCCCAGGGCTGGGTCTGCAGCAAGACTGGAAGGGTTAAAAAGAGACACTGAGTGGGCTAAGTGGTGAGTAATGGAGATGTCGCTCAGCGAGAGGAGATGTTTCAGTGTGTTCAACACTGCTTGATATTGGATGGAAATTTCCAGGTGTTGGCAAGAAAGCCAGAGGCAACTTATTGTTATTTACCAAACTTCTTCAAATTTACCATCCTCTGGTATCTCATTTTATGCACTGCCCTTCCAGATCATTAGCAAAGATGTTAATGAAACTTAATCTTTAGCCCTGACTCTTGATCTGCCCTGGTAACTGCGCCTTGCTCTGTGCAGCCCACTCCATTTCAGGATTACTGACTGCATCCCAATGTGTTTTCAGTTTGTATAAACCACATTTCAGACCAAGGCTTTTTTTTTTTTTCCCCCTTAATTTTTGTATTTCCTAAGACAAAGAAGCAAAATACATTAGTCAAAACAAAAACACATGTTCATAAAAGGCTGTGCTGCTTTCATCCTCTGGCCACGCCGTTCTCTAACAGCATTTTTCTTTGCACCAAAAAAAGTTGGAAAAGAAGAAAACTGGCAGTTTTCTGTGCCCATCACCCCTTGAGTCTGACTGTTGTCTCATGGTAATTTTATTCAGCATCTGGCTTCTGCAATTTTCTCCCCATTGACACTATTGTGTGGACAGAACCAAGCTCTAAATATTTCACCATGATTTTTTAGAGAATATTTGTTCTGCTACTTTTATAGGCTGGTGATTGCCAGAATTATATTCTCCCCTTCTTTGTTTTAAATCACCACCTCATTTCCTTTCTTCTGCCTCTCAGAATCACATTGTCCAAGGACTTTAAAACGCAACCACCCAAGTATCAATATGTTCATTAAAGAAACCTGTTGTTAGCAACTGAAAATGAATACTGGATGTCTGCAGCCCACACAAATTGGTTTCTTAAATATGAAGTTTCTCAAGGATGCATTTTTCTGCTTTTTCCCTGCGCTTGGAGAACAGAATATGAGCCATTTTTGGATTGTCAATAGTGTCTTTTTCTTCCTGAGTTACCTCCCTCCTCCCTTTTGGGTGTAAATCCTCTCTGCTCAATGAAGATCAACCTGTTTTCCTGCCTGGCTCACTGTCCTCCTCCCAGCAATTCTCTGCTGTCTCGAAAGGCTTCCCCGTGGTTACCTCCCTATAACGTCCATCCACGGGCAGACGTCCCCCCTGTGCCAGCTGGAAACGTCACTGTGCCCTGGCTAGGTGTTACCACCCCCAGCAGCACAGGACAGTCTGCACCACAGTGTGTGTGGCAGTATCATTCTCACCCCAAATCTGCCCCAACAAGGGATACTGCTCTGTGTTGAAAGGGCTGGAGCAGCTGGGGAGGAGAGGCTAGAGGAGGAGCATGTCCAGGGCACAGCTGGATCCAGGAGTGCACATCCGTCCAGAACTCCCCATCCCTGAGGAGCCTTTTGAGACGACTTCTATGTTGGACAAACTCTCGGACTTCAATCCTAGGTAGAGCCTTCCTTGGGATTTTCCAGCCTTCTCCCTCACCTCTGGCTTTTACTGTCCGTTCAAGCAGAGACTCAAAACCCCTCAAATCCCTGCTTTATTTTCTTTCTTTCTCTATGCAATCCTCACTGTGGCCCAGCCAAACTCCTTTCCCAAGCTGCATGTCCAAGGTTTCCCAATCATTTCCAGTCTGAAAGAAGCAGGGTCAGGAAGGTTTTCCAAAGAAAAACTCATCACATGAGTGCATGTTTTGGATCCTTGCATCGGATCCTTACTTTGTAGTGAGCAGCTGAGTTGGAGAAGCAGGGACTGGGTGGTGGATTGGCTGGAAAGATGTGAAAGCAAAGTGCAGCAAGACAGAGCAACCCAGTAGTTTTTGGGAGGTTGGGGTGGTCCTTCAGCCTTACAACAGGTGCCAATGAGCTACAGGCTCCTTTTCAAAGCATCCAAGGAACACTCAAAGCAACTCAAGCTCAGGGCAAGCAGCCATAACCAGCTGTGACAGTTCTGGTTTCTCCTGCACTTGTCCTACTGCCTCCAGGCTCTTCCCCATCACCCCAGGAACTGGTCCTTGCTGGCAGCTTCCTCACCTTGGGCTGCCAGGAGCATGGAGCCCTGAGGAGAGACACTGGCAAGGGCTGCTCCCAAAATAGCAGGGAGGCTCCTGGTTTCAGGTCAAACATCCCCTGTGCTGGCCTTGGCAAGGGGACGTGTTTGGCACCAGTGTTTCTACACTCACCACCCAGGGTTTCTAAGGAAGAGGAAAGGATAAACCTTTCAAATGCAGAAGTATTTTGAGGGATGCCCATCTCTGCCTGAAATATCACCCCTGCTACATAGAAAGCACCAAAAATAGGGAAAAAATTATCCCACTGCAGTCACTATGATGATTAAACAGACTTCAGCATCAGGTTTCAGCCCTGCCATGGGCAATAATTGCTAAATCACACACTCGGTGGTCATCGCCTCACTGGGCAAACAGGAGCAGTGATATCAGCCTGCAAACTGCATTTCCCTTTGGAATGGCTCTCTCCAGGTTGTTCTCCTTCCCCAGAGCCCGGCTGTTAATGGATTTCTCTGTGAGTGACTCAGTAGCTGGGTGTGATTCAAGCTGTGCACACCCAGCAGATCCCAGCCCGCGATGCCCACGAGTTAACGCAAAGTCCTTGAAGGTTTTGCTATTTTATCTGCTTATTGTGTGACTGGAGGAGACCAAGCACTGAGGGAAGGTCACGGGTTTATGGGATCCTGGGGCTGGCAGGGACCAGCCTGGACGTTCAGTCACCAGAAGCCACCTCCATGAGGAATCGCCAGGAATCACCCAAGGAAGGATCTCTACAGTCTTCTCCACCTCAACAAAGGAGTCATTTCCCCATGGGAATATCCCAGACAACCCCGAAATACCTCCTTCCTTCTCCTTACACACTCAGCCATGGCAGGGATGCTCCATTATCTTTCAAATCACAGCGATTTGTCTTTTCTCTCCCAACTCGTTAACAATGGCTGGTCTTTACAGGGCATTTTCCCTACATTAACCCCATGCCAAAGAGTGCTGTTTGTAGAAGGCAACCGAAGCAGAGAGACCAAAAAATGTGCACTTTTCAGAGCTCTTAGGAGCTGCAGTGCCTCTTGACCTTCTCCCTTACCAGTGCTGAAATAACTAGGAAACAGGGATTTTTGGGCAGAATTTAAGATGAAAGAGAGTAAATTTAGACTACAAATTAGGAAGAAATTCTTTACTGTAAGGGTGATGAGTCCCTGGTACAAATTGCCCAGAGAAGGTGTGTCACAGTTAAATCAAGACAGATGGGCTGGCAACACCATCAGCCCTTTCATTTGCATTTCTTAGCAGTCTTAACTCCAGACATTTTCATCTTCAGTCCTTATTCTCATACAACTTTGAGCTCAGCCCATTTTCTTCTACAGACCTTTTTCTTATACAACACTCTCTTTTTCTCATAAGCCTCTCTAGTTTTGTACAACTCTGTCTCCTCATCTTATTGACTTCTTTGTTAATTCTGACTCCATTCTCTTGTTAGCAGCTTGTTCTGATTCCTTTACCTATAAGCAGCTCCCATGGCTCTGGTTACTTCCATCTTTCTGCATGGTTGGTTACCCCAAGCTGCCCCTGTCCCAGCCCTTAGGCCACCATTTGTCCCTTAGCTCCTCACAGAACAGCCAGCAACCTTCTGATCTCACAGCATCTTCAACTTTATATCCTCAAGACTGACTGGCCAGGCACAGATGTTTCTTCTGTGGTAATCAGTACAGCGGCAGGTCATTGGGGAAGAAATCTTTCTGCACTACCCCAGCACTCCAGAAAGGTGTGGATGCCCCATCTCTGGAAGCGTTCAAGGCCAGGTTGGATAGGGTTTGGAGACAGGTGGGATGATAGGAGGACTCCCTGCCCCTGGCAGGAGTATGGAACAAGATTATTTTTCAAGTCCCTTCCAACCCAGGCCATTCTATGACTCTACGGACAACTTTCCTCAAAAAAGTGTTAAATCCTCATCCTGCCTCCAAAGTCTTTCTTGCTGCCCTGTGCAAGCCTGAGTCTCTTTGTGAGTCAGAAATGCTGACACCTCATCACTGAGCAGCGTGAGGGTGCAGGAAGGAGAAAATTGCCTAGCAGCACTAAATCCAACCCTGCTCCTATTATTGCTGGATTTCTGAACCTGCTTCTCCTTTGCCCGCTTTGTCAACTTATTCACAGTTGCTGTTTATGCGAGAATTATTTAGCAGCAAAAGCTTTCCTTGTGGTTTTTTGACATCCACCTCTTCTCCAAGAGGTTTGCATCTGAGATGCAGATGTGCTGGCTCCAACCAGCTGCCTGCTGCCCTGGATTTGTTGGAGGAGGTTCAGATGGAGCAGCGTGGAGCCCTGGAGGCCCAGGGTACCCCACCTGTATTACCCAGGCTGGAACAACCCAGTTATTTGTACTGAAATCAGCAGTAAAGTTTTCATCCGCTCTCACTACACTGAATCAAGACCCTTGGATGGCGCTGAGCCGAAACATGATTAATGGTTTTCCAAGCACAAGCCAAAGGTGGGTGGAAAATACATCTTGGAAACCAGCTTGGTAGCACTTTGATGCCTTCTGAAGCCTTACCAGGATGTGAAAATGTACCTGGCATTTTGCAGCTGTAAATATGGGTTTCGCAGCCACATACAGCACTTCCAGCTGCACAGATGCTACTTATTTTTTTGTTCTCCTGGAACAAAACCTTGCTTTATTTTTCTCACTTCCAAAATAAACTTCCTTTTCTGCACTCCCACAGAGGATCGCCACCGGGAAGAAAAGCTGTGCAGAGTTCTCTATCCAGCAGATTGCCTCTCTGTTCCCTCCACCCCAAGAACCTGAAAGCAGAGCTGGGCTACTGTTGACAGAAATCTGAAGCGAATTTAAAGATGCCTTGTTTCTAAATCCATCCATTTCTGATTGAAAGAAGCTGAGCTAGTCACATTCGAGGAGCTCATTAAAATGTAAACAGCGTCGCTTTTAATTGCCAGCGCTAAAAATTGTCATTATTTATTTTAAATGTCGAGGTGCATAAGAATATGTGTTTAATTGCAAAAAGAAGGAGGAGGTGAATTTTAAATGCACTTTGGAGATGATGCAGCTTGAGCTCTGGCTGGGTGTTTCCGTGAGGAATTGCAGTCGGCTGTTTCACCCTGCAATTCCTTCCATGCAGACAGACTTTTTATGCAATTTTTTTTCTCTCTTAAGGTATCTGTTTGTTCGGCCTTTCTTTTTCAAAACTTTATTTCCCACCTTCTGCAAATTCTCACTCTTGAAGAAATCTGGAAATCAGTCCAACGCTTCCAGATCAGTCATTATTGGATGTTTTTCTGTTCACGCTGGTAAATGGTTGGAAAGTGTGTAATTAGTTAAAGATGTGAATGCAGACTGAGTGCTAAGAAATGTTACATAAGTGCAATGTATGGCAGACACAGTGTGCCATGAAAGCCATGGCACTGCTCTGCACTGAACCAGCACCTTTTCCCCAGGCTGGCACAGCTCCTCGCTGTCGCTGCCGGCGCTTGTCAGCACCCGACAAATTAGCAAATTGTTTTAATACTCGTTTACAGCTGAGGAAACTGAGGCACAGAACACTGAAGTGCCTCGTCCCCTTTCCCCTGGGACTCAGCAGCAAAGCCAGGCATCCCAAATTCCAAGCCCTGGCTGCATGGATGCTGCCACACACTGCCAGGAAAACCCTGGGGGCACAGCCCAGGGAGCAGCTGGGAGCAGAGGAGAAGGATGTTCTGGATGGCATCTGGAGATGCTGCAGCCCACCAGGGTTTGGGGAAAGGCCCACACAGTTGGTGCCCAGCCACAGGGACTGCTTGTAGATGTGCTGACACAAATGGTTTGTGTCCTCAGAAAGGCTCCCATCCTAGAGAAGGATGGAGATCCCATCTCTTCCCTTTCCACAGTCAAGCTCTTCTGAGAAGGATCAATTTCCTTGGAAAGTGGCAGGGTTTTGCTTCCCACAATTTTTGTAGGGCTTGCTACACTGAGGGGGGAGAAGAAAAGCAGCTTTATCTCCTGCCCAGCTGATGTAATTTCCCATGTCCTGCCCATCCCATGGATAATGCTGGACATTGGCTCAAGGACTTTCCCTGTGAAACCCAAGCAGCTGTGTGGTATGGACAGTTGGGACGTAGTTGAGCCACACTACGCCACTGCTCTGTGCCTAAGGCCACCAGCCAGGAGCTGGAATATGCCACATCCAGGGGATGCAAACCCAGACAGATTGTCCCTGGAGGGCCTTGGACAGGATATGCATCATCCTTGCTGCCTGGCACCTCAGCCCTGTCCTTCTTCAGCAGCATCACCATGTTCCCCCCACTTCCTCCTCCTTGCATCCTCTCCCTCCCTCTCCAAAGCATTTTTCTTCAATTGCTTTTATAACTGTGCTCTCTTTGGATTTGCAATGTCCTCTGGAAAATTTGATTTCACACCATATTTGTATGTTTAACAAAAATAATTCCAAACACCAAAAACAAGCCATGCCCTGACTGGCGTTACGTAGCATTTGTGATAATTGGATTCTCAGAAAGCCAAGCACTTTCTGGGTTTTAATGAGATTCAGACTTTAATTACTGCGGCCCTTTCCCAGGCATGCAGTGGAAGCAGGGAGGAAAATGACCATAATCAGGACTTGGGCATGTTGCAAGAGACAGCCTCGATGGATCATGTTTTGGTTCCTTAATGAGAGGCCATTCTTGCCACACAGTTGGAAAGCCACTTTCTCTTGCAGTGTGGCCTATATTTACACCCTGTAGGATTTTGGCCACAAACACTGTTGCAGCCTCTTAGAAGACACTTCTTCCCAGATGGAAAACTAGCAGAGATGGCTTCTGGTCCTGCAGGAGAAGAGAGGGAGACAAGGACATGGTGGTGACTGGCACATGGTTTTGCTGAGTTCTGCATGCAGCACAGGAAGGACATGGACTTGTTGGAGCAAGTCCAGAGGAGGGACACTAAGCTGATTAGAGGGATGAACTTCTCCTGTGATAGAAGGCTGAAAGGAAGCCTGGAAAAGTGAAGGCTTTGGTGTCACATAAAGGTGTCCTTCCAGTACCTGAAGGAGCCAACAGGAAAGATGGAGAGAGACTATTTACAAGGGCCTGGAGTGACAGGACAAGAGGGAGTGGATTCAAATTATCTGGGGGTTTGAACTGGATAGTAGGAATTCTGCCCTGTGAGGGTGGGGAGGCTCCAGCACAGGTTGCCCAAAGAAGCTGCAAGATCCCTATAAGTGTTCAAGGCCAGGTTGGATGGAGCTGTGAGCAGTGGAAGGTGTCCCTGTCTACAGCAGCAGGGTTGGAACTAGATCATCTTTCAGGTCCTTTCCAACCCAGGCCATTCTATCATTCTGCGATTCTATGATTCAAGTGTTGTTGATGATGATGATGATGATGATGATGCTAGCACAGAGTGATCCTTGGGAAGAGCCCAGGATTCCTGCAGGACCAGCACCAGCTTCCTGCAAGGCCCTAGCACAGCTCTTTGCCTCCTGCACAGTGCAGATCCCCGGCAACTCCTGCCCGTAAGGCTGGGATGAGTCACTCGCTGGCTTTCTCGCTTCCCGCCTCCATCCTGCAGGATGCGGTGTTTTGTCGAGCCTTATCTGCACCGAGGTTGGAGGAAGCAGATGAATGCAGTGGTTTCATGGCTGCAGAGCGCCAGCCTCAGCAGAGGGGTGCGGTCATTAACAGAAACATGCAAACTTTATCTGGGAGGAATCAAGATTCCGCGTGGTTATCCAAGAGGACCTTTAGATTGCAATGTTCAGCCTGTGTGACGATATTTGGATCCAAGCCAAGAGAAAATAGTTTTTAAAAATTAAATAAAAAGGCTTTGTTAGATACTACATCAAACTCTTCACTGATGAGTTGATGTATTGCCTGTAAGAGTGGACACATCCACTCATTTTACAAAATTATAAGAAATCTCTTAATTTCTATGTTCTCAATAGCCCCACTCCTTAACTTTTGCTGTCCTATCATCTTCTTGCTGATCAGAGATTGATGTCACTCCCTGCCTTCCCCCTTGCTATGCTCAGGACTGAAGTCAGAATTGCCAGGTAAAAATTTCCAAGATTGCTCTTTCCGTTTCCTTTTCCAAGTTCCCAGCTATCTGCCTGGATTTCCATCACTTCTAAAAGGTCACTGTCTCAGCAGTCTGGAGTACACATTGTCCTTGCTTACCACACACAGGCATATTCTTGGAATTACCTTCCTGTTAACCACTCACTGCTTCCCCATGCAGCCACACACTCTGGATGCCCACACAGCTGTGACTGCTGCTTGCTGGCAGCAGAGGAAGCTGAAGTCTAAGCAGGCAGCAGCAGTGGGGGGCTTGAATGGCTCCTGATATGAGGTACTTCAGCACCTACCGTGGGCAGGTTTGGCACCTCCACCCTGCCCAGTGCTGTGATCATCATTTCATGGGATGGGACAGCACTGAAGGACACATGCAGGAGCTGGAGAGGAACTTGGTGGGGCTGATGCTGTTGAGGGCAAAGCATTGCAAAGGGCTCAGAGCATGCCTGGGAATGTGGTTTTAGTGGCCATTCCCTCCAGCACTGCCCAAGCAATGTGACAGAGCAGAGGAGACACATCTGCCAGCCTTTGTCCTCCAGAGGCAGACCTGCATCTCTGGTACTTCTTGAGCCTCAATGCCCCCTAATTGTTCTGTAGGATCAACCCTCAGCTCAGAATTGTGTTGTTGCTCATCCTCCCACCTTCCATTTCCTCAAGAAACTCTGCTTGCTTTGCCCTTTTCCATTTCCAGACCTGTTATTTTTACCCTTGGAGCTGTACAGGGGAGGCCATGGCTGCTGCTGCTGTCCTGCTGGAGGAGGCAGGGCTGTTGTGCCTCCCCAGGGCTCATTTTTAAGGCTCTGCAGCTCTTATGGGTGATAGGAGCTCCCCAGACATCCTGTACAAACAGCGAGCTGGGAATCATGAGCAAATCTGAAGCTTTGGGGTATGTGTAGGGCCATACTCCATGAAGTTAAGACACTCTCTTGAACTTCCTTCAGCTTTAGATGGAGCCAAACTTTCCATACTTGACAAAGATGACTGGATTCAAGGCCAAGGGCAGAACTAAGGGTCTCAGGGAAGATAAAGAGGGTGAACTGGAGGGCTCCCACGGGATCAGGATCTCACCTTGAAGAAGGACACAGCCAGACTTAGGTTCCATTGAGACAAATCCCAGGAACAAGGTGTCTGCACAAAGGCTCTTAACCTGCAGCTTATGCAGAGCAAACTCCTTCACCCCCTGCAGCGACCAAGGAGCTTGAATTTCCACACCTAAGTCTGAGCAAACAGGAAGACACCAGCAAGAAATGACCAGAAAGAGAGATGACCTGTGCAGGAAGATAAGTGCCTTGCTAAGTGCCAAGACTGGAGAAGGGAAAGCTACCTTTTGGTGTCCCTCCTGTTACACCAAAACCAGGAGAAACTGGGATCTGCCTGGCTTGCAGCGTGCAGCCCCATTTCAGGACACAACTCAAATGTTGTTCTGTGTCCCTAGGAGGGAGCTTGTTTTATTCCAGCACATGTTGAGCTGATGCTTTCTGGACTGTGCTCTTCCAGGTGCTCCTGTTGAAGGGTGTGATGATTTAGGTCATACTCCTGTCTCTCTTCTCTGACTTTGTGTTGTGCATCCTTCTCTTCTGGCATCCCTGTACAGGGAGTCCTCCTTCTCAGCAATGTGGGGAGGCCCCTGAGCCCCACAATCAATCCATGGATATGGGGCAGGTTGGGAAAGTGGCAGGGATGGCAATCCTACATCCCATAGACCTCTGAGCTCTGCCTGCCAAGCCCACAGAGATGACTGCCTGTGAGTCCATCCCAAACCTCCAGCAGACACACCATGTCCTCCCTCCTTTTCCCAGGAAGCAGATTGCAAACCCATGTAAGCAGAGGGACCAGCAGAGCATGGAGGGCTCAGGCCATGTCCATGTCCATCTGTGGCTCCTAGGAAATTGCTTCTGATAAGGCAGGAGAAGCTGAGCCTGGGAAGAAACAAGCCTCCCACTGGGTATATAGCCCTCCTCTCTTCCTGAAAAAATGGAAGCACTTTCCTTCAACGGAGTGAGAACTTCTGGATCTGCTGATAAAAACAGCCCCAGATCATCAGCCCCTCCCAAAAAGCTTTTTGGTGGGTTTAGGGTTGGCTCTGGACAGAACAGAGGAGTCTGTTTGGCTGGATTTGCTGCTGGGGCAACAGTAAAATGCAGCTTGAGATCCCTGTATGACTTTCATTGTGTGAAAATGTTTATTCCTCCACAGAATATTATTTCTCTCTTAAGTGGAAGAAAAAGTCATCTCTCTTCATGGGAGCAGTGTGTTCCCCCTATTTTCCACTTGGGCCTGAGTGCTAAAGAGGGTCTTAAGTGGAGCATCTATGGCCATGGAAGGTGATCTAGGTGAATAGGCCTATCCTTCCCCAAGCCCTGCCCTTCCCAGAACTGCTGCAAGTATTTCCACCTACAAAACTAGGAACAGACACAACAGGAAACAACACTCTGGAATAAAGCAGCTTTTCACAGACTTTGGAGACTGGGCACAACCTCTCCCCAGGAAGTGCTGGGATGGGTTGGTGAGTTTGGCATGTGCATGGCCATATAATTGTGATTGGGAAATGAAATGATGCTTTCCTTTTCCAGAGGTCAAGCATTACTGCTCCTTATGGATCTCTGTGCGAAAGATCAGAGAACACCCGTGGTGGAGAGGATCAGTTCCAGATTATCATGGTTTTTCCTCTCCCTACTCCTGGCTGTGGAGATCCTGAGTGAAATCCCTGTACAGGATGCAGGGCAGCTGGCAGAAGCTGCTGAGATGGTCTGCAGCTGGCTAAGCAACTCCACGGAAAAAGGGATGGGAGCTGGCATCCTCTCCATGTGGCCTGTGGCTGGACACTCCACAGGAAACAGGGAGAGCCCAACAGCCTCACTGGAAAAGTCATCTTCTGCACAGATCAAAGCATGAGGCTGTCCTCAAGAGGAGAAAGTAACTAAAGAGAGTGAGAAACCTTGGGCTGTTTAGAAGAGAGGCAGAGGGAGAATGTATCTCCCTGCATTGGCCTGGAAAGAGTCAGGCTTGCAGAGGTGGGACAGAACATCCTAGGAGGGCACTGGCAGAGCACTGAATTTTATAATTTTCATATGAAATCAGAACAGGTTAAAAACCTTTGTTTGCAAATCCAGAGCATAATTAGCAGTGAGTCATGGAAAGTGCTGTTCCAGCTACTGTAAAAAACAAGCTGGCACTGAAGGATCTGCTGGTCGTTTGAAAGCACCGAGAGCTTCAGCCCAAGATTCCTCCTTCCTTAATTGCACCACTCTTGGCCACTCACTCTAAATTAAGCAGACAGGAGTACAAGAGAACTAATGCACTGCTCTGAAAGGCAAACTATTAACCAGTGTCTCTCAGATGTTTAACTTCAAGGAGGTGCGATTGAAATCTCATCAATTATGATCAGCGGACATGAGGAGGGCTTGAAGTTCATCCATAACATAATTTGCAGCGTAATAAAAACTAAAGATGTGAAATCTCTGCTGGGCTGAGTCTGCTTCAGTCCCCAGGGTGAGTTAGATGGGTCCCTGTGCCATAAGTGCAATAAGTACCCTGTGCAATAACTGCAGTGCAAGAAAAGTTTCTCTAATGCACTTTTGTTACTCAGAGGATGTTGCTGTTGAGTATTTACACCACACTTACGAATGAAAGGATTTTCTGTGCAGTCTCAGGCGTATTTCCTGCTTTTGGCTTCATTGGCAGTTTTCTCTTTCTAAAATTCACCCAGTTTTTCTGACATTTCTTCTGGACCACAAACAGCTCTTTGCTGTCCCCTTGCATCCTCTTCCTTTAAACACTTTGCCCAAGTTCCCTGCCCTCAGCAAACCAATCAGCAGGAGCAATGGATTTGGGGGAGACCGTGGTGCTCCCGGCTGAAAAACAGGACTGAGTCCTTCACTTTCCCACTGTGCTGCTGACAGAACACTACTTAGCACTCCTACCCTATGACACATTACCCAAACATTAGTTAATTATTCTGCCTCAATCTTTAGAAAGTAGGAAAATAACTATTTAGCTTCATTCTCCCGGTGAAGAAAACCAGGCACAAAAAGAGGTCAACAGGGGAAAGACCAATGCTGTCCTGTAGGGTGAACATCCCTGTGCCTTGTATCAGAGGATGGTTTGGGTTGGAAGAGACCTTGAAGATCATCTCATTCCAACTCCCCTGCCACGTGCAGGACACCTTCCCTGGGTTCCTCCAAGCCCTGTCCAGCCTCTTCTTGGACACTTTCAGAGATGGGGCAGCCACAGCTTCTCTGAGCCACCTGTTCCAGGGTCTCCCGACCCTCACAAGGAAGAATTTATTCCTAATATCCCATCTGACCCTGCTCCCTCACACTGGGAAGCCATTCCCCCTTGTCCTGTCACCTCATGCTTTTGTCCCAGCTCTCCTGGAGCCTCTTTAGGCACTGAAAGGAGCTCTAATGTCTCCCCAGAGCCTTGTCTTCTCCAGGTGAACACTGCCAGCTCTCCCAGCCTGTGTCCAGAGCAGAGTTGTTCCAGCCCTTGGATCATCTTTCTGGCCTCCTCTGGACTTGCTCCAACAGCTCCATGCTCTTCTTATGCTGGGGACTCCAGAGATGAACACAGAAACTTAGGTGGGGTGTGACCTCCCAGTCAATTCCAATTGAATTCCTCCAATTTAGAGGAGGAATGCAGAGCATGGGGCGTGTCTTACTCATCTCAGCCACCTGCAATAAAGCTGAGTCCTTCTAGAATGTACTTAGGCAGACCAGCACCTCAGGAGAGTGATTCAGCTTCAAGAAAGACGTGTCCCACTATGGTGGGCTGAATCATCATCAGGAAGAGCACCCAAGGAGTCCACATTCTCCATACTGCCCAGGGGAAGGTGTGGATGCCCCCAAGCAGACAGTGTGACTCCAAACCACAGACAGCAGTGTTGCCAGGACCAGTACTCAAGAGTTCCTGGATCCTGGGAAATGTTTCGCTGCTGTCATTTGAACTGACTTTTATGAGCATTGTGAAGCACCATGACAGAAAGGGGATGACCAGTGCTCCATGAATTTGTGATATTTTTGGAGGGAGAAAATGCTGCAATACACTATTTCTAATGCAGAGAGAAAACGTTTAGCAAAAAGAGGAGCTTTTAGCAACAGAAGGAGCACAAGTCTAGTAACAAGAGCTCTAGCCATTGTGACTAAGTATGCCATAAAATGTGTAATTAGGCACTATAGCAACTATTGAATTCCAAGGCATATTTTGCATCTGAAACACAGGACAGAGCTCTCTTTGGGTGATTCAGAGGAATCATCACAACACCCCAGCGCTCCGCAGTGTACAATGAGCAGCGAGTGCTTGCCGTGCAAGAGCATCCCTATGGGAGCAGTCCTGCCTGGGATGAGCACACCTGCCAGGGGGGGAAGAAATGAGTAAATATTTTTAGCCTGAGGCACAGCTGGGAGTGTCTAGTCTGCTTCCTACGAGCGCTGAATTGTGGAGTGGAGCTGAGCGTGGTGGCACGTCACACAGGTGGGCACAGAGAGAGTGGCATGGGGGTGACGTCGGCAAACTGCATTTTCCAAAGAAGAAGGACATGGTATTGTTGGAGCAAAGTCCAGAGGAGGGCCACAAATTTGGCCAGAAGACTGGAACATCTCCCTTACGAAGGCAGGCTGAGGAAGTTGGGGCTATTCAGCTTGGAGAAGAGAAAGTTGTGTGGAGATCACATAGCAACCTTTCAGTATCCAAATGGGGCCTACAGGGAAGTTGGAGAGGGATTCTTCATCAGGAACTGTAGTGATAAGAGAAGGAGTAATGGGTATAAAGTCAAATAGGGGAAATTTAGGCTAGATGTTAGGAAAAAGTTCTTTAGTGTGAGGGTGGTGAGGCACTGGAACACCAGTGGGAGGATGTGTCCAAGGCCAGGCTGGATAAGGCCTTGAACAATGTGATGTTGTGGAATGTATCCCTGTTCATGGCAGGTGAGGCTGGGACTAGATGATCTTTAAGGTCCCTTCCAACCCAAACCGTTCTGTGATTTTACCAAAGGATGGAGAACGTGAGTGTGATTTGTGCCACCATTCCCATCTCCCTGTCTTTCCCTGCCCTCAGGTGCCCTATTTCAGTTCAGACAGGGCAAGGGTACCAAGGAGATCTTCTTTCCCCAGTGTGGCTCAGAGCCACTTGCATCCCTTAAAAGGCATCTTCTGACTCAGATACACTCTCCTCCATTGTCTGGGTCATGTTGTTTTGCAGCTGGAGATTGGTGAACGAGGCTGAGTTACTGACCTTGATTCGAAAAAAATGCACGCTTGTGCTTTGCAAAACAAGCCTTTTAAAGCTGGCTTTTATGCAGAGAATTATGCCAATGTGTGCATGGAGGCACTGGCATTTCGGGCCCCTTTCAATCTTCTGGATTGTCAGTGAGGTCTTTCACTGATTTAAAGCTTCAACCAAAGGACGGATGCTGCAAGAGGCAGTGAAGAGGACTTAAGCAGGTACTGGAGTGTTTAGGCCAGGAGCAGATGCTTGGATCAGAGCCTAGACCAGAAGAGGTATTTTATTACGCTGAAGGAGGTATTGTTTTACTGCATTGTAAGGAGGCACAGATGATCCCTCTCTCTAAGGGGAGAAATAAAACATCATCTGGTTTTGAGGCTTGTTCTCATCCCTTTTCGGTGTGGATGTGCATGGCAGCCCCCCAGGAAATGGGTCTCAATGAGCTTTGCCACTTTTTTCCATCATGTCATCAAAATGAGAGATGAAGATGAAATGAGGCCACTTTGAGGAGATTTTGGAATTCCCTCTGGACGTGCTCCAGCCTTGCACACAGGTTAGAAATGTTTTTCTTTGAAGGTGCTATGGGAGGCAGCAGGCATTTGCCTTGGGAGGAAGCTCTTAGCCTGGGTCTGGTGCAGGCAGGAGGTTTCCCTTCGTACCATGTCTGAGTTAAACGAGGCCCTTGCCTTGCAGGAGGAGCTCGGTTAGGTGAGCACCGCCAAAATCTGGTAGGACAATACCCCGCTGGGCCAGCGCTCTGCTTCCGCTCCCTAAACAATGGGAGTTTACACAACTGCAGCCCACTTGAGGTTTCTGCCTTGCTTGATGGCTGAGCAACGAGACCCCAAATGTTACAGCTCTGCCTAATGTCCTTGGCTCTGTCCTGCTTTGGAAGGAAACATGCAGCGGCCTGTGCTGCCAATGCTATTTCCTCTCTCGCTTGTCTTTAAAGGTCTCTTCTTCCAACAGCTGATCGGCTCCGCAGCTCCGGGGAGGACGTGAGATCCGGCTGGCCCACGAGCTGGCTGGTATGGCTGCGTGCCATGTTGTTGTTTGTATTGCTTTCATTTTTCTGGCGTTACTTGGCTCTTCCACGAAACTTGTTTTCATCCTGAACTATGTGCTCATTACATATCCAAACGCCCACGCGAGGTTTTGCATGAGGAAACTCGAAACACACGCGCAGTAGAGGAGCGAGTTTCTGATGTGGGGGGATGAGATATTTGTCTTGAGGCTGACACAAACAATTGTCAAATCCCTGAGTTTCCTGCAGCTGGGGTTCCAGCTCGCTTTGCTGATGACAAGCACGTGAACACTGTGTGTGTATCCTCCTGGCAAAGAGACGCAAGGAACATCTCTTGTGGTCACCTTGGCCTTTCCCAGAAACTCCAGCTACTGTCCAAGGCACACGTCCAGGGACCTTCAAGCTCTCTGGCAGGCTGGTCCCTGAACGCCAAAGGGACCTTCTGCTGCTAGGAAAGCTCTCAGTTCCCCTCTGCGGCCCCATCCTCAGGCAGCATGGATCCACCCAGCCAGCTCTGGGCCAGGAGGCACCAAAATGTGCTGGAGCATTTCACTGAGGTCCCAAGTGAGGGAGGCAGAAGCAGGAAAACTCTGCACAGGGTTGCTTCATAAGGACCAGGAAGCTTGTGAAGGGCCTGGAGCACAAATCTGATGAGGAGCAGCTGGGGGAGCTGGAGGGGCTCACCCTGGAGAAAAGGAGGCTCAGGGAGACACTTCTCACTGTCTAAAACTCCCTGGCAGGAGGGGACAGCCAGGTGAGGTGTCTGCTCCCATGAATAGGATGAGAGGAAATGGCCTCAAGTTGTCCCAGGGGAGCTTTAGATCTAAATCAGGCTTTACTGAAAATTTCTTCACTGAAAGTGTTGTGAAGCACTGAAACAGGCTGCTCTGGGTAGTGGTGGAATCACCATCCCTATAAGTGTTCAAAAACCATGTAAATGTGGTACTTGGGGACACTGTTTAGGGGTGGCATTGATAATTTGAGAGGTCTTTTCCAACTTCTATGATTCTTTGTTTCTATGTGTAAGTGCCCTCTTTGCGGTACTTCCCTGGAGCAATGGGTCTCAGTCACTGCTGGAGGCAGGACGAGGCATGTTGGTGCCATTGGGCTCCCCACATTCCTCAGATCCAGCGTTACATTGGCAGAGCAAGCACAGCACAGGCCTGGACCAGCACAGTGGGGTTCAGTTTCTTGTGCTGAGTTTTCTCCCCCTCTTCTACGGCCCCATCACCAGCAGGGCTGCAGCAGCTGCCCTGGTTGGGATACACAGAGCTCATCTGGAGGTTGCAGCCTGTCCAAATCCGCAGCACAACACTGCCCTGCACATCGTGCGTGCTCTGTCCACTCAGAGTGTGAAACAACCCTCTTCTCCACAGCCACTGGGTAGGCTGTGCTGCAGGGACCAGAGGGCTCAGCTTGCAGCTTTGGATTGCTCTGCTTCCTCACAGCCTTCCCTGCTGCCTGTGCTGCAGATGAATAAAGATTTTTCCAGGGCTGTCAGTACTGCGTATTTCACCAGCATTCCCTTCACTTTAAGTCCAAAATGTGCTAAAAATACGCTGGCTTGGCATCCAGGTCTTGCTTCAAGTGGTAACAGGATATTGGGCAGAGAAATCCTGGGGTGGTTTCACTGTGCAGCAGCAAGCTGCTGGCTCTTCCTCCTTTTCCTCCTCCTCCTGGCTCCTGCAGGGCTCCTACCCTCACTCTCAATCCCCTAAATTTCATATTCAGAGGTCCCAGGTTTCACACAGCAATGGTCCCCTTGGGCTGGTTGTTAGCAAGGCTCCAAACATTGAGGGAGAATCTCTCCCTCTGAGGTTGGGAGTACATTATCAGCAAAGTATTTGTTTTATTAATCCTGTGGTAATTTTGGGAGGGGGATACTTGCTGGAGCTGGGATAAGTGAAGACTGAAATGCCACAGGAAGACCACAAACTTCAAAAGGCCTTGTTAGCAAAGCAGCAGAAGGAGATGTGGATGTTTGTGCCTCATCCATGGATTTTGTTGTGTTGTTTCTGAGTCGTGTGGCTTTGATAGCAGTGAAAACACAGCGAACCCCCTCTGGGAAGGGGTCTTGAAGTGCTTTCTGCTCACTCCCCCTCACTTTTGAAACACTCAGTTGATGTTCAGCCTTCAAGGCTGCTGAGCGAGTTTTTCATCCGCAGGCAGATTTTACTGCCACATTCTCACTCACTTTCCTAAAATAAAGGAGGAAAAAATAAAAAAGAATCCTTGTGCTAATTTAATCTAGCCAGGCATCCTGCTGTCCTGCCTCATAATATCTCTCCAATCTGTCATTTCCAACAGACAGTGGTTTATTGGTTTGGCTTTTTTTTTTTTCCTCCCTCTGGTCTTGAAATATCTCCCTTTCTTTCTCAAGTAGCCCAGAGCTCCCCCAGGGGTGTCCCAACTTTCTCCCTTGCTTTGGTGGGAGCTCTGGGTGAAAACATTTCCCTCCTTCAGGAAAAACCCTACAACAACCTCAGGCAGAGAGAAGCTTGTCAAAGAATCCCCAGTTTACGTGCTGGTCCTGTCGGTGCCACATTGATGCTCTTAAAGTTCTTTTCCAACCTTAACAATTTTATAATTCCAGGAGCCAGTGTGTAGGATCAAACCTCTTGATCCCTTTCTCAATCACCCACCAGCATGGAGTCAGGGAATGATTTCTCTTGGTAATTAATATTCCTCAGCCCACCTGAGCCCCTCAGGGCCTCCCTCTGGAGTCCCATGGGGCACACCCTGAGCATCTCATCCCCACAGTGCATTCCCCAAACTTCTCAGCTCACCTCAAACCCTTGAGGCATCCCTTGAGCCCCTCAGGGTTTCTTCAGACCCACAGCCCTTCCAGCCCCTCAGGCCACCTCAGCTCCATGGAGCATCCTTGAGCCCCCTCAGGGTGTCTACCTCAGACCCCGAGCCCCTCTGAACACCCCCTCAGACCCACAGCCCCTCCGAGCCGCTCAGTGCACACCCTCTGAGCCCCACAGGGCACCCCTGAACGCCTCAGGGCACCTCAGTCCCAGAGGAAAGCGTCCGAACCCCACGGAGCTCCCTCAGACCGCCCCCAACCCCGCCGGCGCGGCCCCTTTAAGAGCGCGGGCCCTTTAAGAGCTTGGCCCCGCCCCCCGCGGTCGCTGCCGGGGCCGCTGCTGACAACAAGATGGCGGCGGCAGCGGGTCCGGCGGGCGCTGAGAGCCGCGTGTTGGGCTATAGCCTGCACCGCTGGAGCAGCTTCTCCTCCACCTACCTGCCCGAGTGAGTGCCGGGCTCGGCACCGCGCCTGGAACGCGCTCCGGGCTCGAGTCTGGGGGTGGCCGAGCAGCTGGGCCTGTGTGGGGCCTGCGCGGGCCCTGCGCTGGGGCCTGCGCAGGGAGGCCGCAGCAGTGGGAGCGGGACAGGAGCTGTGTGCGAGCGGCGTTCTGTGTGTGAGAGGGCTCCGTGCAGCGGAATTTGGGGCGGCTGTATGTGAACAGGGTCTGTACAGGAGAGTTCAGGGCGGCTGTGTGTGAGAGGGTTCTCTACAGCAGAGTTTGAGGGGCTGCATTTGACGGACGTCTGTACTGCACGACTTGGGAGTGTTCGTGGGGCAGGAGGTTCTCAGCAGGGCTGAGGTTCAGACGCAGGGCATCATCACTTAAGACTGTGTTTGGCAAAGTGGTTCATGAAGAGTTTTTGGAGGAGTTGCATGGAGCAGAGTGTTTGGGCTTGCACGTTTGCGGTGATGATGGGAAGGGCCTGGAGAGTCAGCTTTGCAGCTAAAGAGGAGAAGCTGAGGCCGGATTTGGGAAAGAACAGGTGCTGGTGTGGGAGAGGCTGGGCAGTTACTGGGTGAAACGAGGAGAAGGGTCAGTGCCCCTCCTGCCCTGCCCTGCCTCTATCAGGTGCCTGTGGGCTCTGTGTTTTTTGGCAGCTGCGCATCCTCTCCTGCTCCTGACCTCTGGAATGCTGGGCTGTGTGACCTTCTGTTTTAGGGGAAAGGTGTCACCTGCTACCTTTAGGAATTTGGGGGTTGGCAGGAGCTGTTACAGCCATCGGTTTGTGCTGCTGTATCAACTCATCGCATCCTCTGTTGGCCATGTGGCATCCAGCTGCAGCCTGTGGAATTCCTGTAGCTGCTGACAAGTAGGTGGGATGTTTTTGGTACACCTTTTGGATAAGCCATCCTTGGTGCTGGAACTGGGGAGGACTGCTGGGGTCACAGCACAACGCGGTCATGGTGGGCTGTTGAGACTCATCCGATCATCGATTGTGCTACATTTACTGACCTTTGATTGATGTATCCTGAACTCACCTGATAGCAAGAAGTGACAGAGTTGCCTTGGTTGTTAATTATTAATATTCTCAATTATCTCCACTTTCCAAAATGAGGCAAATCTCTAAAAACAGGTTTTTAACTGAACTCCAAATTGTTTTGTTTTTCTGTATATTTTCTGTGTTCGATGTAGAAAAGAACTGGTTTCTTTTCTATTTGGTAATCTTTGGTGATAATTAAGCCATTCCTTTACCTTTCCTGTTAAAACAGCTTGCCCGTACGTGCCTCTTCCAAGTCTGTGATGGTCTTGTAGTTATTTCTACTGGCATTTCTGGCTTTTAAAATCTTACTAAAGTCTTGGTCCCTGAGGAGAGGGGTGGCAGTCCATTATTGATCTCAGTGATGTGTTATAAACACATATTGTCTTTCTCCTTGCTATTCCTTTCCAAGGCTCCCATTAGTCCCTTTTGCTACGGACTCGTGTCAGGAATTAATGTTCACGTGGCATCTGCAGTGCTGCCCAAAGTCCTTTATGCCTTCCCTGATACAAATTCCCATTCCTGTTGCTGGGCTGGTGTTTTACAAACGTGTGACCTTGCATTTGGCTGTTTTTAAGATGTTGTTTAAATGTGCTTGTCATCAGTGAAAACAATTTTATCTCCTTTTAAGCACTGTAATCTCAGCAATGGGGTTGTTCTCTGACCTTGGTCTGAGGGATTCTGGTCCTGGTGTGCTGTCTTGTTGTGGAAATTTTGATTTTTGCTTGCTAACTTTTTATTCCCATGGTCTGAGAGAGAGCTGGAATACAGTCTGAATTGGAAAGGAGAGGCTTTCACCTGTGATTTATGATCAGCCTCTCAAAACCAGAAAGTTTAATAAGAAATATATGGGAGGGTGGGTTTTTGGGGATGGACTGAAGATGGAAACCTTGAAAATTGCTGGGACAACACTGTGGGATGGGCATGCACACAGAACTAAAGGTAGTCTTAGTATTTAATATGTAGAACAAAATGATGCTTGTCTGGAAGAACTTGATCTTAGAGGATGTTTTCCAACCTACATGGTTCTATGACATTGGGAATTCTGGTTGTACTGTAGTTTAAATGGGTTTGCTGGCATAGCTAGAAAGAAACCACTTTAACCTTGAAGGAAAGGCTCTGCCCTTATCTATATAGGAAAGAATATACAGCTTATTAAATATTATTGCTTGTTTTTGGGAGTTGTGGTCTTGCAGGCAAAGTGCTCGGGGAGGAGCAGCAGAGGAATTAAGCATGATTTAAACACATGCCTTAAGTAGTGGTATGGTTTTAAATGTAAAACAAAGTTATTCAATGTGAAACTTTCATTACTGCTGACCAGGGAAGAAATTTAGATGTCTAGTGTTATGTGATGCTGAACTGACATTAAAACTTTTCAGGACACAGAAATCATCTGATAACCTCAGTTTAAATTAAAAATAGCCTAAGCAAAGCAAAAACACAAAGTGTTTTTCAGAGGCCTTTCTGGTCATGCTCTAGTTGAGGATCAGTAATCTATTGAAAAATATTAATTTTCTTTCAGTGACAGAGAAGCTTCCTCTGCTAAATGCCAGTGTCATTCCTCTTGCTGGTGGTACTGGAGAATTAGTGCTGAGTCCAGATTCTGGCAGTTTTACCAGTGCTGCGTGTTTGCAAGGACCTTTCCAGACATTAAGTGAGGATTGTATTAATGAAAGGAAATAGTTCTCCTGTTTTTCAGATCACTGGAGGTGTCTATTGGTTTGTACCAGCAACAAGACTGACTTGGGTATTTATTTTAGAAACTGTGGCTAGAAATCAAAGAATTGGTCTGGTAATAATGGCTGGCTCAGTCTGTTTTTTAGGGTAGGTTGTGCCTTTGGGAAGAGACTTGATCCAAGAGGAGATTTGTTGTTGAAACATCTGGTGTTTCCAGAGATGCTCTCTGCCTGTGCAGAGGCACTGGTGCATTGAGAGGCTTCAGCTTTATCCAGCTTGGCAAATGATCAGCCCAGCCCATTGCCTGAGCTGTCAGATCATTCCTTGCCTCTCCAAGGTTCCTCTCCAAAGGAAAGGAGCCTCAGCCGAGGCTGCTCCCTCATGCCTCAGGTGGGGCTGGCCTAGGGATTCACTCCAGTGATGCAGATGAGTGCTGGTGTCTTTAGACATGCACAGAGACAGGGATTTGATTCCTCTCTCTTCTGTGCCCTCCGCAGGAAGTGATGAGCTCAATCACTTTGTTTCTTTCTGGCCATGGAGGGGATAAAGTTATAGAAGGTAATGTACGCCTTGCTCCAACTTGGTTTTTTTGGTAGGGAACAGAACCAGAAGCTCTTGCTCTACACTGAGAGAAGCACTTCATATCCTCACTTTTTTACTGGCCTGTTTTTGTGCCTACTCCAGTTTGAACTTCCTTCTGAGGTGAAGTGCTGTGCTCTGTGCAATGGCAGCCCTGTACCTTTTTTTATTGCCAGATTGCTTTATCCTGGGGCTCTGAGTTCCAGTGGCTGCATCAGCCTCATGGCATTTCGTGTTTGGTAATGCACTCAGGTCCTTCTGTCGCTGTTTTATACAGCTGAAATCCCACTTCAGAGGCTAACATGAGCTTTTTGCTGTGTTCCTCTAGTCACATACTTTAGTGAGGAATGTTCATCCTGTTTCTGTTGCTCAGATATTCAGTCCTTCAAGTTTTCCTGTATGGAATCTCTGTAGAGGAAGATCAGTATATTTCCTATGTTTGACTTCAGGATTTTTAATTAGTGTTTTGTTTATTTCTTCTGCTAAGGCTGTTATTAAGAATATAAATTGAGATTGGTTTCTTAGCTGATAATTGAATACCATTAACAACCTTGGTGTGATTTTTTTCACTGCAACTCACTTTTATCTATTTCACAGTCAACTTCAGTTATTCAGAGAATTCCAGTTTTCTCCAGTTTGATGCCTTGAGTGGTCATGTGATGAAGGCTGAATAACTCTGTTGTCCCTTTCCTAGGAAGTGTCCTGGAGCAGGGAAAGATCCAGTTGATTTGTTAAAATACACTCAAAATAATTTTATTTTTTCATTGGTTTTCTGTATTTCCATCAAACTAGGGGATGAAAGCTTAGTGAAATATACTTTAATAGTAAAATATGAGTGAGAATGAAAATTTAATTTTTGCTTTCTAGTTATGATAATGTAACAGCAAGTTCCTGGCCAGACTAAAATGCACAGGTGTAGTGGCCTGCTCTGAAAGAAGTTTACTCCAATGTTTTCAAATCTTGCAAAATCTTAGCAAGAAGGTGAAGAGAGCACATGTAGCAAACTTTTTGGGGTAAAGTCCAGAAGGATTAAAAACAACAGGCCTAAACAAACAAACAAAAAAACCCAGGTGGAAAATAACCTGAATTCCAGCTCCTGTGATTGCTGAGATTTTTGTAACAGGAAAAACATGTGTTTGTGGCCAGTGAATTGTGGTTCTCTGTTTCTCCTCCAACCACATGAAACTGGTGACTCAGATCTGTACCTCAGAGGTTCATAAATGTCTTTGTAGATGCATCCAGCTCTTGAAGAATCTCTTGTTCAAGCTGAGATCAGTCATGACTAATGAAAAGGTTTATTTTTAATGTCATGCTCCCTGAGCCCAAGCAATGTTCCCTTTACAAGGTGAGGATACCTTCTGCTGAGGTCTAAGCAGTTTAAAGCCATCTAAACCAGACCTAAGTGGTGGGAGAGTTGTAGAACTGTGACTTTGGAGGTTTTTTTGCACCAATAAGAAGCATTAATGTAGTTTTTTTCAGCATTTCTAGCTTTACTTCAGTATTTTGACATAGCCAATCACTTTGTTTGCTGTAATTGCTTTACCTTTAGGTATGGGAAGGCAAGCAGGGCTGGCTCTGTAATGCTGATTATTTTCAGTAGCGATCAATCCTTCCAACAGTTATTAAAATGAGCAGGGAATGCAAACCCTGCCTAACCACTGAGCTGACCCACTCCTTTCCTCTCAGCTGAAGCCTGTATATAGAAATGCTCTCAGTTTAGTTTTTTGTCCTTTCCAGTGGCCAGTGGAAAATATTTTTTCCCCTCTGCTTGTTTGTGTGGACTTTCTGGATGTTTCTAGACAACCTCATGAACCTTCTGACAGGCATTTTCCCTTTTGTTTAGGTCACTTCTGTAGCCTAGGATTTTTCTGTGAGTGCTGAAATTCTGTATTTACAGAGTAAAATATTTCTGTAGAAAATGAAGCTGCCTACAGATTGAATACATAACTATAAAATGCTTCTTTGGTGTCTGATAAAGTTAGCTAGTGAGAAAGAAAAATGGCAGAGGTGGAAAGAGTAAAAAAAAAAAAAACAACCACAAAATGATGAAGTTATGAGGAATGATGAGTTGTGATATCTCTTGCTCCCCAGGTAAAAGCACAAGTGCTGTAGTAACAGGAGAAATGTCTTTAGGCTCCAGTTAAAATATAGACATTATTTAAGAGATTAGACAGGTTTATTCACTGGCAGGAGGAGGAAGGTGAAATGCTAATTGCTCAGGTTCCCTGGTGTGCCCAACCTGGCGGAACCTGTAGTACTCTGAATGTTCAGCCTATTCTGGGATGGCATTTTACAAGAGCATTAAGAATGTAAAATTTTCATAGGAGGTGTTAGCATCATCAGATTGTGAATCATTTGCTGTGTGTGTGGATTTATTGCCTGTGTGTTTAATAAAAGTTTTCCAGCCTTTAATTACTAATTACTGGTTTAAAGACTAAGTAGTTATTGGAGCAGAGTTTTCCTTGGGAGGAATGTTGTTGCTCAGGCAGTATGTACAGTCTGCTTGATTTTTTTTCTTTTTTAATGTCAAAGATACAGTTTTTAATTCCGTACATTAATTATGATTTATCAGATTGCAGGGAGAATGGTCAGGTTTATCACCACCATCAATTTTGTGATCTGATCCTGATTTTTTTTGCTGAGATTAAGTGGTGTGGGTAGCACTAACTCCATCACTTACACAGATGGTGACTTGTTCCAAAGCAAGCCAGTGCTTGACTTTATTTGCACATTAATATAAACTTGTAAACCCAGATGTAATTTTGCTTTTTTTGCCTGTTGAATTCTGTGGGAAGAGCGAGCTGTAAGTTCACTGTTCTGAATTCCATTATACACCAGTTACTGGAAGGGGAGGAGAAGCACTGGAGGTCTAGAGTGGTTTGTTGCTTTAGGTAGTTGCTATTTCAGTCATTACTTGCAACTCAGTGTGCATAATCCTTGAGAAATTATTTCCTGGATCAATTTAAATCAAGGAGCACAACCATCTATTTCAGTTGAGGACAGCAGCCTTCATGTCTGAATTTAAACTGCAGGAGCAGACTGGCTAATAGCACTTGCTCTTCCTCTGCTGGCACCTTGTGCTGTTCCTGGAAAAGGACAGGATCTTCATCGTGGATAAAAATTGTGCTCTGGTCAGTGTGAATTTGGTGCTGTTTTCCTTGGTCTTCCCTGCCTTTCCTCCTGAGACTGGCTGAGTTCATAATGTCATGCTCATGTTCTGGGAAGGTGCCTGAAAAAATATTGTAACTCCATTTAGGACATGACCTGTATTTTTCTGGAATCCTTTTCTGTGGGTACATAGTTTAAACAGCATTTGACTGTTATGGTAATTATATTTAAACAGCAATTTCCTTGCCTGTTCTGCACTTGAAAGTTTTGTTAGTAAAAAGATGCTCCTAACACAGAGTGTTAAATTGGAGGTAAAAATTGAGGTTAGGTAAACTGACCTGTGAATAAGGAATTGATGAATGTGTGAGTGTACTATTGCTAACTTATAATTTTGTCCTCTAAAAATCCTGGTTTCTGCTCAAGGGTTTGGAAGCTGCTAAGTATGGAAGTAATTTTGGCTTGGGAACTACTGTATCCTTTAGCATGAATTATGTATATTGATCCAAAATAAGGAATTATTCCCTGATGTAATCCAGGGTCAAATGTTTGACCTGTACTGCATTTCTCCACATAACCAGCACTTACCAGGCTGATATTTCCTTGTTTTTCCAGATCAGTATTTTGTCTTCTTCATTCCTTGAGTTGCATTGTCAGTGAGAGAAACTTAATTCTGAAAGGAAAGCGATGAAAGTTTTCCCACCTGGAACCAGGAGGCAATTTCCATGGAGTTTTGGTGGAAAAATCTCCAAACATGACATCAATTTGGGCATGAGGGAGCTTCAGTCTGTTTTGTTGAACACAGTCTGCTTTAAATTCTTTTACAGGCATCAGTTTTTTTGGGTGAACTTTTACTGGGTGTGAGGTTACAGTGCTGATGAGTACTAAAGATGTGTTTATGGCTTACATTAGCAATGTATATCTCTACATCGCTGAGTGTGGTTTTATGGCTTCCCCTGAGTGGAATTATTACAGATATTGGGGAATAGAAGAGCATCCTTGTACTGTTGTGAAATCGTGGAAGGCCTTGATCTCCTTCCTAGCCTTTGTTAAGTTTTTCCATATGTGTATTAGTCAAACAGAAATGCTCTGCTGAGGTTGTGATGCTTCCAAAATACAGCACAGGGAATTTACATAGATGTGCTGCTTTCCACTAATCTACTTAAAAAGGATCTGTCCCATGCCAATAAAATGCTTTTGGAAATGAGAAGTGAGCAGTGCTGAAGTGGGCTGCTCCACCAGAACTGCGGCAGATTTGGGAAGTCAAAGTTCCAGTGACTTATCTGGTGATTGCTGGCAGTAGAAATCCCTAAGTTCACACACAATCCAAACCATTTTCAAGCTATATATGAGATTTTATCAAAATGAAAACGGAACGTTGTTAGCCAGTGGTTGTGGGTGGTGATGTTTTAAACTCTGGGAGATTTTATTCCAGTATTTTATCTGTTGGCTACAAACTCAGTCGACTGAAGAGTGTAATCTCTTCATCTTTTTCCTTGAGTCTTGAAGGGCAGAATTCATGCTATTCTTGGTCTCTTTACTAAGCCAGGGATTTATTTCTACTCAGGGAGTCTTGTGGTATCTTACCTAGGCTTGGTTAAAAGGCTGGAATTCAGATACCCTTGTGTGCTTAAATATTCTTATTGAGGATAATAATATGTACAATGAACACAGAGTATGAAATGAGTAAAAGAAACGGCATCAGATGATCTTATAATCACTGAGTTTGCTAATATCACTGGCATTTTAAGTTATTTTCTTATAAAAAAAGCAGATAGACATTAATTAAACTACATAGTAAAGATCTGTTTTAGTGATCTAACAGTTCTTAAATTTAAACCTAAAGTCAGTGCAGGGAGAGAACGAACCTTGGTAATTTTTCAAGCTTAGAAGATTCTCAGCATCACTTAGCAGTGAAATTGCATCTAAACTATAATCCCTAAATGTTGGGACAATTAGGCTGGTAATCACCTGTGATGCATGAACTTACTGTGGGTACCAACATAAGTAAATAAGCCTGAGTTTATTTTTTCTCCTGTTTGTCTTTCCCCTGTGCTAATACTGATATTCCCAGCCTGGGGCTGGGAGCTTTTGCCACCATGGATTTGAATCTCTCAGTGATACAGTCAAAAGTTTAATCCGTGATTTAGGGTTGAGTGTCACTGGAATAGAAGTTATTTACTGGGCTGTGGTAACTTGGAAATGACCTCCAGAGTTGCCAGGGGAGGGTTTAGATTGGATATCAAGAAGGGATTCTTCAGCAAAAGGGTCGTCCAGCCCTGACACAGCTGCCCAGAGCAGTGGTGGAGTCACCACTCCTGGGGGGATTTTAAAGACGTGTTGTCCTGGTTTAGGGG
>VRYO01002253.1:2594733-2718716 GCA_009812075.1 Sialia sialis | reverse complement strand
GGCACTTGGGGATGTGGTTTGGTGGTGGCCTTGGCAGTGCTGCTCTAATGGTTGGACTTGATCTTAGGGCTTTCCCAACCCCAAGTGGTTCTGTAACTTCCTGCACTACACTGCTGCAGTTTTAGTAACTATTGATACCATTCAGTCCCTGTCATGTCCCAAGGAAGAACTGATGAATGAAAAAAGTCTTTAAAAATCTTAACTAGATGGGGGGAGTAAAAAAAAAAATAGTACTTCCTGCCTTGCCTTACTGGAAATGTCTGTGACAGGGTCATTTAACATTTAAGAAACAGTTTAGTTGATTTGTCAGTGATGATAGGCAGCTTAAAAAGCAAAAACTTTTCATAGAAAAAAATTGAGAACCTGATTTTAATTGGGCTCTTTCTAGGCCAGAGCTAAGTATTGTCAGGTTTGTTGTCCAATATAGTCAGCTGTGATCTGATGAATAGATTTCTGTAAGATTTCTAAATTCTTCAATTTATTTTTGCAATGCTGTATTTACTAAGCTATTTCATTTTGATAGAAATAGATTTATAATATACTGGATAATAGTGTGAGACTGCTGAGGAGGAGGAGGAGTAAAATTGAGCAGCAAGTTGGCCAATCTCATGACATTATTATATTTAAAACTGTGCACTCCTGCACATGTTCTACTCAAACTTTGTTTTGCTATGCAAGAGGTTAAGAAATGCTGTGTTGTAAAAAAGCAACCCCAGAGCCTCCTACTTTTTTTCCCGAATGGCTGTACATAATAACTTCCCATTTTTACTGTGTTTCAGTCTAGACGTTTTCATGCCTTTACATTCTTCTGCCACTCTGAGCAGAGAACTTTTCCAGTGAGAAGGAGAGAAACTGTGGGAGAACCTAAAAAGTGTTTTTTTGAACTTGATTTAGGTGACAGCCACAGGTACCTGCAGGTTTTCAAACATTGCAGCCAGGTGTTTCAAAACCAGCACGGCTTGTAGTGAGTTATGGGAGTTGCAGGAGAAGAAAAAAATAAAAAACTGTAGTTCTTTCCAGATCCATTGGGTTTTTAGGTGGTAAGTCGTTTTCCCCCCTTTTTTTCTTGGTTAAGGCTGTGTGTACATTCCAGTGTCTAGGCTGGGCAGGATTATCTCTGTGGATGCTTTCTGCTGCCTGCTGTGAGGGTTCTGCATGTTTGGAATAGTTTGGTCCACCACGTCTTACAGTGGACTTAATGGAAATTCTAGTCTGTGTGTTCCAGTTGCTGTGTTCTGCCCAATCTCTTTTGGGATGGTTGTTGGAAAAACTGAAAGAACCATCACGTGGACAACCCTAGAGCAAGTATTTAGTCCATTTCCAGCCAGTCTGTGTTTTCCTAGCACTCCAAGTGCCTTTTTGCAGTGTAATGGTGTGGTAGCTCCATGGTTTTGAAGAAGAGTCTGAGTTCCAAGTCCTCTCAGTAAAGCCTATGCCCTTTCCTGCACAGCTGCTCTCTGAAGAGCCATGTGAATGTGCCAAGCAAAGAGAGTGTTTGGGATTTGTTTATTCTTAAAGACTCCTTCCTAAAGTCATGGATTTCCCTAATAGCAGCTCCATGAAAATATTTAGGTTAGATGCAAATTATAGCAGCCTTAAACCTAATTTGCAGTGTATTCTGCAAAGTCATCTTATTTCTCCCTTCTGCACTGGAGCAAAGCAAAACTCTCCCTTAGTGATTGTTGTGCCTGAACCCACAGAGCTCTTTGCATGGAGACATCTCTGTCATTCCAGCAGAGATCAACCAACAGCTGGCATAAAGAATATGATGATTTCTGGATTGGTGAAAGGAAAAATTACCTCCTTCCAGAAGTTGTGAGTCCAATGTCTGCCCGGGTAGTAAAGAGAAACTTGCACTGTGCTCTGCCAAGAGCTTTCTACATGGACCCATGCACTCTTTAGCAATAGGAATGCTTACAGTGAGGCTTAGCTGCTGATAGCTGTGCAGGCAGCCAGGTTAGAAAATGAGGCACACCAGGGCTGCCTCTGGAATTGCTTGTGGTGTTAATAAAATGGCCCCTCCTGCTCTGCTTCTCATAGCAGAGGTGCCACGTCATCTCATTTTTCAGTAATTTCTTTCCAGCGGGAAGGGGGGATTGGGAGTTCACTCCAGTGGGAACCCTTTGTCCCAATCCAACTGCTCATCTTTTAGTCTCAGCTGGTGCTGGTATGAGCTGATCTGACAAAAGGAGTTATTTATGCAAATCTTTATTATAGCTGCTGGTGCAGGGAGGGGGAGGATCCCTTGCGAGTGGGTGGGATGGTCCCTTTGGCAGTGTTGCAGATTGGTGCCAGACTTGATCTTGTATCCACAGCTGATGATGATAAGTTATCTCAAACCACGTTTAATGGGATGCTTTTTTTCTCAGGAAAAGCTTGCGTAAAACTGTTGGTACTTGTGGTAGCTCGAGGGCTTACAAATACCTCTTTTTTTTTTTTTTTTTTTTTTAATGTCTTTTGAAAATAGCATGGAAAGTCGTTGTGTTAATGGAATTTTCACTTCTCAGATTTTAATCTAGGTGTCATATCTGCAAAGCCTCCCTCCGGGTGCTGTGTAGGAGTTTTGTGATGTCCAGAAAAAGGGCTTTACGTGGAAAAAGACATCTGCTGTTAGGACATGCATTTGTTTGTTTCTTATTGCCTCATGGCTGGTGCAGTGCTTGAATTCCTCCAAGTCCATAAATTTTCCTAAACTGTTATGGTAAATCTGCTTTGTACACATGGACTTCTGTCTTCACTGTTCGTTTAATTTTAATAAATTAATAACCTATGTATTTTAAACATTTCTAACTCCATTGATACTGCTATCTTTATCCTTCACGTCTCTTTTTAGCCTTTATTTTGTGTGAGCTGCCTGTCCATTTTCGCTCTCTGTGGAACAGTTTTTATCTTGTCTAGCTATACTGATTGAGATCTTGCTTGATTGTGGCAAATCTTTGACGTGCAGAAGCAAACAAATCTACTTCTAAAAATAAGATATTTGGGATCTGTCCCAGGTACAAAATGCCTCTTTCCAGCTGGGCATTATCTGACCATGCAGCAGTGCCAATTCCTGCGAGTGTTGCTCAACGTATGAAGAGTTTATTGTCTAATGTTTAAACAAATGTAATGGAATCATAAATAAAATTTATTCCGTAGGGTAACTTGTCTTCTTGTGTTCCAGGATTAGGATAAAGTTCCATAAAGGAGGAAAGCCATACAGCATTATCTAGTTTTATCTGCCTTTGTATCCCTAAAGTATTTAATATAAGATACATATCTTTAAGTTTAGCATTTTTTTTTTCTCTCCAGATACTAAGAGGTATTAAAAATTCACTAAATACCATGTCTTGCCTGTGGCATGATACAGGAGACTGCAGGTGATTCTTCTCAAAAGCATCTTGTGGTTTCTAATGGTGACTTAGCTTTCAGACTGGCAGCTTTTATTAGAAATTTGTGTCTCAGTTCCCAAATTCTTCCCTTTGCTTAGAGCGGTTTGTTTTGTCCCAGCTGAAATTAAAGACAGGGCCAGGTTTTCTCTCGGAATTGAGCCTCTTTGCACTGCAGATGATGTTCTTAGCTGGATGTTGAATTGTGCAGAGCCATGTTTTTTGTGTTTGATTGGGTTGGAATAGAGGGCGGTGCTGTTGCATCGCGTTTTCCCAAGTGGGGATGGGTGAATAAAGCTGTGTTAATAAATGCCGTGCTGTGATGGGAAGCAGCTAAAAGGAGGGGGAACTTCACTTTTATTCCTGCACTGTGTGAAAATCTGGAGGTGTTCTCCAAGCCTATGGATAGACACAGCTCTCAAGAGTGTTCAGATTTAAGAGGCCACCCTGGTGTGGCTGCTGGCCTGTCCCTTGTCCCATCATGGGACTGCCTGGATATTGTTGCCACTGCCGTGATTTTGGGCTGCCCAGTGTGGAAAAAGCCAGCAAATTTCTGTCTGCTAATGCTCAACCTCTGACTTAACCTCTTTCCCTTCGGAGCTTTCCTTGGAGTGCTTTTTCCTCCAGCCCTTTGTAGTAATCCAGATGCTCGTGTTCTTTTCCTCCTACACAGCAGATGGAGATGGCAGAAGCTTTTTGATGACTGTTTCCTTCATTTTACATAAGTTTTGTGAGCTGATGAGTTGGAAGTGGTGGAGCTCACAAGCCCTGTCCAGCAGGTGGTGCATTGTCACCTTGCCAATAATTATATATATTTTAGGGATTTTTACTTTTTTTTTTTTTGTTTTGTTTTTTTTTTTTTTTTAGTTTAATCTGGGATGTGAGCTTTACTGCATTGTTATAAAAGAGAAAGCAGATGTGTCATGTAACTGTCATGATGACTCTGTTTCATTTTAGCCAAAACCCAGCTATTTTGGATTTATTAAATACCTAAGTATTGTGCTATTTCAAAGTGGAGAAAGCAACTCACTTTTGCTGGTTGAAGAGTTGAATTTCTGGGTTTTTTTATGTGTTCTTCTGGGCTTGTAGCTCATGAAAAATGTTTTTAAAAATTTGGCGTGACTTGGGTGGTCATCTTTCTAAGCTCTAGGAAAACTCTGTCTCCCTTCAAGTATTGCCTATCTACGAAAAGACAGTTTTTGGCTTACTAACCCTCTAACTGCTCATCATTTCAACCTTATTGAAAAGTTCTTACCCTACTAAGGTGTGTAAGCCCATTTTTCCCACTCCATTACGGACTTAGGCCTAGGTAAATTAATCTGTTTTACAACTATTTCACAATTTGATTTTTTTTTTTTAATTTCACAACTTGGAGCTCTGTTTCACAACCACAAAGCTTGAAGGCGTATTTTAATGGGTCCTGTGAAATAGTAATGTAGAACATCTTTAATAAAGGGGTAGAACCTGAGTCTGTACCTAATGATTTAGGTAGTTGCATGAGAATGTTACTGATCTGGATGTACAACACATTTATTGGAGATGTAAAATATGCAGTTTAAATTACTTTTGGCTTCTTGTTTCTTAGGAATATCTTGGTGGATAGGCCAAATGATCAATCCTCAAGATGGTCTTCAGAAAGCAATTATCCTCCCCAGGTAAGCTCCTGAATCTGTGCTGCTCTACAATTTAAGATGTACTGGGGGTTTTATTTTAAATGTGGGCTGCTGCTATTGACATATTTATTGGCTTCTTTCTCTGAGTAAAATGCAGGCTGTTGGTGCATGAGATATTTACATTTCTAGCAATTTGTGATCCTTCTAGAAGCGCTTCATTGCGGGGGAAGTTTCAGGTTTCCTCCTTGGCAGTCGTGGTCGTGCTGGAAATAATCAAACCTTATGGTGAGATTAAGCTGCTAATGAGGCGTGCAGGTCCCCCTTTGTCAGCACTACTGGAGGCTGTTGTAGGTTCTTGGCCTTGAATGCCAGATCTAAGGAGCTGCTGTTTGTTTCTCCTTACAGCACGTTCAGAAATGTGGCCTCTGGTTAGAGAATGTTACTTCTTCTGCTGGTTAAGCACCTTATTAAAATAAGATTTCTATTGATTTTAGCATCTAATTTGCATTCTCACTATTATTAAAGCTGGTAGATTATCCAGAATATGCTTTTCCACTTTTTTTTTCTCCAATGAATGTTATCCTTCTCTCTGTGTTAGATCTGTACCTTAATATTCTGATATGGTTTGATATGTCTCTTATGTTGCTTGTTTTCAAATCTTTGTTTAAAGCACCGATGCACAGCAGTGTCTTGCACAGTGCAAAGTTCTGCCTTTCTCCTTATTTAATCCAAGTATTCCTCATCAGTGAAATCTCACAGGATTTTTCTCCAGGCAAATCTTGCTGCTTTGTCTTGGACTTGTGTTAAAAATCCAGAGTTTGCCACTGGTGGCTCCCTAGAGCAGGAGGTCATCTGCTGCAGCTGAAGAGTTTTCACCTGGATTTTCTGATCAATCCTTCTGTCATTGTGTCTCCAAAATTAGGTTTTTGGGTTTTTTAGAGGAGAAGGAAAGGTATTCTTTGTATTACACTAATGTGTTCCTTCAACTTGATTGTGAAGACTGATATTGATCCTCTTGATGCCTCTGTGCATCTACTGCTCTTTGAATTTGATTATTTTACTTATTTATATTTTGATAAACAATGTGGGATTTTAATCCATAGCTTGAAGCAGTTTAGTCTATCGAGGAACTATGGATTGCAGAGTAATGGGTATTGAGCATGGATTATATCCTAGCCTGTGTGCCATCCTTTACTTTCTTTCATGCAGGAGGCAGATGTTTTTCTTGGCTTTTCTTGAGCCAACCCAAGGCAGGGTTGGCTCATGGTGTGTCTTTGGACTGGGTTTTTTATCTGACATGTGCTCTTAGTTGTTGCTTAAATTCACTCTTTAATTTTCTGAGCCATCCTGAACATTCAGTCTTCTTAAAAATCGGATTCTGGAATGGAAATGCACCTCTTGTAAGTGTATGCTTTAGAATATTCCCAATTTATACTTAAGTCTGACAAGGAGTGATGCAGGTTATACTCAGACATGTAGATTGAGCAGGGATTAATTAGAGTGGCAGACTTCTGTACAAACCACATGGGCTTGTTAAAGAGATGTCTTCCAAAAATTTCACGTGTATGAGTCGTGACCTGAATGGAGATACTGTTGCAGAATGACTTGACTCCAACCCTGGAGAATTGAGCACTGCTCTGCATGCTAAGCAAGGCATTTAACCACAACTTCTTGGTAGGAGAGAGATGAATTAACACTGGCATTATCTACCTGTGTAGATATATTAAGTATCCAGAATTAAAGCCTGGTATGCAAAATAAAATTAATAAATAAGGCCTCATGTGGTACCTGACATTGGCAAGACAATATTTGAGTTTTATTCTATTCCTTGAAGACAAAACTTCCAGAAAACCTGACTGGAAAAGACCATGTTGCATCCTCTTGCTTGAATCCTTGTATCTAATAATGAATATAAAGTACTGTGTAGTTGCTGGTGTGTTCAGCAAGCCCAATCCTGAGCACCGAGTAAGAGAAATGATGTATTTGCAGTGCCTTTATCCTATATAAAGTACTATATATACTGTATACTGCAGCTAATTCTCATGTTTCTAATCTGAGTATTTAATTATTCATGTTAAGCATTTTTTACAGTTTAATTTCTGTGTTGAATAATTAGCTGGAAAGAGGAAGTGGGGAATTAAAATCTGCAGAAGTGTGCTGTGTGCAAAGAGTGCAGTTTTTGTTATTTCTGTGTGTATAGAAGCAGTTCCTATTTGTGTTGTCTCATGCTTGAGAGATGAAAGAACTCCAGATTTGGTTGCATTTTGATCAAAATAGTTCTTGTACCTTGTCCATTGAAAGACTGCCAAATTAAATGCAGGAAAAACATTTATATAGGTGTTCTGCTTCCTTGGTTTTTTTCCCAGTGACTGAAGTTCTTACAGCAGAATCTTAGCTTGGAAAACTTCAGTTGAAACACTGGATGAATGAAATAAAAATGTACTGAAGAGAGAATCTGGGAAAAAATCAAGTTGAATCGTACATATTCCTAAAAATGTTGATTGATACGCATGCCTTCTAATGTCTGGAATAGATATGATGGATCCTATAGAAAATGAAGCTGGAAGGCATTTTATAGGTGTTGTGTTGGCAGCTCCTCAGTTAAAAACTGGTCACTCGTGCAGTGACGCACTTGCTGAAGTGTGTGGGTGGCCATAATGGTCCGGACAGGAAGCGAACTAAAACTCAGGGAAATAAAGCTCTCCTTGTTCCCAACTTTATTAGCTGAAGCCAGGGTTAAGGCACAGCACAAGGACTGATGTCCAGCGTGCTCAATGTGAGATATTTTAATAAGCTCTGCAGCCCTGATCGCTCGTGTTTGTCTCCTCAGTGCCTCACTTTAATGCCAGGGTTTAGCAATTCCCTGCTGAGGTGATAATGCTGTGCTGGCTTAGAGGTAAAAATATGAGTGAGTCCCTAAACAAAGGTTTATTCCCTTCCTTCATTGACTGAAACAAAACCTTTCCTGATACCTGTCTTTTTTTCAGAGCACGTATCAGAAGAACATAGGTAAAAAACATCAAGGTGTGTTTAGAGCCTCAATGAAAGAGCAGCAAATGTGCTGAAGTCCATACCAAACCTTTTTGAAGAGGGAAAGAAAATGAAAGTGGAAGTGTAGCCACTTGAAATGCTGCCACGTGACTATATTTAGTAAAGGGGTTTCCTGGCTTCATGGGTATGGTAGAGTTAAATAATTCTCGTGGCCATGAAAGCCACCAGTTGGTTATGAATGAGTGCCAGTGAAAGGAAATACATCTGACAGCTGTTTTTCTGTTTATTAAACTAGATATCTTTCTTGAGTCTTGAAATAGATGACCCAGAAATTATATATTTAATAACAAACCTGTTATGTAGTAACCTATTCAGGCAGGAGAGGGCTGATGGTTCTATTTTTAATTCCGTTCTCAGCTTACATTGGAAGTGTGAAGCAATGAGGCTGGTGATGCTGAGGACCACAGCTCTGTCAGAAAGGCTCATCCTGATGATTGCAGCGATGGTCTGATGTGGAAGACTGTGCAGAGCATTTAATTCCCCCGAGTGGCTTGATTAACAACATATAGAAAAAAAGCATAGATTTTTATTTAGCCACCAACTTAATTGCAAGAGCAGTCGAGATGTTTGTGTTGTGGACAAAGGCAGCCCTTGTTATTTTGTGGGTTTTATTTTTACATGCAATACAAGTTTCACTGTTCCCTAATTAAAAAAAAAAAAACAACAACTTGAGCAGAACTGGTTAAAGAAATTGATATAAGACAGTGTGACTCTAATTGTACAGCTTGTATAGTGCAGTTTGGAATCTGGTTCAGCATATTTGATCACAGAATTAATCAGGTTGGAATAGACCTCTGAGTCCAGCCTTTGACCAGTCACCACCTTCTCAGAGCTAGGGTCCAGTTAAATGCCACATCCAGTTGTTTCTTGGACACCTTCAGGGATGGTGACTCTGCCACCTCCTCCCTGGGCAGCTCATTCCAGTGGTGTGGAGGTGTGAATTTTGAACAGTTGAAGATCATATGCACATACAGTTAGTGATGGTGTCCAAATGATTGGTTTCAGTTTTGCATCTGAAGACCAGTTTTCCTCTGATTTCCATCCTGCTGTGTAGATTGTATCAGGAATTAATTTAAAGGACATTAATAAAATTTACACTCTGTTGTGTGATGCAGCAGCCTGCATATGGTTGTCATCAAGTGGTAGCACATACCAGAGCTTCAAAAAAGTTTGGAATTTGCTGCAGCTCCCAGTGTAACAAGGCTGGGCTTGTTTTGTTGTTTTTGGTGGTGTTTTTTGGGGGGGTTGCTCTGTAAGCTGCTGTTGGGGTACTAAAGTGCTATATGTGACTTAGTCTGCTCTTTTTGCATATGTACTTAGAAATGTGTTGAATCAGAAACCAGAAGTTTTCCTCTTCTAGTATTTTGTAGCATCTTTTTTGTTAGTGTTGTGATTTGAGGCCTAACAACTGGGCTGAGGTTTTTGCTCAGTCATGCCAATTAGCATCTGTGTGCCATGTTCTAATGCACAAACACTTCAGTTATAATTTGGATTTTTGGAATACTGCATGAATACCTCGACATTAAATGCGCTGATGTTGCTCACAGCAATAAAATGGAGAAGTGTCAAATATCTTGGTGTATTTGCCTGAAATCTCATAGACTTGTTCTCTCCAGGTTGAATAAATCACTTGATCCTACAGACACTTCTGTCACATCTTTTAGAGCTACAGAGAATAGTCTGTCACAGCTAAAATCCTGGTAGCAGTCCAAAAATATCCATGCAGCCAGCTGTTAGCAGCTCTAGAGGCAGTGTGTTTTTTCAACATCAGTGGAATTCATGGCTGGTACCCACACAGTGGCAATGGTGTGTGTTTGTATAGAAACTCAAAAGATACATCTCTGTATTTTTACATTTATCATTGAATTACAGAGTAATTTGCATTAGAAGGGTCCTTAAACATCTCATTCCAAGCCCCCTGTCATGGGCAAGGGCACCTTCCACTAGACCAGGTTGTTCCAAGTCCTGTCCAACCTGGCCTTGGACACTTCCGGGGATGGGAAATCCACAGGGTCTCGCCACCCTCACAGTAAAGAATTTATTCCTAACAGCTAATCTAAATTTATCTTTTAAAGTCTTTCAGTTTGATGTGTGTCTATGCATTATAAACCAGAAAAACACATCTCTAGGTGCAGGGTTTTGTAGCAAATCTGTCCTTTGTTTCCATATCAATCAGCAGACAATTCACAAAAAAAGGTTGAGTTTAGCTTTTGTGCTTCTATTTTTGTAAGGTCTGCATGACTCAGCAGGTGGTGGGATGTGTGGAAGTGGGAAGGAGGGCAGCAGAGTTCCCTCTCTATCTGTAGGGTTAAGAAATCACTTCTGGCCATGTGGAGTAAATTGCTGTGTCTTGCTCCCTTCCAGGCATAAAGGATTTAACTGCAGTCCTGCTTTTCTCTCCCTTAATTTAGGGTAAGAATTGAATAATGCAGGATGACGTTTGTGCCAAGTTTTTGCAAATCTTGTGTGGTACTTGAGAAAGTATGTGTTCATGGCCCAGGCATTAGGTTTGGGATTCCAGCAGGATTAGGAATTGCAATTGTTGGTAGTGCTGGCTTCACTTTTCCAGCTTTGGGAGAAATCTGCAGGGAAGATATGATGGTGTAGGAGGAGTTCTTAGACATTGTGTACTGTCTGTTCTGTATGGGAATTTTGGCAGCGGGCTGTGCCATGTATCAAGTGCTGCCTTGCTCATTAAAGGACCATCCTTTTGCTCATCCTTTCCTTTCTTCTGCTTTAGAAAATTCGTTTTCTCAATAGAATTTTAGTGGGTTTTTTTTCCCTGAAGTTTAGGAGTTACTTTGAGACAACAGCATGGCTTGCTGCTGCATGAACAGTGAATTCTGACATTTAGATGTTCTTCACAAAACTAGAACTTTTTCATTAAAAGTATTTGGAAAAGCACCAAAGCATTCTTCTGTTGTACCCTCACAGTGCTGATACTGGTTTATTTTCTTCATTTGGAAAATTTGAGATGCTGGAAATATCTTTGACAGTAGATCTGCTGTTAGTACCTATCGAGTCTTCATCCTCATCTGTAACTGCTTTATGTACAAGTATTTTTCTTAAGCTGAGCTTTTTGTAAATGTAGTAAGAACCAGATGTTGAGGTCATACCTTTATTGATTATAACTTTATCCTGATGCTCTCCAAAACAAAGTCAGTACTGCTCCTAGATTGAGAATTATTTGCTTTATATGGCTGAGACGAAAAAAAAAACCAAAACTGAGAACTAAATGAATGAGCAAGTCTTTGCTGCTGCTCTCCCCAAAGTTGCCTTTCTAGGGTAAGATTGCCCTACTGGTGGAGTTGTCTAGGACAGTAGGTACTATCCTAAGATGTTTAACACAGGATGTACTACTCAGTCTTCACTCAGGATCTACCGAAAGCAGCCACACACATGAAAATTACTGCTTGATGTCGATGAAAGACCAAAACTGAGGCATCATGTCTGGCTTGGCAGTGCTGCTGCTTGGAGGACAGGGCCACCAGCAGTGCCTGTGGTGGGAGGTGTCCTACAACTTGGTGATCTGCTTTGCTGGAGTCCTGATGACAGGGTTTTGTAACAAAATCCAGCACGATGAGTAATTGTCATTCTGTGCTTTGCCTCTGTGGTGCACTGCTTATTTCTGAGAAATCAGGGAAGAGAGCGAAACACATTGTTTTCAGATATATAACTCGATGTCTTCTGCAAAACAGGTTGTCTCCAGACTTGCCCCAGGAGCTGTTTGGTAGGAGAAGGTGCTCTGTGGTCCCTGATGAGTGGTGCAAGTGCTTCCCTGCACCTGCTTTCCCATGAGAGGAGTTCTTTTCCTTCAGCAGTGCTGGTGAAGCTGGTTGCTGTGGCCTGAGTATAATCAGACTACTCATGCACAGATTGGGTCCAGTCAGTGTGAGAGGGGAGCAAATGTTCACAAGGGAGAGCATTTCCATCATTTTCCATGTGAAGCTGCTTTTCTGTCATTAAGTGGCTCAGGATTATTTGGGATGGTTAATAAGCAGTTGGTTCCTGTGTTCGCCACACACCAAACTTTGTGTTCAGTGGTTAAACAGCATCAGCCCAGAGAGGAGAAGTAATTTGATGTTCTCTTAGCATGTGGAACATACTGTATTTATCTAATTGTGTATTCAGTTTAGGTTTCATTTCAGGCTGTAGTGGGCGTTTGAATCTTCACTCTCTGGGGTTTGATCCTGTTTGCCAGATTTCAGGAAGCTTTGTGTCCAACTTAAAGGAATGTATGTAAGCTCTGAATAGAATTGCTAGGCGTAAGTAGTTCAACCAATTTTTTTTCCTAGATAAACTGATTTGAAAATAATATTTTTTAAAAACCTTTCCTTCATTCCAAGACCAGATTAAAAAAAAACAGAATGGGGAGGTTTCACCTTCACTTTCATTCTCTGACTTTGTAAACTGAATATTTGGAGGCTGTAATGTTTCTCCCTTAGCATGTTTTGCAGCCTTGGCTTTAATATTCAAACTCACTCTTTTCTCTTCCACAGTATTTGATTCTGAAGCTTGAAAGACCTGCCATAGTCCAGAGCATCACATTTGGCAAATACGAGAAAACGCATGTCTGCAATTTAAAGAAGTTCAAAGTCTTTGGTGGGATGAATGAGGAGAATATGACAGATCTCTTATCCAGGTAAGACATGATTCCATCAGCTCTGGGAATCATAAAGGCTGGACAAAAATGCTCTTCTCCCTTGTCTCCCCAGCAGTGGGGCAGAGCTGTGGGTGTGCCCCTGCCATTGGCTGCCCTCGTGTTTGTGGTCAGGTCAGAGAGCAGCAATCCCAACGCTCACTCCAGGAGCCTTCCTTATCCTGCTCTAACCACAGAGGGTTTGTGGAGCGAGAGCTCTTGGGGATTTAGAAGAGTTGGGCACTGGGTGCAGCGTTGCTGGATTGCAATTCCTTCCTTCCATGTGCTTGAGGCACAGGAGAAATGGTTCCCTGGGTGTAGGGCACTTTGAAGTAACTTTCAAAAACCTAAGTAACCTCCCCGTGTCAAAACCCTCATTGCAGCCATGAAGATCTGAACTAGTCAGCTGCTCTGCCTTTTTCACATGGGTTAATAAATCAAACAGGCAAGTGGAAACCTGCATTTTCCTTTGTTTAGTTGGATTTGGTAGAGTTGTAGTGTTAGGAGCTAAAAGAAGAACCTTTTGGCTGTTCAGGTTAGCCAGAACTTCAGAGTAGTTGCTAAAGTCAATTTTCAAGGGCCTTTTAAGGAGTGTGCTGTTTGAGAAAGAAAAGGAAATGAGAATTAAAATCCAGGAGTACAAGAGAAAAGTGTGGCAAGGACCTCTGTATTTTGGGAGGCCTACAGAAGAGAAGTCCATCTCCAGGGAATGTATGGGGTTGATCATCTGTAGTCAAGCAGAGTAGCCATGGACAAACATGGGAAATTCCATGTTGCAGGTATCATTCAAGACCATATAGAATCTATTCACAGCCCTTCCCACACTTTTACCCTCTTTAAATAGATCAGTCTTGAAATTTATTGCTGTTACAATTGTGGGGGAAGAGATCTTTTCATATCCTAGTAATTATTGGCATTTAATATCTTTTCCCTTCTGCTGAAGTTCAATCAAAATCCTCATTTTGGGACCTGTACTTGTATTTTCCATAAAAATCGACTTAAGATTTTTGATAAATTATACTAAACATTTGATACTTTTAGAAAACAATGCCCATAAATGAATCACAAAGCACTTTGTCAGGGTGATAATTTTGAGATCCGATCCATCTCCCTCTTGAGAATGGAAGAGTGCAGTTCAGCACATCAGGAGCTGAAGTCTCAGGGTTCCAGGTGCAGAGGAGCAGCACTGATCCAAAGCCAATTCCCTCCCAAAATCCCAGTGTTGCCTCCCAGGGAGGCACAGGTAGGTGGAGAGCAGCCCAGGCCTCGGTCCAGCACGTGTACTGATGATTCAGAGTGGTGTGAAACAAGCTGCGTGTTTCAGGCATGACCTAGATTGCATTTATTAGCTAGTTCTAAAATACAAGGTAAGATTTAGTAACCTTATTTATTTTTTCCCACAGTGGCTTAAAGAATGATTATAACAAAGAAACATTCACCTTGAAGCATAAAATTGATGAACAGATGTTCCCCTGTCGATTCATTAAGATAGGTAAATGCATTTTTTCAGCATTCTGAGTAGAAAATAATCTCTTCTGATACTTGTGCCTGTCTTGGCACTTGTGACTTCATTGTACTCAGGCAAAGTAACCACAATAGCTGTTCCATTTCATCATCTTCTAGGCTGGTTAGATTGGAACACAGTGAAGTCCTGTTAATAAGAAATAGTAGCTTCATAATTTAGATCCTGGGGAGTGAACGCAAAATAGAGCAATTTTCAGAAATACAGCTGTTGAGTCAACTAATTGTGGGAGAAGCTGCTTACTGTCCTCCTATGAATTGCTATATAGAGCTTTAAATAAATAACTAAGCTAAATGCTAGTGAAAGTTTCAGTCTGAAAAAGCTTGAAAAGTTTCATTCTCAAACATGCTCACAACACATAAAGCAACAGCAGAAGCCTCCCTTGTTCTCTCCCTGCTGCTCTTCCCACCATGTCTCACTCACCTCTGGCTAAGGATGACACCCAGGGGCAGGGAAGGGTTGTACCCCCTGATGTCTGGTTTGGCTGGGGCAGGGGATAAGGAGGTGCTCCCAAAGGCCAGGTACTGGGAGATGTGATGGGAGCAGGTGAGGATATCTTTTCCTTGCTTTCTGCAGGCCAGAGAGAACAAGAGCCTTACAGTTGCTGGATTTAGTCCAAGGATTTGGAGCCTTTCAGCTTGCTCAGTAAATTTATCTTTCCCTTCCTACCTACTGAGATAGTACAAGAATGACTGGGTTTAAACTAGCTGTTTAAGGTTAAAAATAGAGCAAGGAGGTAGTTGCTGAAAAATGAGAAAAGATCCTGTTGGCTAATTTAGATGAATTTAGGAGTGTTTTGATGTGTTGGGTAATTCCTTTGCCAAGACTCTGATGATAGTGGCTGTGTAGGAGCTCCCCTCGGAGCCCTTTGCTCCAGTGTGTTCTTTCTGAATCTCCTCATGTTTGTCAGGCACTGAAAGCTTCAGGCTGGGAATCCAATAATCATTTGTGGGGTTTCCTGTTCTTAGAGAAGCAGAGGTTTTGGTTGTTCACTGGGCTGGTTTCTGGCTGCTGCTTTTGGAAGCAACTGTAGTGCTTGGCTTTAGGAAACCTCAAGAGTAGCAGAGGAATCAAGTTAAAGGTTGACTACATCAGGGAAGTTAAATGAATTTTTAAAAACTTTATTTTTTTTAAAATATTCTGAAGCTTCCAGCATTAAGCTTTTGGGAGATTATTTTTCAGTGGCTAAAAACCAGCAAGTAGTTCCTGGAGGGCTAAAGGGGCCATTGGAAAGATTTCTGGCTGCTTCTTTGAATGTGTAAATTGTATTCCAGGAAAGTGTGTTCTGATGAAATGAAGTGTAGCTGTGAGTTGAAACTTGTTATGAATGTGAAACGCTGATTAATTTCTATTACCAGGATGCTTTCCTCTGAAATTACATGAGTACCTTGTTTTCTTGGGATGCAATCTTCATGTAGCATTTTTCACAGGGGCATGTGGTGATAGGGCAAGAGGAAATGGCCTTATCTGAAAGAAGGTAGATTTAGATTAAATATGAGGAAATTCCTGATTGTGAGGTTGGGGAGGCCCTGGCACAGGTTGCCCAGAGAAGCTGTGGCTGCCCCTGGAATCCCTGGAAGTGCCCAAGATCAGAATGGATGGGGCTTGGAGCAGCCTGGGATATTGGAAGGTGTCTCTGTCCACCTCAGGAGGATGAAGTTGGATGCTCTTTCAGGTCCCTTCCCACCCAAACCATTCCATGACTAAACTTTATTATCTATATTAATATTAGGTTTGCATTGCTCACTGGTTATGGTTTGAGTGTTCCTTTATCTATAGCCTTTCATTTCCTGAAGCTGTCTTCCATGAAGAAGTTCCCATGTTGAGACAGGACTGGAAATGATCTTTTCACCCAAACCTATGAAAGCCTGTGGTTGATGGCTTGTGTCATTTTGTTGATGAAGTTGTGAGCGCACTTTTTGCTGTGAAACAACTGCAAAACACTGTTACGAAATTCTGTTATTTTTCAGATTCACAGCTTGAAAATGTTTTGAGTTTGTTAAAATTTCCAAGCTGCTAGCCAAAGTAACTCAAAATTTCAAGCACCGTGCTGTGTTCCTTGTAACAGTGCCAGGAAAGGAGGCCAAAATCTGCCCTTTGGACTCTTGGGGACTGACACGGCGAAATCCCACTATCAGTGAGGTTTGGGTTTGGGGATTCACAGCACTTGCACCAGGAATTGGCTTTATGATCCCACAGATGAGCAGAGGGACCTACAACAGCGCTGTCAATAACGCAGCAGTGGGGTTTATATGGGGGCACAGGGCAGGAGGAGCCATGGGGAGATCTGGGAGAGGGGAAAGTTCCTGCTCCAGCCTCCATTGCTCACGTATCAGAGGAATGTTCAGGCTCATAAAACGAAGAAAGAATAACATCTCTCATTCTGTCAAGAAAAGCCTTGCACTTCTGTTAGTTTAATAACTTCAGCTTTAGTTCCTGAGCACTGAAATGCCCCATTGTGCAGGCTTTTGACCTACTTGACAGATAATTTTTACATTTCATGTAGCACCTCATTAAAGAACTGAAGAGAGAGAAGATATTTATCTGGACAAAGTATCGAAGAATTATCTTTGTCATGTCTGAGAGCTTTGTTTCTGGCTCTGTTCTCATATTCCTCCAAGCAGAGATTTTTCTGTGCTGTGTCCTTGAAAGCAGAAGGTGTAAAGACTGATTGCCATGAAAGAACTTGAAAAATGCCAGGTGTAATTCTCACTGCAGTTTGTTACTAGCATGGGATTTGGTAACTAGGCTTTGGTGGAACATAAACAAGGGATACTTTTCAAATTGATATTTTCTTCATTTTTGCAAGCATACCTGTATGTCTGCCTATAGATGAGGGACACAGAAATTAGCTTGAGAGAGGTATTTAAAATTGCTGTGTTTAATGCATTTACTATTGCCTTCTCTACTATATAGTTGCAGTCCTTGTCTAGGCATAACTATCATTGAGAAGTATCCCCTAAAATCATCCTTGTATGGATTAAGAAGTGTTTAAGTGACTCAAATACCTTCTGTTTCTCAGAAGAATATTGATTTTTTTTATTTTTTTTTTAAATATATTTTTCCTCTGCTGAGCTCCTCTCACTGTGGAGTGACAATTCAACTGTTCTGAGCAGTTACACCTTTTGGGATGGATTTTGGGATGGATTACTATGGTACCTGCAGGAAAAAAACATGGTGAGGTGGCTTTATGATAAAAAAGTGAGGGAAGTATTTATCTTTAGGCTTTCAACATCTTTGATTGTAGTGATTTTCCATCTCAAAGGTGTGCAGAAAAAAGTGTTTCCATGCTACACTTAGTGCCTCCTCTTTCCAGGTATGTCAGATTGTGGGTGCTCTAAAAGGAGATTTTTTCTGAAGATCTGAGCACTCCTGTGGAGGACCTCAAGAAAGAGAGGGCAGAAGAAAGGGTGAGAGGTGTCTCCTGGGAGTCAGGAAAGAGGTTCAAAAATGGAGAGATATCAGAATCTGATCCATCAGAACACTTCAGCTTGCCTAACTGGGATAGAAATCACATTTCAGTCCCAACCTTCATCTTTGTTTCTTTTCCTCTCCCATGGAGTCATTTACAAAGATCAGGTTCAGTGTTCTCTGCTTGTGCAGTGCTGGGGAAGTGGTTGCCTTGCCTTCCCTGTACAGCTTAACATGCTTTCCTTAGAAAAGATGATTGCACCATGAAAATCTTGCTGGTGAAATTACCATTTCTGGTGTTTTGTGTTTTCCTGTTGGTAAAAAAGGCTGTTGGAAGCTCTGAGTTAACTGTGGGAAGGACAAACATCAGTAAGTTGATGGCTTTGCTTTTTCTCGTGGTGAGAGCTGCCCCAGATTCTTGTGTACATCCCAATAACTTCTTAGGGATTGTAGTTGGCGTCAGAGAGGAGAGTGAATTGTTAATTTTCTTCTGGGAGAAGTTAATGTAAGTTCTGAGGAGAATTGCTGAAAAGAAATAGAAGTGGATAGAGAAGGTGGTAATACTTCAGTCTGGAATTTGGCCTCAGGTTTACCATCAGGAAATGAATGGTCTTGGCCCATTTGAGGTGGTCTGTGGTTTTTGTTGACTGTTTCAGTTCAGTGAGCTGATGGATAGACTTTGGTGTTTATAGCTGACCAAATGCCAAATTTAACCTCAGTTTGATGTGGTCTTTGTGTTCAGGTCTGAGGACAGACCAAAGGTGTTGCCCTTAGATGTGGTATTTTGTCAGACTGCTGCAGTGATGGGTAGGGTATCCAGGACCCAACTTGAATTCATCAGCAGTTGTGTTTTATGGTGTTAAGTTACCTTATTGGGCAGCACTCAGCTCGTGCAGGGGATGAAAGTCAGCAAGAAGGAAATTTCCTGGGCAGAGTGTGGCATGTGGGTGAGAGACAGGTGACTCTTGGCTTTTCTGACCACTTCATTTCTCTCTTCTCTCCACAAACATGCACCTACAAGGAACTGCTCTGAAAGCATCACACTGTGTGCTTAATAATCAAGTTGGAAAAAAAAAAGTTTGAAAAGATGATTTGAAATTAATCAAAATTAATCAAAAGCATAGAAATTAATATCCCTATTCTTAGGGATATTGAAATCAGTTAAGAGTTGCATATACAAAGTCTCTTTGGATCTTGACTATTCCCAGAAGATATTTTGAGTCTTTAGCAATAGGTTTGTAAATACACCCTCTAAAACTTAGAAAATCATGTGTTTGATCATGTGCCTTGTGCCCAAACATATTGCAGACAATCATAGATGTCGTTTGTTTGAAGTATAAATACTTAAGAACCTGTAAGAGCTCAAGAACAACTTTATGATGAGTTTGGGGTTTTTATTTCCTCAAGGAGTAGGTCAGAAAAACACAAGTTCAACAGGTTAATCTCAGTGGTATTTCATGGTGGTTTGAAAGACAACAAGCAATTTCTTAGTGGCAAAAATAGTGCAAGGGAGGAGGTAGTGGACTCCTTGCTGTTGCTGGTAACTGCTCATTCAACTTTAATACTGTCTTTTCCTGTTTATCAGTTACAGTCAAATGAAAAGGAAACAAAAGTATTTGAAATGAAACCACTTGATTTCAGTGCAGTTTTAAGGAGTCAGAGTTCACACACAAGTTTTCTGGGAGATGGAGTTGCTTCAAAAAGCAGAACCAGGTCTTCACTTGCAGATTAACTACAAAATCAGTGCAAGGCCACAGATGTTTAACCCGGAGTGATAGAGGAGTCGTAGGTGAGAGGCTGTAGTGTGTTTCATGGGTCTTTTAATATTTCAAGTCCATTTGTTCCAATATTCAGTTAAAGTAGTATCAGCAAGAAAACTGCACAGATTAAAGCTTTAAAAAAATAATGTTTTTAAATTAGAAACTGACAGTTATCCCTCCCTCGCTCCTCCACAACTCGCAGATGTTACTAATTTTGTAAAATTTAAAATACCCAAGCTTCTTGTCTTCACTATTAGGGAAAATAATTGTTGCTGACAAATGGGGAAATAAATGTACTATGAGGAGCAAATACTGTTGCTAGTATGCTCGTGATTCCCATCCTTGTCAAAGCTTGTTGCCTCTTGGAGCTGTTTTAATGATAGTGTTTTTGCTCTTCTGCTTAAAGCAAGCTTCTGCTTTGTAATGATCGGCTGTGTTCGTGTTGCTCAGCACAGGTTGCTTTAAATGACAAATTTGAACATGATGTATTTGGTAATTTTCCTAAGCTGTGTTAAATGAGCTAGAACTTAAGTCAGAAGCACTGAATTTTGTGTAAACTTTGAAAGCATTCTGTTGCAATAGATGCTTGCTTGATGTTTATGCATCCTTTTTCTCCTTTTCATTTCTTCTCCAGTTCCACTCTTATCGTGGGGACCTAGCTTCAATTTTAGTATCTGGTATGTTGAACTAAATGGCATTGATGATCCAGATGTGGTCCAGCCGTGCCTCAACTGGTACAGCAAGGTAGGCCTGCATTTTAGATGCCTGTTTGTTTGAAGATTCCCAGTCTCAGAGTCTTGTGAAACTTCTCTTACTGGAGTGATGTGACCTTTTCATTCCTTGAACATCAGCTATTAAAACAGCAAACACGCATAGTTGAAACCACATGGCTGAGTTTGACCCTAAGGGAAACTTTCTGAGTTTTATCTGTTTCTTCTCTTTGAACAACCAATAAAACAGCCCCAAGAAACCCCCAAACCACCAGCATCACCAAAAAGCCTGCCAGGTAGGCATCATAAGAACATAAAAGAAAGGAACACTGAGCCAAAGGGGACAATATTAGTGAAGTAGTATTTGTATTGGAAGGAAAGTGAATCTTAACAAAACCACATTCTGTTTTTCCCTCTTCTTGCCTTCTAATTCTTTAACTCCAGTCTGTGGAGTCCAGTGCCTTTTGGGTTACAGATGCAGCTTTTGTTACAGGATATAAAAATGACCTTTTTTCAAAGAGGATCCATGTTGGTGTCTTGCACTTCAGATGTTTCCCTCTTTCTGTCTTTTTGCTGAATACCCTGGAACAGAGTGGGGCTGGTGCCACTGGACTGTGAGATGAGATGATTTATGCCATTTGTCATTTGATAGACAGAAAGCTCAAAGGGTTCCAAACTTTATTTTTATAACCTGTATTTAATTGAGTATAAGAGATACCTCTCCTGTGGGAGGGAAGTGTGCACTGACAACCAGAACTCAATTTTATTGGTACATTTTGTGCATTGGATCTTCTGGAACAATTAATGAAACTCATATTGTATAGCAGTAGAGACATCCTTCCCAGCTGAGTAGGACTGAGCAGGTGAGCAGTGTATCTCTGCTTCCAGAAGGAAGAACTTAGAAGGGGATAGAGGTTGTGTATGATTAGTACTGAGAGTCCCTCACCAGTTCATGGTGCTGCCAGAATGGTGAAGAAGCTGTGTGTGACTGTGGTGCCTGGCTCGTTCCCATTTACACCAGCATCACGAGCTGCTTTGGGGAAGATGTAAATACCCAGCACAGTGGAAGTTGTCTGGAGCTGCTTTAATGGTCCAAGTGGTGTTGTGATCATGAGTCAGCTGATGATGGATGTCCAGTTCTGAAAAGTCCAGTTGACAGAAGCTGCTGCTGATTTTCCTTTTGCTGGCTGTGCACATGGTGGTGTGCCTGGCAGTTTGGACCAGTTGCTGCAAGCAGGAAGCTCTGATTTTTATTTATTTTGTTTTGGTCAGGACTCATGCAGTGACGATGTCTGCATCTGTTTTGTTCCATCTTATCCCATGGATTCAGCACTTTTCCTGGTCAGCATTGTGTGTAGGGACAGCTTCTTCAAGGGGTGCCAGCATTGTTCTCCTGGAGCTTGGAGCCCCAAACAGCAGTGCAGAGACTGAGTCATGATGCTATGGGCTCTGCTGGGAGCCACTGCCAAGTTCTTGGTGATGAGTACATGTGTCACTGATGTTCTCTCACAGAAGAGAGGCCACTGTTGCTGGATCCACGGACAGGGATGTGCTGTCCCGTATTTAGGGAAAGGCAGAAAGGTTGATCTGCTTCTTCCAGTTCTTAGAGGTGGTGGGAATATTTTCACATGTGTTTTTGGAAATCTCAGTCTTTGAAGTGTAATAATGCTTCATTGCCTGCAACATCAGATGAGAGGAAGGTTCTGCACCATGTTGCCCTTCCTTTTTGTTTTATGGCAACAAAACCTCCCTTTCCTATGGGGAGTAGAGCTGGGATAATGGGTAAGGACTGAAACATTCCTCAGCGCTTTCTCCTTGCTGTCCAGCTCAGTCTACTGCCTCCAAAAAACCTTGCCCCTTTTTCCTGAGCAGTGGACATACTTCAGCACCTAAGAAAGGGTACTTTATCACTGGATACCACTTCTGATAATGAGCACATACATATTTTTAATTCTACGAGTGTATTTGACACTGTTGATGTCTTAGTCTCATGCTCTTGTTACGTTTTTAACCGTAGGAATTATTTACAGCTTCAGATCAAAGCTATTATTTGAGTTTTCATCTCTTTAAACCTGTATGACAGCATTTAGAAAGGAGCCTTTTATATAGTTTTTATACACTTTCTTTGCTTAGAGCAAGTTTTTACTTTTAACTTCTGAAGTACTACTGTGGTGTCACTTGAATATAAACTTCTGTATTGCATCAAGTGGCCAAACTCCATCAAAGTCATTCCTGGCTGTCTAAGCCAAGTCTATCCATCATGAGAGGCTCAGTGGAAGGCAGGAGGTACCCTCTGTCCCAAGTCTGCACTTTGTCTGATTTCTAAACTGGAGGAACTGGTAGTTACTGGTGTGCATCCCTCCTTTTGTTTGCTGTCCCTTTGAATAAAAAAAGTCTAATTTGGTTTTGGCCTTGACTCATGCAAGTGAAGATTTGCTTAAAGAGAATGTCTTAGGCATCTCTTGGAAAGAAAGAAAAGGAGTTGTTTTACAGCACAACTGGCAAAAAACTATTTTAGCTTTAATATTCCTTTGCTACAGCCTTGCATTCTTATCAGTACATGTCCTTGGCCTTTATGTGGGCTGGGAACTAGTTTTCTAAAAATGCATAGTTTTGGCTATTTGCAGCTGTGAAATACTGATGGATTAAGAACTAAAAATACAGCACATGGCTGTGTTTCTTTTTAGCTGCTTTAGTTTGTGAGATTATTGCTATCGAGCCGTTCTTTCAAGAGAACTAATTTTTTTGTTGAATATGTTGGTTTCAGGTTTTCAGAAAGATTCTATTCATTTAAATACTATAAACTTCACTTTTAGCAGTAGTGTCCATTTAGCAGTAAAATCTTGTCTGTAATTTGATCAGTCTTAGAGATGCTTAAAGTTACATTTGCTTTTTACCACAGTAGTTGTGTGTTGAAGATGAAAGTTGAGATTTTTGCTTTCTTTAATGCCTTAGAATTTAGGCCTGAAAAGTCTATTTAAAATAAGTGGTTTTGCTGCTTACCCACTTAAAAATCTGTGTTTCTGATGTGTCTTGTTAGCAGCTTTGAAATTTGTAGCTCTTACTCAGAGTTTACTACTCCCTCATGTGTCTGTGCCAGGATGTTTGACCCAGCGTGGGTTTTCTGTCACCTTTCTCACCCCTTCCCACAGCTGAGTGGGAGATGGGCAGCTGTGGTTCCATCCGTGGTGTGAAAGCAGAGGTTCTGCTTCAAGATGCAGGAGAATATTTAGAAGTTAAAACTTTGACATGCATATAAATCCTTGGTGCTGCTGATCTCAAACCCTCACGAACCCGCAGGATTTGGGGTCAGCCTTCTGCTTTTCCATGGCAGGAGTGCTGGTCATTGCAAGTATTCCCATTCTCACAGCTTTTTTTTTTTCCTTCTGCTTCTAGAAAAGCTGTGACCTACTTACTCCTCTAAATTATTTTGTTATGTAAGAGTCATACAATCAAATTATGTAACGCTGATAGCGAAGGCTTTTTCCTGCTCTGTGCTTCGTGTAGGCCTCGAACAGCAGGGCCAAGCAGATGGGGGGGAAATAATGGTCACCTCAAAGATCTGGGACACCATGCACTCTCTTCTTGTATGCTTGTTAAATTGGATGATACCAAATTGTATAATTTCTATACTGTTGGGAAGTAAATGCCTGCACAGCTTGTAATGTCTCTCACACAGCATTCCTCCCTGAGCTCACGAGCCGTTTGTGGGGCGTGGATAAGAGATCCTGTCTCTGGGCAGGTTGACAGGTAATTGCCAGCAGTGCTGGTCCAAGGAAAAAATCTCCATGTCTCAGAGGTTTTCTTGTGTTCCAGTAGTACCGTGAACAGGAAGCCATTCGCCTTTGCCTAAAGCATTTCCGGCAGCACAACTACACCGAGGCTTTCGAGTCGCTGCAGAAGAAAACCAAGATTGCTCTGGAGCACCCCATGTTGACAGACCTGCATGACAAGCTGGTGTTGAAGGGGGACTTCGATGCTTGTGAAGAGCTGATAGAAAAAGCTGTGAATGGTAAGAGAATCAGAGGAATCTGATTCATAAATTAAAAAACAAAAAGCACATTGAAATAATTACCTTCTTTTGAGTGTTGGTGTGCTTAGTAGTAGAATTGGCAGGTCTGTGTGTTGTTCTGTTTCTGGTGTGCTGTCAGCTTTTGGACTTGTGAGTGTATGTGTGATGAAGCGTAAAAATTCATGAAATCTCTTATCACTGCTACTTTTGAAGTCTCTTTTCCCCAGAGATGACAAGGAGGTGCACTTGAGTGGTTAAAGACAAGTTCTTCATGTAAGTGTTGGCAAGCTGAGGGTGGGCTTAAACTTTCCTGAAAGTCACTGGAATGGTGAGCAGGGAAGCAGAAGACTGGAGTTCTCAGTGCTGATCTGGATCATGGTTTCTGGTTGGAGCTCACCACTGAGTTGGTGTTTAGGCAGAAGTTTTCAGCTGTATTTGGATGAGGATGCTCTCTTTGCTTATGGGGAAAATAATCCTTGGAGAATTGTGTGGAAGTCAGTGACTGGAGGCAGAGCCTGTTTTCCTTTGCAGAGTGGGACCTTGGCAGGGCAGTCAATTCCCTTGGAACTGCTATTAATTTTTTACTTGGAAGCTTTCTACTTAAAAACATGGTGTATAAACAGCTCTCAGCTCCTACAAGGAGGGAGATGTACTCTCCCTTGATAAATAGGATACAGAAAGAGTGGTGCTGTTGCACTGAAGTGACTCTCAAGACCTGTGCAGCAGTTTTGGATTGCAGTCTGATAAAACAGAGGTGCTCTTGGCTGTGGGTGTACAGCTCTTTGGTTCTGTGCAGTCACTCAGTATGGGAGGCTTGTGCTGGTGTAAGAGGAAAACTTTGTCTCTGATGCCAGTAGAGTTAGGGACTTAGTGAACCAATTTCATGGATAGCTGGCACCAGAGGTGTTATTCTCTAATTCTGGGCTAATCAGTCATTTTGTAATACCTTTGGAAAGGTTCCAGTGTACCTGCTTGACTCCCATCAGTGTGGTTTGTACCACTGAAGCTGGAAGTGGTTCTCAGAATGTGATAGAATGATAGCTTAAAAATGAAGGGTTGCCTTCCATGAAAACCCACCGTGTTTTTGTGACTAAGCTGTTCAGCTGAGCACAGATTTAAGGAGCTTATTACAACAGGTTCTCCAAAACTCCCAGTAAATAGTTTTCTGTGGGTTTGGCTCAAGATTTCTCTTCAGACAGAGCAGTGGATACCTGCTCTGTGCTGAGCTCCAGGAGCAGCTGCAAGTGTTGAGGCTGTTCCTCCTCACCCTCCTGAGACAGTGGAGTGTTGGCTGGGCTGGGAGTGTGAACAGCTTCCTGCAATGCAGGGGCATTTTGTAACTGGCAGCTTCCTCCTGAATCGTAAGGGCAAGGGAGGATTGCAAGTTGGAAAAGCAGCAGGGAGCTGTTTCTGTCTGTGTCTCAGTGAGTGCCTGGAGGGAGCTGATGAACCCACCATGATGCTGCAGCAGCCAGAGGAGTGCTGTGTGCTGATGGTGATGATTTTATCATTGCCTCGCTCTGCTGCTTTGGCCATGGCTTAATCTCAGTGCCTGGAGGCTGTCCTCTTTCCACTTCATTGCAGGCTGGAGTGGAAATGATTTCTTGAATGGAATTTCACTCAAAGTCTTAGAATGTGCTGAAAAAGTACTCTCAAAAATGGAATTTTTTTCTTGGGCACTAGTGAAATGAATGTTTCTAGCCTCATTTTTTGAGCTGTTATATCTTGATATCTTTTACTACCTAATGTATGCTGAGAGTGGGGCTGCTGTCAGCAGTGCTCTGCTTTTCCAAGTGTGGAAGCACTGGCAAAGGACTGGCCTGGTAGGAAACTGTAGGTCTCGTATTGTTCTGTCTGACAGACACTTGTTTCTTGTCAGATTTGATGTGGATAATCCTCCTTCCCTGTTTTTTATAATCGTGTGCCTTTTTGGAGGCTGAGAAGCTCAGCATCACGTAGGTGAGCTGGAGGAATATGCTGTAGCTTATTTCATCAGCCTTTTTTTTTGTTCCAGCAAGTACAAGAAACAAGTCTTGGTAGTAACAGACGGTGGATAATTTAGCAGGAGAGTCTTCAAGTGCATCATTAGGTTTTGTCACTGCTTCTGAGGGACAGAAAAATAAACACGGGGATGTTTATTTTGCTTCATTTTTTCCCAGCACCTGGCTAGCTAAAGTTAAATGTCAGTGTGCACATCTCCCATCGCTCTGTTGGTCATCCTTAATGATTTTGCTTGTCTTGGAATACATTAACCTTCCTTCCCCCATCCTCCTGCCATTCTTTATGCTGTGTTCAGCTTTAAATGTACCCATTTAAAGCTGTCTGCTCCCAGCACCCTTTGGAGAGAAGTGCTATCTATCCCGAGACAGCGAGGCTGCATCCCATATTCGCTTTAAGCTGACACGACTGCGGGTTTTCACTAACTGGGTCAATCCTGCCCTTGCTCAGGACACCGTGTCCCTGGCACTGGTGCTCGTGCTGCCACATGGCCAACCCAGACAGGGAGCTGATCAGGCTGGGGTGGGGGGGAGGACAGGACAAACCTCTTCTGATGGCCACAAAACCCTCCTGAAACTGCAGCTGGAACGATTTGTCTGAAGTTGTGGCACTTGAGGTGCTGAATAATAATGGTGCTTAACAGCTGGATTCTTCTTGCTAGGATGGGAATAGAGGTTTCCAGGCTTCAGCACGTTCTCCTATAGTATTCCTACTTGCTGCTCCCTGTGATCTTCCACAGTTACCTGTTCTTACTCTGTTCTGCATCTGTCAAGCTCCCCAGCATTTTCTGAGCAGCCTGGTCTGGTGAAAGGTGTCCCTGTCCATGGCGTGAGGGTTAGAACTAGATTATTGTTGAGGTCCCTTCCAGCCCAGGCCATGTTAATTTTTTGTATTTTGTTTTACTTTTCTAGCAGCTCTGTTGTGAAGTATCAGTAGCTTGCTGCTTAGTCTCTAAGGTGTGGGTGTTCTTACTGCTGAACTCCGTCTGATGTGTTGTTTTTCCAAATAAAAGAGGATTAACTTTAGTCCTGTGCCTGTGTAGTGTAGCTGAAGTGTAGAGTTAATTGAGACATACAGATCCTTAAATTATCCCTGAAATCGTTCAAAGAGCGACTGTTCTGTTGCAGACTGGGCATGAATATGTGAACTCCTGACCGCTTGCTGATCTGGGAGTTCATTGCCTTAAAGGCACAAACAGAAGTGCAGCGAGGTTGACAGAGATACTGCACACTCAGTTCAGCCTAAAATGTCTTCTGGAGAGGCTGATATTTGCAGTGGTGGGTATTGACAAAGTGCAACGCTCTGCATCTCTCGCAGGCTATTTCCATAGGCTTAGTCATGTAGAAAAAGAGTAGGTGGTCAAGAATTAGTGCTGGCAGAGCTAACTCTTGTTCTTTTGCATTGCTAATGATGAACGCTGTCTTCCACCTCACATCACCAGATGATTTCTTTTGAGAGCTCTGTGGCAGGCAGCCACACTTTCCCCACTGATTCTTTTGACTTGTGCGTTACACTTAGAAAATGGGCAAATGGAAACTCTGGCAGCTGCCTGACTTCGTCTCACAGAGAAAAGGTTCCCTAAATCTCAGCTGGTTCACAGACTTGGTTCAAATGCTCCACATTTGGATCCATTCCTATAGCTTTCGGGCCTATATTATTGAAGGAAAAAATCTGCTTAATATTCCTACAGAGAGTATGTGGAGTGCAAATTGCTTGGTTGAGCCGCTCGCAGCTCCTGTAGACATGGAAAGCTGCTTGGAATGGGTGGAAGAACTGCTTGTTTCCTATTAGTATTCCAGGGACTGAGGTGTTCCTTCTGGCACTGCTCGTGTCAGAATGTGACATGTGTTTATCTGGTGACAAGTCTGTCCTGTGCGACAAACAAGAAGTTGTGATGCGCAGCCTGCAGGCTCCAGTGTCTCCCAGAAACTCATGATTCACAGGAGCAATTGTATTCCCCTGGAAGCTCTAGACAGACACGTACACCTGAATTTTGCCATCTAATATTGTTTGGATTTGGTTCTGAGAAAGCTGTTCTGTATACTGGGATATATAGAGGGGAGAGCTGCCTATGGATCCAAAGCCTCTGGGAAGTAAATGGTAGGGTTTGTGTAGAAGGAGGATAACTTACATGGATTTGAGAGCAAACCTTGTTTCATTTTTATGAAAGAAGAAAGTACAAGAAAATATTACAGCTCTGAGGCTGGAAAAAAAAATTGTATGTTTCCTAGTTTCTCCCAAGTCTTGAGGAAATTGTCAAGTAATAGCTGGATTTTTATCTGGTAGAACCTTTCCCTCCTTCAGGCTTTCTTTAGAAAGTAGTTTGTGACTCAAAAAGCCTCAAACTATTAGGGTATTTTCACTGCTTTTCTTTGGTTTGAGAGCAATCTTAAAACCTCAAACCCCAGTTTCTAGAAGTTATGGGCTATAAATGTCATTCTGAAGGTTTTTGAACCATTGGCAGTGAAGTGAATAGATTTCAGCAACCATACCTGGAGATATGTGTTGTCTAAAACCCCCCAAACTTTATACAACTTGCTCCTGATGGGCTTCAGCAAGTTAAATATTTTTGTCTGCAATGTTTGTCCTAATCCTTTCTGGGTAACCTGCAATTGGCTGGCAAAATCAAGGCTTGGATTATCAGGGAGGCAGAATTTACCGAGCTTTAATCATGGTGAACTTCGTGTTGTTACATCCAAAATGCGTCATGACTAGCTGCAAAGGGCTTGAAAATAGTACAGAGTTGTTTTTTTGGCTGTAATTTTAGTAAACATGGACATTGAAGTGAGAGGTCTCCGGAGCGAAAGAAAACACTTCATCTAAAAACTTCCACTCAGCGTTTTTTTTTTTTTTTTTTTTTTTTTTTTTACAAGGGCCTTGAAATTTATTTTAAACTCCTGATTCATTGGGAACAGCTGACAGACCTGAGCAGGCCTAGATCTGATCCTCAGTGTCTCACAGGAGCTTGGGAGACCTTTCGGTCAGCAGTGCTCTCCTGACAAGGAACATAAGGAGTGCGCTGGCGTTGGGTACAGAATCCACCTAGAAATCCTCCTTTTTTTTTCCCTGGTGGTGTCAGACAGGTGGTGATTCAGCTTCCAAAACAAGCTGCTGCTGGTTTGCAATGCAAGTAGAGTGCATGTGGAACTGCTTCCAGCAGAAGGAAACATTTCTGGGAAGCAAGCTGGACTATTTCCAAACCAATGTCCCATGGAAGACAAGAAGCATTATTAAAAGAGGCTGAAGGCACAGTAGGGGAGAAGTGTCATATCTTGACAAGTGCAGCCTGTGGGTGTAGAGCATGGGAGAGAGGTTAAATCACCCTTTCAGATCCTATGTGGTGTAATTCATCCTTTTGAGCTATTTATGTCCAATTATCTATTGGCTGCCATCGAGATAAATACGGTTTTGGTTTCTGTCTTGCAGACCCAGGGCTGTAACGATAAGCAAAAAGCTGCATTTCTGTCTGGCTTTGTGGCTGAGTCACTGTGGGATTTCTTACAGCACATGCATTTGTTCTATTAGGCCTGGATTTTCTGAATCAGAATTTATGAGATCTCAAGCTTCAAGCCTCTAGTGTGTTGTCCCAACTTCATAAATGCTGAAGAAGTGGGAGTTAAGAACCCTGCTATTAAACCCAAAATAAACCACTTTTCTTTCTACATACATTCAGCAAACTTCTGGCTTTCCTCGATTACCTAATGGAGGGGAGAGCTGCTGGTTTTGGCGCTGAGGTGAAAGTAAAATCTGCCCTGTTTCCAAAGTATTTATTTGGAAAAACTTGCACAGCTGAGTTTATGGAAGTTTTGTATTTTCAGACCAAACTCATCACCTTTCAGGAGCTCTTGAGTGCCCTTGTTTTCCTGTTAGATGGTCTCTAAATAGAGCATTCATCTTCTCCCAGGAAATACTTGCTGCCTTGGGTTTTAATTAAAACCTGGATTTCAGTCACGACAAAGTACAGGATGCCAGGAAACACTTCAGAATTTTTCCCTGAGCCTTGTGTCATGCTTAACAAAAATTTTTACCTTTTTCTAAATAAATAGGGATGCGTTCAGTAAGGATCATTCTTTTTTTGCCTACATACCTACAAAGGGCTTTTGTATAAATAAGCAGAGACATTAATCATCTATTAAATTCCTATTTTTTAATGCATTAATACATTAATACAGCAGAAACATTTGTCAGGGAGATCTCGTGTGTTGAGTTGGTGGGTGATGGGTGGGATGCAGCCAGACAAACAGTGCTCTCCTAGTTTGTTGTGTTGCAGAAGGTCAAGTAGGTGTTTCAGAGGAGACATTTGAGAGCAGCAGCACCAAGTTCCCCACGTGCCAAGCCTTTCCCAGTCTGGAGAGCAGTCCCAGGGAGTGTGGGTGTTACAAATCTCCTTTACACAAAATTGGTGGTTATGTGGTAGATTGATAACATCTGAACAGGGTTAGGAACTGGCCTGTGAGTGCTGAAGGGGTGGAAGGCACAAGGGGAGTGTGGACAAAGTGCTGGAGCTGGTGCTGCTCACAGAAATGCTGCACTTGGCACATCTGGCCCGGGATCTAACGCTCCTCCGTGGCTCTCCTTGCTTAACTCTCTGAAGAGAATGTAAACTATTGTTTTGTTTTTCATCCAGTGCTTGGTTGTCCCATATCACAGCATTTAAACAATCTGCTCTGCTTCCCTTCTCTTCTCAGATGAAGCTCCAGAGATGCTGTCTGACCTAGTTTTAAAAACTTTACGTGCACGAAAATGGTTGAATTTTATATGCACTGGCAACTTTCCTTTTGCTTAAATAAGGGGGAGGGATTCTATTCTTAATTAAATTCACCACACTGGAGATTTATAGACACTTGGCACAACCTGGCAGGCAAACTGGATAATTCCTGATTGATCTAGTAGCAAGTATTCTTTTTATTTTAGTGCTTGCACATTTAGTTCATTAACAAACTAACAAAAGTTTAACAAACTAACAAAAGTTTAACAAACTAACTGACACATAATGGAGAACTCCCTGAAAATGGAGGCTTTGGAGTGGCATGCTGGATTGAGTTAGGCTGAAGTTACCCACATTAAAAGTGGTTTTGCTATACTGGAAGAATAAATGATTTATCCAGTAAATTGTTTTTTTGTTTTTTTTTTGCAGATGGCTTGTTCAACCAGTATATCAGTCAGCAAGAGTACAAACCTCGCTGGGGGCAGATTATCCCCAAAAGCACCAAAGGTAAGGACATTTCTTAAGATAGAACTTGTGTACTGCCAGTTCTGTCTTGTTCCTTTGAGAATATGGAGCAAGAAAATGATGCAAGAAAGTCTCCTCTAGGAGAGTTCTAGGGAATGGTTTCTTTGAAAAAGTTGCATTTGTCTGCAAATTCAGTGAAATTCAGCCTGCTCTTTGGTTGAGTAAAGAACACTGCAGGAATACAAGTGGTAACTTTGAGGATAAATCCTCAGTTTAGTAACAAATCCCGAAATATTGATTAAGCATGAGAACAGTTATCTGTGGTTGGATTTAGCACGTGGAATTGATGTAACTTAAAGTGAGGAGTTGGCAAATAAATACATTATCTTAACACGGAATATTTTAAATGAGGTGGATCTATTGACTTGATCTGTTACACAGGAAATCCAAACTGCAGAATCTTTTCCATTCCTGTCTGCCTTGAGAGGAGTCTTGTAGCAGCATCCTTAACTACAGAGTACAGAAATCACTGTCATAGAGTAGATGTAGGATGCAAGATGACAATTGCCAAATGTGGAGCACTGTCCCCAAGCCCCTTGGGAGTGGTTATTTATCTGTGTCACCTGCCCTGAATGCTTGAGATAGATAAAGTGCTTGGAAAGCTGCTTTAATTTAGTTGGAATTCCCTTACATGTGAGAATAGCTGGTGCAAAGCTGGCTGTGCTCCATATCTACAGCACCTCCTGCTCCCATCCCAGGGGTTCATTTCCCTGTCATTTGATTATCTGTTCTCCCAGCTCAGCCCTCAGGCAGCTCTCAAGTGGGGAGGGATGGAAGGAGACCCAAAGGGTGGCTGTGTTGTCCCTGCTGGGGAGCTGCAAGGACAGCTCAGAGCTCTCTTGTGTGCACTGAGTGCATCAGGAACATTGGAGCTTCTGGGAGCTGCAGTATTCACTTCTGCTCTCTGTAATGTCAGTCACCAGATAATTCAGTATAAAACTCTGTACAGCTTTATAATGCACAAAAAACATTACCTGGAAAAAGTGACTTGCTAGTGTTTAAAGAATGGTGAGATACTCAGTCCCTCTGCTTCCGTGTTGAGGCTGTATCTTTCTTTGGTTTAAAAATCTTAAAATTGAAAACTCTCCCTTCTTCAATTTTCTGAAGGTGATGGGGAAGACAGTCGGCCAGGGATGCGAGGTGGCCATCAGATGGTTATAGATGTGCAGACAGGTGAGTAGTTGTTACATTTATTACTGAAATTATCTGATCAGTTATTATGCAGATTAATAAACAAATATGTTTTTCTTTGGACACTGTGTTAGCTTCAGGTTTTGAGGAAAAAAATTTGCACTTTCTGATATTTGGATTAAATGCTCTGCTTCCTGTCTGGATCTGTATCCCAGCTGCCTTTCGCCTTCTTCCCTCATAATTCTGTGTTATGCTGTAGCTGTTGCCTTGTGTTAACTTAGAAGCCAAGAAAAATTGGTTTTAATTTTTTGTTCCTCCTACCATCTTAGAGCAGGAGTTCAAACAAGAGAAGAGAAACTAGGGATAATAATTTCCCTTATCTGCTGCAGGCTGTGCTCAAGCAATAGATCTGACGTGTTGAAACATTCCTTGTATTTTGGTTGGAGTGGCTCCTAATTCCCATAGTATGCAAGAAACTCCTGCTAAATATAATTCTTTAGACATCTTTTGCAAAAATGTTTCCTGTAGCAGTTTAAAGAATGGCTCAGCCTCAGTTTTAGAGAACCTGCAGAGAAAAGAAAGTGGGGTGGGTATCAGGAACAGTTCCAGTGATTGTTGTTCTGCATAATTTTCTCAATCTTTGTCTGTTATTTAATCAGATTTCTGCGCTACGTCAGTCCTTACTAAAATAAGGAAAGCATCTGCCCGAGCCTTTGCTGTGTGAGTGAAAGGATTGTTCTTGGGAAGGGAGGAACAAGATCAGGGTGTGGATATTGGACAGGAATATAGGGTGGCATTGAAGGAGCTGGCAAAAAAATGCCCATGGCCGTATCTGTTGTGGTCACAGGACGGGGACAGAGCATGTGACAGGATAGGACCTTCCAGAGTAATTTGCTAAGTCATCGTGAACCAGCAAAAATCCAGCAGTAGCTGCAGCCTCTGGCTTTTGCTCAGAGTAGTTACTGCTCTGGAGGAAGCACTCGAGTTATTTGGTGTAGGAGAGTAAACTTCTTTCATTTGGTGGGAGAGGTTTGAGGTTGATTAGAACAAATCGCTGCTGGGGGATTTGCTGTGTTTGCTATGCAGAGGCTGGCAACGCTCCCTAGTGGCCTCAGGAATTAGTAGTGAGTGTTTCACAGGAGTGTGGAAGAAACATGATCCTTGTCAGCTTGGAAATGTTAGTCCTGCACACTCCTGAAAATAAAATACATGGTGGTGTGAGCCTTCCTTTCCATTCCTCTTGCTTCTCTTAAGTCCCAGTAAGGTTGTCAGCTCTGCCTTTGACTTCAGTTTCATTCTGCTTTAACGAGGCAGTGAAACTCATCTGTGTATTTTTAAATATTTCTTGATATATTTTGTATGTATTATATATACTTTGCATGTATGTGTGTATTTAATGAATATCAATTTCTATATTATTTATGGATACATATATATAATGTATCAAATATATATAATTTTTTTTTTTAACTACTTGCACAAAAGTGGCTGGACAGTAGAGTCCTGGATCTCCCTCCCTCTCATGGTGATCCTTTTTTAGCTGTAGCACTATTTACAGGTGGTGGGATACCTTCCCAAAGCTTCCCTCTGGGCTCTTTGGAAAGTTGCTCTCAGTTTTGCATCCAGGTCCACTGAGGCTTGTAAAAGCTGAAATGTTGTTGAGATGATCAGTTTTGCCATTTAATTTAGCTCATGACAGGCCAGGGGAAGTTCTTGGGGCTGTTTCCCATTGCTGATTGCTGGAGTTTTCCTTTTGAATATAGGTGGAGTTTAATGAGCTGGTGGGAATTCAGCCAGTTATGTCAAGATGCATTTTAAAGACTGGAGCTGGAAAGCTCCATGGCTAACCTTGGACAGATGCAGTGTTAATGGAAAAGGGAGCAGTGGTGTACTCTTCCCTTCAAAGACATCCTCCCTCCTTACTCACATACTTGCTGAGTGGGTTTTTTTCAGAAGACTTTGGCGACTGAAGAAGAATCATCTCAGTTTGCATTCCTTGTTAGAGGAGTGAGGTCCTTCTCAAAAATCAGTGTTTTCTTCAACTTGAATCTTTTGGAAGTGAAGTGAAACAGCAAAATCATACAAGGAGATTCTGAAGTTTCATATCACATAGAATTAAGTGTTGGAAGCAAATTTTCATCTCTGATGGCCAGACCTCCTGTAGTTATAAATGAACTGTCAATGGTTTGACATTTTGATTAACCTCAAGGAGATTTTAACCACTTACTACTGACTAGAAAAATAGTTCTAATTTAATAGTACTAAGCCTGCTGGATGCATGTGCTGATGTTAAGACAGAGAATATGGGTTGGTGAGTAGCTGAACTAGATCTTAAATTCCTGCTAGCACATGAGACTTTTTAAACCAGTTTTGGGTAGAACATGGATGAACTTGGTCAAGCATGCCTTTTAGCATGGGTTATGGTGCACTCAAAGTAGGCTAAAAGTAACTGAAAGAGAATTTAGCATCTGGCAGGCCAGTAACTTGTGCTGGAGCTCATTTCCATCTGATACTCCTGTTCTTAATACCTGCCACAGCTAAATGCAGGGTTCCTGATGCTTTGGAAAACTCCTGAAGCAGTTTGAAATGGAGCTGTAGGCATTGTGGGATGGAAAACTGAGAGTGCTGCCTAATGTCTTCCTATATAAAAGAGCAGAGAAATTAAAAATGGGAAGTTAGTGAGTCCTATAATACCCTCCATCATTTTAATCACATTACCACTCAGACTGGAATGACTCTGGATGGTAGAATTAGGATTAGGTATACATGTGCAGAAACATAAATTAAGAGAAATTCACAGTTATAGCTAAAATCACTATTAGGTACTTCAAAGCTTCAGGCTGCAAATGAAAACAGAAAGCTCCTGCTATTCCTGCTTTTCCCTGCAAGGTGCATTTCTCATGCAGCTCTCTCTGTGGGAGGCCTGGAGAATTCTCTCTGCTTTTCTCCAAGGGAGGGGAAGTATTTGAGTAGTTGCAACCAAAGTACATAGATTAAAACAAAATTATCCCCCATACAACCCCAGAACTAGACAAGAACACAGTGTTATGTGCTGCATGTCAGACATGAGAAGCTGTTTGTGTGAGCCCTGGGGAAATACTGGGGCAGGAACACACAGGCTCATGTGCAGAACTGTGTTCCCAGGGAATTGAACCCTAATGCAGTTTTGGATGAGGATGCCAGCATCTGGCACTGGTTCCTTATTAACAGCGCTTTGAGTCTGCCCTCCCTGGCCTCCTTATGGGTCAGATATGCCACATGTTTCAAAGTTCTTGTTCTGGAAGAAAGAGGGAATGGATAAGTGAATTGCCAAAAGCAAGTTTTAAGGAGTAATGTTGGTAGTTGCAAGCAGTATGTGTGTTATGCTTTGGAGATGTGGTTTATACTTCCATAAGTATGGTGGAATTATCCCTTCTGCTCTTATAGAGCGGACACAGGGGATGACAGTGCAGTCCATAAAACCGTGTAACAATAGAAATATGGACCCTGTAGAAAAAATACTATTTAAAAAAAATATATATTGTTAAATCAAGCTTTCTTAAATGTTGAAGTTTTCCCATGAGCCTGCTTTAGAAATAACAGCAAAACAACCAGGATGATTTTTCTTCTGTCTCCGTTTCTCTTTTCTTTGGCAGGTGAAACAGTTCTTTGAGGGAAAGCATTAGTGAAATGGTGCTTATTGATGTGCTACCTCTGTTCTCTGCTGTGTAGTTTTGGTTGTATATCATTTTGCTTTTCCTTTCGTCCGAAGGAATTCTGTTTGCTTCCCTCCATTAGATAAACGAGGACAAATCTGCAGGTTGGGAACAGAGGGAGATTCAGAGCACTGGGCCCAGCGTGCCCATTGTATATGTGGGCAGCACAGCAGAAATGACAAGGCTGCTTCAAAAGCAGCATGGAAAGATGAAAAAGATGAAGAGAGAGCAGCAGACATGAAGGATGCTGTTTTGCCTGAGGAAAACACTGCTATCCATAAGATATTTAAAGTCAAGACTTGTGTACAGGATGAAGGGATCTCAGAAACAAAACACAGATGGCTTCTAAGCTCTGAAACACAAACAGCTGCTGAATCCTGGAGGTTACTCAACTTCATGGGGCTTTCACATTTGAGACTATATGCCTATCCTTAAAAAAAAAAAACCCCTTGTATTCAGCCAACTTGCATCCAGCTGAACTGTGACTCAGAAACCAAGGGGTGTGATACTGCAGGAAGATTTAAGGCTGATTTTACATTTGTGCTCTTAAATGCTCCTTGCATGGTGGGCAGCATTGCTGGCATGTAACTAAAGGTGTGGGTGCTACTTAGGGAAGTGACATTCTTTTGTAGAGGCTTTTGAGACATCTTACACCTTGGGGTTTATTTTATTTATTTCTGAGAGGAATCCTTCATAGTTTTAGGGACAGGAATGCTCCAGTACAGCCCCAGCAGGTCTGTGCTAGGAGAGCGGTGGTTGATGTACTGGGGAACAGGGCCATGAGTCCAGGGCACCCTGAGGGGCTGCAGGAGAGTGTTGCAAGGTTCTGATCCTTCTCCTGGGATGTGACAGCTGTGCAGGGGGACAGGCTGGGAACTGGGAGGATTTGCAAGGCACTGGAATTGGAATGTGTGTCAGCAACCTGTCCTTGTGGCATTGATGTCCAGCCTCTCCTGCTGGGCTGTACCAGCACAAGCATGGCCAGCAGGGAGAGGGGAAGGGTGGATGTTCCTCTCTTGGGTACTCAGGGACACGTCTGGAGTGCTGGTTTGGGCTCTCTGGGACAACAAGGATTGTGTCCAAGTAGAGCTGGAGCATGTGATGTGTGAGGAGATGCTCAGGGAGATGGTTTTGTTCATCTGGTAGGAAAAAGGTTCATGGGAGGGTGCTAGAGCTGCTGGTGAGAGCATGGAGATCGCCAGGCTCATTTTTGGGGGGAGCAGAGGGATGGGATAAAGGACGGGAAGGGAGAATCCTGTTAGGTAATAGGGGAAAGAAATTGTCATGAAGTTAGTCAGTCACTGCAGCAGGGATCCAGTCTGAAATGTCCATCCTTGGAGATACTCTAAAGTATAACTGAATAATTCCCTGGACAATGTGGTCTCTGCTGAAGTTAGCCCTCCTGTGAGGGATTTGGAGGATGGCTGATGGACCTTGCAGAAGTGCTGTAGATCCACAATTCTTCTGCATTCTGTGGAAGACTGTTCTAGCAGAGACATGGAAATACTACTTGACCAAAGAATGTAGTTAAATATGTTACCAGGACTGGAATGTCCTCCTCTGCCAGAATCCCACCAAAGATTTAATCATGGGGAAAAAGGAGTTAACAGGAGTTAGAGAACTGTGCTTAAGAACGTGTGTGATCCTGGACTGAAACCACCCTAGGAATTTTGCTATTTAATGGGTTGGAGAAGGCTGCTTTGCTGCTCTTCTGAGAAACAGAAATTAAGGAGCAGTAGACAGAAATATGTTGATTGTTGGGATTGTACATCCTCTAATTTGAGGACTTCACTGGCACCTTTTAATCATCTAGAGAGTAAGGGAAGAAAAGAACTCAGACATTACAGAAAAATTTTTGACTGAGCAAGCAGTTTAGAAATACTCACAGAACATATTTAATTCAAAGTGTTGAATTTGTATTCAGAAATAAATGCAGAGGAAATAAGCTGAGGATGCTGGAGGAGAAATTTGACTTCCTAAACGTAGCTGGTAAAAGCTTTGGGTAAATATAATTGCTTTCATGCTTTTTTTCTTGCTGCCTTGCAGCTAGGTTTGAAAAATTCTCCTGCTCTGCCCCTAAAGCTGAATAGAAACTTGCTTTAATAATGCAGCATCAATTTTGCTGTTTTCCATATTGCTTGGATGCAGAGGGAGGATCCTTTCCTCCTTGAGTTCCCCAGTGCTACCAGAGTTACATGGGTGTGAGACTGCTGGGCTCCCCTTGGGCTGCCCCACTGCTGCTGCCTGGGGTTTGTGGCCCCTGTCCTCCTCTTTGAATAGTGGCCTCTGTTATCTGTCCTGGCTGGGTGAAAAAAAAACAAAACCCCTTCCATAAAATCTGAATTTACAGCTAGAATACAAGCAGCGATGCTGGTTGGGAAATAGAGTGAAGCTTGACTTCAAAAAAAAAACTTAAAATCCCCAAAAAGCTCAAACCCAACCAAACAAAAACAATCAAACCCAACCCCAACCAAACAAGAACAATCCCACAAACCACCAAACAGCTATTTTTCTTTGCTTTGTACCATGGGAAAACAGTTACAAATTTTAGGAGAACTATAAAAAAAGTATACTTGACATTACCAGCAACAGATGCATTTATGCATTAAGAAATACTCTTTTTAAAACATGGAACCTTCCTCTAAAATATGCATATGCTTCTGCAATAAGGCATGAAACTAAAAAAAAAATATTTTCATTGGCTCTAGATTGTAGCGATGGAGCTTTTCTTTCATGTGAACTACAGTTTTACTTCATGATGAAAAGTGGGTCTGGCACAGAGCTCATGCCCACTTGTGTTCGGGGTGTCTCTCTGGGGATGCTCAGCACCAGTTGGGTGCTCGTGCTTCTCTCTCAGTGCTCACATTTAATTCTCTCAGCCTGAGTTAGGTAACTTCCAAAATCTGAGTTTTCATCAGAGTCATTCAGGTTTGCTATTAAATTTCATGTGAGCCAACAAAGCCTTTCCAGGCAGGCCTGACATTTTGGCAAGGCCCCAGTAGGATTTTTAGCTGGTGCCAAATCTTTTATTTTTCTCGGCTATCAATGAAGCTGTTGTGGTAATGTGGGTTTTGTGAGCTGTGAGAATTTATGTGCACAAAGGGACCTGCTCTTTGCAGGGAACACTGGGAGCCCTGAGTCCAGGAGGAAGGGTAATTAAAGTTAATGAACCAGGGTAACCTTTCCATGGTGATGACCACTATCCTGATGGTAGGTAAGGGTCAGCGACTAGTCCTGTTTGTAATCGTGCTCTAACTCCACGCTTTAATTGCTGTTGGATTAAAAATTGGCCATTACCTCCAGAATAGAAGTGGTTGGTGGGTTTTAAAGGAGTTTTTCAAAGCTCTGCAAGTCTTGAGGAGCTTGTTCTTCTTGGACTTGGCTTTGTGTTGTGTTTTAAATGCAGTCTAAAAATTAAGTATTTTTAGAATTTGAGACCAGATAGTGCTGTTTCTATAATGGGAGCAGTTTGATTATCTCCTCATGGCAGAACAGAAACTCCTTTCTTAAGTGCTTCCCCTCTTCAAAGGCTTCATCTGGTTTTATCAGTGAGTCTGGGAAGCCTTAGAACTTGCTGTACACAGAAGCAGTTGTGGGTTTGAGGTGACAGCCCTGAAACACTGACTTAAATTTGAGACTCTTCTACTCACTGGCTTTTGTGACATCAGGTAAGTTATTTTATGCAAGACATTTCCCTTGAAGAGGGTTTTGTAGTTGATTTTTCTATCTAAGGAATGGGCTGAACAGAAAAACTTTGCTGCTGCTATCTCTGAAATCTTGTTGATGTATAAATCCTGCACCAAACAGGGCACAGGCTCAGATGTCATTGAGAGACTACATGCACAGGATCCAGAATGTTAAATATTGTTCATTTGTCTGTCTGGAATTTTAATCAGAAGGCTGTGGGTTTGATTGCCTCTTATGTAAATGTAGAAATAGAAAATGACTCTGAGAATTGGCTGTCTATCAATCCTAAAATCTTCCATTACTAAACCAAACCACATTTTTGTCTTGATGACTAGTTCCATTCAAAGAGGAGTGGTGTTTTAAGTAAAAAAAAAAAAAAAAGTTTAAATTTCTTTTCTGATAACTTGTCTTTGTCACAGATGTTTAAACACATTCTCTTTTAAAAATAAAATTAACTTTAAATAAATAAAATTAACTTTATTTTTTTAAATAGAAACTGTTTATTTGTTTGGTGGCTGGGATGGAACTCAGGATCTGGCTGACTTCTGGGCATACAGTGTGAAGGAAAACCAGTGGACCTGTATATCCAGGGATACAGAGAAAGAGGTGAGTTCTGCAAACATCCATATTTTCAAAACTACATCAGTGGTTGCCCTCAAAAATGCCCCTTCTAAAGTACTTGAGTTGAAGTGCAGTATAAGGCGAGAGCCACAGAGTTCAGACTTTCTAGTTCTGAAGACTTTTGAAATGCTTACGTGGGAAAAATGTGAGCTGGAGATGGCTTTGAAGTGTTAAGGTTCCTGGAGGGGAAAGGTTTATTTCTCAAAAGCAGAAATGATCGGCCAGAAAATCAGCTCAGCAAGTAGAGCACGAGTTAAACAACTCAGTGTGGCTGAACACCCAGACTTATCACAGAATCACAGAATGTTTTGGGTTGGAAGGGACCTTAAAGATCATCCAGTCCCAGCCCTGCTGCCATGGGCAGGGACACCTCCCACTGCAAGGTTCCAAGAACTTGCTAATGAACTTTTCAGACCTGATCCTGGTGTTTGAGCTTCAGAAACAAATTGTTTGTTTTTTTAGCTTCTGTCAAAAATGAATAGAAATGACAACTACCAGATGAAATCTAGAGGGCAGGGGTTCCTGCCAAAGGCTACACAACCTCGAGAGCTTTCGTGGAATTCATTTGAACCTTTTTCCTTGGCCTGTTTTGCTCTGTATTTGGCACATTAAACCTGAAATGAATGTAGCTTGGGTTATAGGACCAGACAAAAAAAGTCCAAGACCTTTGGCTTGTGTAACTGATTTCACTGTGCTGTGAAATCTTCTAGTTCTGTGTGGTTATTGTGTTTTGAGTTCGTTACTTGTCGGAGGAAAATTCATGCCACCTCTTCTTGGAGGTGTGAAAAGTTTGAGATCCCACTACTGTTTGATAAATTCAGGAGTTGATTTCCTCAGCTCTTTGAAAACAGTATAAAACCATCTTCTTTCTCATTTGTATTTCTAAGTTTCTTGTCATGGCTAATTTTGTGATCTTCCTTACCAGATTAAATAATAATTTAATATTCTCATTTTTTTTCATGGCAAAGATTTTTTAGAGGTTGTAATCAAGTAGGACAAATAGCCTGAGCTGAAAAAAAAAAACCCAAAGAATAAAATTTCACAGGCATTTCCTGTAGCCCTCAAATCTCTGTGTCGTGTACTTACTGACTGGAACATCCTTTACAAAATGGGCAATAACAAAACTGAATGTGATACTCTGGTTTCTGTCATAACAGAGCTGTGGAGAGGTAAAATTGTTATATTTGTATACTGTTTAGACAAAAAGGGGCTGTTGTGTTTTCTTCCTGCACAAACCAGTGTGGGTCAGTCTGGTGTTTAAGGGATTCATTTCCTTCTTGCTGGGGTCGTGCCACATCCAGTTGAGTTTCTGTAAAGCTTAGGAGGCCTGGCTGGGATGTTTTCTCTGCTGACTCCAGCAGGGTAAGGCTGGGATGGGAGGAAGAAGGGAGACACAGAAGGAGAGCTGTGGAGGAGACACAGTAAAAGAGCTGTGAGTTGATTTGATTCAATGATTATGAAGGGGTTTTGGAGGGAAAAATGTTAGCAGAGTGTTACGGAAGCTCGGGAAATTCAGATGGAAGATGGAAAAGGTCTCATGGAGAGAGGAAGAAAGAGGAATTTTTAAAAAGTGGAGGCTTGCTGAATGTATGAGGAATTTTGAAGAAGGGATGTAATTAATGGAGACGAGTATGGAGAAACCTGGTTGACCTTGGAAAGGGGATTCTGGAAGGACTCTTCATGACGGACTTGTGAGGTGGGGCCCCTGTGAGCCTCCTGGAGTTTAACAAGGCCGAGTGCAAGGTCCTGCACGTGGATTGGGGCTGTTCCAAGAACAGAGGCCAAGCAGAGAATGGATCCAAGAACAGCCCTGAGGAGGAGGACTTGGGGTATTGGTGGATGAAAAGCTCAGCAGGTCTCGATGATGTGACCTGAGCACTTCTGCTCTGCAGCCAGGCTGGCAGAGATGGGGGTGCTCACCTGGAGAAGGCTCCAGGGAGAGCTCAGGGGCTTCAGGAGAGCTGGAGAGAGACTTGGGACAAAGGCTTAGTGTACCAGGACAAAGGGTAATTGCTTCCCAGTGCCAGAGGGCAGGGTTAGATGGGATATTGGGAAAGAATTCTTGGCTGTGAGGGTGGGAGGTCCTGGCACAGGGTGCCCAGAGAAGCTGTGGCTGTCCCTGGATCCCTGGAAGTGTCCAAGGCCAGGCTGGACGGGGTTTGGAACAACCTGGGACAGTGGGAGGTGTCCCTGCCCATGGTAGCACCAAATGGGCTTTAAGGTCCCTTCCAACCCAAAGCATTCCATGGTTCTGTGATACATTCAGCAGTGTTCAGGAGGCCTCCTGAAGTGTAATTCAGGGTTTTGGTGGCTTCACAGGTACGGTGAGCTGGCAGCTGCTGTGTGTGGAAGCCAGCAGTGGGTTGTGTTTTTTTTTTATCCAAAGAGATCTGGATGAAACCTGATTTAGAAATGAAAAGGTCAATCTCAAATGTTGAGAAGTAAATTCAAAAACAAGGACTCCAGATGTTTCTCTAATAGGGACATCAACTGGTCGCAAACAATTTGCAAAAGGAAATGTCTGTTGACATGGAATTTTAAAAAATATTCAAGAGTAGATTCCAGTAGGGCTTAATCTTGTTTTGTTGTATTGTGCTAGTTCTGCTTCTGGCTTTTTTATTCTAATTAATCAGTGACAGTGGTTAAATTAGCCACTCAATAATTAAACTTGGATAAGAGTGAAATATGGTGAAAGTTGCATCCTGTCCAGTGTTATTTGGGGATAATGCAGAGTAATGTTTTTGGGAGCTTCTGTTGCAGTGCATTAGAAAAACATTTTTATTGCTGTTTTTCAGCATTTTCCAGAGGTGTCTCTCTGTCACCTAAAGTTGCATTTGTCTTTTTAAACAATTAGAACACCAAAGCTGATTTTCCATAGCTCTTTTTCATTGAATCATTGAATAGTTAATTTGGAAAAGCCCTTTAAAATCATGTCCAACTGTTCTCCCAGCTCTGCCAAGGCCACCACTAAACCCACTAAACCATGTCCCCAGGTCTCACATCCACATGGCTTTTAAATCCCTCCAGGGATTGGGACTCCACCACTGCCTTGGGCAGCCTGTTCCAGGGATGGACAATGCTTTCAGTGAAGAAATTTTTCCAAATGTCCAAGCTCCACCTCCCCTGGTGTAACTTGAGGCCATTTCCTCTCCTGTCTCTGTTCCCCTTGGCTGTCCCCTCCTGTCAGGGAGCTGTGCAGAGCCACAAGGTCCCCCCTGAGCCTCCTTTTCTCCAGGCTGAGCCCCTTTCCCAGCTCCCTCAGCTGCTCCAGAGCCTTCCTGGATATGCCCCAGCTCCTTATATCTGTCTTGTGTGTCTGGACAAAATGCTCAGGGCACTAGCTGGTCATTACAGCATGAAAAACAGGGTCTGGAGGACCTGCTGGTGAGCACACCACCATGGACACACAGACCCTACCATCCCTGCAGAGTATGGATCCAGCAGGATCCTGCTGTGCTTGTCAAATCCTCTTCCTCAAGCTTGAATCCTTCAGGGAGATGCTCCATGGAACAGCTCAGGACCTCTCAGCTTCTGTCTCTGGGGAGTGTGACAGCCCTGTGAATCAGCTGGCACAAGGCACAGCCAAAATGTATTTCATTTAAGAGCCTGTAAGAGTTTCTACCCTGAATCAAGAGGAATGTTGTGACAAATGCTGTTGTCTTCAGGGCTTTTTAGTGGCAGTAGATCAAGAGACCTCTTTAGGATTAGGGAATAGTTTTTAAAAAACAGGCCTTGTCATTCCTTGGACATTTTTATTCTAGGCCAGTGTCAGTTAATAGAGAAATTTAATGTGTGTGTTTTGATGTCTATTTCTAGTTTCCAAGCAGCAAATTTTCTCTTTTGAAGGGTAATTTAGTGAAATTTGGTGCAGGAGGACAGTTTTAAGCGTAGGAAAGACTGTTTGTTGTAAATTGATAGTCAAGGGATTTTGAAATAGGATCAAAATGCTGAGGGATGTTGATGTCTCTGGAGATCAGATAAATGAGACTAAAACAAGTGTGATAGTTGGCATATTTTGTGTGTCTCTGGTGTTCCTGTACCTTGTTTTAGCATTTCCTAGACACAAGAGATGGGGGGATCTCCCTTCAAGCAATGTCACTGCACTGTGATTGGTACCTTCTGCGCAGCTTCTTGGAAAATACATTGACTCATCCTCATTCTGGCTTCTTCAGAGGAAAAGCCTGCTCACAAATCAGCTCTGTGAAGGACGTGGAAATTGTGTAAACGGGTTAGGTTTAGGTGACACTGTGTTTCTCTCAAAAATTGTTCAAGTGTTGCCTTACCAAAGGTGGAAGTCAAGGTCTTGTCATGGTTTAACTGCTTGAGAGGATAAATCTTTGCTCACAATGAAGGAAAGTGTAGGTCAACAAGTGCCTCCTGTTCAGTAGGTTCAAAATGGTGTAGAAAATGGGTATATTGTGAGATGACAGTTTGCTGTGAGCACCAAGTGCTTTTCCAGGATGCTGAAAGTAAAAGCTGACAAGCGTAGAAAGATCTCCTAATGGTGAGAGCCAGGGGGAATTTCAGCTGCTATTGTATTTCCAGTTAAATTTTTTCCTGTCTCTGCATGCATATCTTTGCCTTTGTTGACATGGATGAATTTACCCAAAGCTTTCAGTGTCATATTACCACAGAAGCATTTTTTATAGGAGTTTGTGACACCTCTGACTGTTTTTTTTGGGTGTGATGCAGCAGTACATGAGCTCATCAACATAAAGCTTTTACCCTGTGCTGTTTGAAGTGTAGGAATTGAACTAGTCTCAAATATTGACTTATTCCCACAGATGGTGATACAGTTTGGAAGACATGTCAAGTGACTTGAGGGGCTTTTTGTTGCAAATATTGTGAAGTTTACGGACTTGAGAACTAATACAGTGAATGTGCCATGTCCCACCGCTGAGCAGTTCCAGTGGTACAGATGCTCAGTTGTATAAGATGCCTGGTGCTGCAAAAGCACATAGGGAGAAGGCAGCTGTCCCTGAAAGAAACTTGGATACTGCAGATGTACCTCGGAGCCAACTTCCTAAATAGTGCAAATGCCTACAAAAGTAGGGACAAAGACAGCAGATGCTGGAGTGAACCAAATGAAAAGTATCCTAGGCTGATCCTAAATATCACAGGCTAATGGTTTCTTTTCCTCCCTATTTAGTAGCATAATGGTTTAAAATGTTCTGAGCCAGTATTCTTTCACCAGACTGTTAGAGAGAGACTTTCACATATGCCTGACTGACATCCCCAGTGATTTCCACTTAGGCAGCCTAAAGCAAAAAGAAAGACCCTGTTGAGGGAACAGCACCACAGCTTTTTAAAATAATTTATTTTTAAATAAACTTTTTGGAAAAGGTCTTCAGCTTTTAAAGCTAACTCACAGGCTTATGCTACCTCATATGCCTCAAGAGTTCTGTCCTCTTAACCCTGGTTTATTTGTTTTTTTTCTAAACTTTGACATTTTTTTAAGGAAAAGATCATCCATTTTTGAAAACAGCTTCAGGTCTTAAGTTATTCAGTTCCCTCTCTAGGTGCCTGTATTTCTTGCTTTCAGCATGAAAGAAAGCCCAGAAAACCAGCCAAAGTTCAGTTATTCCTCACACCAGATGTTTGAATGCATGGAGGTCCCTTTCCTCCACAGGCTGCCGTTCAAGTCGGTCTCATGGAGAAAGGAGCATTAAATAAATGCCTTGTGCCCAATGTTCTGGAGGCTGCACAGCTCTGGCAGGCCTGGAGCTTGTGCGTGCCAGTCTTCAGGTTATGCTGAATTTCCAAGTCATCATAAAGCTTTCAGTTGCAAAGTAAAACTACTTTTAGTCCTTGAAGTAATGCATCAGGCAGAGTTGATTTGTGGCGTTTATGTTCCGATAAAAATCACCACTTCAGCTGCAGCTTATGATGAGTTTAATGCTCTGATCTCTGGTCTGGAATGGAACTTTATTTTACTTACGTGGCTTTATTAGGACATTATTGCATCATCCTAATGCATTTTGCAATTCCCTGTGAATTGTAGATGAGGCAGTGTAGAGTCATTCTTGGGTGGCTTGGATGCGTCCTGGGGGAAAACATTACAGGATTTTCAGGTAAAGATTTAGGGAGGAGGTTGGTGTTGGTACAAGGAATTCTGATTTATATCCTTTTGGCTTTTAAAGACACAGAAATATGCACCTGTGAGATGAGCCAGCTGGAATGCCAGGACCCCAGCATTTCACACTGAAGGGATTAAAAGGATTTTAAAGAAATAGGAGAATATGTAGAGGTAGAAGGAAAACTTTCTCATTTGCCTGGTGAGTGAAAGTAGCTTCACACACCAGTCAACTTTGCCTTGGGAGTAATGTCTTATTTCAGCTACACTGAGAGATTTGTTACATTAATGTTACATTAACATTCCTCAATCTGTACAAATACAGCAATCCCCAAAGAAATATCAGTTATCCCAAGGTGGTAACATAAGGGAAGCAGTCTCAAGTAGTATCACAGACAAATCTGTAGCTAAATTGTCTGGATAATTACGTGCTTGAAAATGTAATAAGTTTTTGTGGACCTTGCTACTGCAGTATTTCAGCAACTGGGTTTTGGAGGTAATTGGGAATTGAGCTTTCTGGAGTGTCTCAAGAGAACTTACTGGCACAATGGCTGGTGCAATTGAATTCAGACCTGCCTCAAAGAGCCTTGTATGTTTAATAGGACTTAACCCATGAATTTTCCAGGGTGTGCATGTGATGGAGATGTTAGTGACACTTGGCTCTAGAAAATTAAACACTTTTACAACTTGCTAGCTCCTTCAGGTGCAAACTACTCTTTTGTCACCTGCTGAAAACTGCCTTCACTTTTTCAGAAACATCTGAAAGCTGTGGCTTTGGAAGGATTTAGACTTAGCATTGCTTATTTGTCTATTACCAGCATCTCAAGGACAATTAATTACAACAATAAACTTCCAAAAGTGCAGCTTTGCTTGTAACCTTTGTGGCTAAACAGCTTATAAGCAACCAGTTAGATTTTTTTCAGCCTTCTGATTTGCAAGTGGGGCTGTAGCTCAGCCGAGTAGTTCGTGTCTATGGAAAAATCTCTCTTGGCTGGACCTAGCTGGCCATTGTTACTGGTAATGAGAGGACAGCATGAACTTGTGATGCATGCAAAAATGACCTCATTCAACATCCTGCAATTGTTAATGGGGTTAGTTAAATTCGGCACACGAGAGATGTTGTGCTGAGGGCCCATCTTGGAGCTGGTGAAAGCTCTGGTTCTCTGGTGGGTCGTCTTATATTTCATCAGCCTTGCTGAAAGCAAAGCTGAGCAGTGGTGTGGAACAAACTGACAATTTGCTTGGTAAAATTTAAGAAGTTACAATTTTTTTTCACATTTCACCAGAGTGAGCAGCACTTTGTTTGCAGGTGAATTGTGCCTTGTGTTAGAGATAGCACAGAACTGATGTCATTTTGCTGCATGGTTGTCCTATACTGGGTTATTCCTCCAGTACTTCTGGTTGCAATTGTAAGCTGAATCACAAAGGTTTGGATGATTTTATTTTTGACTGTAAACTAAAGTTTGCACAAGACCTTTGTACACATTCCTGCAACCTTCTTCACACAAATTAAAGAATTACAGGAGCGTTTGAGTTGGAACGGACCTTAAACATCACCCGGTTCCAACACTCTGCACCTTCCACTCCCAGGTTGCTCCTAGTCCCATCCAGCCTGGCCTTGGACACTTCCAGGGATGGAGCAGCCACAGCTTCTCTGGGCATCCTGTGCCCGGTCCTCACCACCCTCCTGAGCAGAGAATTTCCTTCTAACAGCTGATCTAAATGTCTCCTCTTTCAGTTTAAAACTGTTCTACTTGTTCTATCACTATCTGCCTGTGTAAAAGCCCCCCTTCATCTTTTTTATAACCTCCTTTTAAGTGCTGAGTGGCCTCAAACTATTTCCCACTCTTTCCATGTTTCAAGATATGGGAGCTTTTTCCCCTTTCCATTGGCTTGTGAGATGTCTTGATTTGCTGCAACATAAGATCCGTGGTGTTATGCATTGCTGGAAATCCTTGATGGTACCTTGATGTGAGAGCAGAGAGCTCAGGAGATCCAGGAATGTGGCTCCTGCCCTGACAATTCCTCTGGCACTGGCTGCCAAAGCTGTTTGTGCACTGTGGGAAAACTCAGGCAGCACAGCTGTCAAAGCACAATGTTGGTGCTTTGTAAAGTTCAGCTGTGAGGACACACTTGGTCTTTAGAGGTGCCTTGATCAGGGCACATCAGAAGCCAGAAGATCATGTATTAATTCATTCCTCTATGAAAATACTCTCAAAACAGTTATTTCTGCAAGCAGGCTGACTGGGAGGCTAATAAATAATTTCATGAGAACAGAGCATTATCTCTGTTTTTTCATAGCAGTTCTCATGTGCTGCACTGAGTCTGTGCTGTGGTAAACCTGTGCTGATCCCTGAAGGATGGAGCAAAAACTTGGAGTCAAGTTCATGTCAGACTGGAAGGGTTGGGCTGTCAAGGGTCATCAAATCCAGCCAGCTGCTGTCATAAGGATCGTGTCGTATCATCTCTGAGCCTGATCATTTGACTTATAAGCTCATTGAACTCTTTCAAAAATAGATCATCAGGCCATTTATTTTTTTAATTCTAATTTAAGCAGGGAAAGTCTCTTTGTGGCAGGCTCAGCTCAAGGCCACGCAGCATCAACAGTGGGAAATTAGGACTGTCCCAAATGTCAGCGTGTTTTTAGGAAGGGGAAAAAGAAAGCTTCATTCTGATTAATGTTTTTGTTTTCCCGCCTGGAAGAGGTATGCACACAAAACTGTGTGCTAAAAGCTGCCTCTGACTTTAATCTGGTCCATCATGTCTGAGTCAGATGCCCAGAAAGGACTTTGCTGGTAAATCTATCCGGTGGCATCACTGCAGGAGGGCACCAGTAAGCAGATTAACCATAGCTCAAATTCTGTGTCAAATGCCTGACCGAGGGTGCCTTCCCTGTCTTAGCTGTGCCTGGACTTATTAATGTTAATTATAACTTTTTCATATCCAAACTTAATATTTGTCATAAGACATTTAACTCTGTAGTGTGAAAAATTGTGCACTGGTTTGCAGTAGTCTTCAACATTGTGACTCTTAGATTCTGGGCGATTTCTTTGGCTTCCCAATATATTTATTGGCAGAATATATTTAATTTATATGTAAATATAATTTTATATGTAGTTTTCTAGAGAAGCCATCCCTGGAAGTGTCCTAGACCAGGCTGGATGTGGCTTGGAACAGCCTGGGACAGTGGAAGGCAGGGGAATGGGACTGGGTGAATTTCAAGGTCCCTTCCAGCCCAAACCATTCTATGGCTGATGAACTTGCATGTTATCAGAAATATTCTTTATAACTGGTAAAGCAACCTTCAAACTGTGTTGGAATATCTGTTACTTTTATAAATAGTGGCAAGAATTATGGAATGTTAAAGGTTGGAAGGGACCTTAGAGATCATCTAGTCCCAAACCCCTTCCATGGGCAGGGACACCTTCCACTAGACCAGGTTGCTCCAAGCCCCATCCAACCTGACCTTAAACACTTCCAGGGATTATTTGCAGAGTTATGTAAATGATGGACTGTATATTGAGCATCCAAAATAGGTTTTTTTGGAGTTAAACTCTCATCCTAAGCTCCTAGAAGTGTTCAGTCCTTTGCTGCATCTACCCTGTGTGACATCCAAAGGTTTTTAATTCTAGTACTGGAGCTGTCTAGCCTTGGACATGACATTACACAGGTGGCACTGATTTCTGCCATCATACGGAGTAGGAAATTGGGATGTGCTGTTTGAGGGAGGGTCTTTGATGTTGAAGAAACTCTTAGAGAGGGCTCTGAGCTCCTGCCATGTGCCTGTGCTGGGCTGCTCTGGTGGTTTGGTGCTGCTGTCACCTCATGGGTGATAGGAACAACACATCAGCCCCCAGCTCCTTCTGTTTTGTTTTGAGGGACCATACAAATCCTCCATGCTACTATAAAAAAAGAATAGATGAAATTATTTTCTTACTTTTCTGGCACCTTTAGGTTATGTTAAACATAAAATACCTTTGGTGAGTAACTTGTTTTTTGTTGTATGGCTGCATTTGTTTTCTCTTGCTGAATTTAGTGCTCATCTAGAGCAAAGCAAATCTTTGCTGTGGCTCAGATTAAACATTTTGGGAGCGCATTAGCCGTAGACTGGCATTGATAAAGCACTAACAAGCTCTAATCTTAAAGCACATGGACTTGAATTATTGCCAGGAATAATATGCATTTCCTTTCATTTTCAAGTTTATGGAGAACTTTCCCCCCTTTTTTTTTGTAGAGGGATGGGAGGTGGAGGAGGAAATGAATTATAGTCCCAAACTGGGAAATGAGAGCAATTAATCTCTGCAGTTGTGTGTAGGCAGGAGGGACTATTTGTTGCCTGACAGGCTGCTCTCAGGACTGGAAACAAAGTAGGTTGTTTGTGTCTTTTTATGTCCTCGTCCTAGTTTGCTTTAGGACAAGAGCATTTACCTCATGACGCTTATTTTTGAACTTCATACTGGAGGCAGTGTTCACATTCCACTCAGTCTTTTACAGGACCAAGAACGGAGAATTAGTCAGCTGTTCTTTGTTTTTATTGCTCTGACTCTTGAACAGGATCCAGGCTTGCTCCTGAGGTTTTTCATCTGGATTGGTCTGAATAAAACAGATTTTTCTTGCAACTGAAACCCCTTTATTTGCAAAAGGTTATGATAACCAGAAGAAGCCAAGCTCCCCCAGTTTTTGTTTGGGATGGGCAGTGGAACCGGCTTCCTGCGGTCATGTTCGCATTAAACGAGGTTCATAGGACATTTATTTAAAAACAAACCAAAAAGTGAAAGCTGTCATGTTTGTGCCTTAGTTTAGCGTGCTGGGATGCTCTTGCTAAGATTATGCCTGCTGATTCTGGCATAAATAGTGATTTGAGCAGACCCTACCCTAGGGAGTTGAGTCCCATTCCTTTCTCCGCTGTATAGGAACAAATCAATTATTCTAAGGAGGCGGTGTTGTCTCTCGGTGCTGTTGTGTTGCTTTTTGAAAACGTTTTGTAAGTTAGTCCTTAAGTGGGATAATTGCTTTCAGCATTTGCAAGTTAAATGAAGAAAGCTCTAATTAGATTTTATAAAGTGGCTTAGCATGTTGAGAAGGCTTTTCATAAAGTATACTGTGTATTCACTTGGCGTTGCACAATTGAATTTCGTGTAGCACTGACGAAACCTAAAAATCCTATTTGGCCCTAGGTGCTTAAAGGATTGAAAGCCTGTCTTAAGTGCTCCTGGCCATACAGCCTCTCCTCCTTTCCTCACCATCCCACCCTCACCAGGGCGTTTATCTGTGCTGTGGGGACTGGAGGAGTTGTGTCAACACCAACCTGTTTGAGGAAGAGCCCTGGAGCTGGGCATACAGCTTGATGTTTTGTAGCATTTCCAAACAGGACCCTGCACAAGCTGTTTAATCTGTTTCAGCTGTTTTTGTGCTGTGCTGATTGTATGGTGGGGCTGGGTGGCACAGAGCCACTTTGTTCAGGTCACTCCTGGCTCTGTGTGGGCACTTGCTGAGTCCCACACAAACCCAACAGTGCCTGTGCTTAGTAGTTTTTGGTATTGTTTGGTGTCCTGTAGGTTAGAAATGTGATATGCTAATGCTTTCCTCTTGCCATCACAGCCTTGGCAGCAGCTGAGGCGCTGGCCAAAGCAGCCTGACACACTGCTTGCCATCTGAATAAGGGCTTAGCCCAGTCACAAGCCCCTTTCACGTGTGGTTTCTGCAGTGTGTGTGCCAGGAGCTTTCTGATGAGAATTGGAAGGAGTCCCCAGAGCCAGTGTTTGTTCAGGTCGTTTGGATGCTGATGCTGGATGTGACTTTTAGAGTCTTATGGAAGGTGGGCTCTCTTTGGGAAGTGACACCTCTACTACCTCAGTCAACCAGGTTGTGAATCTTTATCAGAAAAATACAGAATTCATGTGTAACAACTTAGAAGAAACCAGATCTAAAGTACTTAATTATATAATCCCAGAGTGGTTTGGGTGGGGATGGACCTTAAAGACGCTCTGGTTTAACCCTTATGCCACTAGGCCTGGCTGCTGAGGGCCCCATCCAGCCTGGCCTCAAACACTTCCAGAGGTGAGAAAAAAGAAGCAAAAGCAACTTGTCAAAGCTGTGACTTGCTGATAAGGCCTCAATTTGAAGAAGGGCATAGAGATCTCTTGTAAGATCCACTCAGCCTGGGACGTTAATTAATGGATCATGCCCAGCCTAACATCCTGTCAGGGGGACAAAAGGTTGTTCTTTTGCCCTCTAGCCATGCTTGATCTCTTCAACCTTGGGTTAGAGAGTTGTCTCTATCATGGTCAGTTTTTCTCACTCATTGCTTTTAAAGGGTCAGATTTTTGGACACTTGTGGAATCAACAAACTTTCCCATTTGAATTTACTGGATTGCTGTGTCCACGACAAGTTGTGGCAGTGTGTTCCTTGTGTGAACAACAGGCTGCTGTTGTAACCACATGGAGCACACAGCTTTGGATGAACATTCACCACCACCCACGGGCACTCGATTCATCACATGTGCCTCAAAGCATTTTACTCTTTGTAACGTCTTTGTAAATGGACTTTGTGTCCCTCTTTGAAGTACAGATGAGCTGTAAGGGCTGCCGTGGTCAAGCTGAACTCAGAAGTGAACACAGATTCAGACCTCTCTCCTTGTCTGCCTTAAATGTCAAAGCAGTGTGTATCACTGTTAATGGAGGTATTTACTCATTTTGCTAAACATGTAAGCTAAGGAAGAAACTTTGGCAGGTTCCTTGTGATCTTGTGAGTGGTGTGCAGGCAGAACTCCAGTTTTCTTTGAGAATGGATTTCAAATTGGATGAAGTATCCTGTATTACAGGAGATAGTTCGTGCTGTGGCAGGCTCTGCAGTTTGGTGGAGCTGAAGTTCTTGGGTGAACTTGAGGTGATGAAGATTCTGTGTCTGTAGAGATGAAATGTTAACCTTAACAGCTCTTTAAGAAAGCAGATATTACTGTGTGAGACGTGGCCAGGACATAATTAAAGAAAAAATACATTTTTCCTGAATTCTTTCCTCATTTTAAATTAGTCTTAGGGAATCTGTATGTTGCATATTTAGTGTAGCAACTGTGTTGTTGGTGCCAGTGCCTTGAAAATGGGTACTGAGTTGTGAAGTGTCTCAGCCTTGTGTCAGTGCTCAGACAGATTTTGGTTGATGATGTAGCTTTTCATGGCAAGGTAATTACTAAACTGGAGATTTACCCCTGAAAATGCCAAAGACATGATTTTAACAAGTTTGCAAGGATTTAATTTAGTCTGCATAGAGGTGAGAGAGTAGGGGGATGATTCTTAAATTGTCCAATCCCGTGAAAAACCTGCAGTGATGTCCCGTGGGGGAGGCTCAGAAAGCACAGGTAGGTACTCACATCTCACCTACAAAGCAGCTGTGCCAGGGTAAATAGGTGCTCATTGGCAGGGGACCGGTGCCATATCCCTCAGTGTCCCAGCTCCATGGCTTGGGATGGACTTTGCTCACTGGGGTGATTTATTTCTGAGCCTCTGTGAGTGCACAGATTGGTGCTTCTCATGCAAAGGAACTCCCCCGTGTGTTTGGAGCAGGGTCCTCTGCAAGAAACTGTGTTTGTATTTTCTAGGAACAAAGTAAATTGTGTTGTTGCCTTCTGTGTTATCTTCCTCCGTGTGACCAAAGGCAGTCAATGAGCTTTTGCTGCATTTCAGGATTTTATGCTAATATTTCACTGCTATCAGTACTTTTTTTTTTTTTTCTTTCAGAAAATAAAATTATCTTAATTACCCTGCAGTAACTAAACCTCAAAGCTGTAATCATTGCTGACATAATGCTTCATATTTACAAAATATGAACAATTCAGTTCACCTCTTCACATGGCTTTTGAGTTACTGTAAACAGTTTCCTGGAACCGTTGTTTAATCAAGAAATTGAATTTTGTATACCATGAATAGTAAAGGCTTTTGACAAGAAAGATGTAATGCTTCCTTTCTTGTTTTATCCAATTTAATGATGTGCATTCCATTAGTGTAAGTCAAATTTCAGTAGAATTTAAGTGAAAGGCTACAGTTATGAAGATGTTATCATAAGGCACTACTTGAACACAGAGCAATTATTGTGCTGATTATTTGGTGTGATATCGTTGCACTTCTTTAACTACAAGTCTTCAATAATGATTTTAAAGATTTGCTATAACTGTGTCTTCTTGCCTAATCTTTACTTTTTCAATCGTTTTAAATAGTTTTTTTTTTTAAATACAGAATCCCAGAATGGTTTGGATTGGAAGGGACCTTAAAGATGCCATGGCAGGGACACCTTCCACTGTCCCAGGTTGCTCCAGATCCTGTCCAGCCCAGCCTTGGACTTGCAGGGATCCAGGGGTGACCCCAGCTTCTCTGGGCACCCTCATGGGGAAGAATTTTATCCCCATATCTAATTTAAACCTGCCCTGTATCAGTGGGAAGCCATTCTCTGTATCATGTCCAAATAAACAACAGAATTGATCTACACTCGTGATGGTTTTTTGTCTGATATTTTGCACATAAGGCTTTGCAAACCTCGTTTTGGTGTACTAGAACATCACTCTCATGCTTCAAGAAACAGTGTATGAAAGCCCTTAAAACGAGATTTTGGGAAGCAGAAAGGAAACTGCCCAGGATGGTATAATCATCATCACAATGTCATTAAATAAATTACTCCATGATTGAACTTGAGCACTCCTGGATGGATTAAGCCCATCATAATTTGACATGGGGCACTCTGTGCGTTTCTCTTGAAGATCATAACTCAGGGCAGTTTTTGCATCCCGTGGGAAACTTTATTTCAGATGAAGGCTGGGAGGGCCATATCTATTTGTGAAGGACAGGGAGTGCTTTTGTTACCTTCCCAAAGCCATTACGGGATATGATTGCTTGGGGGAGTGTCTGCTTATGATCTGTTAGAAAACAGCCTATTAATAAAACAGAGGCTCTTGTAATAGAGCCCTTCTTAATCTTCTTCCTGTGTAGTTATTTATAGGTTGTGACATCTTAATTTGCCTCTCATGTGCATCGACTTCTGTTATTTTAAAAGATCAAGTAGTTTTCACACGCCTCTGAGAATCACTTCTGGGAGAAGCTGTCTGTTTTCTAAGGAATCTGACAAATAAGGTTCAAATCAGAAGTTTGTTGTGACAAGTGCATTAAGGTTTTTGCTGGTGTCTTTCTAAAGGACAGAAGTTATGGGATATGCTCTTGCAGTTATTTATTTATCAATCCAGTATTTGATTACAAGCAGATACTCCTGAATTCCCCAAGGATTTCTAGTTGCTGCTAGTACTTATTTTCCCTTAGTGACCTTCATGGAGCAATATTAATTCCCTTCTTCTCTTCATTTTTGTGGTCCTTTGCTTTCTTAGAGTGGTCCCAGTGCCAGGTCCTGTCACAAGATGTGCATTGACATCCAGAGGCGGCAGATCTACACCCTGGGGCGGTACTTGGATTCCTCTGTGAGGAACAGCAAGTCCCTAAAAAGCGACTTCTACCGCTACGACATCGACACCAACACCTGGATGTTGCTGAGCGAGGACACTGCAGCAGATGGAGGCCCCAAGCTGGTGTTTGATCATCAGGTCAGCCACACTCATCCTCCTGCTTCAAGTTCTCAGTGTTTAAAAGGCAGTTTTGATTGTAGTCTCTGTGATTTCGAGGTGCTGGAGCAGGGATGAAGAGGGTGTGATGTGCACTCAATTAAATCCTAATGGAATTCTGCTCAACGCCGCTTGCTGCCGGTGCTCTAATCAAACCGAGTCAGAAGAATCATAAAAACCTTTGCAAACAAATGCATTTTATTAAGACACGTTTTATTAAAGCTCAAAGCACAGTTTACCTGGTTTTAATCAGTCTGCTTGAGCTGAGTTTGCAGATCAGCCTTGCCTTGGGGAGCCACTTGCAAAGCTGTGTATGGCGCCTTTGGAAGAATACTCCAAGCAGGCTGCTGGAATGAGGCCAACAGAGGAGCAGGATTCTTTCCAAACTGGTTACCTTTAAAAATTGTAGCATGTGCTTTCTTTGTAGAGCTTGAAACACCTTAGAGGAATGTCTGCTAATTCTTTAAAAAGTCACATCTGTCCACGTGCTCAGTTTGAAAACTTTACTTACGTTGTGTTCACTGGCTTTTGTCTACTTGAAAAAGTATTTTGTTCTCAGTTGATTTTCTTTTTTATGAAGCATCACCAAGAAACAGCACATCAGGACTCATTTTCAAAGCAGCCCAAGATCAGCTTTTATTGGTACTGGCTGTTTTGTAACCAAAGCTGTTGTTTGCCAGCACAATGTGCCTTCCTGCTGACACCGAAAATTAAAGATACGCCATGTCTGCAGAACAAAAGCCAATCAGTCTTTCTGTTCTATTAATAACCTGTGCCAGCCTCCCAGGTGTTGGAGAAGAGGCACAAGGAAATTGTCAGCTGGCAAGGCTACTCTGGGTACCTTGCTTGCCTCTTGAAATGATTCCTTTTTTCGCTGTTCTGTCTCTCAGGGAAGAAGGGCTTCACTGACTTTTGTCAGTCTGCAGTTCTCCCTCAGCACCTACTGCAATAGTTTTATTTAACCTTCAGAAATGTGCTGCACTAGAGGTGTTTTGTGTAGGCTTTGCTGAGTAGCATCTCTACCTCACTGTAATCTTGTCTGTTTGTTGGTTTGCTTTTTTTTTTTTGCCCCCTCTGGTATTCTGTAACCCTCTGCTTTGCACTTTGTCTGAAAACATCACCTGGAGTCAGGGAGTTTGGTTTGGTTTGTGCTTCTTACATGTGCCATAACCTCAGTTTAGGTTTAGACATTAAACATATTTCTGCTGCACTCCCTCGAGGAATCCTTGGCCAAGTTATGCCTCCACTTTGTGTTCCAGTAATGGGGGTAACAGTAAATGTGTGCTGGGGATGGAATCTCAGTGACAAGTCAGAGGCTGATTTTTGCATCAGTTGATTGGTGAGCAGTGAATTAGCAGTGATTTTGAATTTCTCCCTTGCACAACCATTGCCAAAGCTGATACTCTGTTAACTCTGGCTATGAGGATCTAGCCTGAAAATGTGAATGTTTTCTGTGGAATCTATGGATCTACAGAGGAAGAACCCTTTGAATCCTCGTGAAAGACTCTCAAGTACTTTTCCCTGAAATCAGCAGGTTTTTTAGGGGATGAAGGGTACATTTAATCTTTTCTTTTGCATATTAAATGGCATATAGAAATTAGACTTGTGTTTTAAATTTCTTTTATGAGAGTAAGACCTGACAGCCATGAAGATGTGTGTCCTTTTCTGTTTGTTGTGGTCTCAGAAGATGTGCACTGTCTCCTGCATTGTTTAAAAGTGCTTCCCTTCCTCTTGCAGATGTGCATGGATTCTGAAAAACACATGATCTACACTTTTGGAGGCCGAATTCTCACCTGCAATGGCAGTGTGGACGACAGCAGAGCCAGTGAGCCCCAGTTCAGTGGCTTGTTTGCTTTTGACTGCCAGTGCCAGACGTGGAAACTTCTGAGGGAGGATTCCTGCAACGCCGGACCCGAGGATATCCAGTCCCGGATAGGACACTGCATGTTGTTCCATTCTGTAAGTGTCCACACCCTGCTCTGATTTATGATGTCTGACTTTAGGGAGAACATCTGGTTTTGGTTTCTCTTGCAAATTTTGAGCTCTTTAATCTCCTGAGCGATGTGTTGTCTCTGTTAATTCCATGTTTGCTGACATTCTGATGCTGCTTTGGTAAGTGCGGGAGGTGCTAAAAGTTTCAGAGCTTTCATGACTCCAGCTGAATAAAATTTCAAGTAAAAATCAAGGTGAATTTAAAAGAGTTGATTTTAATGGAATGGTAAACAGTATGGACACTTCATCCAGAGCCTCATGGAGAGGCAGAAGGGTGGGGGGTGAGGTGCATATAGCGTTTTACTCTATTTGTGTTGATCAACCACATATCAATTTAAGAGAGCTAAAGAGAATTTAAATTAATGTTATGACATTTAAATATTTATTGGTACCATCAACTCAAAACCCACCAATTTGAAGAAATTGCTGATTTTATTTATCTTGCCCTTTCAAGTGAAATAACAGAATTTTTACAGTGAATACTGTAAACTGAGTGAACAGTGAACTGAGCTTTCAGTTTTATTTTTGTTTTGAATGGTTCTTTAAAATTGAGTGGGAAAACATTGCCACACAAAATTTTGCACAAGGACTTGAGGACCTTTCAGAAAAGATTTTTTTTCCTGAGGATCTGTCCGTGGTAAATGTAAGAATTCTGCTTTCTGTAAGCACAGGTCATGGAGGTTTAAATCCTTTTCTGTTTTCTCAGCCATTTGAAAGAAAAATAATCTGCCTCTTACGGACTTTCCACTTGGCAGACTTGAAAGAAGCAATAAACCTGTTATTCTTGGCTTGCTCCTTGCCATTTGCCTGTACTGAGTTGAGTAATGTGCTGGTACCTGGATGGTTTCTCCTACAGTCTGTCTTTCGTTTCTCTTGTGTTTTTAATGGTGATTTTATGATGGATTTTAGAGATGGGGCCTGTTAATTCTTTCATAAAGAACTTGAAAGATGAGCTGCCGCTTTAACGTTCTGGAGTTAAAGCTGGATGAGGCAGGGCTGCATCAATTACCTGTGCACTATGATGTTAAACTTAGAAGAGACATCTCTGTTCCTCTTTGATTTATTAATGGCTCCCCCGGATCCCTGGGAGTGTTCCAGGCCAGGCTGGATGGGACTTTGAGTGACCTGGGATCGTGGAAGGGGATTGGAACTGGCTGGGCTTTAATGTCCCTTCCAACCCAAACCACTTATGATTCTATGATAAATATTCCTGTTAGTGATCACAGCTGACCAGCATACTGTCTTGAACTTGTAAAGACTTTTTTTCCCCCTCCCTCTTCCAGAAAAACCGCTGCTTATACGTGTTTGGTGGCCAGAGATCAAAGACTTACTTGAATGACTTCTTCAGTTACGATGTGGACAGTGACCACGTGGACATTATCTCAGATGGCACAAAGAAGGATTCAGGGATGGGTAAGAGAATAACTACAGAACCATTTCATTCCATTGCTACCAATGGGAAATCTAGTGTGAGAGATCAGATATTGAAAAAAGGAGAAATATGTGGGTGAAAGGCCAGCTTCAGCCTGTGGGATCAGGTTGGCATCCTTAACTAACCCTCCATACCCAGGTAAACTTCCACACTGTACAGGTTAAACTTAGGCCAGCTCTTCTGTCCTTTCTGTCATTTGACACTCTCCATCTTGAGCACAATACAAATAATTGATGCATGAAACCACATAGCACCTCAAAAGAAAACAAAAGCAAAAAGACACAGCAAAATAAGAACTAAGAATAGCTCTTCTGGAAACAAAAGATGGGGGGGGAAAAAGTCTTTAAACCTGGAAAGGAGAAAGCAAATTTTTATTTTTCTGGTTTTCACTAAGTGAAAATTACCATAAGATAATCTGCAGAAGGGCAGGTGGGGTGCTCAGAGACAGAGAATTGAAGTAGAGGGGTAGTAATTAGTCTGACCAGAGAGGTGAGACTAATCTGTTGTCCTGTTAAATTTGTAATAAATATCAGAAAGGGGCCAAAAAAAGGAAGAGGAGGGAGCAGGGCTTCAGTTCTGTGCGATTCATAGCACCTGAACTGCATATCCTGTGTGTATGACAGAAGTCTTTAAAAACACCCAGAAGGCCTGTAACACAACCATAAAGAACTGATTTCATGCCTTTTCTCCTCAAATGACAGAGAAAAATTTTCTTTCTTCCCAAGAAGCATTTCTGCATGTATAAGCACATCACTTTCCTGTTACAAATACCCTGATCTTCATCCTGCAAGTCAGAATTTGAAATTTGAGTTGCACTGTGTGCCACTATGGCACAGAAGTTACAAATATTTCTCATGTGTTAAATATTCAGTCCCTATCTTCTCTTCTTCCAGTTACTGAAAACCCCAGGAAGGTAATTAATCTTGAATTTAGGCTGTCCTCCTCCTTTTGATCAGATTTAACTTTTAGCAAGTGATTTTGCTGAACTTTTGAAGTGAATTATTGGTGGTGACAAGTTAATGTGTGCTCATTAATTTAGTTATGCCAATAAGGGACAAAAGTACCCAAGCTGTAATTCTCTGGAGTCATTTATTTACTCAAGTGCTTCCAAGAAAGAAGCAGCTCATTGTTGACAGTCTCCTTTTTCAGGTGCACGTTGCCTGATGCTGCTCTGCACACACCCACGCTCCCTTTGTTGTCCTTACAGCTTTTAAAGAATTGATTTTTTTTCCCCCCTAGGAAATTAGTGTCATTCTGCCATTTTGATCTTTTCAAGCTTTATATCCAGAAGCTTGAAAAACGTGTGGCTTGAAGCTGACACCTTTGTCTATTTCAGATTTAAAGATGAGTTAGTCAGGACACTTAGCTCTGCTTTTCATACATGAACTGCAATGTTCAGCGAAGTTAGTGAGAAATGAAGTAAATTTTTAGCCCTTCTCCCCATTCCCACAGGCCCAGAAGGGGTGAATAGAAGATTTTAATATTTTTTTTTAATAAGAAAATGACTCACTGGAAATAATTCACGAGTAGATTTTTTTGGTTTACTGTTCTCCTGTGTGTGGAAAGTAAACAAACAGATTTGAACGTTTCCATTGCTTTTGAAAGAAAAGGCTGGGATAATTTGCATTTTAACAGGAAGAGAACAAAATGCTTATTACATTCAGACAGCAAATGTTGACAGCACTATTTTCCCCCCAAAATAAGCAAGTCTTTATTGTGCTCTTGTTAGGTAGTGATACACCATTTTGATGTGTCTGAACAAAGTGATTGCCTGCCTGGTCGCTGTGAAGTTTGAAGCTGCTCAGTGTGATGAGTCAAGTTGAGGATGCCTGACCTAAACGTTCCTATAAAGTCCCATGATTACATTTTGTTCCTGGCTCGCATGTGGCATTCAGTTCTATTCTTAGTTGAGCTATTTTGATTTTTACCCTTTCTGAAAGAACTTAATTGTGCATTTGTTTAAATATCTGGTGGAGTAGGGATATTTTTTTAAAAAGTAGTGAAATGGATAATGGGCATTATCAGTAACAGAGTTGTTGCAATGCTGTAAAACCATGGTAATGATATGCTGGTTTTGCTGCTCTCATCTTCTGAGATATTTGTGCTGCTCAGCAATTCTTTGCTTTTGTTTGTGCCTCTGATGTTTATCCTATGACCATGGATGCCTGATATGTTTGGGAACGATGGGTGATAATATCACTTGGATTTTCTTAATTTGAAGTAAAAGACGTAATTCTAACAAATTTAGACATGCAACTGTGGTGAAGTGTTGGATATGAAAGAAGACACAGAGGAATTAGAGGAATTTTAATACTGTTGAATAGAGTTTGTGTTTGGAGGAGAGGGAAAAAATGTTTATGTTGATGGATGCACTTTTAGAGCAGTTTTATATTTTAATTGCTTTAAAAAGCACATCAACAACACTCAAGCAACAACCACCCCCCAACAAACAAAAATGATGCGTATCTGAAGCATACAGGTGATCTGGAGATGTCTCCAGTCCCAGCTGTCCCCAAGGGCTGGACTGGGAGCTTTCCCGAGTCCCTTAGTGACATCCATGACTAATTGTGGGCAGTCATTTCAGCTCTGAGGGCAGCACTTGTGGTGGAGGTTCCTGTGATAATCCCCTCTGGCCCTGGCTCAGGTGCTGTGTCAGAGCTGCTCAGAGGGAGAATTTCCTTCTGCAAAAGGATGTGCAGGGCAACTTATATCCCCTGGCATCAAGTAACTTCCAAAGTCAAATGTGACCAAGCCGTAAAAATTCTTGTGGCTCATGGTGGTGAAGTAGTTCTTAAGGGCAGCCCACAGATTTTAAAGCTAAGCCTAATTTTTAAGCTAGCAGTGAAGCTCCCAGGTCTCTTGTTGGGCAGGTGCCTGTTTCACATACAGAGCTGTGCACCTGATGGATGGGGAATTTCAGGGATAAGTACCACGGACAGAGGCGACACAGCCCAGCCTGGGAAACAAGGCAAAGTCAGGAAAACATGAATCCAGACAGACAGTACAGCTGGCTCAGCATGGCTGGGATCCAGCTCACACAGGCAGCCTCAAGATCCCCTTTGCATCACCTCCTAGTGACACCTGGCACGTTGTGCCTGTGCTCAGGTAAGGTCTTGCCAGTGGGCAGCACATCCCTTCAAATGGAAGCTTTTTGTTTGGTGAGGGACCTCGTGCTTTTCATCTTGTGAGGTGCTGCTCTGAGCTAATCCCCACATGCATTCTTCTACCTATGAAGGTGTGGATAGGGGCAGGCAGTCACCAGGTCCTAGAGATGCCTTGCAGAACTGCCATAGCTCAGAATTCCATTCAGATTTACTGACTGATCTTTTTATTTTTTCCTTCCCAAAATCTCAGAAACAGCCGAGCATTGGACGTTGGATTGTTGCTTTGTCAACATGACAACCAAACTGTTCAGATGGTCTCCTTAGCTGCTTCTTGGCAGACTGCCAGATGCAGTCTCATCAGGAAAAATCCAAGAGGATAATCATTATCTTGCTGTGTCAACAGCTGGCCTGGTGCTATCACTCACCACGACTTGCTCCGTTGAAGTCTGGGGGAGGTGCTGCTTCCGCTTTGTAGGAATTACAAGGAGTGGCATGGAATCATTTCCAGACCTACCACTTTTTAAAAATTAATCCTCTGGGAGGTGCCAGGTTCTGGTGAGCAGCAGTATCCATGTGATGCAGTTTTCTTCCAATTTTTAGTCACGAGGCATCACAAGGAGGGAAGATCCTTGCAAATCGCTTGCACTGAGACTGTCAGTCACATATTCTGAGGGTTTCATAACTCAGGTGGCACTAAAATCTTGTCAGTGAACTTGCTTCTCTTATTAGTCCTTCATTAATCCTTCAGGCATGGTCTGTAGACTGTAAATTCATAGAATTGTTTTGGCACTGTTGTGTTTCAAAGCATGTTGAAAAATTTGCCATATGTAAGAGATGAGATTTAATTTCCAAAAAGCTGTCCAGTATTACAAGAAGCACATCTGTGTAGCCATAAGCTTGACATTAGGATGCCCAGAGAAATTGTGGCTACCTCTGGATCCCTGGAAATGTCCAAGGCCATGGTGGATGGGGCTTGGAGCAACCTGGGATAGTGGAAAGTGTCCCTGCCTGTGGCAGAAGGTGGGACTGGATGATCTTTAAGGTCCCTTCCAACCCATCCACCCTAGAATTCCATGAATTTAAGTTTCCTGCTTTGCAAGCTCAGTCTCTTGTAAAAGTTTTCTTTATTCAATACTGGCAGCAGCCAAGGTTGTGCTTGAAACAACTGTAGCTGTTTGCACACAGAAGCCAAAAAACATTCTGGCTGAAATGATCACTGTGATCCTATAAACTCCTGTAAGCAGGGACTGTGGTAGTGGGAATGTGCCTGTTCCACGATTAGGTGTCACTTTGGGAGAAAAGCTTTTCCCATGTGTTGGATTTAAATGGAAATTACACTTTACAGAGCTCCACAACATCTCCTCAGAGCTTGCTCAGGAATTGTTGCTTGCTTATGGAACTGGCTGCAAACTCCAGGCCTGTGTGGCTGAGAATTGTTTTTAAATATTGGGGCCACGAGCTTTTAATTTTTACTGTGTAAAAATGAATGAAAATACTAAGTTCCTGAGCAAGGATTCAAATCTCTTATTTTCAGGTAGTTCTGCCTTTCTACCCTGGGCTGGTTAATGAGATTAAGGGGAAAGAAGAGTCAGTAGCACAGCAGAAGCATTCACCATCTTCTGGACTCTTGGGGATTGTGTTGTGTGGAGTGATTTCTCTGTACAGCTTTTCCTCTCCAATAAGTGATGTATTGTCATAGGAGCCAGGTTAATACCACAGGCCAGTGTTCAAACACCCAGGGCCAAGTCCTCAGCCACTGCTTTGTCCTTGGAGCTGGCTGCCCACAGCTGACCCAAGAGGTGCCCTGAAAGGTGAGGAATTTTTGGGGATTTGCTCCAGAGCTGATCTTACATCTCTTGTGAGGAAGCACAAGTGAGGGAATTCGCATGGAGCTTTTCCTTTCCACTTCATTCACCCCTTGGATCCATTGCAAATAACAGAAGTGCTCTGGTTCTCACCCCTTGGTATTTGACTTTTTTCTCCCAAGTCCTAAAATTTAAAAAGATACATCCTAAGCAATCAATTACTGTCACTGTTTTAGAGCCATTTTTACAGGTTCAGTTTTGCCCATGCAGAATTAGATTTCCTCCCCAACATACATTTTGTACCTAAATGTCACAAGTATTTTTCTGACGTTTCCAGCCCGTGTCCCTGTCTCATACTCTGACCATTCTTGTTTGAATTCTGTCCAACATTTCCTGCCAGTCTGCTGCACTTGCAGATGATGAACCTCTCTTACCCCCTAGTGGAGGTATTTCAGTCCTGAGGTTTTTATGGAGCCCTTTTGCTCTGTCAAGGATCAGACTTCCTTGGAAAACATATTTTTGATGTTTCTGTTGGGTTTAAAACATCACAGCTTCCCCTGCTCACTGTCTGTTTATCAAGTATCTTGTCTTATTGTCTATTTATTTTTCAGGGACTTGTTTATCAAATTTTTGTTATGGGTTTTTTTTTAATGACACTACATCCAACTTTGTCATTCTGTCCTCCTCTGCAAAAGACCAGATGTCAACTCTTTCTTGCCTAAGGCACTACTTTAATACAGTTTCTACACAGTTGCTTAGATAGGTCACAGAGTTTATGCAAGTTACTCCTTATCTTTGGCCCTTAGTAAATGTGGGGATTTATATTTCTGATACTTTTCTAGGCATTCTGCATTTCAAACAGTCTCAAGAAGAGATTGATTTGCAACTGAGGAAAGCCTGAAATTACTTGACTTGAATCTGGGTTTGATTGCAGTTGCTGCAGATGAATTCTATTCTTAATATCAAGAGGAAAGAACCACCAGCACTGAACTTTGGCAGCTTTTCCTTCCTTCATTATTTAAATAATAATTTCAGCTTCGGGAAATCGAGCATAAACGAGATACAAAATTAATTTATTTAACAACATTTCAGGAGGAGGGATGGGACTTCCACAGACAAGTTTCAGATGCTTTGAGTATCAGTGGTAATAGAGCAGCTATGTTCCTCATGATTATAATAATTTTCATTTCAATGAGGTATTAGTGCTCTGAAGATTTGCACAGGGTTTTTTTTTTGTTGTTTTTTTTTTTTTTTTTGTAATATTCCCAGCGTGGTCTCAAATGTTCAAAGCAGCAGATAGGGTTGCAAAGACATTTTCCATGTGCATTAGCATTGCTGATCAAATTTAGATGGCTCTCCTGCCAGAATTGTCTCAAACAGGCCTTGAATTTAATCCTTTTGGGTCAGCAACTTAGTCCCTGCCTATGCAAGCAAACACATTGCACGATACTCTTCAAAAATTAACAATTTTTAGTCTATAGTCATTTTTCCGTTCTGAATTTCCTTATAGGATGACTTTCACAGTCCTCATTCATCTTATTTAAAAAATAAGTTCTTTGTGGTTTGCAGATGAAAACAAGTTTTGTAGTCGTTGTTGTATCAGTGTTATTCCCTTATTTTTTTCTCTTTTCTACCACCCATTTGCTTGTAAACTGGATTAATTTTTCTTTTAAACTTTGTGGCATAATTAGAGGTCAAACTAGACAGGTTTATGCTGATGAGGGCTCCAAAGCCTCTTCCTCCTGTAAAATCATAAGGAAGGATTTTGTCAAAGGGAGTCTGAGAATGAGTTATCCAAATATATTCCAGTTTCTGTTTAAATTTACATGAGAATTAAGCATTTAATTTTTTCTTCAAAAAATACTTAGATTTTTTGTTGTTGCTAAATTGTTCACTAGGGGCTAAAATTGTAGAAAATCAAATTCTACTCAGAATTTTTTAATTCCTTTATTGCTTTGCTGGCCTAACAAACGAAAGGAGTGAAGCGTGAGAATGAAACCAGTTACAGGATGGGTTTCCAAAATACCATTTTGTGTATTCCCCAGCGGCAATATTAAATATTTTATTAATGTTGGGCTCGTTTTCTAGGCCATGGGTGCAATTCAGTTAATTGCAAGGAAGAATTTGCAAAATACAAGAGTTCTGAGAATTTTTCGTGCCAAAATCTTGAGCGAAGGCCAGGAACCTTCACCAGCCTTTGTAAACTGACCCAGAAAGAGAAAGGAGACAAACAGGATCTGTAAACAAAGATCACGTGCCCTTCACAAATACATTTTGGAAGGATGGTTGCCCAGGGAAACAGGAAATGGGGAATTACACAACAAACAAAAAGGACTGCCAAACAAATTTGCTGACCTTTTTTTCGGGGAATTATGATGAAAAGTATTGGAATCTGCTGGATTTCGCCATATTTCTAAATCCGAAGGTGGGACAGAAGAATAGTTGGGTAATTATGCCATAACTATTCAGAAAATACAAAAAAACTTCTTTGACATCTTTGTCCTGCTGGGTTGTGAGCTATAGAATTGTGAGATCATCTTGAATTTTTTGGAGTTTCCCAGCTTTTGCAATTAAGCTTTCTGGAATCAATGCTTCCTTTTACAGATGAGATAATAACAAAATCACTCCATTCATATTTGTAAGGGTCATCTGGTCATTTAGCTCTATGTTAGGCAGCTTATTCTTCATTTCTGAGCTGGTAGTCTCCCAAATGACTGTCCATATCTTTTCCTAGGAAACAGCTGCTCTCAGAATGGTTTGGTTTTTCTTCCAAGAGTCAGAGATAGGAAGAGAATTTTCACTGGACTTGGCTGTAACAAGAAAGAAACTGGCCTCTGTATGATGATCTGCTGAATTGCAGGGAGAAGGAAACTCATTTGCCTGATGTTTGGATCCCTTCCTGCCTCCTCCATTGTTTGCAGTGTGTAACTTTAATTTTCTTCTCTCAGTTCCAATGACAGGCTTCACTCAAAGGGCCACCATTGACCCCGAACTGAATGAAATCCACGTCTTGTCAGGGCTCAGTAAGGACAAGGAGAAGCGGGAGGAGAACGTAAGGAATTCCTTCTGGATTTATGACATTGTCAGGAACAGCTGGTAAGTCCAAAGTTCTGACTTCCACACTGGCTTTATTTAGAAAGCAATCTCTAAGGTAACTCTGTAACCTCTATTAACCACAGAATTGTGGAAGATAGCTGAGTTCCCTTGAGGCCCCTCTTTTTCCCATTGTCTTTAGAGGCATCGTGGCAGTAATCCAAATGAGGGAGAGAAATCATGTGAACATCTTTATTGGAGCCAGGTGGAGGAGATGAGGGGAAGTGAGCAGTTATAAAAGGCTTTTCCTGTAGGAAAGGTTCAAGGCCAGGATTCAGGATGAGCGCAGCAAATTCAGTCCAGTGGCAGCTGTTAATAGCAGTGTACATGGCTCTAGTTCTTAGAAACTGAGGAAACTGGTGCAGGTGAATGGGGATGGAGAAATCTCTGTGCCAGGTGGGATATTCTGAGAAAATATCTCCTGGTTTGTTTACTGAGTTGTACTCAGTAGCTCCTTGCCACTGTTCCTTAACAGAGCTGACAGAGATTTGTGTTCAAGACGTCTTCTAAAGGTGTGAGTGTTGTTTTTTAGAAGTGATTTCTCAGTTATAACTGAAGTCTGCTTGGAAATCACTGACTGAAATACCACCTCTGCTGTAATCTGTGGTCTAAAGCTCTACTGGTTTTTTTCCCATAATTAAAGAATTACTTTATGTTGACAGGTCTGTAGGCAAATAATGTAGTGTCTGAAGAGATCTCCAAAGCTCATGACAAATAATTTTCTAGATTTTTTTCCTGTTTGTGCTTGAGAACTGTTTTCAGCCAAAGTGACCTCTGATTGCTGGATGGGTTCTTTGTAGAATTAAGAATGGGGTGGGATAATAGAGGACAGCATAGAGAAAAGTAAGAAAATCTTTGGTGTTTTACATCATTTGTACCTTCCAGCAACTTTTCATGCTTTCTGTAGGTACAACTAATAATTCCTTACTGCTTTGAATTTCAGGTCTTGTGTCTATAAGAACGACCAAGCGGCAAAAGAGAATCCAGGTAAAAGCCTTCAGGAGGAGGAGCCCTGCCCAAGGTTTGCCCATCAGCTGGTGTACGATGAGTTGCACAAGGTATGAAGTAGGTTTTTAAAATTTTTTTATATTTTAGTAATTTTGCTCTCAAGATGTAGCTATTTCCTTAATATATAATAAATATACTTTTGGAATGTTTGGATTAGTATGGTGAGTAACTCTCACTTGCCATATTTTGAAATAAGGTGCTGAACTTTTTATGTCAATATGAAGTAGACGTTTGTGCTCACACTTCAGAACACACAAAGCTTCGTTCATTATCCTCAATAATCTTACCTGTTGGTGACTAAATGAGAGCAAATAGTTACCAAAACTTCTAGGAAAAGCTGTGTTTGAATGAGCTAATCACAGCTAAGAATCCTCTGAACCAGAGGTGCCTGACTTTGCCCTGTGTGTCAGAAGCAGCTGTCATTCTTTAGCACTGTCAGCCTCCAATGGACACATTCTTACTTAAATACACTAAGCCATTTAAAGTCTATTTGACAGCTCAGTAAACTTGGGGCTGGCTTTGTGCATATTAACCCATAAAGCACAAATCCACAGATTAGGTTCATAAATTCATTAACTTGTGAATTTCAATTACTGTGGCACATTTACTGATCCTTTCATGGATTTTTCTAAAAATTCTCCCTAGGCTGAAACAGTCTGAGTTAAAGAAAAACATGTTTTAGTCTTGCATTCTGTGGGATGTTAGTCAAATTTGGGAAACCCAACTAGCCCAAAACTTGACAATAAGAGGGATTTTAAGGAGGAGAAATTGCATTGCTCGTTGTCTTCACTGTAATGATACAGTAAATAAGTAAATACTGTTCTGCCTTTACCTCTAAGTGTAAGGCACCATGAGACAGAGTAGTATTTTCTGAGTTACTCTGAAGGTTGCTAAATCATTGCAGTTGCCCAGCTTTATCTGAGGAGCTGTTTGATCTGCTTGTTTTGAAGAGTCTTATTTTTAGAAACCTCTGTTCCAATGACCTTTCTAAACTCCTCTGATATAAATAAGGAGAGCCTACAGCAGTGGGATGCAGAATACATTGTTTTGAGTGATTATTTTTAAAGCTGTGGGGAAAGGTAGCCTGTTGGACTTGTTAAACTTCAGTATTTGAAGGTCCTTTGTAGCATGTTTAATATCAACAGTTCAGAGGCTGAAATTACCCCACGATGGGAAGAAAAATGTAGCAAAGAAATAAACAGTCCTTTTGTGACATTTCCACTCTTCTGGAAATTTGCCTCTCTTTGTAAGTCTGAATTATGCTGGCCTGGCTTGCTGTCACTTTACCTTGGATGTCTTTAGGACTTCCAACTCATTTTGTCTGTGCTTAAGGATTTATCATTCTAATAAGTTTTTCCTAAAGAAAAGAGTTTGCATGATTTTTGGATGTTTATTTATAAATATCTCAGGTATTTGCTAGAGGGATGTTCCAACAATACAACACTTTTATTATCTTAAAATGGAAATGGTTTTAGAGAACTTTCTTCATCTCCAAGGGGGACAAAGTGAGGCTAATAATAAGTTAGAGCAACTTGCTAAATGGCAGAGTTTCTCTCACCAGAATAAACCTGTGCAAAGCTGCTGACATAGTAAATTGTCTTTGTTCAGTGGATTTACACAAACAATCAATTCTTGATCTGTCTCTCATTTCCTTAGGTTCATTACTTATTTGGAGGGAATCCTGGTAAATCCTGCTCTCCAAAGATGAGATTAGATGATTTCTGGTCTCTGAAGCTCTGTCGACCTTCAAAGGAATACCTGCTAAGACACTGCAAATACCTCATCAGAAAGCACAGGTAAAGAGACAAAAGTGGTTCGCAATTTTCTTTTTCTTCAAGTTGTTAGACTCAAATCTCTCATAAACCATTTTGTGAAATGTCATTTTGTTGGTTGTATGGAACTAGATGATCTCCAAAGTTCCTTCTAAACATTCTGCAGGTTTCTTAATTATTTTTAAAAATTATTTCTATAAAAAGCAGTGGGCCAGGGCTAAACTATAAAATTAACTTGATTCATTTTGCCTATGCTATTCTAAAACTAGAAAAATCTGGTAATTGTGTGGGGAGTCATGGGGAATTTTTAGATTCCCTTTTCACTCTGCTGCTCATCAACATGTGTTTTGGTGCTGTCACCTCCCAAGGAAATGGAGTATGTTTTGGAAACACTGTGCTTGGAGATAGTAACAGCCTGCAAGGATGCTAATGAAGTCTGGGGGCTGGATGCCTTTGCACATCTGAGACTCAACTGTGGTGAGGTCATCAGAGTTTCTCATTCAGAAACTCCTGAAAGAGCTCACTTAGGCAGAATTCAGCTACACTGCAGTGCTTCTTGCACTCTGGGTGCTTCAGAGCTGCCTTATATTTCTTATTTAGGGCAACAGCTTTTCAAAATCAAGCTTATGGTGTTGCCTTAGTCAAGAAATTGCAGCAGTGAGAGAGCCTTTCAGGACCCTGCAAATCATTTGAAGGCAGTAAATAGCTCTCCCTGCATTCTGGGGGAGAATACTTTGTTATCAGGCTCTGCCAAGAGTTGGAAGGTCAGGTTTTCCTGATGGTATTTTATTTCTGAGGCAGCAAGCAAATTGCTGTACTCAACTCACAGCCACTGTGGCTGGGTGAGACACTGAGATTAGCTACACAGTAGATGTGAATACTTACAAGAATGAATATAAAGGCCTTCCCAGTTATCTGGGATGCTTATTAAACCCAGATGTGCTGGTATGGAAATGCAGCTGTGCAGCCTCCAGAGACAGGTCTGCATTATTTGTTTCTACTTGCTTAAATTGCACTCGAAGGAAATGTTGCTGTGTGTTATCTGGCAGAAGTTTGGGGTTTATGCACCATGCTCCCATTTTTGGGGTCTGAGGGAGCCCAACCTGAGCAGCCAGGGATGGAGGATGGGTGCTGAATTGCTGTGGAGTCCCTGGCTGCCCTTTACCTGCCCTCCCAAGCCCTGGCTACCAGAACAGGTACTGGCCTTGCCACAGCAGACCCACAGCACCAGCTGGGCTCCTGTTTCTCCTGTGAACTTGCTCAGGTGGACAAGAGCAAGGTGGCAGTGGTTCCACTTGTGTTAAAGCACTTCAGCTCTCTGGGCCATGATGATGTCATGTGAGAAAATCGATGGCAGTGGTTGAAGCCATGTGTAGTGACCAAACTGTCAGATGCATCAGGTGACAGACAGGGTCTCTGTGCTCCCTGTGCTGCTCAATCTCTGACATCTTTAGGCAGTTTCAAGATTCAGGCTGCACATGTCCACTGTGGTATAAATAGCCAGGTAGATGACCCAAATAAAAAAATAACAATATGAGAAGATGAGAAACAGTGTGATGCTGGACTCAATGGGCAGGTGAGGCGAGGAAAAAGATGATTTTAAACCTCATCCTTTCTAGGCTTATGCAACCAAAACAGTGCTGCAGGGAAGTAGCTCTGCTCACTGAGGATGCTGAGCCCAGAATCACTTCCTGAGGGCTCTATTCGCTTCTTGAGGGAATTCACAGAAGTTGCAGTTCCTGTTCATTAAAAGAAAATAAAGAAATAATGGTGGTGGTGCACAGGATTTTTATGGATCTGTACTCTTTCCAAAGGTGGGATGTTAATATCTCAAGGACTGAAGTGCTCAAGGTTTGCCTGTGAGGTACTGCTCACACCTTACTTCATTTGTGGAAAACAAGCTGTACTCAATATTTTATATTTATATACTAAGAAGTTTCTGTGCATATGCTTTTGAATATTTTTAGTAAGAATGCAATACTTTGCCCTTTTACACTTCTTTACACCCCAAAAAAACCCTCTTCCATGTTTCAGTCTGGTTTGAAATTCCAGTGAGCACAAGGCTCAGCTGCTGTTAACGTGGTTTTCTTTGGAAATACTGGGTTTTTTAGATGGAGTCGAACCAGTAGTACCTAGTCCTGAAGGAAATGGCCGTGCTCAAGTTTTCTGTCTCTTCTCTGCAGGTTTGAAGAGAAAGCTCAGACTGACCCTCTTAGTGCACTGAAGTACCTGCAGAATGATTTATATGTGACTGTGGATCACTCGGACCCTGAGGAGACAAAGGAGGTGAGGAGCAGCAATCCTTGTCCTAAAGAAATTTAAACTGTGTTCTCATTGAAAGCTTTGAGCCTCTTAAACCTGGGTTTTATTCAGTTTATAAAAGCTCTGCAGGTGCCAGACAGTTTGCTATATCATGTATTTCTCTGCACTTAAGTCACACTGTTTTGGAAACAGTCATTTAACAAGTCCAGGTCCAGATAAAATAGCTTTTGTGCTCCTAAGAGTGAAGACTAAGCCTTTGTTTTAATTCCAGTGTGCTGGTGTATATTTTGGGAGCTTTAATTGAAATGTAAACTCTCTGAAATGTCACCAGTCTGTAGCTGGTTGTGCAGTAGAAAGGGAGTAGAAACTTGTGCTCAGGCTTCTCAATATTCAGCATCTCTGAGGAGGGAAAGCTTTTCTAAAGATGATCAATATTTCTGGATGTAGTTTAAACCTACACATTGCTTGCTACTCTTAAAATCTTATCTCTTTTGCCTTTTGAATATTATCCAGTAGGCATCTTCTTTATTTATTCCAGGAATTTGTTCCCATTTCCTGTGTTGATTCCAGTACCGCAGTGCATGTCACTTTACAAAACGGATTAAAGAAATAGAAGTGGCAGATAAAGTGGCTGATTTGACTCTGGCTTCATTTCCACATGGAATTTGGGGCATCCAGCTCCTGATGGGTAGATAAGGAAAAGTCTGGGGTTCTTGCTGTCTGCTTTCCTTGATGACTTGGAAAGGGATTTGACAGCTCCTTTTATAAATCGTGATAGGAGGAGGGGTGGTTCTATTCCACGCCGAGTCCCTGGATTAAATCTCTTAATCTGGTGGCTTTAACTTGCTACTTTAGCTAAAGAAAAGATTGCACAGACACTGAAAGGTCTTGGGGGAGAATATGCTTCTTGTGTGTGCACAGGATGGAATTGTGGGGTTAGAATTAGGAAAAAAATTTACTCTTATCAGGATCTTGGAAGGAATCACATTTGTCATAAATTCTAATCAGCCTTTGTAAACATGTGATTCAACAAAACTTCTAAGTGTTGTGACTCTCTGTTCTCTGTAAATGGTTTCTTGTTCAAATTGTTCTGTATCTAGTTTCACATCCTTTTTAGTTATTTCTAGCATAGGAAAAACAATAGATGATCCTGCTTTTCTTAAGGTAGAAAAGAGATTTTTTTTTTTTTCCTGCTATGTGCCATCTTCCCAGTGTGATTACACTGCCTGAGTCTTTGAGGTTGGAAAAGACCTTTAAGAGTGATCTTGTGCAACCATTGCCCCAGCACTGCCAAGGCCACTACTAAACCATGTCCCCAGGTGCCACATCTCTGTGGCTTTTAAACACCTCCAGGGATAGGGATTCTTTCCTGATACCCAGGCTTAACTTGAGGCCATTTCCTTTTGTCCTTTGTTTTACTACTTGGGAGTGACCCCCCTGGCTGTCCCCTCATGTCAGGGAGTTGTGCAGAACCTGGAGCCTCCTTTTCTCCAGGCTGAGCCCCTTTCCCAGCTCCCTCAGCCTCTCCTGGTGCTTCAGACCCTTCCCAGCTCAGTTCCCCTCCCTGGACACATGCCATCCCCTCAGTGACTTCCTTCTTGTGAGGGGCCCAAAACTGAGCCCAGAATTCAAGGTTTTCTCTTCCTGTTTGAGCCTGAACTAACCCATGCAGTACAAGCCCCCCCATTCTGATGTTTTCTTTTCCCCTTCTGCTCCCCGCACTCGTGTAAGATGTGTCCTGTGTTCTCTGATCTCCTTTTTTCTCCATGTCACACCTGTGTGCTGGTGGCTGTCTCTCCTCAGCCAGTTATTCCTAAGGAGATCTTGCATCTCATGGCTGGCTGGGCCTTTTTATTATTCCCTGAGCAGCAAACATCTGTGATGTGATGAGCAAGCTCCTTTCCTAGTTGCTGCTGCCTCCTGTTGACAGCAGACCGAAGGAGGTGCTGCAGAAGCTGCACATTGGGCACATCTGGCACAGGAAAGCCTTTAATATCCTGCTTTTCCTTTTCCCAGTTCAGTGTTCAACTTGTCCACTGTGTAGGAATGGAGAATTTACATGACTGCATGGGCTCCTCTGAGATTTTGGGGGCATGTGGAAGCTGTATCATGCCAGGTAGAAATAGAATGAAATGTTTGAAAACCAGAATTACCCCTTTTCAGAGAGCACACTGGTGTTCTGAACATTAATGATCCAGCGAATGAGCTTACATAGCTCAATCCAGCTGAGTGAATACATTGTGGATTCTTTCTCTGCGGGCCTAATGTCTGATCCAAACAAAATCCAATAGCTTGTGTCTGTTGTGCTGGGCTGTTGGATCAGCACACACCATTCAGGAGAATTAAAGCTTCCATCCAGTCCAGCCATCTCCAAAAAAATCATTTAACAATTTCTGGGACGCTTTTGTTCGGATTTTTTGTTTTTGGGGGGTTTTTAAAAATTATTATTCATTGTGCTGGTCATAAAGCTTTAACTTCCAAAGGCTTTTTCCAGTGGCACAGATCTGCCAGGGCTGTGGCACAGAGCCAGCTGCTGGGCTGGTACTGACTGGGTGCATTTCCAGCTGACGTCAATTTACCTTCCGGTTATCACATCGAGTTGGCTTTTTGCTCTGGCATGGCATCTCCAAATGGCTCCTGTGCTTTCCAAAGGACTGACGCAGGCATTTTGGATTCCATATCGAATTTCAAGCACCAGTTTGATTGTGTCTCTCAGCCCAGACACCTCCATCCTCTGTCTTTATCTGATTTGTATCTCGATTAATAGCAAAGGTGATAGATGTGGTTGGCTGCAGCCATTGAATGCTGTAAGGCTTCTTAAAACTTTAGGGAATCAATTCCTGCCTGTTTTCCCTCCTTCCAGGGCAACTGTTAAATTTGGGAAGGACCAGGCTGAATAGTTTTATCCCCAACTTTGTGCAATAATTCTGGAGACTGGCCTGTATGGCTTCATGTTTTATGGATGGAGATCTGGGTGGTGTTATATACCATTATAAGCAGAATTTCCCCTTGTGGTCAGGCTTGCTTGCTTTGTAATAGAAGTAATTCCTTCTAACTTAGTTAGGCAAGTCTGTTCAGCTGTTTGCAGTTGGATGCCAAGGAAAACAAACAGACTGTTCTTGAAACTTACTTTGGCATTAGTAACTGATTTTGTTTAAAGTAGCATGAATGATTGATAGTAGGAGCATACCCTAAGATTTTCTTTCTGGTGCTGTGAATTTTAGGGATGCTAAGAGGACTAGATTTTTATTTCCCTTTTTTATTACTCTGAAATGAAATAGATGCCTGCAAGTAAAAGGTATTGCATGGGTGTTTGGTTTAGTAGCCACAGGCTTTGTGCCAGCAATTTCTCTGCCCACAAATGCAGATCCAGTTCCCTTTAACTGTGATTCTGCTTGACATCACTTAAACCTCCTCAGTCAGTTCAGTGTTCCCAAATCAGTGGATCTTTTTTACTGGCTGTGGGTTAATAGCCCTGACACTGTAGGAAAAGAAGGGTAGGTCCCTAGAAAATGGGGAATTTTGCCCATGATTTAACAGTTTAGAAGTTGTACAAAAGGGTTATTTGCTGGCACAAAAATTTTTTGCTGGCCTGGCTGTTCTTCTCTGTCACACACAGATGTGAATTCAGTGGTAGATTACAACAGCAGGCTTTTAAAGATCAAAGGATTGGTCAAAATAAATATCAAATTGAATTCCAAATTTTGTTCTTTGAAAAAGACAGGTGCTGTTAAAGCACAGAAACATCAGCAGTTCATGTACAAAAGCTAAAGATGCTCCTTGAACACTGCAGCAATCATACCCGGAACTTTGCTGCTGTTAAACGGGCTGCAGCAGCAATCAAGATGACATTAAAAAAAATGTCCTGTGCTTTCCAAGTATGGGAGAGCAGGATGATTTTGTGCATGGAGATTCAACAACTGATGAAGCTCAATCCCATGATTGTTGTAAAACAGATACAAAGCGCAAGGAAAATTCACAGTATGTTTTTCTTGGAGCATGGGAGGAGAAAGAGCAAGGACCTGGAGGCCAATGTGAGGCCTGACTTGATGTAGACTGAGGCTGGAGGCCCCTGTTCAAGGCTGCTTCATTCTTTCCATTTTTAAGACCTTGTCTTTAATAAATTTGACAGATAAAGCCAGCAGGGCCTGAAAGTATTGTTTGAATTTGCATTAGATTGATATTTCTGGGAAAATTGACGCCCAAATGGGAAAAATAGTTCTAGGAAGGAGCTAAGAAAAGCCTGTTTCTCTTCTTTGTGTCCTGCTGTGATTCTTTGTAAAGCCTCAGAGGCTGTGTGCTGCAGGAGCAGAGCTTTGGAGCCAAGGAGCCTTTGCAAAAACAGTGTTCAGCCTTCCCAGTTTCAGTGTCAGCTCCGTCCTCAGAGGGTCTGAGCCTCTCTTTGCCTCTTTGAGCCTGTGCTGGGAGTCACCAGCCCCAGAGAACTGGTCCAAGGTGAGGATGCTGTGATCTGAGCACTCACACACAGGCACTACAGAGGAGGAGGAGGAGTTGTCTGATTCATACAACCTGCCAGGTATCCCAAACCAGAGTTACTTATTCCCCCTTCATCATTTTGTTTGTGCAAAGGCAGAGGTGTGCAGATATAGAAAATAAAAATAGAATAGTATAACCTTTTATTAGTTAGCCAGATCTGTTTATCTCTGAGGAACCCCTGCCTGTGTTCACAAGGTTGCTTGGATCTCCGAGAGAGAAGTTAATTGTGTAACAAAGGGAACTGCTGCCTTTTGAATGGAGAACTTAATTTGGAATGGATGAAGCCAGTGAGCCAGAGGGATTGTCAGAAGAAAATGGGTGGTGGTGTGATTGAAGCAGTTGGATGCTTCTGCTGGATAATTGAATTCTGCTCTTGCCCCCATAACGGAGTTGCTGTGTGATATTAAGCAAATTGTTTTTCCTAGATGGTCATTAATTGGGTGTTTTATTCTGGTGCCTGATGGGAGAGATCTGAGGTGTGATTTGCTTGAGGGCTTTGCTTTTCTGTGAATTCAGAAGCTGTTGCATAACACTACATATTTTGAAAAATCAGATACTGTTAGTTTCAAATAGACCCAAAATTAATCAGAGTTTGAAGTGCCATCTGTTAGAATAACAATTAATATGATAAGAAAGTCAATGAAGAAATTAATTCCTTCTTTAGAGCAGAGGTTGAACTTTGTGAAGAAAATAGTGCATTGGATATCTGCTGGGATGGGATAATGAACAGTAACTGTCCTACACTTTGGAAAAAAGTAGAGATCCTTTGAGAGAACATTGTAGGGTTTGGGATTGTAATACAAATGCAGAGTGAGCCAGCTTAGGCTCAGCACTGTCCTTAACTGATGTTCTTAACTCACATGTTTGACTTCTCCATCAGAAAGTGCTTTTCAAGTGTGAGCTGATACACAAATTTAATTACAAACCAAACAAACAACAGCCCTCAAGGTTAACTCAAGTGCAGTGCCATCAGCAGAGAAGGAAACAAGATCCTCCTTCCCCACAAAGCTGCGGAGAAACTCACAGCCATGAAAATCCATCATGCCTGGTGCAGATGAGGCTGGAATACTTGGCAGAAGCTGCTTCAGCAGGGTTTTAGTCTCAGTTCAGCGAGTTCCTGGCTGAACCCTGCTCATCTGGCCCCTCAGTCAGGCACCTGAGCCCCCAGTGTGGCTTTGTGCTCCCAGCAGGACCTTGCTGCCCGAGCTCAGCAAGCCCTGGAAGCACGTGGCACCTGCTTTATCCCAGCCTGTGTGCCACCAGGCAGCTGGCAGCGGGCCCTGAGGCAATTGTGTGGGAGGGAAGGATGGCCAGAGCGTGGCATTTGCGCTCAGAAGCCGCCCGGATTTAGCCGCGGGTTTTATTGGAACTTTTGGAGCTATTTCTGCTGGGCAGCTGTTGAAGCACGGTGCTGCTGGGAAGCCAGGCTGCTCTCACAAATGAGGCTCAGGGTGGAATCCACGTGTGGCATTGCAGGGATTTTGTGTAACCAGGCCTTACACTCAGGAGGGCACTTTACATCCTCTTCCCCCTATTGCAGTTTGTCAATCCTGAATCTTTCTCACCACACCCTCCCCAAAGCATGCAGACTCAATCCCAGAACACTACAGTCCTTATTTTATGCTGGTTTTTTTCCCCTGATGTCACATTGAAACCGATCTCACTGAAGTGTTTTTGTGGCTTCTTGCACTTGGTTGTAGATGTACTTTTTGTAGCAGCCTTTTGCATCTGTGACTGCTGGCAGTTTTGTGCTTGGCCTCTGTTCTGTGGAGGCTCTGCAGCCCTGACTCCTTTGAGCTTTCTGTGTAGAACTTGGTTTTCAGAACATTAAATTTTTATTTTTTTTTTTCTAGTGCTTTCCTCATATGTCACTAACTGATACAGGACATCTCAAAATGGGTGCCTTATTGTAGAGGAGACTTTAAAACCTTGATAACAGCAAGAATGTTTTATTTAAAGATTCTGCTCCTTTCCATGGATTTGTCAGTTTTATAATAAACTGATACTGATACGTTGTAGCTCCTAAGTGCATTTTCACAGAGCCTCTGCACCTGTTCTGTATTGCTGATTTTTTTTCTGTTTATGTTGATTTGCACTTGGCCCCAGTGAAATGCACCTCAATCCATCATTATAATTTGGATTAAGTGGAAAAACAGTTGGAAGGCTGTCTGTTCCATGCTGGCAGTCCGTCTGACTGTGGTGTAAGGTCTGGTGATCCTGCCCTGTTCTGCCAAGCAGGTTATCACTGAAAACTCAGGGTGATGCTGACCCTGGGGCACAGATGAATCACTCCTGACTCAAGGTTCCATTTTGATGTCAAACCATTGATGGCCACCCACAGTAAAGTTATTTGACCTGTTTGCCTTTCCCTTTTGGCTTAATCTAAGTGATGCCTTGACAATGTGCCTTAAATATCATATAAAAGTGTTAAAATTCCTATGAAAGTCAGAATGGACAAGGTCTATTGCCAAGTCCCATCCCTAGGGCCTTCTGCCTCATAGGAGAAATCAGATTGATATGCTACAACTTGTTGTTGCCAAATTCACGTTGGCTGCTACTCATCACCTTCTCCACTCCTACATGCCTACAAATTGTCTGGGTTCCCATTTTTCTTGAAATTGAAATTAAACTGATGGATATGTAATGCCTGGCTGTTCTTTCCATTCTTTCCCTGAACATATTTGCTTCTCTTCTGTTTTTTTCCTCGCTTCTTTTCCTTCAGGCTGTGTGCTGAAAAGACACACAGGCAGGAGACACAAGATTCCAAGGCTTTAAGGAGTCAACTCTTTCTTTGCAGGAGCGTGACAAAGCACTAAGCTTTGCTGTTCCTTGGGTAGCTGACAGTGTGGTCACTATCTATCAGTGGGACATGAAGGGAGAATAAAATCATGAATGTGTTAATTAGAATGATTTTATTCATGGTCTTGATGTTCCCAAACTAAGAATTTTTATTTTTAGTTAAGAAGATACTGCCTTGAGTTTGAGATATGAGATCTCTGGCAGTTCAGAAGGGTTGTTGTCATTAGAATCATAGAATAGTTTGGGTTGGATGGGACCTTAAGGATCTTTGAGTTCCAAACCCTCTGCCATAGGCAGGGATGCCACCCATTAGATCAGATTACTCAGTCAAACCTGGCCTTGAACACTGCTGGGGCTGGGGCATCCACAGCTTCCCTGAGCAGAGCTTTCCTATGCTCAAGAAGTTCATGCTCACTCCAGCAGTTACCCTGTTTTTGTGCCATCTAATCCCTGCACCATGTTAATCCCTGGGAATGTTGTTGTATGGAAGGGACTCCGCCTTCTGCCAGAGAGGCAAAAAATTGTATGTAAAAAATTAGATTTTTAGAGCTCTCAGACAAATACCTTTCATTGCATCAGCACTGCTCTAATTCTAGGAAAAAGCATCTAACTTGTGCCAAGGTGACAAATTGTAGTGCTCATGTGAAAGTGCCTGCTGCTGTTATTCATGTGTATGGCACAGGAGTTATGAGGATTGTGTAGAGAAAACACAGCAACTCTAAAGCTACTTGTACGCTTCTGTGAATCCTTTGGGGTTTTTGCCTGTGTGGTTAATAACACTTTTTTCTTTCTTTGTCCCTTTACCTCCTCTTCTGCAGTTTCAGCTTCTTGCCTCAGCATTATTTAAGTCTGGCTCGGATTTCACGACTCTCGGTGAGTATTGTGTGTCAGAGGAATTACATGATGTTCCCTTTGATAATTACGCCTAGTTTCTACTGGTTTTTATATCAAATGTTATAGTTCCTATCAACATTGCAGACTCTTCAATATGCAAAGTGCCACTACCCAGACATTTGAGAAGTTATTTATAATGACCAGTGTCCAATGCCTCAAGCCCATATTTAAAACATCTGTCAACATCAGTGGTTTTAAACCAATGCCTCCTGGGATCATTTTGTGTCTCTTGTTACATCTGCTCCTTCGCTGTTAACCAAGTAAACAGAAGCTTTGGTCAGAATAAAGCACCTCCTGTCATGTCACTTTGGAATGTCACAGCATGGCTACGGCTCTGTTTGCTGTGATAACTGCAATTCCTGGAGTAGTTTGGTTCGCTCTGTTCTCTGCAGAACGAGTTCTTTGGGCAGAGTGTCAAGAGCGGAGAAAACAGTGGCGTGAAGGGCTGGAAACAGGAGGGCTGAGCCAAAGCCATGATTTGTTTCACTGCTCTGTACAGTTAACTCCTTGAGAGATCTCATCCTGGGCAAGCTATAGGAAAGCTACAGGCAGAAATTACGTTCTTGTTCTGCTGGGGTGTCCTCAAGTCACTGAGCTCTTGTTGAGAGAATCGATGACTTCGGTTTTTGATGGAGGTATCATTCCCAATCTAAGAAATTGAGGGAAAGTTAACGCTCACTGCAGTTCTGCCCTGATGGATGAGGAAGCTCTGCTGAGTTCCTGTGGTTTGGAAGACCCTAGCTGATCAAGTTGACCCAATAAAATCAACTTTTTTTAAAAAGAGAAAACCCAAGTTTCAAAAAAGCTGAATTTTTCATAGACTCATAGAACGGTTTGGACTGGAATGGACCTTTAAAAATCATCTCATTCCAACTCCCTCTGCCATGGGCAGGAACACCTCCCAGTATCCCAGGTTGCTCCAAACCCCATCAAACCTGGACTGGGATGCTTTAGGTATGGGACATCCACGGCTTCCCTGGGCAACCTGTGCCAGTGGTTAACCACTCTCAAAACTTTTCTCTTGTTTTAAGCATTTTAAAAGATTTATTAGTTTTGACTCAGTACAATACTTTATCCAGATTTTGGGTTTACAGATAGGAGAATATGTACATCAAGAAGTGTTTTGAAAATAAAAACCCCAGCCCTCCCTGATTTGATTAACTTAGTTGACTTTAACTGAAGAGTGAGTTCACTGAATTAAAAAGCATTCCTTTGAGATAGCAGCAATGGAAGTAATCCAAAGTGGAGAAGATCGTTGTGTGCCTGCCTTATTGTTCTTGCTGATGGTTTTAGTGTAGGATTTGGATAAACAGCGCAAACCAAACCCTGCTGTGTTGGGAAGCAACACTCCAGAAACGGGTTTGCAAAGCTCCTGTGTGCCAAGATGCAGCCAGGTGCAAGTCCAGTGAGTAAATACCAACTCTGAGTTGGGACTCCTGCTGTCAGCAGAGCTTATCTCAAGGAAAACTCCAAGCAATCCAAGGAGCAGTTCTGATTATGGCAGTGAAGATAACGAAGAAAGCCCGAGGACAGAAGAAACGAGGCACCAAATAAAAATAACTACATGGATTTTGTTTTCTGGGACATCAGAGCAGTCCCCTGAGAACTCCTGCTTCCCCTGTTTCTTTGGGGCTGTCAGTGAGCTTGACAACATTTGTTCATTACTTTTTATGGCATTTTGATGGCAGTGCTGGCTTGGGGTGACATAATCTCTGTATATATGTGCTCACAGTAGTGGGACAGAAAGCTCGCAGCCTTATTAGTGGAGGCAGAGGGAGCTGTTAACATTTATCCCAAATGGACAATTCCACAGCTAAACTGAGTGTTTGGGGTTGGGAGGAGTGACTTACTTTCCCCTTTCCTTCCTCCCCCAGGATTTTCAGACGTTGACCACACGTACGCCCAGAGAACTCAGCTGTTTGACACGTTAGTCAACTTCTTCCCAGACAACATGACCCCTCCTAAAGGCAACCTGGTGGACCTCATCACGCTGTAACAGAGCAATCACTGGACACAAGGAAGAGGGGAAAAGCATCCATTTTCAGTATTTTAATTTTTTTACTGCATTGATTGACTGCTGGGATGAAGTTAATATAGCAACCCCTAGGTGTTTGAAAGGGGTTTTATACTTGTATGGTGAATCCCTGGAGCTTTTCCCTTGGAGTAGGTTAATAAAATGTAACTGACGTACTTCTGACTAAATATATATATTTTTTCTGACTTTGGATTTTGAGTTAGCAAATGTAAGATGAAAAGTTGGGGGAAAAAGAAAAAGAAATAAAACCCAGTCATGCAGTGATCTTTTTGCCTATGGGGGAAAATTTGAGATTTGTGAGTTGTCTGGGATTAAAGATGATGGGTTTTATTTTGCATTTCCTGAGGAAGAGGGGGAAGAAGTTTTTCTTTCCTCATTTGTAGCTAGTCATGATGTATTGCTTTATCCCACAACTCCATCCTCAGCAGCTGCATAACTTGGTGGCAGGACACTGGCACGTGTTGAGGTGATGTAATTTGTGTCCTGAGTCTTGTACTCAGGGTGTGTCATGGGAAGGCGAGTGTGCGTTCCGAACCGTCTGTCTCCTCTTCCCAGATATGTGCTGACAGTCGTGTCTGATTGCTTCTGAGACTCCATCTAAACTGCATCCTAGCATCCCTGTCTCCTGTTCTCTGGAGCCTTCCACTTAAACCTGGCAGGCGAGAGGGAACCTGGGAGATCCAGCTGGGAAATGGGAGTGCAGTCCCCCTTTTTCAGGGATTGATCTTTGCTGCTGTGCTCATCCACTGAGAAACCCTGCGGGTCCTTGGTGAGCCTGGCACAACTGGGTCTTCCACCACACACCCCCTGCAGCCTGACCCCAGGTTGGGTGTAGGATTTCTGAAGCAGAATGTCTTCATTTCCATGTGCTTCTGTGTGTGTTTGTCCATGTGTACGTGTACAGGGCGTTGCTCCCAACAGCTTGTCTCCTTCCCCTGTAGTGCAGCTCCCTTGTCAATGCATTTTAGACCTAGATCTGAATGTCACGGAGGCCTTCTTAGCATAAATCTCTGAAAATGAGCTGATATGTATGTATAGAAAATGTATTCTTCCTTTTGCTGAAAGCCTTCTTTATAAACACTCTAAGGGCTTGGTGCTGCACTGTGAGGTGGAATGAAGGACATGCATACCCAGCATTAGAAACTCTGCGTTCAGTGTCTGTGAGCATTCAGTACACACTGGCAGATGTAAATATTTCTATGAAACTGCAAAACTTTCTGTCCAGCAGTGTTCATGCCAGTCGGGTATCGTTGCTGCACCCACTGGGGCTCCTGTTGAACTTGGTGGAAGTCCTGTGTGTGCAAAGATGATTTGGACTCTTGAAATAAAGAGTTAGTCAAGTGTCTTTTTCAGAGCTCGAGTGTCTGCTTGCTTTGATTGTATTGCCTCTTTATCATGTTCTTTGTGTGACTTTTGTAGTCCTGGTGCATTAGAAATAAATTTCAAAACCTCATACTAGTGTTTAATCACTTAGAAAGGAACAGTATGTCAGAGGCCAGGCTTGTCTTCAGGGAGGACTGTACAAATGAAGTGTTTTTAACCTGTCACTTGAGACTGTTCAGACACTGTTCACTTCAGTGGATGGCAAGTCAGATGTCTGTGGATGAATCCACTCAGTGTGGGAAATGAAATCTGATGAAATTGTGTCTTTGGAACGTGGCAGGTTTTTTTTCCTATTCACGCGGAAAATTTTACATCACTGCTGGGCTTTGTGGTGTGCTACCTGTGCTGAGGCTTTGTTAACTAATGTAGAGCTTATACAGTACAAATGTAGATACTGGGGGAATATTCCAGCTGAGCTGTTGCTTCCATTGAGATCGAAATGAGCCCTTTTAATGCTACCACCCAAAATTCTGCAACGTTTTAGTACTTAAAATTTAGTGCTGCTGTGCTCATTCATCACTTGATCTCATTGCTTGTGTATCCTCAGCTTCAGTCAGATGATTAAATACTCTTTGTGAAAGTTCTCTAATTAACCAGGCTTTTCATAAACCATTGGAGGGCTAAAAGAACCCAAAAGATGCACCTTGGTGGAGATGCCCTGGCGAGCAGGCAGGGGAGAAGTTCAGGAACGCGCAGAGCTGTGAGTGGTGTGGCTGGCGAGCAGTGCATCGTGTCAGCTCTGATTTGTGTGACAGGAATTCGATCCAAACTCGTTGTCCTCTGCACCGGGGCTGCGTGTGGAGCCCAGCAGCCTCGGCTCTGTGTTTTGTAGCCTCGTGCAAATCAATGATTTGTTTGAGCGAGGGGAAGGTTGCTTCTGCAGGACTGACAGTCCCAGCTAACGAGAGCACTTCAGGATGATCAAATATTGACCTGCCTTTGTCCCGAACAGATCGATGCTGCTCGCACCAGCACGGTTCATGGATTACAGCTGGTGATTAACCAGCAGAAACTTCACTCAGCTCTGCAGGATTTGTTGAGCAGCAGAGGCACCATGTGGCCAGAGAGGTTAATCCAAAGGGAAGGCTTCTTGTGGCTTTGCCAAGGGTCTTTCTTTCTTTTTGTCCTTAGGGCTAGGAGTCAAATGTTCTCTTTGCATTAGTGTATGCTATGTTACCTGCTTTAAATTCTAACCAAAAATTCCGAGCAGTGAAGTGTAAATTTCCTTTTAAAATCAGCCACTTGTTGTCAGGCAGTGACACAGGTAGTTTGAATTTCATTGCATGCTGATCTTTAAAGACACTGGTGATATTCCAGGAAAGCATCTGATGTGCTCATTACAGAAAGCCCGAAATACAAACAGTAAAGAATCCCACTGGATCAGGAAACAGCCACCTGAAAACATTTCACAGCCCAGTGCATGCGAGGTTATAAATATCTGAGCTGTGCGTGAGAAGTCTTTGAACCTCACCATCATTGCTTGTTGGCTGTGTCTGAGGCTGCTCTTTAGCTTAGACAAGACAAACATATTCTTTCTATTTGCCTTTACTTCAGATTATATGGTGACTTTGTGTATGAACTTGACACCACATAATCTTTGCACTACAGTGAGTAATTCTATCTGTAAATTCTGTGTTAACTTGTAAATAAGGTATTGCAAAGGAAAGCGTCGTTCCTTGTCAGAGAGGGACTCATTCATCATGTTTTGGGTCTTTAAAGCCAAAGTTGCAAAGTTCTGGTATGTCTTTAAAAGCTGAAGGAAGTCAGGGTGGGGTAAACTTGATACAGACATCCAGACTTCACACTTGTTTTAGCTTTTTTGAAAATATCCTTTGAAAATCCCTGTGTTTGGTTCTTCACTGACTCTGGCCCTTACAATACCTTTTAGTGGATCATCTCCTTGGAAAACAAGAAATTACTCTTTGTTTTTCCTGTCAAGTGATACGTTTTCTTAGAGAAATAAAGCCCTTCAGAATTAATTTTTTTGGTCCCTCGGATTAGGTAGAATTAAGTTAGTTTGTTAATGTTTGTCTTATACAACCCCTCATAGTAGTCACGAGGTAGAAGTTGTTAGGAGTTCTCCCAGAATGAATTCTCCAAGCATGTTCTGCTCTTGCAGTGTGACCCAAAATGTTGTCATGTGGCAGAAGGACTTTTGTTACATGTTGTTAAATGAGATTATAACCACTTTAGCCCCCTTTTTGCCCCTTTTCTTTTGAGGATCCCTTTAGTTAGTATTGGTCCTGGGAAGGCCTGAAGGGTGATGCAAAATGTTCATTGAAATTAATTGTAGTTGTTATCTTCTGGCTCTTTTAAAGATATTTGTGATGTGTTTATTCTTTATCTCTTCCTGAGGAAGGAGATCTTTATGTTGGAAAAGTTCAGTTTGCCCTTTCCCTGGGTGGCATCTTGCATGGGTAGTTAAGGTAGCTGTGTAAATAAACGTCTGGAATTGAGTTTTTGTTTGCCTGGGATGGCTCTGGGTGTACACAGGTACACACTGGCTCAGGGATCAGGCTGGAGCTTCCTACCAGAACTCCAGTTAGCAAAATCTTATTTTGGAAAATCAGTCTGGGAACACCCAGCTGGAAAAGCTTTTCCAAGGCATTGCCTTGTGCAGTGGCAACTGGATTGAAAAATTAGAAATTTTCCTAAAGAGCATAGAAAAGCTTCCCTTTGTGGAGTGACAAAGTTAAATGAAATTTGGTCATTGATTTTAATAACCCAGCCTAAAAATTGAAGGATTTAATAACAGTTTGAAGATTGAGGAGTCAGTAAGCAAATGAACTGGACCCACCTGTGTGCAGGATGGTGGCTGAGGTATGGGGCTGGTGGCCAGGGACTGGCACAGCTCATCTGTGTGTGTCTTTAATTGGCAGCCATGAGTGTCCAGGGCTCCATGAGCTGCTCCTTCTTCCAGAAGAAACTCCTTCCAAAGCCGAGTAATGACTCTGGAAGAGTGTTTTCCACAGGGCTTTGTGGAACAGCTGTTTGCTGAAAACCATTTTCCTGATGTGTGCAGATTTTTTGAAGGGAGTTTTCTCTGTCCCAAGGTTTTGTGCTGACCTGGCCCTGCTGTGCCAACCTGCCCTGGTGAGTGGTGGATCCAGAGCAGAGTCCTGAGGAATGCTTCAAACTTGTTTGCTGCTTTTAGTGTGAGAAAGATGAGCATTAATGCTGCTTGTGTCAAATGCAGGAGGGGGGTAGGTACCCGTAGCACAAATACTGTGAGCTCTCTTGCTGCCTCCTGCATTTCAGAATTGAGAAATAAATACTTATGTAGAGCTTGTGGAGTGAACTTGAAGTTTGAATAACTTGTGTACAGCCTCCATCTCTGCACAGAGAGCAATTCTGCTGATGTAATGCTGTGCCACTTCTGGGGAAAATGGCAGAAAATTAGTAGATACGTTTCCATTCGGTCCCTTTGTTTTTAAAAGTGGAAAAATGTCTTGTGAAACCTTGAGTCCCCGTGTATGCTTTGAATTTTAGCTTATTAGTTGGCTCAGAGTTAAGGAATGTTTTGGCTATTGTCAAGTGAAGTCCTGACAGTAAAAGCAGTTCATGTATGTCTCTGGAAGTGCTTGTGTTGTTTTATAGCTGTACTTATTACAGAAACAGAGGTGGACCCAGTTGAAAAATTAAAATTATTGGTGTTTTGATTTAGGGGGAAGATTACAGAAACTCTGAGCTTGGCCTATTTTAATAAGTACATGTGTTAATTTGGAGATGGGTCTTATTTTGTGAGAGGAGTGTTTAAGAACAGCTATATGACTTGTTCTTGCTATAGATTGCTAGTAATATATAAACTGTAAATACTGTTGAAATGTAAATGTGCTGTCAGAAGCTTGTTAGTGTATCTAAATGCCTGTGGGAATGGGAGACCTGATCATATCCTGTCATGGAAAAGGTTATACTGGAGATTATTCAAGTTGTGGTAATGGCTTATAGGCAAAATCCCTCTTTTTCTGAAAGCTTTTAGTATAATGAAAAGTTGGAATGGAGAAAGTAGGTTGACTGTACTGGAACCAGGATAAGAGTCCATGGCTCAGTGCTTGGATAAATTGACTCCAGATGCTTTTTGTCTGTAGGCAATGGATCCAAACGTGGTTTTGGAGTGGGAGCCAGTTAACAACTTGCTTATTGCTGCTGGAGAGTCCTACAGGAGAGGCTCCCAGGGATGCTAGCAGGTATCCCTTCAGCATTCCTGGAGAGTCACAGAGCTGGCTGCACTTTGGGATTGTCCACATGCTTTGGTTATATGTAAACTGAGGAGGAAGATGCAGTGGCTGTGTGGGGTGTGTGTAATTCCAGCTGAGGTGTGGAGCTCTCAGGGCAGCACCTTCCCCAAGCACAGATCCTGAGGATAACACATTGCTGCTGTCTGCTTTGCCTTCATGGACTCACTTTGATAGGGGTGAGCTCCAGATATTGCTGTGACCCAAATTCAGTGCTCAGCTTCCAGTGGAGCTGCTGTCAGTGCATCACCTCAGTACCTGAAATCTCAATTTATGCTTGGTGCAGACACAGCTCCATGTTGCCTTGGCTTCCAGCTGTTTGCTCTAAGTCAGCACAGCTTTTACTGATGACCTGGAGAGTGTGAGTGCTGTCAGAACTCACTCCACTGTTCAGCTCCAGCAGTTCATTCCTGGAAACAGGGATGTGAGTAAACAGCTCAAAACTGGTTCTGTCATGCTAGATTTTTGGGTTTGCTACTAATTTGGAAGGAAAGTCTTATCAGTAGGTGGTGTGATGGTGAAAGCATGACCCCTTGGTTATTCCCCCATTTATTCTGAATTTTCTTTCCCTGTGAGGCTGATCACTGCTATTAAAATGCATCAGACTTCCCTGAGTTTAACAGATACCTGTGGAGGAATTAAAGGTTAGAGCTGTGTAGTGGTTTTTGAGGCATCATTTCCCCACATCATATTCCAGTTGCTTCTTTTGCAGAAGTCCTTCCTGCTGCCTCTGAGAGAGTCAGGAAGCATCCTTGTGCTTTACATTTTTCTTTCCAGGGCTGTCTCTCATCCTGGGTAAGGACAGGGAAGTGTGGGAGATGATTTCCCACTGCAGCACACAATTATTTACTTGTACCCTTCCATGGCCTCACATTCAGTGCTGTGATACTCCTTCCCTCCCATCTCAGGGGTTTATTTTGTGTCACCCCAAGAAGAAAAAGGTGATAATACCAACCCTAGGTTCCTACACCTGCTGTAATTGTCCCAAAACTTCTACAGACCAGAGGTGGTGTAGCTTTTGGATCAGGTCTGGCTGCCTTAAGGGATTGTTAAAACCTAAAAACATTCTGAGCTTTCTGATGAAAGCTGCCAGTTTGAGTAAAGGAGATTAGGTGCTTTTTAATTAATATGATGGTGGGGAGGCTAGACCACAACAGTGGCTCCGGTGGTTGCAGTCATCTCCACATCCCAAGTAGCAATGGATAGGTTTTTACTCCCCAGTGATAGGAAAATATACTTTAAATATCCTGACTTAGTAACCAAGGGACTCAATCAATTACTCAGTGTTTCACTAAACAGAGAAGTGCTGCAATGTGTGAACAGGGTCTGTTCATTAAAAAAGCCACTTTGAGGCTGAAAAGTGATTTTTTTTTTTTCTTTTTGAGGTTTTGTCAAAAACTCAGCTCTTGAAAGGGGGAAATGGAGCTGTGCTGCTGACTTGTTTTCCTCTCCTATCTGCTGTGGTCATCAGGAATGCAAACTAGCAGTGGAGGGTGAATATTGCCTTCATCCTTCCCTCCTCATTCCTGTCCCTCCCGTTGATGTTTTGATGTGCAAAACACTCTTCACTTCAGAAGCTGCTGTGCAGGGTAGTGGAAAGGAAAACAAACCCTTCGTTATTAGTAGCATTGCCATTTGCTAAAGCTGTATTTTCTGCTGTGTCTTCCAGCACTCCCTCCTCCACAGCAGGAAATGAGGGGGTGCTGGGGAGACCATAAGCAAGAGAAAAAACTTTAATTATACAAACAAATGTGTTCATGGGAGCCTTGTGAGTTGGAGGCCCTGAACTACACAGACCATTTTGCTGAGGGACAGAAATTGAAAGTCTCTAGGCTCATTCCCAGTTAACTGGAGGTGACATTCCCGTCCTTGAGGGCTGGTGGTGCTGTACATGTTGTGCATTCAGATGCTGAGGTGAGTTTTGGGAGTACTGAGCCTCGTTAAATGTCTGCCCTGTGAAACTGCTGCAGTTGCCCCTCTTAGAGGAGTTGGTGGCACAGACAGGACCTGGGGAGCTTGGGGTCAAACACCGTGAGCTGGCTGGGCACTTCACCTGGCTGGGGTGGGGGTTTGAGCTCTGTGTTGAGCTCTCTCTGATGGTATCACTGTAGTGTGTGATGGTTTGTTTGTCTGGACCTTCAGTGTTCATGATCTTGTCCTCTACACCCCAGTGTGGTCCCCAAAAATTGGTTCTCCCTCCCTAATGCTGGAAGTGTGAATGTCCACCCTCTGTCCACAATTTGGCCTCTCTGTTCTGTTTTGGCACCCAGCTTGGAGCGTTTGCACCTCCCCAGCAATCCTGCAGGCTCTGGTGTCCGTCTGGATTCCCTTTGGTGTCTGTCCTGCATTTGCTGTCTGGGACACCTGAGCACAGGAGAGCTGAGCTGAGAGGTGTGGACAGCCCTGGGCTGGAAAGAAGCATCCATGGGGTGATGAAAGCTGTGAACTGCTCATGTGTTTTAATAGGCAGGTCAAACATTGACTGCTCCTGTGCTGAGCCCATGGTGGTTACAGGCATCTTCCCTGGACTCTGGTGATTCCCCTTCCCACCCTTTTCTTTATGGATGATCTTTGTTCAGCCTGGAGTGTTAATTTTCTTCCTTGGCATAAATCATCTTTGATGATTTCTGGGTTGGTGTGTGAGCCCCATGCTGTACATAAATGAATGAGTGACACGAGGAATATCTACAAATGTAGTTATGTTGTATGTAATGTACATAAGGAGAGAATGTATTTTGTTCATTTTTTTCTTAATAAAAATGTATATGCTAGCAAGGGTGTTGATTTAAGATCTGTTTGTTCTCACATCGCTTCAGAGAGTGGAAAAATGCCTGTGAAGGTCTTTTAGTGGTGGAGAAATTGTGAAATGAGTGGTGCATTATGTCTGACCCTGCTGCCTGACATCACTGATGAGCTCAGTCAGTATCCCATAAATCCAGCACATTCCCAGCCTTCACAGGAACTTTTTCAGAGGGGGAGCACAAAGGTAGAACATCGGCTGTAGCAAACTGCTGAATTTTAATACCTGACTTAAGTTTCTGCTTGTATAAAGGGGAAAAGATGGGATTTGTTTAACCTGGAACAAAATGTTTTATTTTGGGCTCTGAAGTGGAGCTGCTGAACTGCCCCTCTGCTGCCCTGGTGTGATGCCTCTCCTGCTTCATGGGTGTGAGCTTTGATTCCCTCCTCCACAGCCTGACCTGAGTACGAGGAGGGGCTGCAGGCCAGAGTGAGTTGGGATGAAATGCAGAAATAAATAAGGGTGAAATGCAGAAATAAGGGTGAGTTGCCTTTTCCTCTGACAGCCTGAAGGCACCAAGAGCTCAAAAAAGCACTCAGGCTGTGGTGGGGGTGCCCTCACATCACCTCAGCTTCTCCTCTGAGTCCTCTGATTTTTAAATTTAATAGGTTTTCCACCATTATAATACTTCCTTCTGTATAGGAAAAATACAGGCTTTTCCAAGGCTGGCTGCTGTGAAGGTCTGGGTTGGTTTTGTTCCAGCTGGTTTCCCATGGAGCATCTCCAGAGCAGGAAGTTGTGGCCCTGGAACTTGTCCTCTGCCCTGCCCACCCCCTCCTCACTCAGCCAAAGGCACGAATCTTTTACATAAGAATGTTTATTGACAGAAATACATGATGTTCTCAAAATATATTTGTAGGAAAATGCAAGAATAATCTCTTACAATCCAGTTCCTCAGTAAATTCCAGTGTAAGTCAGACTCCTGTCCCCATGAGGGATGCTGCTACACACAGTAGGAGCTCTACTCTATGTGCAAGGCTCAACAGGTAACCACCTGGGGAATTAGGTTTTCCTTCTCCAGTCCCTCATGGATTATGACTTGTGTGTCTTCTGTAGGCAGCAGTCACAGTATCAACCTCATCAGCTGGGTCACGGCACTGTGAACGGGAGATAAAATGTTCCTAAAGTATTTACACCTTTCCTCGTGGATCTGAAAATAGAAAAGTCTCTTGCAAGGACATCTGAGCTGCTTGTAAAGCTCTCCCTGAAAGGTAAGAGCAGGAATCTCTTTGTACAACGTGTGGGATGTTAAAGCTGTTTTGGGGGAGAGAAGAGGAGCGCAGGGAAGGGAGGAAGGAAATGCCTGGGTACATATTTTTTTTTTATTTATTTATTATTTTTGGTCTAACAATTATGGCTACAGTCTATGAAGGGAAGGGTTAAGGCCAAAGATGCTCATTGCTGCATTTCCTACCTGTTTTTTTTTTTCCAAAAAAAAGAATGTTCTCAACATTTAAAAAAAAAAAAAGTACTGTTTTCTTTTCCTGTGGAAATAGTTCTTTTAAATAGGGGAAGGAAAATCTACTATAAAATATTAGTGGTTTAAAAATACGGTGTCTGGAAAAATAAATAAATGTACAATTCCTATTCAAATATAAATCACTATAAGCACTTGCTGAGCAGTCAATATCCTCACTGGTCTCTGCTCTGAAACATTTAAGGTTACTTGATCTCAAGCCTCTGTAGGGTTCTTTTGGGAAGTCTTTGGACCTGACTCATTAAAGCACTTTGGCATCTCTTTGCTGGGAAGGGGGAATCTTGAGGCACATGCCAAAGCCTGGAGATGCCCTGCCAGGAGTGTCCTTGTGGCAGCTCCTGCCCTGGTGGCCACGGCATGGCTGCTGCCCTGGTTTCACTGTGTTTGTTCTCTGGGAGGGACAGAAATGCGAGGTCAGGGACCTGCTGCTTGTCAGTCAGGGCAGCTGGGAGGCCACAGTGCTCACAAGAGCAATTCCAGAGCCGAGGCTCGTTCTCTGAGACTTGATGCTGCTAGAACAGGGACAGCCATGGCACAAAGTTACCTGGGCAAGAGGTGTTTTTCTGCTTCGTGTCAAATTTTAATCCCCTACCAGGCTGGCTTTTAGCTTTTTCTTTTTCTTTCTTTCTTTTTTTTTTTTTTTTTTCTTTTTAAGATTTTATTTCTTTTTTAACATTTATTTTATTTGTTTTTTCCCCTCCCCTCCAGAATTACTTCCCCATAGTGCAGTGCACAGGTAAGTGAAGTGTGCAGAATACATTGCTAATGAATAGCAGGAATATTTACATACAAAAATATAAAGGTTTGAACACTTCAGACTCTGCCCTTCAGTGCAGGACAGAAAGGGGGAAAGAGCCTCTTGTATCTTCTGCCAGCACCTGTCCTGGGGCTGAGTGAAACACCCTGATTCCCTCCTTCCTGAGTACTCCCAACTCCACCAGGGTTTCTCCAAGCTTCCATTGCTTGGGAATGCTTTTCCCCTCATTCAAGGCAGCCCATGGGAGCAGATCCCAGTTGACTTGGCAGAGCCCAAAGGAAATCTCCCTGCTGTGCCTCGGTTTGTGGCAAGCAGAGGAGAAGGGTTTGGGCATCGCTCTTATCTGCAGCTCCTCTGTCTGGCAGAGGGTTTGGGACAAGCACCATGATCCCTGCCTCTGCCAGGGCTGAGCTGCTTCACCAGAGCAAAGGCATGAAACTCTCCTCAGCCTTTTAGAGCCATTTAGGAGCTGTGGTGGAGAGTCAAAATCCACAAATGGCCTCAGTCCAGCCATGTTTTTCTCCTCCCCTTTAAAGGCTTCAGCGAAGGGACACCTGGGTGACAGGACAAAGCTCAGTCCCAGCTTCACTGCTGAGCTGGAAGTTGCTTTGCAGGTCTCTGTTATTTTAGTGGCTTGTGAAGAAGAGCTTGAGAGCGTGGGCTGAGCTTTTAAATCTTGAGGGGATGAAACACCAAGGCACACCTGAATGCCATCAAGCTCCCTGGCTCACATTCTGCTGCTCTTTTGCCTCTTCTGCTGCTCATGCCGGAAAATGTGCCCTCAAAAATCACAAACCATCGTGGTGCATGTGTTCCCACAGACTCGTGGAGGATGGATGAGGGCTGTGAGATGCTGCTGTATAATTCCTGCAAGGCATGTGATCCTTCTGTAGGGAAGTGCAGCACCAGAGCTGGGCTCCTGCACCACAAAACCCCGACATCACACCTGGGCTGGACATTGCTCTTGCTCTCCACACCCTTCCTAAGAGGGATGAACTCAAGGAATTCCTCTTTTTCCTCTCCCTCCTCCTCATCCTTTCGAAACCAGAAGCTGCTGCACCTCTCTGAGTCTCCAGGTGGGTGCAGGATCTGTTCCACAGCCCTTGGCAGCGGGGCTGAGCATCACTTGGCACTGCTGCATCCCTGCCATCCTGCTGGGATGCATCCATTCACCTATGGCACAACGAGGGGCTCTTGTGCGTGTCAGCTCTGAGCAGAGGATGCAAACTGGATTAAAAAGAAACAGGCTGTTCCAGCTTTCTTCATTCACTACCTGGGTGCCAGGGAGGGCAGGGTGATGACTAAACAGCGTGGGCCAGAGGATTTGTCGAGCTGTAATTGCCAAGTGCTGCTTTGCTGTCAGATGTGCTCCATCTCCCATCCTATTTCTTTTATTTCTCTTGATTTCTGAGTCGCTCGGTAGCTGGAGGGTGCAGCTGGCGTGGTTGGATGTGGGATGGGAGGGGACATGCTTGGAGGAGACACCAGCAGTTCTTCAGGAGCAAAGCCACCCTGTTTGCCCATGGCTGCTCATGTCTGGCGTGGGAGGAGGATGGGGGATGGAGGATGCTTGGCCAGATGTGGCTTGTGTTGATGTGCCCCAGAGGTGTCTTCTCATGTCCTTTCCTCTTCCATCCTGCACCCCATGTGGTGGCACGAGGGGCCATGATCAGTTCATTAAGGGGTTTTTTGCTTTTGGGGGGGAATTTTGCCTTATTTTGGAGCTCTGTGTGCGTGTGTGTAGGGTTTATGGGTTTTTTTAGGGGGGTGGTTGTTTTTCTCTCGATCAAGTTTTGCATCCTATAAATGCGTGTCCTCCTCTTCCTCCAGGTCCTCCTTCATGAGGGTGTCCAGAGGAACGATCCAGCTGTCCCCCAGCTCCCCATTGAGGTTCACCTTCTTCTCCTGCATTTCAGAGGAGGTCTCCATCACCTCCAGCGTGGGGTTGTCATGGTAGCCGTTCTCCATGGTCTGCATCTCCTCGGTCAGGCGCTGCTACGAGGAAAGAAAACCATAAACCCCACTGAACAGCACCTTGGCCGTGCTGTGAGTGTCACCTCAGGGCTGTCACCTCCCAGCCAGCCCTGACAGCTGCTCCATATGGATTTATCTAACTACATATAGAGACTTTCATGGTGAGGTTGAGGCAGGGGGCAGCGAGGGGATAGCATGGAGCTGGCAAGAGGAAGACTCTGCTGATGATGGAAGGAGGAAAGAGTAGCCAGAGACATGTGGAAAACCTCCAGGAGCAGCTGCCAACTTCAGCTTGTTCCACCCAGGACCTTGGGAAGAGGTTGAGCATCACTGCAACCCAACTGCTACCTCCCCACTGCCTGCTCTTCCCCTCCCCTTTCTCTCCACCCCTGCTCTTTTTTAGTTGCTTTATTATTCTTCTCCTTTAGTCAGGGGTAGCTCCCACCTGCCAGATCTTGAGCATTATCCCTCCTCATTCTGGAACTCTGAATGGAAACCAGGCAGGGAAAGATGGAATCAGAGACTTTATCCCCCTGGACCTTTGGTGTGATGTGCTTCAGGCTCCAACTCAGCCCTTCATCCCTTGGCAGAACCCCAGCCCATCCTAATTTTGAATCCACTTGAGCTCCTGCATCCCCATCCTTCCCTGGAAGGATTCAGTGGGGAATTACAGTCCCTGCTCAGCCCTTTTTGGGAAGCACAGGGCTCTCAGTGATCTTTCATCCCCATCCTTCCCCTCGAAGGATTCAGTGGGGAATTACATTCCCTGCTCAGCCCTTTTTGGGGAGCCCTGTTAAAATCTGCCTGGATTCACAGCTTGCTCTGGTACAGTCCTCCTAGTAAATGTCAGGAGACGGGCGTGGGAGGGAATCCATGGAGAAGGAGAGGGATGGAGAAGCAAAACTGCAGGGCTTGGCACTGGCAGAGGCGCTGCTGGGAGTCCCCTGTGTCACTTGTGGCAGGGTGGGGACTTTGGGATGCTCGAAAGCAAAGAGGACACCCCTGGGCTCTCCCAGGGGCTGCTTCCCTGTGGGATTGCTGCTCTCCCACCATGGCAAGGCACCCTCCAGCCATGCAGCGAGGGGAAAGGGGCTGTAAAGCTGGGCTTTAGTCCTGTTAAAAGCTCCTGGGCCCTACCAAGCGCCGGAGGTGAGAGCTGGGGTGTTACGGATGCGGCGCCCGCCCCTCCGATCCCTGGGTTGGAACTCACATTAAAGATCAGGGCCACATGTCCATCATCAAACCCGGGGACATCAGGGTGGATGTTCTGGGTATTTCCAGGATAAAACAACAAGGAGGGAGGTGGAGGGTGAGGAGGGTTGGAGGAAAAAAAAATGGGAAAAAAAAAAAACAAACTTTCAAGTCATTTTTGGAAACGAAACAGAAGGAGAACAAAAGAAACCACCCCAAAACAAAGCCAGGAAGGAGGAATGTGTTTGATTTTAGGAAATGGCATCCTTTTCTTTGGTTTTGCTATTTTACCCTGTGTCTGGGGGGAATTCACCTCTGGAACATGCAAGTTGGACTGGTACCTATTCCTCTGTACCAGGTTATTTTAGGGACACGTGTTCCCATCACTAAGAATACCCTATTTCTATCCATTTTCTGAACAACATGGGGCGTGTTATGCTGTTATCTGTCCCTGGTGGGATGTTTTTCACCCCAGCCAGGGAGGTTTCATGCAAGGGATGGTGAAACTCTGGAAGCTCCAAGGAGACCACAGTGCAGGTCAAGTATTTATTGAGGTCTTGCCTCTTCCCTTATTTCTTCCCAAAAATTCAAGCCTGGTAAGTACAAACAAGTCTGGTTTGCTCTTCCCTCCCTCCTGTGTTCACCTACCTGGCACTGCAAATATTTAAAGCTTTATCCCTTGTTTTCCTGTGGGGCAGAGGTTGGGATTGCTGAGAAGGGATGAGCTAGTCCAGGTGAAAATGATTTGAAGTAGGAGTGAAGAACGTTTGCTTCTCTATCAGGAGGTTTACCCTGACTGTATAATCTGATTTCATAATTATTTTCCTTTTTTGTTTCTGTCCTAGAGCTGAATCCTCAGGAACAGCAGCTGGGACCAGTGCAAACTTTGGTGCCCCAGGGTGTGGGAATGGCCAGTCCTTGCAGGTGGATGTTACACTCAAATCACCTAATATTGCTTCCTGAGATAAAAATCACCTTGTTTTCTCTTTCTGTGTTGATTCTTTTTTAAAATCCTGCAGCTGCTCTGAAATTTGGCCCCGGCCCAGCTCTTGCAAAGGCTGAGCCCTGCGGTGTTGATGCCCCTCCTGCTGATACCCTCTTTCTTCCCTGCACACAGCCTGGGGCTCTCTGGCACCCAGCCCAGCTCCACTACTTGTAAAAGTATTTCAAGAAATTTTTTGAGGGGTACAGCTTGTTTTTAGAATGGTATTTTGGGTTGAGAAAGCCTTTCGTGTCAAAATTATGACCTGGGGTGGTGCCCACTGGTCAAGCCAGGAAGTCTCCACCAGCAGAGACAGCAACACTGATGATCCTCATCTCCTGAAGGTGCCTCTGGGATAGAAAAGGTCTTGGTTTAGCTGTCCCTCCCTCCTGCCACCTCACCTGCTCCTTCTTCTGGGAGAAGCGCTGGTGGCAGCCGTAGATGGTGGCGATGAGCAGCAGGGAGCCAGCCAGGGTGATGATGGTGATGATCAGGGGTGTGCTGAACTCGTCCTTGATGGTCATGTCCTCCACCATTTTGTCAGAGGTGATGTTGACAATGCCAAGCTGCCAAAAAGGGACAGTTCAGGCTCCTGTGCCACCCACCACTGTGGGGCAGCTGTGCTGTGAGCAGGGACCCACTCACCTCCTCTAGCTTGTCCTTCTTCTCCCTCAGCTCTGTGAGGATTTCTTCAGAGTCCAAGGGAACTGGGGGAAGAAAAAAGGCTTCAGTGAGCACAAAATGTGGAGGGAGGACAGGTTGTGCCACCATCCTCTGGCCAGAGGGGTGACCCAATTTTCTGGAAGAGGTGGATGAAGATGTGTGGGGATGAAGCCAACCCTTGTAGGTGCTTCACAGGCAGACAAAGAGCCAAGATCTCTTCTGGAAGTGGGACAGAGCCCCAGAGCCCACAGGCCTCACCATCCATCCCCAGTGTGTGATTTAAGAGTGAGCTCAGTGAGAGCTATACCTGGCTCCTCCAGAATCAGTCCCCAGTGCCTGGTGCCTTCCCTGGAGTCTGAATCACCCACCCAACCCCTGCTCTGGTGATGAGTAAGAGCAGGATGGAGCTCAGGCCTTCCCCCGCCTCATGCAAGGGCAGCAGGATGTCTCCATCTCCAGAGCTGAGTATCCCAACAGGGCCCTGACAGGGGCAAGAAGCTTCTCCCTGTGGTCTTTGGGGAAGGATTTGAACTGGGCACTCATATTTAACCACCTGGGAGGAATTCTTCCTCCTGGAGACTGTTCAATGCCTCGACTAAACATGGCAGAGGGATGTGATACATTCGCTGGGGCACAAAGCTCCTTTCTGGGATCATTGTACCTCTCCCAAACCACCAGGATGGGGCAGCCATGGGAACAGAGCCCTTTGGCCAAGCTCTAATAGACCTGAGAGCTCTGCCAAGCCTCCAGCTGGGGGTCCCCAGTGCCACCCTGTCCCAGTGCGGCAGATCTGGGGGTCATACTCACGGTGCAGGGCCACCCTCACGGCCCAGTGCTGGGAGCTGGGCTTGCAGGCCATCAGCACCACCGTGCACGAGTCCCTGCTGGCGTCAAACACGCGCTGGGCCGTGGAGCAGAAGCTCTCAAAGAAGGAGCTGCTGTTGCTGGCATTCCTCCACTCAGCCTGCGGGGACAGAGAGGGTCAGCACTGCTCCCCCAGCCAGGCACTGCCCAGGAACATCCCTCCCCATCCCCAGGGTGTCCCATCCTTGCAGAGTGACCCCTTTTAGGCTGGATGTGCCACTCTGTGCCACAGTTTGGTTGTCAGGGTGCTGTTGGGTCATGGGTTGGACTCGGTGACGTCTTTTCCAACCCAATGGGTTCTGTGATCTTCCCTCATCCCCCTGCACTGCCCGCCCGCCGCCGGCCCTCCCAGGGAACAGGAAAAGTTTAAAAGTAGTTTCTTTACAAGAAGCCGAGCTCTTGGCTGCCGTTCCTCACCGGGGCCCTGCACCAGCCTTATCTGTGAGGCGCAGCTTTTGGTGTTCCAGGAATAGCAGGTCCCTGAGGGAAGCAGGGCGGGGGGGCTGGCGAGGCCAGGGGGCCACAGCGGGAGCAGGGCAGGGCTCTGCAGCCCCACAGCTCCCCACAGCCTTCTCCAGCCTTTCTTCCCTCTGTCCCCACCAACACAGGTCCCTGTCCTGCCTAAAACTTCCCCACAGCTCTGCAGGGAAGAGCATGAGAGCCTGTCGTGCTTTTGGATGGAATCACGGGATGAATCACAGAGGGACACAAAACATCATCCAGTTCCACTCCCCGCCATGGGGAGGGACAGCTTCCATAGACCAGACTGCTCCCATCCCACCTGGCCTTCAGCACTTCCAGGGATGGGAAACCACAGCTTCTCTGGGCAAAACAAAGCATCCCTGCAGGGATGGAGAGGGGTGGATGGAGCCCACGCTCCCTCCGTGGTGTTCCTGAGGTTTTTTTGCTCGATTTGTAGCATCTGGGAGCTCACTAAGGTAGAGAGCACAGACCCTGTGCTGCCTGCACAGACCCTGGCATGTGGATGTGGCACTTGGGGACATGGGTTAGTGGTGGATTTGGCAGTGCTGGGCTAATGCTTGAACTTGGTCTCAGCAGGCTTTTCCAACCTAAATCATTCCATGATCCCTGCCCCTCACACGTCCTATATGAGAGGTGCTGTATGTACAGCTCCAGTCCGCACAAGGTGATGCTGTGTGTAAAAATCCCTGCTGAAATGAGGTGCCTGGCTGGGAAGGACTCTGCTCCACCACCCCAAACCTTCCCCCCCACCCCAGCCCCACCGGAGGCTGGCAGCGCCCCGCTTGCTGCTCCACAGGGATGGGAGCTGCCCCACCTAATCTCACCCCATCTTATCTAAACATTTGGAAGCAGCTCTGGAGACAGGATGCACTTGTCGGGGCGGAAGGCTGGCCCCGGATACGGTGCTGGGGTGAGCACAGCATGGTGAGGCTGTGTGTCCCTGCAACAGCCACTGTCCCCTGCCTGTCCTTTCGCTTTGCACCGGGACAGCTTCCCCGGGGCCCCTCGGCTGTGCGGAAAAGAGCTGGGTGGGAAATCTGCCCCAGCCCGAGGGCAGCATTCCCTGCAAAGCTGGTTCCCAGCAGGACAGGGAGGAGGGGGCTGTGGCTCGGTGTTTTTATCGCGTCTGGACGCTGGGCTGTGCTCCTACGCTTGGAATGTCCTGTGATTTATCAGTCCCTGTCTGTGCGGCGCTCTCTGCTTGGCGGAGGAAGGGAAAGCCTCTGCTGCCTCCCTGCATCCTCCCTCCCCTGGTTTTGCAGCAGCTCTGCTTTCCCCAGCCTTCCATAACCTGGTCCTTCCCCTATCATCCCACGGGAGGAAAAACCCTTTATTTGGGTGGGGCGGGAAATGGGGTGGGAGGCTGAAACCTCGCTGAGACCACTTCGGTGGCAGCTGGTGAGCAGTGCCTAAAGCCCTTCAGAGGGTGAACTGGAGGGGCAGGTCCTTTCCAGGGATAAGAGGGGCAGGGGAGTTGGCAGGGATGCCCCGGCAGCTCCCCCTCCGAGCCCGCATTCCTTGGCCGGGGTTGAGAGGCGCTGCCGAGCAGCTCGGATCCGGTTCCCACACTGGCGGGGACCTAAAACCAACATCCCCGAATGAGGTAACAGCACTTGAGTCAACAAACCACCCCGCCAGCTGCACGGGCCAGGGCCACCGCGACCCTGTCAGTGAGGGAGTCCCTTTGCTGCCCCAGGGACTGTCCTGTGTCCCCAACCAGTGGGGGTCACACAGCAATTCCAGCGGTTTGAGGCTTCCTGCTGTGGGTTTTGCATCCCCCACTGCAGCAGGTTCTGGTGCTCGGTGCTCCCCAGCTCCTTGGGCACATCTGAGCCAGGTGGGGACACGATGGAGGAGGAACCCCTGGGAGATGGACACGGGGTTGTGTGGCTGAACCACAGCTCAGGCTACACCAACCTCCTCTGCCATCATCACTTCTTGCTTCACCTAACTCATTTTGGGGCTAGATGAGGTCCATCCATGTATCCATCCAGACATCCATCCCTTCCAAGGCAGGAGAAACCCAACTGAAAATACATTTGTGAGCCAGATCTTGGAAGTAACCATCCTATAGAATGGGAGGTATTGAGTGAATAAGCCTTATCAAAAATTCATTAAGATCAAAGGAATGAGAAGGAGAAGGTGGGGGAACATGGACCAAGATGTCCAGCACTGGTTCAAAGTGTCGTCTGAAGAGGAAGGATGCAGTGAACCAACCAGCTCGTGAAACACCTACAGTTCACAAAGTGGCACCAGCTGTATATCTGGCTTTTGAAAAAGGATTTATAGTTTGAGTTCCCTTTTTTTCCCTGGAGAACCTGAGATGTGGTGGGGTGAAAGGTCTGCAGTTCCTGGGTCCAGTCCCAGCTGTTTGCTGGGCTCTCCCCACTCTCTCCCCACCACTCTCACTGGTGGTGCCCCACCAGCCCAGCTGTGAATGGGGTGGGCAGCTCTGCAGTGTCCTCTCCCCTGCCCTGTGTGATCCAGACATGTCCCCCACCACTGCTCCCCCCACACTGCCCTGGCTTCTTGCTGGATCTGAATTTTCAGTACAATGCCACCTCGACTCTGGCTTGTTCTCAGAGCAGGACTGGAGCTGTTTCTGGAACACTTCTCCTCCTAGCACACACTTTCCTGTTTTCCCACGGCTTGTGAAACGCAAAGGATTTTTTCACTTTGCTGTCAGGATTTGGCTACAGACATGTTTACCGGGCCTACAAAGCAGGGAAACCAGATAGTGCCATTTCTCTGTTATCTGCTCAGCTTGGGAGGCACGAAATGGGCTGCAGTTTTCAGGAGTACAAGGAGTGGGAAGTGAAGGGTGAGCGGGGGAGAGTTGCTTTGGCAGCCGGGGAGAGCGATGGGATGGGTTGCAGCCCATGGGAGGATGCAGCCTTGCAGCCCTGCAGCCTTTCTGTGGCTTTTTGGGGGTGTAATTTTGTGCTAACAATGCTCTGGCTCGTTATTACACCCAGAGGAATCAAGGGGAAGCAGGGTAGGAGCCTCCCTGGCTCGCCAGCTCCAATGCTGCCTGGCCCTGGAGCAGGCCATGATGCCAGGGTGTGGTGTCTGCCCATCCCTCAGCTTGCTGCTGCTTCCCAGCCTCACCATCCCTGCTTCCTAAAGCCTCCCAGGACAACTCCACGGGGAGGACAGCAGCTCTGGAACATCACTGTGCCCAAAAGGAGGGGGGAAGCTTTAAACACCACCATAGTCCTGAATCCTTTTAGGCTCCAAAATTGGATTTTGTCAATCTGATTGGGTATTTACATATATTCAATACAAAATTTGATGAGAAGCTTTTCCAGCATGCCATGTCCAGACATTACATTGGGTCTCAGGAGACACCACCCTGCTATGGCTTCATGGAAATAAGGTCCCTCCTTGGAATCATCCTCAGCATTCAGAGCAGCATCACTAAGGACATCACCACTACAGCAGGTGTGTGGGCAAGCAGCATTTACACCCAGCAGCAGCCAGAGCAGGAAGGTGACAACAGACAGCAGGCAGGTGCTTTCCCTCCTGCAGGAGCACAGAGGATGATGCTGGGAGGTCCAAGCCCTTCCCAGTGCTGCCAGGCAGGGCCATCACCCACACTCAGGGAATTTCAAGAGCTGCTGAGGTCAGTAGTTGCATTCACAATGAGTCTGAAGGGTTTTTGTGAACACAGCGTGGCTTCACTTGGAGAATCCCTTCCAACTTAGCTGATTCTGTGATTCACTTAGGACAGGGGATGACAGGACAAAGGGGAAGAGTTTTAAATTAAAAGAGAGATATTGAGATTAGATATTAGGAAGGAATTGTTCACTGTGAGGATGGTGAGACACTGGAGCTGGTTGTCCAGAGAAGCTGAGTCTGCCCCATCCCTGGAAGTGTCCAAGGCCAGGCTGGACAGAACTTGGAGCAATCTGGTCTTTTGGCAGGTGTCCCTGCCCGTGGCACAGGCTGTGAGAAGGTCCCTGAAGTGCCCATTTTCCACTGCTTACACTGCCAGAAACCAAAGCATTATCATGCCAAAATCCCCCTGAGCCCTCCCCACAGTCACTCTGTCAAGACCTCACCAGCCATTTACTGGTGCCTCTTTTCACAGTTTCCACCAGAACCACTCTGCAGGTGGATATCCCTCAATACCACCAGCAGGCAGTGCCCACACACCAGAAAAAGTCTTAGTGTGTGTTCCTGGGTTGGGCTTGCCTGCCCCCAGCCTTCCCACCACATTTTACTGCTCCCTGGTCTTGTAGAGGGTCTGAAACAAGTGAAATTGAGATTTTTCCCTCTGATTTCAGGGTTCTATGAGAGCATTGAGGAGCACAGTGAGTCCCAAACTCCAGGCTCCTCTGCTTCCCAGCTGCTCTGCAGTTGGATGCCAGTGTGAGGTACAACATCTCACAAGTGTACAATAACTGGAGGAACACCTCATTTTTTTCTTGGGTTTTGGGACAAAATTCCAGCCCCTCAATTTAGGCAAAAAGCTTCTCTGCCAGCATAGGGTAAGATTTGCTCTTTTAAATTTCCCATTTGTCTTTCTGTAAGACCTGGGTGGGCTCAGCTGCTCCTTCGAGTTGGAGAAGACAACACTGGCCCCTTCTGCCACATCCCCCACAGGTGACACTGCTGAACATGGCTTTGCATTCACCAATTTACACTGGTTGCATCTTGGATGAAATTTCCTCATTTCTGAGCATTTTCTCACATGCTCAGAGCACCACAGGTTAAAATCTGAACCCCCAACAGCTCTAACTGTCCATGAAAGTCAAAAAGGTGGTACTCACACAGGTTCTGGGTTCTTTCAGCCGAATAGTGGGCCTGGCATGCTGCACCTGGTCTTCACAGATGAGCTGGAAAGGCACAAGAAAAGCAATTCTCAGTGGTGGACAAAGGTTGGAAGGACAGCTGGTCACCAATCCAACAGCCCATCACTTGTTAACTGGGAAAAGAGCCTGGCTGCACCCTCCTGGGGAGTTGCAGAGAGCCCTTCACCTCCATCCTCACTGCTTCTTCTCTGGAAAGCTCCAGGAGAAAGGGAAGGGAGTAAATGACCTCTAAAGATCCTTTCCAGCCCAAACAGTTCTGATTCTACAACCTGGAGTTACTTTGCTGGCAGATCTTTCTCCCTGACACATAAACAGCCAGAAGAGCCACAGACTCTGCATGCATGAGGGATGGCAGCTAAATTAACACCCCTGAGAAGTGCCCTCCTTCCCACTGGGGCCATTACCTCGTTTTGGAAAGAAATGGGGTGCTGGAGGCCAGAAGTGCAGTTCTCTGCCTGGTCTGTGCGGTCCCCTGAGGCTGGAGGAGGTGGCTGGGCACTGTCAGGGCTCTGGGAGTCACTGGTGGGTTTGGCTGTTGCAGATCCAGCATCGTGGTCTGGCTCCCCAGCATGCACCAAAAAAACAAGCAGACAGACACTGACACAGTATAGAGGATACAGCTGGCACAGCTCTGATAGGGGTCACCTCAAAATCAGTTTTCATCTCTAGCCCTGCCTTGAAGCTCATTGTGCCAAAGGCTGGAGAGGCTTTAGATTGCTTCTTCAATTTTATATATTTTTAAAATTAACTTTGATGTGGAAAGAATTTGATTACTGATTTTATTTTCTGCTGTTGAAACTCATCAGAGTGTTCTGGAGAGAGGAACCAAAGGCCATTGGATGGCTGTGTGTGGGTAGCTGGGTGATCACTTAGAAGTGTGGGGTGACCCTCCTTTCATTTATCTGGGGTGTTTTCCATGGAGATTTCCTCAACAGACACAGACCTGGCTGCCCAGGATCTGCCATCCATCCTCTGGAGGGGATGAAATGCCATAAAAATGGAAAATTGAAAAAATGAGGGTGACAAGCTTAGAAATAGTGCCTGCTTCTACAGGAGACAGCCTGGAGTGTCCTGGTATTCCAGAAGGGCACAAGTCCCAAATCTACCAGCCCCAGTCAGGTGTCTCTGACACCTGAGGTCACCTCTGAGGACTTGGTTAAGTTCTGCAGCATCTCAGGATTGTTTGTGCAGGGGGAGCAGGGCAAGGAGCACAGCATCCTCCTGCCTCCCCAGATCCCTTTGAGGACATGGATCTTCACCCCTGGCTTCCTAATTGAGCCTTAAGTGATGACAAACAGAATTAAAATGCCACAGGATGTTCACAACCTGTTTGCTCTCGGGACTCCTGCCTCTTCCACAGAAAAGATGAGGGATATTTCTCTCCCAGACACATTCTGAAGGCTCCAGGAGAGAATTAATTCCAAAGCCATCTGTTTCTCATGCATTCTGCCAGCTATTTATTAAATATAAAGGGGTTTTTAGACCTCTTCAGGCTTAATGCTTGAGGCCCAAATTGAATTAACATAATTTTATATATCACCCTTCAGTGGAGAACAGTCCTGTGGAGCAGGAGGGGAAAGAAAGGAAAAAGAAATATCCATCATGAAAATATCCATTTCACCTCATTCCTGCCCACACATGAAAACATGGGCGAAGCAGTGAAGATGGCCTTGCAATAAAACTTTGTCCCATTTAGTGATGCCAACAGCTGGGAGGCTGAGGGGGATGGAGATGGTTTTTGAGTGGTTTCTGTATTCCAGGTAACTGGAAATCAGGTCAAGAAGAGCATTTTTTGGGGGAAGATAATGAAGGGCTCCAGTGTGATCATAGCTTTTATTCACTGAACCCACAATCCCAGCCAGGTCTGGGAGACTCCATGGGGCCCTCAGTCCCACAGGGTGATGATTTCCCTGTAAATGCTACCAGACAAAATGCCAGTTTGGGATGTTGGACTGTACCTCACCAGGACACCTAGGAGCTAACAGGACTGCAAAACTCCAGAGGTCAGAGAAAACACCTTAATGGTGTTCAGCAAGGTCCTAAACAGCACCTGGACACTCCAAATGCTGCTTAGGCAGCAGCCAGCAGCCAAAGCCCTCCCTCAGCACTGATGAACATCCAAAGTTAGACTCCTCAGGGGCTGTAAATTCAGAGTTTAGCCACAAAATCTCCTTAGTCATCTAAGCTCATTTTCTGTGCATGCCCAGACAGCCTTCCCTAAGCTGTCAGCTGCACCAAGGATCTTCCATGGGCAGCATTCCTTGGGCTGTCCCTGTTCCCCAGCTCTCCCCCCAGTGTCAGACCCCAGCCCATCACTGCTGGCCCCTTTGCTGTCACTGGAGATCGAGCCATGCAGCTGATGGTGCTCCAGGCACCTCTTGGTCCATCCAAAGCCAATGCCTGTGCTTTTCCAGCTGATTTATTCCTTGGATTTCACTGGCTGCATTGACTCGACCTCCACCGAGGACAGCAGGGACCTAAGCACCCGCTTGTCACACAGACAGCTGTGCTGCAAAGTCCTAAAATGAGACAAGGTGGTGACAGCCCAAAATGGCAGGAGGTGTTTAGGGTAGCTGGAGGGAGAGAAAGCAAAAAAGGCCTCCCCAGCACAAGAAACCAAGATTCCTGTCTTCTGTTACCTGCCCCAGAAGCTCTGGTGGGGGCTGCCTCTGGGGCCGTGTGTTTGCTGCCAGGTGGTGACACTGGGGTGGTGAGGGATGGGGCTCCAGCCACAGGGGTAACAGCAGTGCTGGTGCTTCCAGTTTGGCTGGAAGGGGTTGGTTCCTGGGGAGAAGGAGGCTGTTTGGTGTCACATTGGGGAGGAGGGGTATCACAGTCCTTGGAGCTTTGGGGAGGGCCAGTCTTCAGTGTTGTGGTGCTCACAGTGGTGGTAGCCAAATGATCCGAAGTTTGGTTTTCCTGAGGCTGTTTGCCAGGAGAGGACGTGCCAACAGCCCCTGCATCTCCTGGAGGACTGGCTGCATTATTGACAGCTGGTGCAGCAGCAGTGGTACTCGGGCTTCCCAAAACTGTTGTAGTATTGGGCTGCTGGGTAGAAGTGGGGCTTGCAGGAGGGGTGACTTTGGGGGTAGTGACGCTTTGAGAGGTGCTGCTCTGCACAGATGTGGGTGTTGTGGTGGATGGGGTCCCCAGTGTTGGGGAGTTGGTCCCTGTCCCTGCTGAAGCTGCACTGGAGGTCGGTGGCATTCCCTGGTTGGCTGCAGTGCTGATGCTTTGAGCTGGGGTGGTTGGCACAGCGGCCTGAGCAGCTCCTGCATCACCGGTGGTGGTTTTCACTGGGCCGGGTGCTGATGATGGGGATGTTGTTTTTGTTTCTTTAGTGCTTGTAGGAGCGTTCGTCGTGGAGGGTTCTGGGGTTGTGGTGGTTTCTCTGGCTGCGGGGTTTTGTGTGGTTGTGGTGGGTTTTTTAGAGGTCGGGACGATCGAGTCTTCTCCTTGTTTTGCAGCATCTGAGTCCTCCTGAGAGCTGACACCTGGGGGAAAGTAAAAATGCCAAGGTAAACGCTGAACTAGGGAAATTACCCTTGGTTTCCCCTCAGAAAACATATTTGTAGGTGTAAACAGTGACATAAACCACGAGTCATTCACTCAAGGCCTTGCCTCATGCTCTCGAAACTCATATCAAAATGTGCTGGTATCACCTGTCCAGCAGTGACACCAGATGGGAGGTCCACCAGATTCCAGGCAAAGCCCTGCAAGTGGTTCCCAAAATAAAGCAGATCCAGTCCTTGGAAGGGGACAGCCAAGGAATGCACTGACTAAGGTGACACAGAATCACACAATCATTAAGGTTGGAAAAGACCTCCAAGATTATTGAGCCCAAACAATTACCTCACCTTATGACATGCAAAGACACCTGTGTTTGGTTTCTGAAGAATACTTTATACTTTCAAATATTGAAGCTGTTCCTCAGTGGGGGATGCAGCTGAAGGACAACTTGCCTGACAGGAGAGAGCTCTCCCACTGCAGAGAGGTCTGCAATGTGCTGCAATCCCAAAATGGGGCATTTTCACTGCTAAACAAGTATAAAAACGTCCTTCTGTTTGTAATCACTGCAGGAGCTCCATCAATGGCCACACAGAATTTCCCCACGTGGTGACCACAAGCTCTTGCTCAAATTAACCCCTGGAAAAGTTTGACCATTTTTTTAATTTCAGGACACATGGGCTGAGCCACTTTGTCCCCATATGGATCCTTCTGGGGATCCAGCCTGATTTGGGGACAAGGTTCTTCCATTTGGGGACTATGCAGAAGAACTGCTATAATTTTTTTCCCCATTAAATTATTTCCAACCCCTCCAAAACAGGAATCACACTTCCAAGGATCAAAGTATCCTCTCTTATAGAGCCTGTCTATTGACACTGATTGTGCATCACAATCTGATCTGATGAAGCTCAAGTTTTTGGTGGGAAAATTCAACTCCACCATGTCAGGATCTGGCTTGAGAAAGATCTGGGGAGTGGGATTTGAAATGGGGAGGCTGCAACAAGTTTAAGTTCCTGTGAGAACTGCCTGGGGACAGAGTGGGTTTGGAGGAGGCTGAGGAGCAACAGCATCCAAACAGGAAAGGGAAAGGGAAAGGGAAAGGGAAAGGGAAAGGAAAGGAAAGGAATACAGAATATTTCAGTTGGAATGGACCTACACTGATCAGCTCATATAACTGCCTGACCATTTCAGGGGAATCATAGTGCCACAGACTGATTTGGGTTGGAAGTGACCTCAAAGATCATCGCATTCCAACCCCCTGCCATGGGCAGAAACACCTCCCACTACTCCAGGCTGCTCCAAGCCCCATCCAACCTGGCCGTGGACACTTGCAGGGATCCAGCGACACCCACAGCTTCTCTAGGCAGAGAGTCTCCCCACCCTCCAGATAGGAATTTCTTCCCAATATCCCATCCAACCCTGCTCTCTGTCACTTTAAAGCTTGTTCTGTCACTCCATGCCTTTGTGAAAGTTCACATCTCCTCCCAAAACACAGTTTCCCCACCAGGAACAGCCACTCCTGGAAACATAATCAAGATGTGAGTGTAACTGAAAGTAGCAGCATGAATTATTTTAGGAAACACTTGGCTTGTGAGGAAACATTTCCATTACATCTGCAGGAAAAGGGCTTTTGTGGAGATAAGTTGTATTTCCTAAAGGCCAACCACTGTCTGCAGGAGAAGAGGCAAAGAGGTAAAACACCATCACAAGGTCCTGGCAGATAAACCCCAGGTGCTGAAGATAGGAGGGAGTTTTGATCTCCCACCTCCTTAGCTGTGTTAGCAATTTGTGTGGCTGGAATTGTCAGTGATGGCTGCACCAAGCTGGGGAGAGACCAGGCCTCCAGTGAGATCTGACCCATAAATAGGGTGTGAAAGTTTGACAGAGGGTCTGACAACAAAAGAGGTACAAAAATAAAATGCCCTAAAGGTAGAAACAAAAGAGATGTAAAGAAATAAAGGGTTGGATGGAAGGAAGGAAGGAAGGAAGGAAAGAGGAAATTGCCAGCTGCTCTCATTTCCTCTTCATGCCCTGACCTCATCCCAGAGGGGCAGAAATTGAAGACTCCAAAGAGAGGTCAAAAAGAGAATTCAATTCAACTCAGTCCAAGAGAAGGGGACAGGACCATGCTTTGGCTCTAGGCCAGTCCTGGTGGCCAGCTGGGACCACCCTGTGATCCAAGGAACCAGGATCCCTGCCCCAGCACTTCCCTGTCCCACCCTGGGGAGATAAAGATAGGATTTTAACACTTCTAGCAAAAAAAAATGAGAGCAACAGCCCAAAGCAAGGGGTTATTCTGCTGATCTGGTAGGATCTTCCAGGCTTGTCCTGGCTGGCAGGGTCATTGTTGGGGCACACAGAGTGACACAGCCCCCAAAAAATGACTGGGAGAAGAACCAAGACTCAAGTTGATGCCCAAAAATTTCATTAGTAGTTTATCTTTCTGTATCTCTGCATCCACACCTAGTGCTCCTCTTCACTAAGGTCAAGAGATGTTTTAAAAAATCCATTTATTCTTCCTCATTAAGCCAGGACCAGTGATTTAGGTGGGATCAAGCTTCATGGGCTGGACCTACAGCACACCAGTGGAGAGGAGCTGTGGCTACAGCTGGGTAAGATCCTCTCCCACAGAGGAGCAACAACATTCCTCCTGCAGGTTTTTGGGCACCTTTCTGTCAGCAAAATTTACATTTTTATCCCGTTGCATTAAATTACAAAAAACTCCCCAAACATACAAACAAAAATAAAAAAACAACCAAACAGTTTTCTCCCAGCTGCTGCACAAGGTGCTGCTGCAGTCACTGGCCTCAATACCTTCCTGCAGTTTTATTGCTCTGAGCTTAATGTTGTTGTTGTCCAGGGACAAAATTTAGAAAAATTGCATTATTTTTTTTGTGTCTTGCAAGATCACCACCCACAGAAGACCTGGCTTAGGCAAACCCATTGCAAACTTAATTCCAAAGCAGAAACAGGTACAGAACAAGCACTGCAATCCCAGGAGTCACTGTTTGCCTTCCCCATGTACTGCATCTCTTTCAAATGCCAGAAAATGTTTTTTTTTTTAATTTCTTCCTCCCTCGCTGGCCACCTGTGCCAAATTTCAGCGCTGGACTTGGGGGTAATAACTGGTAATGAGATCCTGTTTGCCTGGTGGCCAGCATTGCCTGACAACTGTCCCCAACAGAAGAAATGAGAGGATCTGGTTGAAGGAGGAAAAAAACCCTTGCTAAGAACAGCCAGACAGGACAGGATTATGTCTGGGGCCCCTTCAGCATGAAAATCACTCACAAAAGATACAGTAAGTCCTTTTGCAGGGAACAAGTGATCCCTTCACGCCGTGAACCCCAGAGATAAAAGGATTTGAGACATCTATGAGAGAGGAGAATGGAGGAGAGATCCTCCAAGTTATCACTCCCCTTACCCGGAGGAGACCCTTCCCAAAAGAAAGCCCACTTGAATTTCAGCCAGAGTCCCTCAGCCTGTTGTCTAGAAGGCAGAAAAAAACCTGCCTGTGACCTTCCTGGCTGCATTTTGGCACACCGAGACTGCTTTTTTCATTTCACTTTTCTGGACCATCACCAATTCCACATTTTAGGGAAGATGAGAGCAATTTAGCAGCTGCTTGGGAATATTTTGACAGCAGCGAGTCTAAGGGTTGATCTGCACTTCTCTCCTTGTGTGCATCCCTCAGAAAACCCAAATTCTGGCGCTGGGTGTGGGGCAGATCTGTGGGAGGAGAGCGCGAGCTCTCCGCGCATCCGCGGGAGGAAATGAGAGCGCTGCACAAACATGATTTCATGTCCGGATGCGTGGATCCATGACCCTGCCTGTGATACTGTGTGTCTGGGAAGGGCACAGCCAGGAGGGGACACAGCTTTCCCTCGTTGCTGATTACCCAGATGGGCTGGTTTGGAAGTGCCTCTGTGGATGGGGATGGTCTCTGGTCAGGGGCTGGTGGGGTGTGAAGAACCACCCAAAATGTGAAAGGAAAGGTGAGCTGTTTGTGCAATAGTAGTCACAGACACAACTTTGAGCTGCTGTACACCACCTCTAACCACGGAATGGTTTGGGTTGAACAGGACCTTCAAGGCCCTCTAGTCCACCTCTCTGCCACCTTCTGCTGTCGCAGGATGCTCCAAGCCTTGGGCTCGAACACTTCCAGGGATGGAACAGACACAGCTTCTCTTTTTCTGCCCTCACAGGGAGAAATTTCCTATTGATATCTAATCTAACTTCCAACTAATATCTAATCTGAAGTGCCTCTCCTCCAGTTTGACCGTGCCATGGAGCGATGCTCTGGTTGTAACCTCAGTGCAGTGAGTACGTGGAGTTCTGCAGGCACTCAGGGGAGAAGCTTTTTGGAAAGGTCAAGGCTTGGAGCACAAAAAAAGAATCAAACAGGCTCAAAATGCAAAGTGAAAGGACATGTCCAGTCCATCATCCTGCTGCCCACCCAAAGCCGGGGATGAATTCCCTCTCCACACAGCTCCTCTGGTTAATTCCCTCCCCAACAGCTTCCCGCTTCCTATTTTGGAAACGCCTCCCCTTGTCTTCCCCCCCCCATCCACCTTGTTGAAACAGCTCAGATATTGGCTGAAATTCTATTAATAGTGAGAAAAGGAAACTCCAAAGAATAACTTAGGAAATGGTGGGTGACACACCCCATGCCGGTGGGCTGAGCCCGGCTCGGAGCCTTAGGCCAGCCAAGCTCCTGCTCCTCCCAAGGTGGGATGAGAAAGCCAAGGAGCCTGAGCAGCCCAGGGAAGGGGAAGGGATGTGAGCCAGGCCCTGAGGAAGTTCCTATTTTCCTCCCCTTTTGTGCAGCCTTTCCTGATTGAACAGGGGCAGCGGGTTGAGTTCATCAAAAGCAAAGCAGGGGCTGAGGCTCTGGGGGTGGCCTGTCCTAGGGGACAGCATGTGCCAAAGCGAGTGAGGAAGCTCCTGGGCTTTTCTTTGCATTGCAAGAAGCTCCTGGGAGCAAGGAGAGTTTTCTCCCCCTGCTGCAATGCAGCCCTGTCCGAGGTGCAGCAGAGCCCAGTCACTGCAGAACACAGGAAATCTGTCACCTCCTTTTGAAACTCTGAGAGGGATCAGATTGGCAGAATATCACAGAGCAGTGTTATTTATCCTGGAATTAAGGTGGCCTACCAGAGTGGTTACTTCACAAGGTTTTTAATTTTGTGCAGAGGCTCTTTCCCTTCCATCATCTTGGGGATAGATGGGATCCAAACAGGGTCTTCCTGAGCTGCCTGCAGAGATTTTAGTGAGGGATGTGGTACAAAGACGGTTTGCACACCACCCTGGCACTCTCCATGTCTTAAGATGCTTTCCTAATCATCCTAATCATCACCCAACTCCTTTTCTGCCAGCGTCCTCATCAGCTTTATGAAATGGCTTCACCCAGGCCAAAGAACCACTTGGCTTCCTGGCTTAGAGAATGGGGAAAGGTCCAACAGCAGCTGCCAGAGCTTTTGCCCTCTAATCCACCAGTCCATTCACCCAGTGCAGACATATCCACTCCAAACGCCTGCCAGAATAAAAACTGCTGCAGAACAGTTTTGATAGAATTGCTCTGCAAAATGGCAGGGTCTAATTGGTGATGGAATAACATCTGGGGAGGGGCTGCATCAAAGAAGTGTGGGCAGCAGGTCAGGGGAGGAGATTCTTGGCTGTGAGCGGGGGTGAGATCTTGGCACAGGGTGCCCAGAAAAGCTGTGGCTGATCCCTGGAAGTGTCCAAGGCCAGGTTGGATGGGGCTTGGAGCACCCTGGGATAGTGGAAGGTGTCCCTGCCCATGGCAGGGGGATTGGAATAAGAGGATATTTAATGTTTTTTCTAAACCAAACCATTCTATGGGTCTATGAAAAGAATATGGACTTAGATCTAAAGCCACCAGGTTTATTGTCAGCAGGGAACCTCCTTTTCCCTGCTGTGAAGAGACTCTATTGGAAAAAAACTCTTCAAATTGCTGCTGTTTAGGTCGTGGGTGGAAGTGACAGTGAGACTGAGGCAATAATGCTGACAAGTTCCCTGCTCTCTGCTGTCAGACTGAAGGAATCTGCAGCCACAGCCTCTGCCCCTGAAAACCCTTCCCAATAAACCCTGACTGTCAGGACTTGGAGCAGTTTTGCCTCATCTCCAGATGCAGAGGAGCATCCAGGGCTTTCCACTCCTCTGCCAGCCTGGAGATACCCCTCCAGGAGATCTGGGGCAAGTCCTCACAGCACTTCAGCACCACCGTGAGAACTCTTAGTCTGCAGCATTTTGCAGTGAGTCACATCCCTACAGTAGCCAAAAGGCCACTCTGCTTCCAGAACTGGGAAAAAATAAATTTTTCCCTATTTTTACCAAGTCAAGTAACACTGAAGCCCAAAGAGCAGGACTTGAAGCAAACCTCACGTGAGCTTTGGCTGCTTCACCCTCTCCGCTAGATCTGCCAGGCTTTATTTTATTCAACAACAGCCTTTAAACCTCCTTGGTTGCAACCAAGAAACCCTCCTGCAGCCTGCTACACTTTTCCTGCCAGGACTGCAACACATGTCCCCAGAACCCAGGTTTTGATGAACCAGCATTTTCTGATGGCAAACTTGCTTCATTAACAAATTCCCCATCAGCTCTTTCTGCAAGTGTTTGAGCCAGCTCAGCTCGTCTGCTGTTTCATTTGGAAGTACGACAAATATTAAAAATAATCATCCCAATGCACACCTCCCCACACTCCTCTTTTCCTGCAGCTCTGACTCGTCTCCTCTTTGCTCCCTGGCTCCCTCCAAACACCACATCTGGGGAGGCAGAAATGGGTTCATTTGCTGCATTAATTAATGACCAGACAGTGGATTTGAGGGAGCAGGAATATCTGTGCTCCTCACTCCCACCTCCTCAAAAATGTTGTTGAATTGTCTTTCATGTCACTCTTGGGCCTCTCCTGAATTTCTCCTCAGAGTCTGGGGTTTGCCAGAAATTTGTGATCAGTGGCATTTTTCACTCAAGTGGACCCAGCTGGTCCATCCCGGGCTGTTGTGCATCCCATGGCCAGCTCCAGAGGTGAGGAATGCCAGCAGTGGGAAGTCCAGCCTCTCTTAGGGATAAACATAGGACATCCTATTTAGGATTCTGTCTCCACATGGAAAATCTGTGGCTATCAAAAAAGTGAAGGGAAAGACATAAAAAAACATCAGAAGGAGACAGGAAGACCACTGTGGAAAATGAAAGCTCTGAAATCCTTAAAGATGTTGTCAAGGAGTCAAACAAACACACACACACACATGCCCACCTCTATCCATGCAACCCACAGGTATTTTTCACCCCTAAGCTTTGAAATAATCCTCTTTCCATCTGGGGAAAGAGGATATTTCCATCCTATCCACAATGATAATTTTAAGGGACTTGGCTCCAGCCCTGCACCCTTCCCAGGCTGCAGAATGAGCTGGGGTCTCTGCAGCCACAAACATCTCCTTGTGTAGAAAATGACACCACAGCTGCTGGACCAGAAACGTGGGGGCCATGAGCCAAAAAAACCTCATGGCATGAGCCTCATGTTCCAGCCTGACCAGCCCCACAAAACACAGAGTGTGGCCATGTTCCTGTCCTCTCCTGGATCCTTCACACCACTGCAGTGGAGCTGTCCCACGATGACCCTGCTGCTTTGAGGAGGATTTGTGGCCTGTATCCATCACCCATCACTGAAGGACACTGGTACATTTAGCCCTGAGACCCTCCATTTCTGCAAAAGTCACACAGGACTTTGGAAGGAACTCAAGGTTTGCACTGAGTAATGGGCCAGAAAAATCTCTCTGGATCGAGGTAAAGCTCAGGTGCTTATGTCCCAAAGCAGTGGTCATGAGTCAACACAGCACTGAAAAGTGCAGGAAAGCTGTAAGAGTACAGAACTTCACAATCCACTGAATACCTGGGGTTTTTCTTCAATGTTGCAAGCCTTTTAAGAGGGGCTTTCAGGATTTTGTCTGTGAACATGAACACTAAAAAAGCCTTTTTTTACTTTTTAAGTAAAGGCAAATAGATTAAAAGTGTAGATTTTTCTGAATTTGTACAGGAATTTCAAAGACTGGGGCTGTCAGATTGGGAATTACACCTTGACCACATGAGGATCCCACCCAGCTTTGCCATCTCTCTCTGGGGTGGAAGAAGGGTTGGAGGAACTTCACCACCTCACCCCAGGGCTGAGGGCTGGGCCAGGAGTTGATTCCAGCGCTAAGGAGATGTCAGCAAGGTGATGGGGAGGAGATTTTTGGAGAAGCCAACACCATGAACTGCTTGTCCAAACATCAGTTTTGCCCTTGAGGGCTGAAGTGTCCCATCCCAGCAGCTCCTGCTGGGGACCTGACCTCCTTTCTCCAGCCCTGCCACTCACCAAAGAGGGTGTCTGGGGACACAGACATTCATCAAGACAGAGAAAAATCCCTCCCTGTGCTTTTCACCCCAGAAAGATGAATCATCCCTTGCTGGCTTATCCTGGAGGGCTTCACTGCAGACAGCTTAGGAAGGAGTGGGGATGTGAGCCCTCAAGGCAGGAGCTGATTTTTATACAGCCTGATGGCTTGTCTACACAGGGGTACTCAAAAAAAATTATTCTAAAATTAAAAGGAGGTATGATTTCAGAGTGGATTTGTCAAAGTGCATACAACCCACCAGGAGGCCACTCTTGTTCAGCTTCAAATCAGTCTTAATTTAATTTAGCCCAAATGAAGTCTGTTAAATCGAATCAAAGTCTCCTCAGCTCTTAAACCTGATGAGGGGGAGATGATGCACTTTAGGAAAGTTAATTCAGGAGAAATTTGGTGGTGGTCCCCACAAAAAAAGCTCCTAAATGTTGCACTGACTAAACATCAGGGATGGGGCACACCTTCCTCCCCAGCTGAAGTTGGCCTTTCCTAACTCCTGGCCATGGGAAGCTCTGATTGATGTCAGATTTGATGTCACATAGATTAGTTTGTGTTGGAACAGATGTTTAAAACCTTGAGCAGGGACATGTTCAACTAGATCAGGTTGCTCAGAATCCCATCCAACTTGGCCTTGAACATTTCCAGGGCTGGAGCATCCACAGCTTCCCTGGACAAAATCATCTCAGCACTCTAATCATCAAAAATCTCTGTCTTGTGTCCAGTCTAAATTGAGCCTTGTTCAGTTTAAAACCATCATCCCTCATCCTATTGCAACAGGTTAAAAATTTTGTCCCCATCTTTATTCTAAGCCCCATCAGCTACAGAAAGGCCCCAGTCAGGTCTCCCTGAACTCAGTTTTTCTGTTTTTTGCCTGGAGAAAGGAGGACCACAAGAAGGCAGAGCTCTCTATAGCTGCTGGGTGGCACAGGGGGATGAAATTCCTCGCCTTGCTCTCCTCTCCAGCTGGCTGGGTCCACATTTGGGTTCATGCTGAGCAAGGCAGGGATGGAGCTGGCCCTGAGCTGCTCATCCTGCCAGCTGAACCTCTGCCAGCTGGCCAGCACCGGGGAAGAGTTGTCACATCCAATGTCACTCAAGTTGGGTGCTGTGCATCAGTCTAGACTTTATCCACGGGCCATAGGGCCACAGGGCTCTTGTGGAGCAGAGCTCCTGTGGCTTGGTTGTGCAGCCAGAACTCCCCTCACTTTTTGTGTCACTCTAATTTTTGCAGTGAGGAAGAGGAAGGGAGGAAATATTCACTTTCTTGTAGAGGCTCTTCCTAAAGGAAAAGGATCAACCCAAAGGAGAGACTGCTGGCTTCTCTGAGACCCCACAGCCTAACAAAGCCAGACCACAGAGAGGCATTAAAGCTGGGATTAGCAGCAGGGATCTAATGCCCAAGCTTGTGCCATCAAAACCAATGATGCCATCCTCAGCTGGAGGCTGAAGCTGCAAGCACAGCACACAGGAGGTCCAAGCCACAGCCATAAGGGGCAGAAAACAAGAGGAGAGACCCTAAACCCAAAAGGATAAAGAGATCTCAGCCTGGCCACAGACTGCTCTGGTGCAAGGGACAAAAAGGAGACGGGTGAGTGGGAGGTCAGTCTGTGCTGGCACACAGTGCTGTGTGGCACTGCAACACCCTGTGCCCTGATTATTGCACCTCCCTTTCCTCTCCACCTCCCCTGATTTACAGCAGGAATCGCCCTCAGGCAGCCTCTGCCTGCTCCTGGCACCGCTGCTGGCTTGCTGGGGAGTTTGCCAGTCCCTGGCACAACTTGGGCCTTGCCCATCCTCAGGACAGAGCACAGAATGGACCAGAAGAAAGGAGACAGAGGGGACACGATAAGGACCAGAGCCTCACCCTCCTTTGTGCACCCAGCACCTCTGGTGAGTCACCAATCAGCCCAAATTCGCGCCCTCCAGCCAGCAAATTTATTTTTAATCTTTGTGGGGTCACGAGTCACGTTGCCTTTCCCATCCCATCTCACACACCACCCACTACCAGGCCAGGATGAGCCCAATGAGGATGACCTGAAATATCCTGAACTGGATAATCCCTGTGGGTCTCTTCCAGCTGGAGGTACTCTGTGATTCTGAGATCTTTGGTTTATTGGTGCTCTAAGGTGATGTGAAAGACACAAGTGATGGCAAGTAGCACAGAGGCCACCTCCAAGAGGCACCCTCAAGCATCCCAGCCTCCCTAAGTAAAATTTTGGGAGATTCCTGGTTAAATATCACCCCCCAGTTCTGTCTGCTTTGCTTCTCTTCCATGCTATGCTGGAGACAGATTCCTCTGCAGGCACATCTGGGACACCTGCAGAAGGTCACCAACATAAAAGCTTCCACTCACACCCCTCAAACCATGAGTTTTGCACCCCTCAAACCATGATTTTTACAGAAGATGGATGTCAGGATCCATTCCTCCACCACCATCAGCCCCCATGACCTTGTCTAGCCAGGGTTACTGAGCCAGCAGCCTGGAGATTTCCTGTCAATGCCGTGAGGAGAGCTCCACATTTCCTTGGGATCCTTTGTGTGTCCGTGCTATTTTGGGTCCCACCTTTTTTTTTCTATTTTTTTTTTCTTTTTTTTTTCCCTCCAGTTCCACACCCACACCTCTCTCAGGGTGTGGACTTCCTAGATCATTGGGAAGCTCTATATATACACATGTGCATGCATGAGCACCTATATTTATATATATATTTATATTTATATATCTGGGCCTGTGAGTTGAGCCTCCAGGCTGGACTTGGCAGGAGGCTCAGTGCTATTCTTTAGGTGGGGAGAGCCTCGGAAGGGAAGGACACAGCCAGCCCTCCCTCTTATTCAAAACTATTTAAAGACTGTCTGGCACTGAGTTTCTTTCCCACCAAAAGGCTCCAGTGACAATCTGGCTTTGCAGGCCCGTGTAATCTGATCAGCTTCTATTGTTGGCAATTCTGTAATTGCCTCATTATTTAACTCTCCTGAAATGGTCTGTTTTACAAGAAAAGGAATCCATTTTAGCTTTTTGTTTTGTTGTTTGTTTGTTTTGTTTTGTTTTTCAGGAGCAGTGGGACTCAGTTTCCATCTGAAGCACTTGCGTTCTTTGATAGCTCCTGCTCCTTCCCCCCTTAAAATAATACACTTGATCACAGAAATAGCTTATTAAAGGCACAAGCAGTGAGAAACTACCTTTTCCAGTGCTGTCCCAGGGCAGGAGCATATTTTTTACCCACTGGCCTCTTAGGTGGAAGAAGCTCAAGCAGAGGAAGTGTCCAAGGCCAGCTTGGATGGGATTTGAGCAGCCTGGTCCAGGGGAATGTATCCCTGCCCATGGGGGTGGAATGAGATGGTCTTTAAAATCCCTTCCCCTCAAACCATTTTGCAATTTCATGTTCTATGATTTACCCCCAGAGAGGAAGGATGCTCCTGTAGGCACTGTGCGCTGCCTCAGCCACAACTTTCTAGAACAACACTTGCTACACTTGTCAACCTCTCCCTGCCTCAGTTTCCCCATCTCTGCCTGCAAGAGTGAACAGATTTTGGACAGAGGAGCTGTCTTCATTCACAGCACCTTTCTAACCGGGGCCCCAGCCTTGGTTAGGTGCCAGAGCAATACAAATAATTACTAATAGTAAATCCCATGGGAGTCTATTACATTATGGTTCAACTTCCTCCCAAACAATTGCTCCTCTTCCTTGCTTTGTGTGTTCTTCAAAAGAAGCGGCTGCTGTGCTTTAGGGCTGGGACACCAGCCCTGGTAAACACACACCCAGCCCTGCTCAGGGCTTGGGCAGCAAAAAGGAGATAAATGTGAATTGAGACAATCACCCTGCAGGCAGAACAAACCCTGAGGGTTCCATGGAAATGGCAAGGTAGCTGCACGAAGCGCTGTTTGTCTGTGGAGTCCCTCGGGACACATTTATTCACTGGTTTTGGGGTGATATCGCTCAGAGTGGCAATGAGAGCAAGAAGTGTCGAGAGCAGAAGTGCCCACTGCTCTCAGGACTCAAAACATCTCCATTCAGAGAGTGCTGAGGGTCCTGGCAGTGCAGGAGCTGAGGGAAGCAGAGATTTACTGTGGGCACATCTCTTGCCAGTGCTTGGACAGGACCCTGCTTTCCACCTGCACTGCACCACCCAGAAAGTGCATAAAGGGAAATACGGCTCAGAAATGGGAAGAAAAACGTCCTTGGTCCACAGCCAGTGGATCAAATCGTCCTTGTAAGGCTACAGGGTATGGGAGCATCCCAGTCCCCCAGGTTTGGGTGCAATATCAAACTCTACAGGGCCTGGGAACCCAAAATATCAAGTGTCTGACAAAAATACCAAGTGTCTGACAAAAAGTGTGATGGTAACGCAGAGATGCTGTCCCAAAGTGACTTGAGTGGGCTTTGGGTGAGCTTTGTTGAGGTCCTTGGGGCCTCATTCAGCTTGCTCTGAACATGGTGGGATTTTTCTGAGGAGCTTTTCCCATTGCCAGGACCAGGAATTAAGGACTGCACAGCAAGTGGCAAAGTGGAGAAGGAGGAAAGGTCTTGCTTCTTAATCAGCCAACTGGCCTGACTTAATGCTGACAAAGAACAATGTCTATTTTGGTCATCCCTTCCAAGATGGAGCCCGCAAAAGCTTTAATTAGTCAATTAAAAGTGGCTTTGTCATAGGAGATGAGACACAAGCGGGATCAGCCAGCTGGGTTCTTGGCTGCTGAATGACATTGTCTTTCCAGCCCAATGACCTCATTGTTAATGACTCAATAGGGGAACAATGCTGTCCACCCAGCAGCCCAGCAAGGAGTGAGATTTCAGCGTGGTTACAGCTGAGCAGAAGAGCATGGGAAGCTGTGGGATGTCACTGGGTTGGAGATGCTATGCTCTGCACTCAGTAGGTTTCAATGGCGTGGTTGCGCGCTGAGAAACTCCAGAAAAAAAAAAAAAAAAAAAAAAAGAAAAAGAAAGAAAAAGTAATATATGACACAAAATACAGCACACAGTAATGGTTGTACTCAGCTCCTCTTGGGACAGGTAGTGAGAATGAGTACAAAGAGATTCACTGGACAGGGAGGAAAAACCAAAATGGTATCTAAAGGAAAGCAGAGCTTACAACACCTACAGCCAGCAGGGTCTGGATGGAACAGACCCTGTCCATGTCACCATCTGAGCTCAGGGCTTTGCTGACATCTCCCTGCCACCAAAACCATCTCCCTGCCATCAAATCCCTCTCTCCAGGGCAGTGCCTGGAGGCTGTGCCACAGGGAAGGCCATGGCAGGGCAAGGGAAGGGAGCAAAGGAAGCAGGAAGGAAGAAGGAGCTGCATCCCCTCCCTGCTGCTAATCATCCTCCTCCTCTTTCTCCTGAGAGAAGCCACCAGGTCTGCAAATTCCAGGGGATCCAGGGAGGTGAGTGGCAGCTCTGGGTACAGGAGGGAGCTGTAGGGCTGGGCTGGGTGATCCTGTTCAAATTCCTCTGCTCCTGGGCTGACAGACTGCAGCTCCTGCTTTGGGCTCATTGAAACTCTGACATATCAGCCTGGGCATTTCCTTCAGTGAACTGAGCTGGAGTCATGGTGGGTTGGAGGAGGGAGGAGACGACAGGGATGTGATGGGACCCACAGAAAGGCATCAGCAGAGCAGAGGAAAGGGAGGGTACTGAATTGACTGCTGGCTGTGATCCTGGCTGGGCAGTGGAGATGGAGCCCCTGCTCTGGTGAAGGCTGCAGCTACCTGAACATTCCTGAAATGTTTGCAAGTGATCCCATGCCAAATCAAAGCATGGCTTTGCTGCCAAAACTACCTGAAAACAGCACCCCTGATCACAGCTGAAAAATCCCCATACAGATTTCAAATGCGCATTTGGAGAAGCACAGTCAGCTGTGCAAAAATTCTCTCTCACTGCCCTGAGCCCCATCTCATCCTTGACATCTCTGGAAATTATAATTGGATAAAATGCTGCTGGACTCAGAAATCAAGACCTGAGCCTGCTGACCATGGAGGGAAGAAAGAGCTGAGCCATCAAAAGCAAATGACAGCTTCTAGAAACGCTCATTGATAATTCTCAGTAATTGATTGTTGTTTGCTTTAAATTCTCAGCGACTGATTGCTTTTGATAATTAATAACTTGCAAGCCCAAGTACTGCAGACACTGCTCTGTGGTGCAGGCATGCTCGTACCCCTGTTGGCTGGCACAGAACCAGAACCACAGAATTGTTGGGGCTGGAAGGGACCTTGAAGATCATCTCCTTCCAGGCCTCCTGCCATGGGCAGGGACACCTCCCACTAGACCAGATCTCCACTCAAACTGGCCTGGAATTGCTTTAATTCTCCATCACCAGTCCCTCTCAGTACCCAGACCTCTCAATGTGGGCCACAGTGTCACTGATGAGAAGCTGAAATGCTCAAATGGTGCAAACCAACAGCATCAGCTCCTTGGCCCAGGCAGTTTCTGCCCAGCAGAGCAGCCAAATAAATAGGATGTGCTGGAATCCAGGCACTGCATTTTGGGACTGAGGATGATGCAGCAGCTGGCCAAGTCCTGTGCTGCTGCAGGATTCAAATCAGCTCTCCCAAACAGGAGTGGAAACAGAGCAGGAGGAAAGCAAGATGTGGAGCAAATCCCCCTCTTGCAAACACCCCTGATGCTTGGAGGGCAGCCCAAACCTGTGACGGGGATGAGTTACGGCATCAGGACTTTTGGATGCTAGGCCCTCACCCCTGAGAAGATGGCTCAAATCCAAATCCAAGCAGATCCAAAAACTGATCCTTATTTCTACAGAACAAATTCCTTATTCCTAATCTAGACTATCAAGCAGAGGGCTCCTCCTTTCCCCACTCTTGGCAGTTTCATGGCAACAGCCATAGCTCGAACAGACTGGGAAAATTTGCATCTCTGGCTCTGGGGAGTCCTGGGAGATGCAGGTGGCACCAGCTTCCTGTAACAAGCCATTTCTTGCCTTTTGTCAGGAGAAAAATGGGAAGTCTCGCTACAGGCACAACTGTCCATCTCTGCAAAGAATAGTCTTGGTGCTGAGAGCTCTGAGGGTCTCAGAAATAAATTTAATAAATATTTCCTCCAATATTTCCTCTGTTTCCTTTCAAAAAAATTCTTCTAAAATAAATTCCTGAGGCAGGAATGCTTCTTATTTCTTCAGACATAGGCTGTGAGCATCTGATCTTTTCAGATTTGAACAGAGAGAAATCCTTACTGCCCCTTCTCTGTCCTGTCCCTCTGTGGGGTGAGTACCTCTGCTCAGAGCAAGCAGAAATCCTTGCAGGAACAGCTCATGGGCTGCACTTTTCTTACCCTTCCCCTTGCTGTGATGAGTGACAGCCTTCAGAACAGGAGCAAATAAATGTTAAAATAAATAAATAAATAGATAAATAAATACATAAATCAATAAAGTGGGATCCCAAAAGCACTCTCCAAAATCCATCTTCAAAGGCAGTTCCCCATCAGTGGTTTCCTCACTCCTCCTCACCCATCCACTTTATCAACACTCCTCTTCCAGCACCGCAGGGAAACAATCTGACCAGAACAGAGAGAAACCCCTGACACAAAACTGCTCCTGAGCTGGATTAGAAGGGAACCCTCCATAAAAGATCAGCTGGGCTCGGGGCATCCCCAGGGAAAGCAGATTTCCATCCATCCATCCATCCAT
>VRYO01002253.1:2582662-2593733 GCA_009812075.1 Sialia sialis | reverse complement strand
CATCCATCCATCCATCCTCACACCCCCCAGTGAGCCCCCTCCTGATCAAGCCTCCTCCTAATCAGCTTGGAGCCGTCCTGCCAGACACACAAAACACTCTCAGGGCAGACAAAGCCTCCTCCTCCTCGTCCTCCTCGTCCTCGTCCTCCTCTTCCTCTTCCTCCTCCCTCTCAAACACAAACACAGCCCCAAAATAGCCAGCATTCCTTCTGCGTGGCTGTCCCCCCACTGCTCCCCATCAACCCCCCAAGGCACACAGAGCTTCTTTTGGTGGTTTCCTGACTTCTTTTCTTTTGTTTGTTTGTTTTCTTGTTGTTTCTGGTTTTTTTTCCATCCCTCCCTCAGTATTTTATCAGGATTGCCAGTGGGATTTTTCTGTGTGAAAAGCAGAGTTGTAGGCAGTGGGGCCACTCCAGAGTTTGGTCCAAAATAACCCACTCTCCGCAGCACCCCCATGAATTTCTCACAGTAACCACCATGCTGGGCCTCTTCACCCATCCAGAGGCATATCCAATTGTCCTGCAATGCTGAAATCCTCTGTGCCAGCCAGGGATGAAGTGAAGAGACTCCTGAAGGAGCAGGAGCTGCCGCTGGGGCCAGCTCACTTTGCTTCCATCAAGGATGGAATTTTCATTTCTAACATGGTCAGGGAGGAAGAACACAGTTCTCTGGGGTTCTCCTGTGACAACCAAACTCCTTTAAACACCCAAAATTTTACCTGGTGCAGCTATTGGCTACCTGTGGCCAGATGCAGTAATAGGAGCACACAAACAGGTGGATTTTTTTAAAGCAGAAAGCCAACTTTTTCTTTTCTCAACCCATCAGTTGGACTCCTGTGTTTCCCTCCCCAAGCCTGTGTAAAGGGCACTCATGAATGCACACACTGATCATGACATCCCCCACTTCTCTTGCCACCAGCCCAAGCTCACATTTCTACTTTTCACCACCCTCCCACCACTCCACCCTGCTGAGCCACTTCCTTTGCCAGAATAAAAGCTTTTTTCCCTCCTAAACTGGCTGCCCAAAATCATCCCCAGAAAGTGAAGCTGTGATTTGGAGAAACCTGGAATGGGGAGTGTGGACACTGATGGTGACAGGTTTTGTTCTTCACAGGGCAGCCAACTGTGTGGGTTGTATTTCCTTGTCCTCATTGCTGAGCACCACCCCGTGACTACTGACCTTCTCCTGGCTGGAAAACTCCCCAGAAAATAAAGTTTGGGGGTGAGATGGTGAATTACAGGCCAGGTTTTGATAACCACTCACCAAGGAAGAACTTCTCAGCAGCATGGCCATGGTGGGATGCTGCTCTCTCAAGAGCCTGAGAGGGATTTGGACTGAGGAAATGCACAGTGAGGGTGCAGGAACCTGCCCAGGGTCTGTTAGAGCATCCTCCACCTTGAGCTGGCTCAAACTGCAGCTCCTCAGAGACCTTTCTCAGCCTGAACTGATGTGTTGCAGCAGAAGCAGATGTGTCTCCCCCTCTGGAATGGCTTTGTGCAAAGCACTGGTTGCAGGAGTGGCAGTCACAATCACCTCAGGATTATTTTATTTTCCTTCTTTTTCTTCCTTCTGGGACTGTTGCCTTAAACAGCAAAGTTTTATTTGCCAAGCTTGCTGGGGAAAATGCTCTCCTATTGGATCAGCAAGGGGACACAGGCTGGATGAGGGGTCAAAATCCATCAAGGCCAAATCTCTTCCTAAGTAGGGAGACCAGATTTTATCATCTAGCACCAAAAAGAACATTAAATATATTGCACTGAGACCAAACCCAAGCAGGACGCCCCTGGCACTTGGGGAACTTGGATTTTCCAGCACTAACTGGGGCTGGATTTGGATGTGAGACAAAAGCAGGTCAGTCAATTAAAGGAAGTATTGTTAATTTTTGCTTCTCATTAATTGCTTTCTGTCTACACTATGGGCAGATGTCCAGGGCATCCAGACATTCAGCATGGGATAGTCAGTCAGACAGTCAAAATTATGTATAAACCTCAGCTATCATTGAAATTCCCTCTGCAGATCAGGAGAGATACATTCAGCTGCTCCACCAACAGTTCACTCCAGGCTGTGAAAACAACTGGAAACTGGCAGCTGAAAAATAAAAGTGTTTCCTCTCCCATTTTAAACAGTAAAAGTGAATTTTAAGAGAATGACTCCTGTTTATTTGAAACCCTCAAGGGACACAGAACAATTCTTTTCAGTCCCTAACTCCATCACAGATTGATGCTGGAGATTTGCTCAGTGAATTGCTTAGCACTAGACAGAAAAGTTTGTTGAAAAGCTTATTGCATAAGGTACCCAGGTCCTCAGTTATTTGATCTGTCTTCAAGGAATTTTAAATGCTCTTTTGCATTTGTCAGTTTAACAGAAATTTCCTCTACAAGCAAAGAGTGATTTCCACCTATGAACCCTAAATTAGTTTTATTCATCACTACCAAGGACGACTCCAGAGATGCATAAATTAGAAATCAAACTAGAGAGGTCTCAGGCTATAAAATTCCTTCAACAAATACGTTCAGAGTGTGCCAGCCTGGTTAGAAAACACAGCTGAAAGGCAAGAGTGGGCTGGAAATCTCCAAGTTTTACAATGAGGAGAATCAGCCCTGCTTAAGGGATATAGCTATGAATTGTAAATGAAAAACATGATAAAAATCAAATCACTCAAATTATTACTTTCTCCTCCTGTATTTTAAGTCGTGATTAAAATTCATAATTTAAGCCACATCAATTTAAATCAAAGCACCCTGCCATAAAATGAGGTTTTGAACCCTTTGTGAGGCTTTAATGAGAAAAAAACCCCATCATTCTCCTGTTGAATACAGTTAATGGGGATTTATTGGTGCCATTCATGGGCAGGAACTGTCTTAGAAGCCCACAAAATCACATGGACTGAAAGCCTTGAGGGCTTTTTTTAGCCATCTGGGAAAATTGTAAGGAAACAAAATAAATTGTCTATAATAGGGTGCTGCATTCATCTCCAAACTTTCTTTTTCTGCAGAATTCCATGTACTGTGGAGGACAGGAAAATTTATTCTTTATCTCAAAGAGATCATCATCTCTCCTTGGCTTTTTGGCATGGGAATGACCCTGAGGCTCAGGAAAGTGGAGGAGAAAGGGAGATTAACTCCTGCACTTGAAATTCAGACTCAAGGCTGAGAATTTTGCTCTCTGAATTCACAGCTGACATGATGCCCATCCCATTTTATATTTTTTATATTTTGTCCTGGTTGTCTCTCAGTTGGATCAGGATTTCTGGGAGCCCCAGAACTGCTGGTTCATCCCATTTGCAGCACAGCTATCACAGCCTTTCATTGCCACACAGGATTTTAGGGGTTTTATGGCAATGTTGTATAAATGTGTGTGCCCTTAGAATGAGGCAGTGGAGAGCACAAACATTTATTTGCACTGTGTCTAACCAGATTAGGGCGCTGTTCCATCTGAAAATGAGAGCAACATTAGAAGGAAAAATCCAACAAAAAAGAAAATAAACCAGGAGGAGGCTGTTTTCTGCCTTTACTGCGTGTTGCTACCTTCTCCTCTTTGCCAAGAGAAACCCACAGGAACAAATTCTTATTTGTTTATTTGTTGGTTTTTTTTATTCCTTCAGGCTCCAAAACTGAACCAGGTTGCCAGCAGAGAGTGATGGCTGTAAAAAATGCATGATGAGAATACTGATTTGGGAGTTCTGCAATCACAACCTGCTTGGAGGCTGCTCCTTAGGAACTGGCTCAGAAAACTTGCTTCCCTTACCTGTGCTTTAAACATTGATTCTGTTGCTTGATAAATTAGAAATGTCCAAATGGACAACTTTATTGCTTATTTAATGTGGATATGGATATAGATAGATTACATATATATGAGATATAGATATTATAGATATATAGATATATGAATATATATAGATATATAGATATATAGATATATAGATATATTTTGAGGACCTTGGTTACTAGGTGTTGTTCCAGTATAATCACTGCTAACCCATGCTGGGACAGAGCATCTTTCTAACTATTCTGCTTTTTCTCACAGCCAGGGTTCACAGTATTTTGATTATAGTCACCCTGAGAGCTCTCCACTTTCCACAGCCTGCAGCACTATCATTTAAACTTTTCCCTTTTTTTTTGTTTTTTTTTCCCATTTGCCTACGTGGTGGAATGTCTTATCTTGCTCTCTTACCTTTAGACTCCAGGGAGTAAGGGGAAAAAAAAAAATGGTCTTTGCTATTAGGTTTCAAAGAAGGATTTTCTCAAACAGTTTCTCCAAGCCTTTCTGAAGAGCCTTTCAAGTCCCCTTTGTCCAAGTTAGAAATTGGGTATTTTTCTCTTTGTCATCTCTCTATTTCCAGCAGAAGCCACTTAGAATAAATGTCTAACGAGGCTGTCTCCTCACTTCTCTTCAATAGATCTAATATATATTTAAGTATTACAGCTTAATTTCTAAGCCAATTTCTACCTCCTCCTCCAGTTAAATTTGCCAAAATCAATTAAGGCTGAGGGAGAAAATTTCAGCCTTTGCCATTAATAACTGAGGTCTTATTCTTCCACTGCAGAATGACCTTCCTTCCCCTGTCACCACCGTCACCAGCCATGTGGCCTAAGACTAAAGCTCCCTGCACACAGAGCCTGTGAAACAGAGAAAAAGCCACTGGATTAATCCAATTTTTGTTCAGGATGATAAGGATATGAACCAGACCTCAAAGCAACATCTAAAATGGGACCAGCTCAGAAGGAAGAAAATCACCTTTTCAGTTTTGGAGGAGTTTTTAATGCAGATCACAGCTCTGCCTATTTCTAAGGATCTGTCCTGCACCTGAAAACAAGCACAGATTCGATTTTTAAACCCGAAATTCTTCTTATTTGCCTGTTCATTCTGCAGCCTTTAGGGCGCACTCCTGACCCACCAGCAGGCTTGTCCAAATCCCAAAACCAATGGTTTTTTACATTTTCCAGCACATACAGACAGTATTACACAATTAAGTGTTTCCAGGGGCAGGTCCTGGATATTTTTGGTACAACATCAGCCCATGTTGGGGAGCATTTATGGAAACAGGCATCCCAAATCATCCCAAATTCATCTGAATTGCCTTCAGAAGGCACAGCTGGATTCAAGGATAACTCAGCTTCAACCTTAAACACCTGAGTTGAATATCTGAACCTACATGGCCTTGCCGTGGGTCGCTCAGTGGGAGGAAAAAGCAGAAGAGTCACTCTGAGATTTCCAATTTTCTCTTCCTCCTCAAATCCAGTCACCCCAGTTTGTCCAAATTGGAACCCATCCCCTTTCTGCTGCCACCCAGCCACAAGACACACAACCTTGGATGTTATTCACAAAAAAAAAAATAAAAAAAATAAAAAAAAAATACAAAGCCAAATCTCAACCTGTCCTGTTCCCTTCCCTCTGCTGAGATGCACATCTAAAAGTTAAAGTCCCAGCAGTGCCCAAAATAAAGTTTCACCCCCATTCCTTCCCCCTCCAGCTCTCTGCTGGGCTCTGAGACATCACACTGAGTGGATTTTAATAAGCTGTTTGAATTCTCCTTGTGTCCTTGCCGTGCTTTGTCACCAAACTGTCCAAGGGAGCCGTGAGCAGCACGTTATTTATGGGGCAGAAAAGGTGCCAGCAACACACAGAGCTGCAGGGAGGCAAAGATTTGCTAAGCAGGCACATCTGGTGGTGAGGAAACTTCCATCAGCCCGACCTGGGACCCAACAGGCAGTGAGTGATGAAGGATTTTGGTGTTTTTGGAGTTGCAGCAGCTTCGCTTCGCCTCTTGAAGGACAGAGGGGTTTTCTGGTTCCCAATGGATTTCAGCAATATTCAGTGCCAAGGGCTGGCTGCAGACACACAGCAGCTCCAATCAGGTGCATATGGGTGTGTAACCCTCCAAAAGTCACCCCGAAAAAGCCACCACAGAGCTCTGCACCCCACAAAGGCATGGAAGTTCCTGCTGGCATTTTCCAAGATCCCCACCAATAATCACTATTATTTCCTGCATTATTTGCAATTCAAAGCCAGCAGGTAACTTGAAACAGATTTAGTCATCTTTGGAAGAACCTCAGGTTTACTGTGAGGATGGGGAGGCCCTGGCACAGATTCCCAGAGCAGCTGTGGCTGCCCCTGGATCCCTGGAATGTCCAAGGCCAAGTTGGACAGGGCCTGGAGCACCTGGGACAGTGGGAAATGTCCCTGCCCATGGAATCGTGGAATCATTTACTGGAAAAGTGCTCTGTCCAGCCATTAAGCTAACATGCCAGGTCCAGCACTAAACCATGTCCCTAAGCACCACATCTACACTTTTGAACACTTCTCAATGCTGTTTATACACAGCAGCCCCAGATGAAAGAATCCCCCCCATCCCTGACCACTCACTGCACAGTCTGGCCACCAAACACTTGAAAAATGGAGAGAGAAACTCCACCACAAGCAGTTCTTTAAACAGCATTTTACATCTTCAGTTTACACCTGAAAAAAAAACCCTTATCTGATTTTTGTACTGTAACAGGGAAGATTATCTGTTTCTCCCCAGCTCTGTCTACCTTCTCAGATATGGCGTTTTAGCATAAAAATCAGCATGTTTTTGAACAGCTCCAATGGTTGAGCACCTCTGGAGCTGTGATGTGGGCAGAGCACATCCCTCCTGCCTGTTTGCACTGGGTCTGTGTGTTCCTCAAGGATCCCCAGAGCAAAACACTGCACTACAACAAATGCATAATTAGAGCACTTAAATCCAATGAAGCTCAGACAAACTGTCCCCAAACCTCCCAAATAATGAAGCACTGGAGGAAGCACCCTCACTCTGGGGTGTGGGGCAGTTCAAGGAAAAAATGAGGATTTTTTATTTTTATTATTAAGCCCCAATGTCAAACAGAGAGGTTTTTAGGGGAGATGGGTGGCACATCCCCAAAGGAGCTGCAAGACCCCCATGGAGAATCAGGGTAGCCTCACTCACAAACTGCAAGTGAAAGACTTTATGGATTTGTTTGGCAGCTCCAAGCCTGAAGGAACCGCTCTCTGACACGTAGAATATTTGGCAAAGCCCTGGGGGAGGTGGTGAACATAGCACAGGTAACTGGAGAACAACAAATGCCAGATGACTGCGTGCATTGCTTAGAGAGTGGGGAAAAAAAAAAGAAGAAAAAAAAAGAAAAGAAAGCAAGGTTTGCTCAAGATTTCTCAGTGAAGGAAAGGGCAGGCATCACAAGAATTCAGAAACAACATCCTTAGGTGGAGATGGGCCAGTTGTGGAAGGAGCTGAGCATGTAAACAGGCTCTGGAGCAGGAAGCTGGCAGGAGCGAGTGAAAGCTCTGGGGAGGGCTGCTGAGATTTCACATGCCTGCACATGGGGAATGGACCCAACCGGGCCACCCGGATTCCTGCAGGGCTCAGACCCTCCCTGCTGCTCTGCTCTGAGCTCAGGGTGGTTCTTGGCTGTGCAGGGGTGGTGTCAGCCTGGGAACAGCGCTGGAGGTCAGGTGCACACCCGGGCTCACATTTCTGAGTGTCAGCAGTGGGGAGGGAGCAATTCTGCACGTCCACAGGTGGGTTTGCTGCAGGCATCACCTGCCTGCACCTCCTGGAGATGGATGGAGATGCTCCTGAGCTTGGGGGTTGAGCTTCTGTAGCATAGAGCAGCTCAGGTGTGAGAGCGGGACCTCTCCTCCACAGAGCATCACCCTGTGAGGATAAATCCCCACTCAGCCCATCCTCCCTGGCTCTGCAGAGCTTCAGGGGGCTCTGGGTGCTCTGCTGGGTCAAAAGGGGCCACCCAGAGCAGGATCATGGATAAAGGGGCAAAATGTAGGGTTCCTAAACCCCAGCAGCTCCTCTCTGCTCTCACAGAGCGATAAAACCCCCAGGACAGTGGGGGCACAGCTCAGCCAAGGGGATCCTCACGAGGGAAATCACCTCCCTCAGCCCCCAAAAACTCCCCAGAACTCACGCTGCTGGGTTTAGACCTTTCAGAAGTGCAGATGGAGAGAGAAAACACATGGTTTATAGGGAAAATAATAACCAAAGTGCTACTCCAACCTCCTTGAGCAGCTTTTTCCAGCTGCTCTCCCATCACCTCCAGCATGAGTGATCGCCCTGGTCACAAACCTTCAGAGCAACTCCCTGGAATTAAATCAGTATATTGCATGGTTCCAGTTCTTTTCATCCAGGAATCTTCAAGTGATTTTCAAACAATCCTTTAATTAAGACTCCCAAACAGACCCCAGGTAGAGTTACTGTAAAATGGCTAAAAGGTCGCAATAATCTTATCAAAGTTCCTCAGAGACAAAATATCTTGGAAGAGTCTCTCTGCTTTGATGCTGATTCTAAAACTCACTGGTTAAATATTTTTTTTCTCCTCCTGGGGACGCGGCCCCAGTTGTCTCCTCCTGCCCGTGTCAGGATTAGTATTCAATGGATAAAATGTGGTTTTTTAAAATGCACATCTTTGACAGCTCGTTGACAAACACGAACTCCCAGTAGCACGGAACTCTCAGTACCGGGGAGGTAGCCTGGGAATTCAGCTTTGGGCATGAAAAGCGGTGTTTTGGCAACAAGGATCTCAAACCCATCAATCTGTGCTTTGCTTTGAGCCCGGTGCTTGATCTCTGATAAAAAGCCCTTCCTGCCCTTTTCTGCCCCCAGGACAGGTTTGAGCTGTGGCTCCTTCGAATCCCCTGAGAATAAAAAGTATTGTTTGTCTCTTCCTGATGCAATTTTTGCTATCAGACCGCCTGTGGGAATACAAGATGAAATTTGGAGAAAGAATAAATAAAATAAAATATCCTGTGAAGATGCTGCAATGGGTAACTCTGAGCCCCTCCCTGGCTGGTGGAATTTAAAGATGTTTTTTGCCTAATGCTATATTTGCTGCATCTCTTGCACATACACTGGCTGTGCCTTGTCTGAAGCTGATTCTCTTCTGATTGAAGCAAGGATATAAAGGGAAATATCTGCAGGATCAGGGGACTGGGATGTACAAGCCTGCAAGTCAGTATTTCTAAGGAAATTGCTGTATCCCAGAGAGCTGCTTAAAAAAACTTCAGCAACCTTGGGCTGGTTCTGCTTTGCCCCACACACAGAAGTTGTCACCTTCCAAAAACAAGCTCTGAAATTCCTAACTCTCATTTCACTTCCAATTCAAACGCAGCGAATCACACAGGCTGCATCCCAATCATTATTTCTTAAGATACCCAAAACATTACAGGCTCACTTACGAACCAAACTTCTTCCTATTTAAGGAAGAAGGGGGAAAAAAAGAGATGAATTTTAGGCTTTGAGGAACTTAAATAGTCACAGCAGAGACCAGTGTTGGAGTTAAGCTCTGCTGGGACTCTGAGCCCAAACACTCAGCAAACAGGGATGCCAATCTTGGCCCTTAAGGAAGAAAATCCTGGTTCCAATACCCAGGGAGCAACATAAAAGCATCTCTAAGCCGCTTATTTCAAAATTCAGGAGCAGCAACGAATGGCAGAAAACACTGTTTTGAAGGATTTAATCAATTAATTTTTGAGAAAGTTGCAATAGGATCACCTCAGAGTGCTATAAAAACAGGTCCCCACACCGTCCTCCCACTAAGAGCTCGTTTTGTCCCAATCCCAGCCTTTTTATCACCTCATTTTGGAAAACAGAACAAAACCTTCTCAGAAGGCAAAGTCAGCTAAACTCGGCTAAATTCTGGCACAAGAAAAATTGCATTAACAGCTCCTACTTCGTGCCAGTATTAATGATGCTCAGGGCTTCCTGCGTTTAAATGGGAGGAGAAATCTCTTTTAAAGCCCACGTTGGCATCAGGGACAGATGGGGGTTTGCACCTGCTCGCCACCAAACCCCGTGAGTCCCAAGAGGAACAGGGGAAAAAAAAAGGAGCAGGCAGAGATTTCAGTCAGTCCTCTGGGAATTCACCCGAGTTAAATCCCCAGGGCCCTGCCTCCACTTGTGCTTTTACCTCCGGAGCATCCCCCAGCTTTTGTTACCTTGAATAAAAGCACAATCCGCTCTGCAGACGCTCTTCTGGGAGCCATGAGTTGGAGCGGGATTTAATCTCATTTCACTTTATTATTTTATGTTATTTATTTATTTTCTGAAATTTTCATTTTATTCCATTTAATTTTATTTTGATTTTGCACCTCCCTCACTTTCCCTGATTACAAGGCAGAAATGCCCCACTGCTCCCCACCTTTATTCACGCTGGAAATCATGAGTGCATTTCCTTTCCCTGCTACTTTTCCGTGTGGCTCATGGCCACCTCTCCGACAAAACACGCCAGCAGAGAACCGCAGCTCCCACTCCATCACCCCAGCGCTGCCGCAGGACCCCGGGAACTGCTTCCACAGCCGAACCTCCCCAGCACCACACTTCCCCAAAACTCTCCGGGTTAACCTTTTCCCAACTCCACCAACTTCCACAGGGAATTGCTGTCTCCAGCAGCATTCCCCGCTCTCCTCCTCCTCATTTTCCGTGCGTGCAGCACCTGGACCACTGCAAGGACAGCCCCACCAGCCGAACCCGAATTCCCCCCCGGTTCCATGGGACCCCAAAAGCGGGGTGTGAATCTCTGCGCTCTCGCAGGAGCCCGAAGCCCCGGGCGGGGTTTGGGGAGCGGGATGCGGGAGGGCAAAGCAGAATTGTCGGGCTCATCCCTCCGCAGCACGGAGCAGCACTGCGGCTCCCGAGCCCCAAGTTGCGCTGCCGCCGAGCGCTGGATGTGCCCGGGTCTCCCACAAAAAAGCCGCAATTCAGGCGGAGGCTGCGCCCGGCGTCCCCCGGCTGCTTTTCCGCCCGGCTCGCCAATAGTAACGGGGAGAGCGAGAAGGCGAGGGATGCTTGAAGCGGGGAAGGAGGCACGGAAAGCGGAGGGGCGGCACTCACCGAGCGGCAGCAGCAGCAGCAGCAGCGGCAGCAGCCCCGCAGCCCGCATGGTGCTCGGCGCGGCCGTCCCGGCGCGGATCCCGGAGCTCTCTCCCGGCGGGGCGGGCGGGCGATGCCCTCCCTCCCCCGGCCACGGCCCCGGCCACGGCCCCGGCCACCGGCCCCCCCTTCCCCCGCCGCCGGGGGAGGCGCGGAACGGCCCCGGACCGCCCC
>VRYO01002253.1:2564891-2581662 GCA_009812075.1 Sialia sialis | reverse complement strand
TTGGAGAATGGATGGGGATGAGGATTGGGGATGGGTGTGGGGATGGGGATGGATGTGGGGATGGGGATGGATGTGGGGATGGGGATGGGGATGGAACGGGCAGCAAGGAGCAAGGGATGCACCTGCGGAGGTGTTGGGGGTCTGTTGAGATGGGAGTCTGGGGGAGATTTGGGCTTCTCAACTTCATGGAGGGATTTGGGTGTTTTGTTGAAGCTGGGAGGTTGGCGAGAATTTAGGGGTTTCATTGGAACTGGGAGGTCGGAGAGGGCTTAGGGTTTGTCAGGACAGGGTATGGGGGGAATTTGAGTTCTCAACAGCATGGAGGGATTTGAGAATGTACATTTTCACAGGATGTTTTCTGGGAAAGATTTGCACGTATTTGAGAATGTCTCAAAGGACCAAAGCATGAAGGACAAAACTGTCCTCAAATCTTGGCATTGTTTTGTTGAGGCACTGAAAGGTGTTTTGTGGTGTTCAGGCAAGGAATGCTTGCTGCAGCTGGGAGGAGACTGAAAATAAACTCAGGGCTTTGCACTGAATCCTCCTCTTGGGTTGTTGGATCCAGCTAAACCAGGAACCTTCCCAGCCTGGACCTAGAGCTGCTAAAGATAACCTTCACTCCAAAAAGGACTTTGCAAATTTGGTTTTCTTGATGCTTTCAGCTAAAGGTGGACTTTTTATTCTTGTTGCAAGATCACCTTCAGAAGATGAGGACATGTTTGGGTTTGCTGGCTCAGCCCTCCCTGCTTTGCATGTTGTCCCCAGAAAAGGTTTCTTGTCCTGATCTAACTTCTGGGTCAGTGCAGACTTTCCAAGTGCCTCAGCCCAGCCTCACCTCTTCTTGCTACAACTGTGCACTACACGGCACCCAAAAGCTGTGAAATTCGAGGTGCAATCAATGAATGAATGTGTTGGTACACGTTATCAATCCTGCCAGTATCAGAGAGGCAGTTCCTTCTGTCCCTGAGGAGGATTTTTAATGACAGATCCCATTCACACACACACTCTCCCAAGTTCTGGTGTTAACTGCCAAGCCAAGACAGCTCAGGGAAAATCCTTCTTCAGTAGAAAAGAGATGCTGGGATGGAGAGGAGGGAGGTGATGCTGAGCTCCTCAAACTCTCTGTTTATGGCACCAATGCCCATAAAACACTGGAAAAACATCCTGGGGCTCATTGCCTGGGAGATGCAGGTTCCCCAAGGGGTGTTTGGTCTCCTCTCTAACTGAGGGCTGTGGGAATAACAGAGCTCCCTTGGCAGCAATCTAAGGAAAACAGAACAGTCTGGAATCCACTTAAAAGTCAGGCTGGATTTGGTTTCATTGTGTGATGTTTGTAACTGATGAGAGTTAGGAGAAGAATTGTGTCTGGTTGGTCCCATCAGCAGGTTTGGGTTGTTCTGGTCCTTTGGCCTTGGGCAAAGAGGAGGGAGCCTCATCCCCTGATCATCTAAATCCTTCTAGATTGCTGATTTGGGATGTAGGTTTTCTATTAATTATCACAAAAGTCACTTACACAGAGTTTTGTGAGTTCTCAACTGGCTTGTAGGATGCAATGCTCTTTTGCTTCCTCAAACCTTGGCTGCTGGCAATTACCACAGTGGCCGAAACAACAGCATGGCCTCCACTTCTTGGAAAAAGAGATTCATCCAGAAACAAAGCCTCCTTTTCCAGGGGGGCAGCAGGAAGGTCTCCCATTTTTCCTGCTGCTTTGCAGGGTACAGGCTCCTTCCCACTCCAAATCTGCCTCTGCTCCAAAGGGGATAATTACTGAGGGTGGCAGATCAGGGCTATGAATCATGAGCAGCTGATGGCAAAAAGAAAGGGATATTTAGCATGACTGCTTCAAAAGCTGGGTGTCTGATAAAATACATCCCAACCATCAGCTGGGGGAAAGATCAGGAAAAACACCCTAATTTGGGAGACTGGACACTTTCTGGGGGTGTTTCCCAGAAAATGAAAACTGTCTTTGACACCCCAAGACATGCAGCATTGCTAACTAGGAGCTTTATCACGACTAGCCCAGCTCTGCAGGTTTTCCTAAATACCAAAATCACAGGGCCAGGAAATTATGTAGAGGCTTTTGCTTTCAGTTCCAAACATGAATGTCTCAGAGGTGAAGGGAAACCCTTTGGAGAACGGCCTGCACCATCTGTCTGAGAAGTGGGAGCCAAAAATAAGAATTCACTTTAAAATTCATTATTGACATTATGGTTATTTAAAATCTCACGGGCTTAAGTGAGTCAAGTGTGTTTTTTAATCCTGACATTGCTGTGGCTGCACACAGGTTCACATTTACCTGGGTCTGTATGTTCCAGCCAAATATTTATGTAAGGCTGTGAAAGAGCAGCACAGGGAGTCAGTGGTTTCAAGGTATGCAAGTCAGCTGGGCTGAAACCCTCTCAGGAGGAGGAAGACTCCACATGACACAGGATTTCCTTGTTGGGAAAATCTCAAAATGTTTTTGTGATTCCCCAAAGGGTACAGACACCCCGTTTCTTCTACAATTTAGAACTGGACAAAGGAGTAGAAAACATAAAGCAGGAGTTGCTTCACACTGCTGGGATAAATTCCCTGAGACAGTTTTATCTTCTCTGCACCTTGTAATTCCTTCTTGGCTGCTTTTAGGTTCGTCACAACATTTGACTGACGTCTGCAGGCAGCCTGGCAATATTTACTTCTTCTCACAGAAATCGACCGAGGGAAGCCTGCACGGCTTGAAAATCCTCGGGATGAGATCCAGCTCGGGATCATTTCCCTTGCCAGTAATCCGATTTCATTGAATGTCGTCACCTCCCTCCTTGTGCGCCTGGGCACAAAGCAATAATGTTTGGAATTCAGATTTGGGGTTAAGATGGGGAAGAAGAAGGGCTGATACCTCTGACGTGAGTAAGAGTGTGAGCAGCAGCCTGTGCACTCCTGGGTTGAAGATCACCAGAGGCTATTTCAGGAAGGAAAGAAAAAGAAAGAAAAAAAATAACCCAATGCAAAACTGCCCTCCTTTCATCAAGAGGCAAAAATACCTGAGGGCTGATGTTTGTATTTGTGTTTCAGAAGATGGGGAATCAGAAGTGTCACATGGGAGTCTGTTTCTTAGCCTGGACCTGGCCCAGAAGAAAGAAATAAAATGCAGCTTGCCTCAGGAGCAGGAATTGTCTTGAGGAAGCCAAGAACAGCCCAGGATACTGCTCACAGTGCCAGCTGTCTTTTCCTGAACTCCTGTGAGTGAAGAGGCAAAAATCCTGTTGGTATTAGACAAAGACATAAAATCCAGGTTCAGCCCTCAGTTCTGAAATAACCTCCTGATCTCAGCTGTGATTTTATTTTGAAGACTTCTGTTCTTCCACTTCTGTCTGCACTTGACCACTCAAACAGGTGTAATTTCTGATTTTCTTGGGTTTAACTTTCCAAGAGGAAAAATGAGGAACCTCATTTTCAGCAGGCTGCCAACATTCCTGCTAGGGAGCCTGCTGCAGTGTTGAACTGCCCTCTTGGTGAAGAAATGTTTCCTCATGTCCAGTCTGAACCTCTCCTGACACAAGTCCTGTCACTGGGTATCAGGGAGCAGAGCTCAGCACCTCCCTCTCCTCTTCCCCTCTTTTTCCAAGGCAACAGTGGGTGGATGACTCCTGCTCCAAAATCCCTTGTTCACCCTCCCCACAGACTCCTGCATGGGGCTGTGGGCTCTGAAGGATCACTGGAAGACCTCTAAAAGAGATTTGGGATGGATTGCACCATTTTGCTGGATAAGGGATCAGCATTATTCCTTCCAGACGGAGCAGGGGAGCTCCTTGAAGTCCCAGTCTGGATTCAGTGGGAATTTCCCAAGATGACCCTTGGGTGCAGCACACCTCTACAACCTAAATATCTTCTGCCATTTGGGCACACACACTGCTCTCCAAACATCAACTCCACATCTCTTCAGAGTGGCTTTGCCACCACCTCTCCCCTCTGACAAAGATCTGCTCCAAAAAATCCTGGAAGTCACCAGGGCAACCTGCAAAGGTCCAGCAGCTTGGATCATTGTTTGGGGCTGCAGCAGCCCTGAGGAATTCACTATTTGTTTTAGAGATAAAAGCTGCAACTTCCACACATTCTTCCTCAATTTCACTCTCCATTAAGTGCATTGCCCTGTCATAACAAAGCTGGTTGAATTATTAGAGATGAGGGGGATTTTTGGAGCCTGGAGTGGGGAAGGGGATGGGAGGGAGCTTGTGGATGCTCTCCATGGAGCTTTTAGGATGTGGCTGGGGCTTTGTGAAAGAGCCTGGGGGACAGTGAGGGTTGGGTTGGATCAGGTAGCCCTGGGCAAACCCAAATCTATTTGCCTCTCTGTTCCTGTCCTGGATTGTGTTTCAGTTGCTGTCTTTCTGCTTTCCCTTGTGATTTTTTAGACATGGATAAAAATTAAAGAGAAGAGAAGTGCCCAAATGAAAGCCTCATGTCCCAGTTCCCCCAGAACTATCAAAAATTTTATTTCCTCTTCCCCACTCCAATATTCACTGTGGGGCTGGTGCAGTTTCCTTTACATTTGGTGCAAGCCATGGGCTCCTGAGACATAAATCAGATGGATTCCTTCCACCCCCAAAACCCCTCCCTGGGATATCAGAATGGCAGAGTTGGTGTGAATCCTGTGTCACCCCAGCACCCTCAATCCTTATGCTGGTGTTTGTGGTAAATTAAGGAAGGAAAGGTGCTTTTGGAAAGGGGAATTCACTTCTGTAGTGGAAGCCAGGCTAGGCCAGATGAGTCACTTCATGCAGTCAGATGAGGTGAACCCCACTCCAAAGTCTCATTTCTAATGCTCGTGTTGGTAGAGTTTTTAAATGCGATTTTCCCTTTCAGTTCCTCAGTTTCCCAACACAAGCTCCACATTATATCCTGCACCTCAACAAGATTAGCAAGACAGTCATGGGCTGGATTTATGAAAGGCTTTGACATTTACAGAAAGAACATGCAGTGGAAATAATAAATGTTATTATTTCCATGAACTAAAGCTTTGTACAGATAAACACATTTTCTCTTTTTCTTCCTTAACACTGAGGGGGTTTTAAACACTTTGTGTGGAGCTCTCCTATTTAAAGACAAGGCTGAAAACAAACTGGGAGTTAATTGAAACATTGCCTCCCTTTTATTCCCCTGCTTCCATGTTTCAGTGAAGACTAATTTAAGGGACATTCACCCTGGGAGTGGAAATGCGTCACTCTCATCAGCTGTAATGGGAATTACAGAAGGACATTGGTTGTGAGGTTGACAAGGATGGAGCTAAATTTCCCTGCTGGAAAAGTGCAGAGATGGGAGAATTCCTGCTTGCATCAAAACCTGTGGGCAAAACAGCTGAAGTCTCTCCCTCTCCTGTTGTGAAAAAAAAAATAACAATTAATAGGCAGGGAAAAGGGGAAATGTGGTGAGGTAGCAGGGGAAATCTCCATCCAGCCAGCAGTTCTATGCTGGTGCCCACACCAGCAGCATTCCCAGTGACAATTTTTGTGTGGTGTTTGAAAAGAAAAGACAGGTCAGAGCTTTCCAGGCAGCTGGGAAAGGAAAGACTGTAAAGGTGTGAGCTCCTGTCATCATCTCCCCTCTGCTGGTGCTGGGACTCCCAGCAAAGTGCTGCCCTTGGGGAAGGTTTATGGTGGCTTCCCTGGTGATCTGTGATGGCTTTCATTTCTTCTCTGGCACTCAGATCTAGGATAAGTTGGGCAGGAGTTATTAACCCAAATCACCCCAACTGTGGAGCCCCTGTTGATTGAGATTAAGCCAAACCTAGTGCCCAGACACTGGGAAATTGTTGCCAGGAGACCTTGTGCAAACACTTCACCTCCTTGAGATCCAGCCAGCCTGGAGGCAGAACGCCTGCAGCCTCTACCAGTAAAAAGAAATTCTCCTTTTTAGCCTGGGACATGGGCAATGAGATGGGATTTATTAGAGCTAAGGAATATTACTGCTCGTTCTTGTGGTTCAGATTGATCTAAGAGAGCTCAAATGTATTCAAAAGCTGCCTTTTGCTCAGTGCTGTGCAAACAAGCATGGAGAGCATCCCTGTCCCAGCACAGCATAAAGCCACATCCTCTTGGCTGTGTTAAGGATGTTAATGAGGAACCTGGGGAGCTGACATTTCGTGAAGGACAATTAGCAGCATTCACAACCCTCCACCTTGGTATTTTGCATCAGATTCAGCCCTGCTTCGTGCCTCAGCTCTGTGCTACCTGCAAGAAGAAGGATTCAGCTCACAGATGCAGGAGGTGGCAGCAGGGGAGTTGCTTTGTCCTAAAAATGTCACTTTTGGCTCTCAGGTTGAGCATCCTGAAGGAGGGAGATCTGCAGGGGCACTCCAACATTTGCACCAGTCAGATACACACCCCCACTCGCCCCTGCAGTGTAATGGGCTGAACTCTACCAAGATAATAAAAAGAGAAGAGTTAAAATCCAGAATGGAGAGAAAAAGAAGAAAATTAATAAATAAATCCCTGGCAATCTGCGGTTTGTGGCCTGGTCTGCTCTCTCCAGGGTGGCTGGTGGGAAAGTTGAGTGTCCAGGAGAGCACTCCAGATGTGGTGTGTGTTTCACTCTGCTGAGATGAACAATAAAAGGAAATTCTGGGAAGAACAGGGAGCTGGGCTGGACCTGCTCCTGTAAGAAACATGGTGGGAAGGCCCCCATTGTGGGGAGAGCTTTGCTGAATTTCTGGGACTGAAGGAAGTTGTCATTATGTCTCTGCATCCTGTGTGTGCTAGAGAACTGAGGAGAACATCTGCAAAAGATGCAAAAGGAGCACACAAGGCTTTGACCTCTCTGTCCAGGTTGAACCTGATTGGTTTTCCTGCTAGCAAATGGCAAATCCACTCAGAGAAAACCTGCAATTTCTTACAAACAGCTAGACCTCAACACAGGGTCAGCAGTGACAATGCCGGAGAGGCCCCATGGCTCTGGTGATGGATCAGGGTTATGGGTTTGGCAAATCAGGCAGCAGGGGATGAAGAGGCTGGGCTGTCCATGCTTTGTCTGATGGATCAGAGCTGATCCCAAACCTGCCAAGAGCAGAATCCATACTGTGATCTCTAGCTATGCTCCTGGTCTCTATCTGATGTACCTTGGTCTGGATCAGAGGGAGGGCTTAGTGTCAATCCACACCCAATGCTCCATGTCCACTGTAAAGTTCCTGTGGCTCCTGGACTTTTCCCAAGTGTGTCTCTCCATGGAGGGTCTCTCCAGCCACTGGAGAGACTGGAGATGTTTTCCTCCATGGCCCTGGGTGGGATGAATAGAGAGAGATTAACATGAATGTTCATTTTTTTCTCTGGGAAGTGAGAGATGAGGCACAGTCACCCCCTCATAACCCAGAATAAAGTGCCATAATGACTTCCTCCATATTTGGAAATATTTAGGATCCTGAGCCAACAAGGAAAATGTGAAATCTGTAATATTCCTGTATTTATATGCCTCTGGACAGTGGGCTCAGAATTGGGATGACCAGTGAAGGCAGTGTTACTCATCCAGAAAATGTGAAATCTGTAATATTTCTGCATTTATAATCCTCTGGACAGTGATCTCAAGCCTTGGGATAACCAGTGAAGGCAGCGTTACCCATCCAGAAAATGTGAAATCTGTAATATTTCTGTATTTATAAGCCTCTGGACAGTGGTCTCAAGTCTTGGGATGACCAGTGAAGGCAGGGCTGCCCATCCATGTGCAGCAACCACGCTGATGATCCCCTGGAGCACTCAGGGTGGAAGGAGCAGGATGGGTCACCAGGGTGATGAGGGAGCTGCAGCACTGGGAAGAGTCAGGAAATCTTGTAAAAATTTCCCTTTCATCTTGAGAACAAAATTAATTCCTACCCAGGCTTCAGGAACATGGGTAGTTTATGTCTCAGGCTTCATCTGGATCAATGCAAACTTCTTGCTTCATAATGTGGAAAATCCTCTCTGAAACAAAGACTGTGAACACAAGTGCTGTCCCGTGAGAATCTTCCCTGCAGGAAGAGCTTCACCTCCTTCAAAGCCACTGAATTCACAAGGTAGATGACAAACCCAGATGACAAACTCCTAATGCTGCTTTTCAAGATGCTGGATTAAAGAACAGGTTGATGTAACATTGTAGTTCACACAATGAGTTAGAAAAAATTCCCATTTTCTCCAAAACGAATCTGTTTGTCCTCTTCAAACTGTTTTATTTTCTCTTTCACGTGTCTGCATGTGATGGAATTACAGAACAGCATTTAGTCCTGCACACAGGAGGGCAAATCTGGAAAACAGGAAATATTATGGCCATTTTCTACAGATAACAAACCAAAATATGGTAGGTCTGACCTCACCCTCAAAACTGAATGTGTGAGTTCCCAACTTAGTTGTCCTTTTTGTGGATTGGACCTCAGATAAATGAGAACCAGGGAGCCAAACCGCAGTGACCAGCCCAGGCTGGGATTCTTTTCCTATTTTTATGTGACATCACTGAGTTTGCCTCATCTGCTTCCCTGGCTCCTACAGCACCAGGCAGGGTTGGACTGCTCATTCTTCATTAAAAAACACAGGATAATCACAGGAAATAGTGAGAAACAAAATGGAAGCCCGAAACCTGCTCAGGTGTATTAGTCACAGAGAGTTTCCTCTCCAGCGTGCAGTGAGTTTGGTATGAGACATTTATTTGTCAGTGGATGATTGGGTGCTTGTGCATGTTCTGAGAATGGGAAACAGAGGAATCCAAAGCAGAAAGAGATACAGGGAAGGAGAGAAGCAGGGAAGGAGAGGAGCAGGAGTTGGTGAAGAGCTCCCTGTTTCCCTGGGGTCACTCCTGGCAGGACACAGAGGAACAGGAATATATTCAGGAATAAATGAAGTTTTTCCTCCTTGGCTGTTGTCATCTCTTATTTACTGGCCAAAAGCACGTGTCCCACCACACCTCCCTGTGCTAAAGAACAGCTCTCCCTGTATTTAGCATCCCCATCTCCCATTGTGTGGCTGCAAACACATCCCACCCATGCTCCATGGGCACGCCAAGGTGGGGCTTGGTGATTCCTGGTGCACATTCCCTATTTTTAGCTATCAGATGATGTGTGTCAGCTCCTCGTAATTCTTTCCAGGAAACAGACCTGGACACAGTTCATAGCTCCCCATGATGTAAAATCCTGAATATTTTCTCCTCCTGGTGCCAGAGGGATGGAGGGGGAGAGAAGGATTGGAGATGTGTCCTGCAGGTGGGCTGGGTGGGATAAGGTGAGAGGATTCCCCCTGGGAAAATCAGTCCAGGCAGAGCTCTGGGGACTCAGAACAGAAGTCTCTGGGGAGACCCTGTTGCTCTTGTCAATACTAAAAGAGATGAGGGCAAACTTCATAGCAGGGCCTGTTTTGATAAAACAAAGGGTGATGGTTTTAAACAAAAAAGAGTCAATTCAGATTAGCTCCAAGGAAGAAATTTTTACAATAAGGGTGAAAAAATACTGGCACAGGTTGCCCATCCCTGGAAACATTCAAGGTCAGTCTTGGAGGAGCCTGGTCTGGTGAAAGGTGTCCCTGCTCATTGCAGAGGACTTCTAAAGGTCCCTTCCAACCCAAATTATTCTCTGATTCTATGGCTTAATGCTGGAACTTTTAGGCACATTCATCTTCTCACAGGTGATGTGGACTACAGGAAAGCCTCTTGTGGGAATTCTTCCTGACAGCCACCAAAAAGCAGCAGATTGAAATTCAGGGCTGAGGCCATCCTGCCACTGGGACTTTCCAGCCTCTTTTGCTGGACCCTGTCAAAAACATGGGTGAGTTGGCACATGGGCAGAATCCAATCTGATGAGACCGATTCAATTCCTGGAGAGACTCTCCTACTGTCCTTATTCAGAGGCTGCAGTGGATTAATTAAATGTTTAAAGCTGGGGAACAAAGGGCAGGAATGCCTGGCTGATTTTCCCAGAAGAGTCGTGATGCTGGCCCTGTTCTGCTCAGACTGTTCAGGGTGATCTGACAAAGGGGGTGAATAGTGAAACCAGCAGAGATTTATGCTACTGAAAACTCACCAGGAAAACCTGCCGAAGGATATTCTTCCTAGTCTGCAGGAAGTGAGCAGGAAAAGGGACAGCCTGCATTTGATGTTGAAAGGTGAAAAAAGATTGCACATGGAAAAGAAAAGCATCCCGAGCATACAGAGCCCCCAGATTAGCCATTCCCAGGGCGTCATCCCTGGGTCCCTGCAAAGAGTGAAATGTCATCACTGCACTCAGGCAGAATCAAAAAGGCCAAATTGGAGTTCAGAGTTTGTACAAGAAGAATATTATTTTAAAAAATCCCCACAGTGGAATGGAGTAAATCACCTGGGCTCTGACCCTTTGTGTGGTGGGAACAATGCTGATCCCCCACCCCAGGAGGCTGCAATAGTGCTGGAAAAGGTAAAAAAGCACCAGGAACAATTCCAAACCCTGAATGGTTTCTGTGTAAGAATGGGCTGGGTCCCCATTGTCTGCAGCAGAACAGCCCCAGGGTCACAGGGGGAGCATCAGGAGCATTTGCTCCTTCCCCTAACTCCATCCCTCAGCCAAGCAGGAGCCAGGAAGGGCTCAGGTGTGGATCTTGCTGCCTCAGCATGAAAAAAGCTGGCAAAATTTCATGGAGGACAAATTGGTGGCTGATGAACATGATGCTCTGGGCCACCACCCTCAGGAGTTCCAAGCCAACAGGAGTTCCTGGGGAGATCACCTGCTGCTGCAATTCTCCTTCTGCTCTCCAGGAATACTCATTCCTCCATTCCCACTGTCCCCCTTTATCCACCTTTTTTCTGCTGGTGGCTCAGACCGGGCTTTGCTGAGCCCCAGGGTGGTGCCTTTTATTCCCTGAGGGATGTGACCAGTGAAAAGAAGCACTGCAGAACCGTGTCAAAAGAAGAGCCGGGGAGCCCCATCAAACAGCGATTATGAAGTGAAACCCACAAAAAATAAAAAATAAAAATAAAAATAAAAATAAAAATAAAAATAAAAATAAAAATAAAAATAAAAGGCTTGAGCCCCCAGGGATGTACAGAGAAGATCAAAAGGAGTCGTGGATACCCAGTGGGATGCCAGAGGCGATTTCTCCCTCAAAACCCCAACGAATTTGGCTTTTTCATCTTGGAAGCCTTCTAAGGAAGGGGATAAAGGGGCTCTCAGTTCTGGGAGCGCAATCCCTTCTCTGCTGGAGGGGGCAGGAGGCTTAATGCAGCTCGGCATCCCTCCCTTTCAGTTCAGCCACCAGACACAAAGGCAGAAAAATGCCAGGAATTTCCCAGAGCTCTCCCCAGACCTGCTCCCATCTCCCTTTCCCCCCCTCGCCACCTCCTCTGGCTGGGAGGGAGGAATACTAACAACAAAATAGAGATCTTTAATAGGCCCCTAGCCTGGTCACTTTGGGATTGAATGCTGAAAGGGATGGACGTGACCAACCATAAGGAATAAGGCTTCTTCAAGTCCCATTTCTTGATTTTGCTGCTTTTAGTTGTTTTTTTTTCCATCCTCAATTTCTCCCCCCTTTCTACCCAGCGCTGAAAAAAAATTCCTCTCGGCCCCTCTGTGCCTCTGTTCCTTTCGCTTGGAGTCAGGCTGCAGCTCTAATCACTGCTGGGTGATTAGCATGTGAAGGGAGAGAGGAAAACAAAATCTTTATTGCTGGCTGGTGGAGCAGCTGTCTGGATGGATGCTGGCTCCTGTGCCATCCTCCCATCCTCTGTTCCCTTCCATTGTGGATGTTTTCCCGTAAGAACAGGACACAGCAAGGGAAGGAGAAGGGGATGGGGACCAAAGTCAGAGCAGGTGGGGAAAAAGAAATTTAAAAAATAATTCTTGTTTTCAGCTTGGAGCTTGGAAAGAGTAGGGGGGAGGACAGGGACTTCAGTGCTGTGCTGAGGGGATGACAGCAGGAATGAAAGGATAATTTGTGGTGCTGACCTCAGTGGGAGAGAGAGGCACAACACAGAGCCCTTTGATGAGTTGGGGATGGAGGAGGTGGATGGAGCTGGAGGCTGGGAAATGGGAGAAAAGGGAGAAATGGGAGAAATAGGAGAAAAGGAGAAAAGGAGAAAAGGGAGAAATGGGAGGAAAGGGAGAAAAGGGAGAAATGAGAGAAATGGGAGAAATGGGAGAGATGAGAGGAAAGGGAGAAATGGGAGAGATGGGAGGAAAGGGAGAAATGGGAGAAAGGGAGGAAAGGGAGAAATGGGAGAGATGGGAGAAAAGGAGAAAAGGGAGGAAAGGGAGAAAAGGGAGAAAAGGGAGGAAAGGAGAAAGGGGAGAAAAGGGAGAAAAGGAAATGCCATGAGTTAGGTGTGGTGGTGGGGACTGTGGGCTGGGGATCCAACCTGTGCAAGGCATGGCTGTGCCCTGTGAGGGCAACGCTGGCCAGCAGAAGATGAAGGGCTGGCAGGTGGACAGGATGTTGTTTTGCTCATCCTGCCCAAGCCTGGATGAGAGATGGATCTGCAGAGCTCTGCAAGGAGCCTGGTGCAGTAATTACAGCCCAGGGCTGGACAGTGACTCCGAAAGGACGTGCTGCTGGAGTGGAAAACACTATCTGTTATTTGTCAGGAGGAACATTCCCATTGGTGATGGGAACACGGGGTATTCCCTGCAAGCTCCAGAGCTGGCTGGGCTCAGCCCCTCCTCCCTCGCTCCAGGTGTTTCCTCTTCTGAGCTGGATAATGAAATCTGTGAGCCAGAGCCAGTTTATATTTAGTTTCCACCACTGCTGGCAGGGGTCTGCTGATGCCTAACAAACAGCAGCAAAGCACCACTGGTGTGTTTGCAATCCCCAAGGCTGAGGAGGCAGGAGATGGGGACTCAGGGATGGGGACAGTGGCAGCACACAGCTGGCCATGCCACTAGCCATGCTTTGGACCAGCCCCCCACAGAGTGATGAGATCCACACCAGCTCTGTTTTGGGAACTGTCTCTGGCTGTGCAAACTAATCCCATATGAGGTCTGGGATTCCTGACCGGTCTCTGCTCCCTTAGTGAAGAAGCTCTCACTGAGTGCAGGTATCCTCCACCTTCCACGTCACTTGTTCCTCAAGCTGAGCTTTACTTTGGTCTCCTGTCCATGCCTAGCACAGTGGGTGGGATTCAGCTGCCTGCTCGTGGGTTTATTGGGTCATCTAGGTTATCTCTGAGGTGTGGGATACATCTGTTAGTTTTCTAAATCCCACAGAGAGTACTCTCAGGCACAGGGGGAGGGTCCTGGGGTGTCCTGGGCAGGGCCAAGAGTTGGGCTTGGATGATCCTAGGAGATCTCTTCCATCTCAGGATATTCCGAGGCATCCTAGAGTACCTCAGCTGGTGTCAGAGCTCAGCTGAGCCCTCAGTCTTGGTTGACTTCCATGGGAGGTTAAACACCCATCTCAAAAGGATGGAACCACAGAATGAATCAGAGTGGTTTGGGTTAGAAAGGAGCCTAAACACCACCCAATTCCAGCCCTCTGCCATGGGCAGGGACACCTCCCACCATCCCAGGCTCCATCCAACCTGGCTTTGAACACTTCCAGGGATCCAGGGGCACCCACAGCTCCTCTGGACAACCTGCACCAGGGCCTCACCACCCTCACAGGGAACAATTTCTTCTTAATATCCAATCAAACCTGTCCTCTGGCAGTTTAAAGACATCACCCCAAACATATTTTGTGTCATGGGCAGAATTTTAGGGCATATTTTGATTCCAGGGACAGGAAGAACTTATCTACTGGCATCTTCTGGGATGTCTTGAACTCACCAGCCAGGCAGACAGAGAGGAAACTTCTGAGAACCAAATTGTTGCATCTGCTCTTAAATCATCTCCTTGTGGCTGGGTAACTCACTGTCATCGAGGACTGTCTCTCTAGGCTTAAATTAGAACCATCACTGAAATTAATGGATACCAGACAAGGAAATCTTGATATTCCTAGAGTATTTGTGGCACTGAAAGTCATCTTGAGTGATGGAGATGAACTATAGCAAATAAGGTTTATTTTCAAACCCTCCTGCTGAAGAAAAGTTAATTCCTCACAGAGTTTTGTCATTGTAGATCCTAAACCAAAAGGCAGTTGGGTCAGGAAGTTGGTTACTCCTGATTAGATCAGAGCTGCAGTATGCTTCACAACTCATTCAGTGTTTGGTGCAATGGGGGTGTGATACCTGTTACTGATGTGATGTCAATTTATTCACAGAAAGAAAATTCCAGCCATGGCGGAAAAAATTCCATGTTTTGCCACATGTATCTACAAAACTGTGCACTTGCACTGGACAGTTATTTTAATGGAATCACAAAATCACAGAATAGCTTGAGTTGGAAAGATGATCCAGTTCCTGCCATGGACAGGGACACTTTCCACTGGATCAGGTTGCTCCAAGCCCCATCCAACCTGGCTTGGACAATTTCAGGGATCCAATATTTCCCTGGACAGCCTGTTCTAGTGCCTCACCACCCTCAAGTAAAGATTTTTTTCTTCATTTATAATCTGAACCCACTAATTTATAATCTGAACCCACTCTTTTTCAGTTTGAAGCCACTCCCCACTGTCCTGTTCCTCCATGCTTTTGTAAAAGTCCCTTTCCATCCTTTTTCTAGGCTGCCTTCAGATACTTAAGGGTCATATTCCAGTCCACCTGAGCACCTAAATGACACCATGTTTGGTTTCCACAGAACATTGCATTTCGGATTCTGAATTGCTTGTAAGCAAAAATACCACCCCCTAAATTTCAAATCTGTCAAAAACTCATCCAACCGACCTTGGGAAGAGTTTGGGTAGCAAATTCCATATTCCTGGCTAGGAAGAATTGCCCAGGTTAGAGTTGAGGCAGCACTATTTGTGCAGTGGGACTGCAGAGATCTCTGGAGACACCTCCCTGAGCACTCATCCCCCAAAGTCTTGCTGTTCATACAAAATATTACAGCAGGCAGCCTCCTGAACCTGCAGTGGGGACAGTGCCCAGGCATAACTCTGAAGCAGCCCTGGAATTGAGATATTTTATCTTGTAATAAGTTCCAGCATGTCAATTATCTTGAGTTCTCGGGATTTTCGATTTTTTTCCTTCAGCCATAGCTGTGTCACCATCTGTCCTGCAGCCTGGAAGTGCAGTGGAGTGCTTTGTTTATCCTCAAGGAGTTTTCCATGGGTTTGAGGCCATCATACAATGCCAGCTGAGATGTATTTTTGGCAGGAGCGGTGACGTTTGACGGAACATCCTTCTTGACAATTTCTATAGATATTTCCATTTAAAATAAACTTCTGTTTAGCCAGGATTTAGATTATGTGCTCCCATGCTCTTGAGAGTTAAAGAACATAAGGAAATGCATTGTTAAGTGAAACCTTTGTTTTAGTGGAGCTACTTGAAAGGAGTTTCAAACGGGCAGTTGTAGTTTTCTTTTTGAATAAATTGAAAATATTGTCTTTCCTAGGAAAAGAGTATGTGAAAATTAAAGGGACACACTGATCACTGAGACTGGGTCAACATTTCCACAAGTTCCTATTCAAGAAATCAAATAAATTTCACTTCATGAGAAGGGAACAACTGATACCCACTTAAACAAAGTCCTCTTAGCAAGGAGAACATCTTGAGGACACAAAGCCAGAATGAACTTTGCTCAGTCAATGTGGCTGAAAGGTGGGGGTTAAAAGAGAAATTTTGGGGTAGGCTGATGAAATAATAATCACAGCAGCATGGCAAATAAAGCCAAGCAAGCTCAGAATTCAGAGGAATCAAGGCAAAATGTATTCCGCACATTTCCATTTTCCACACTGCGCATTAATGGTTGAGGGAAACATCCAGAGGGACCCACAAAGATTTCTTCATGCCAAGAGGTGATGGTGGGAAGTCTTGAAAGGAGCATTGTTGATTGATGTGGAGCTGAGGAGCTCGATAAGCTCAGCTCTGCTGCAGTGGTGGGGCTGGGACAAGGCACATGCCCACCCCAGCCCTCCTTCTGTAAATTGAAAATGGTGAAATTAACCTCCAGGTGACCAGAATCCTTGCCAGTTTGCTGAACTGGAGCTGGAGAAGCGCAGCAAAGCTGTCAGGGTATCCCTGCCCATTGCAGGGGGCTTGGAACGAGGTAATCCTTGATTTCCCTTCCAACCCAGACCAGTCCATGGCTCCAAGTGAAGGAAGCAGAAGATCTGAGAGCAAAGATTCCAGCCTGGCTGCAGGAGCTGCTGTGCTGCCCTGGCACAGGGAGGTTGACTTCGTGCCAGTGGCTGCAGGAAGCTCTGAGGGTGTGATCAGCACCACATTCCTGTGCCAAGCATTGTTGGCAAGCACTGCAGTGACCTGGCTCTGTGCTGGAACAGGCTGTGAGCCATCAGATGGACAAAGCTGAGCCCAAGGGCCTTGGGATTTCTTTGTGACCATCCCAAAGCATGTCCCATCTTGTTATCCCTGTGCTAGTGCATGAGGCAGGGACTGGGTCTGCACCGTGTGCATGGTGGATGCAAAAAGTGACCCAGAATCAGCTGCAGAGCAAGAATCTACATTTTTGTTTGCAAAAAAGGTAAGGCAAATAGTCACTAGTGTTGTGCTTCCTCCAGGCAAATAGCACAATGTCTCTGGGCCTCTCCTCTGCACCAGTCTAGGGAGTGAGAGAGCAGACACCATCTTTTCATCAAGCCAGAGAATGTCTGGGGTTGGAAAGAACCCTAAAAGTCATCTTGTAGACAGTCCTAGTTTGGAGGACTGGTGTCTGCTGAGAAAGGCAGGAACCTCTCTTTGAAATGGAGAATGTATATCCCTTCCCTCCAAATTATTATGATTTTTAAATTAAGGGGGTCTCAGGAAAAGATACGGGAATTAGGAA
>VRYO01002253.1:2539630-2563891 GCA_009812075.1 Sialia sialis | reverse complement strand
CCCCCACCGTCAACAGATGGTGATAGAATAGACAGATACCTTTTATCACATCATGTATTATAACTCAAGACATAGACCTTCAAGATCATCTAATAATATTTTCCCAAATATCTGATTGTGTCTTCCCCCTGTAGTGCTGCAGACTAAGCTTTTCCTCCACAAAGGGTAAACATTTAAAAGTATTCATTCAGATTATTCTGTTTTCAAAAGGCACCGAGAGACACTTGACCATGATTTATTATCACTTAGGGATTGGGGACATGGGTTGGTGACACCACTATCACATTCCTGCTCTTCAGATTTGCAAAGTAAAATTTAAACGGATTCCTAACTTTGATCTCAGAGCTCTGGCTCAGCTGCTTCAAAATGTGCATGGAGGTAACCAAGCCAAGCACAAACTTATTTTGGTGAACCTAGTTCTCTTTCTGAAGCATTGCCTGAAAATCACTTCACCTTTGCAGCTGAGTTGGGGTGTGAGAATTGGTACAACTTTCCTCTCAGAATGCAGAGCAGACATGGAAAACAGCTTTTAAGCACTTGCACAATTCTTAGTGCATCTTCAGGGCTCCTAACCAGCTTAGCAGATTTGCTGGTTAGACATAAATAAGAGTCAGATGGGAAATAAATTTGGAAGAAAGGAGGATATCTGCTCTTTGGGTGATCAGTTAGATGTCCAAGACTCATCTTCATTTCCAAAGTGTCCAAAGAGAGTCATTTACAGCAGACTGAGCAGAGGGTGATGTTCCAGGAACTTAGGAGGGATTGTTGATTTTGCCCTCGATACAGGGAATTGAAGTCTCCCATTTTCATACATATCTGCCAGAAATACCTGTCTAAATGTAGGTGACCTCCATAAGAACAGAGAAAGTATCTAGTGGCTCTCAGCTGCTTCACAGAGTCAGAACAAGTGTTACATCTCCATCTGGGAGATCTTTTCAGCTCAGAAGCTCTTCTCAGAAAATATAGTCAGTCAAAAATCAAAATATGGATATTGGTTGAACCAAAATGATTTTTTTTTCTTTTTTTTCCCCCTTCACAAAAATAGATAAGCCAGCAAAAAATCACATCAGGTTGAGTCATCACTTTGGGTTTGTCTTAAAATGAAACATTTCAAATCAGGTGGCTTTTTCTGCTTATCTCTGCAAGCTCTTAAGAAAGGTCAACTTAAATCACAAGCCAGCTTTGCTATTTAGCCCTTCAACATTTCAGTTTGAAAATTAGTAAAAAAGTGTTTTTTCAATATCTCTGACTTATTTGTTCACTAATAGTTTTTATTTTTTTTTCCTATTTGACAGTGTTTCTCTGGGCAGTTCACAGACAGACCCTCCAGCAGGACCCTCACCAGAACAACTCAGTCTGGAGGAGGATGTTTCTCCATGATTAGACTGGACCGTCTTGAGCTGCCAGCTGAGAAAAACGTAGAATAAGCACATTTTTGACCCTTCTAAGCCTTGCTTGGGCAACTGGGAAAAAAGGTATCTGTCAGTACTCAAAGCTCAAAAAAAAAAGGAGAAGTGGGAAGAAGACAAGGTACATTTTTGGACATTGTGGTAGCAGAATAAAAAAGGTGAAGGAAAACAGACAAATCTCCTGTCACTTGTGGGTGAACCCCAAAGTATTGCTTTTGGAAGCAAAAAAAGGTTAATTTAGCCAATCCAATGGGGCTTTTGGGGATGGGGAAGTGCCCAGCTGAGAAATGCACAGCAGAAGCAAAGCAGGGAAAGGGATGAGACCTCAGATGGGTGACCTGGATCAGAGAGGAGCTGGGGAGGCACAAATCCCTGTCCAGCTGATAAAGGTCCCTCCCTTTGCTGGGCTGAGCACTTGGAGCACGAAATGTTCTTATTCCTCGTGCACTGTCAGCCAGCTGGGCTGGGAGGAATGTGATCCTCCCTCTTTTATCAGCACACCAATACTCCACACATTTGTAACTGTCTTGGATTTTGCCTTCGTAATCCTGACGCAAAGCCATCAGATCCGCGGAGTGAATTATTGCTTATTTTGGGACACTTTGCCTGGCTCTCCAGCAAGCTGATTCCAGTTATGGCAACAAGAGGAACACATGTTTGGGGGGGAAAAAACCACAGTTCTCCCTGTGTTGATGCCTATCTGTGTTGGCAGGTTTGGATTGGCAGGTGTTATTCTGACCTATCTCAGAGAGATGAGGCAAAGCCAGTCAAAAACAGTCACAGAGAGAAATCTTCAAAATTCATCAGCAGAAATGGATGTGCAGTTATGGGGCAGAGAGCATGGAATGGCCTCAAGTTGCACCAGGGAAGGTTCAGGTTCATGTCTTAGTTTGGAGGACAGGTGTTTGCTAAGAAAGGCAGGAGCCTCTCTTTGAAATGGAGACTGTAAACCTCCTCTTTCCAAATTATTATAATTTTGAAATCAAGGGGCTCTCAGACAAAGATGTGGGAGTTAGGAATAACAGTTTTTACTAAGAAAATTGAATTCGAGTTACAATACTACAAAAAAACAAGCCCCAAACCCTGACAAAGTCAGAATACAACTGACACCCCATCAGGCAGGGTGGTGGCAGCAGTGCCATTCAATGGTGGCTGCATCCTCCTGCAGTGACAGATGTGCTTCAGTTGAAGCAGTGCTCCAGTGATGATGTGGAAAAGTCTGGTTTTCCTCTGGAGTCTAGGGAAAAAAAGGGCTACTTTAGCGTCCAAAAACCTCTGTTTTTATCTTGGTAAGAAATGTTGGGCTCTTCTCCCTGGCTGGGGTAACTTCCAATGGGATGCAGTAATTTTATCAGTCCCACAGTGGGACTCAATGGCCATTAACAGAAGATACCTTCCTGGAGGAAGGATGGGTTGTGAAAAGATAAAGAACACTGCCTCACCTGGTTTCAATGGACGGCCCATTAGCAGAATATCTCCCACAGAGGTCAGGATCACTGTCCCACCCTCAAGAGATGGTGATCGAATAGATACCTTTTATCACATCCTGTACTGTAACTCAAGACAGTTGGATATCATGAAACATTTCCTCACTGGAAAATTGAGTAAGCATTGTAACAAAGGATGTGACAGAATCCTTGCTCAAAAAACAAGATGTGCCAATTTTTGATATAGCTTACAAGGGCATGTAGTGGCAGACAAGGGGGAATTGTTTTAAGCAGGAAGAGGAGAGATTTGGGTGGGATATTAGGAATAAATTCTTCCCTGTGAGAGTGGTGAAATACCGGAATAGTTTGCCCAGAGAAGCTGTGGCTGCTCCATCCCTGCAATGTTCAACACTTTTTCTCCAAATGAGGACAACTCGAGTTTTCAAGATAGAGCTGCTGTGAAGAGCTCTATTAAATCTGCACATCTTTGTGTACTGCCAACAGGTTATCCAGTCACCTAAGGCACACACAGCCATGCAGAATGTGAGAATCTCTCACAAGGAGGAAAGCCATGAGAGGGAGCTGGAGAAATTACCTGCATGCCACGGGGCTGAGTCAGTCTGGGACTGAGACTACTTATCAGGGGGAAATGGTACACGGTGGAACATTGTTTAAATGTGAAATCCCAGCTGTCAGTGAAGGGGCAGAACGTAAATTACAGGCACGGGGAGGGGAGCTGGCATGTGGGAAAGGCAGAGAAATGCAAGGCAGGTTTCAGTGTGAATTCAGACCAGACAAGAAGAGAGGGCTGGATTTAAGGGAGGAGCAGTGGGACAGGGGCAAAGGAAAGAGCTTGGCAGTGTGGAAAGAGGAACAGATTAAAAATGTTCTCATTAGTGGCGGAGCTCCAGACATGGCTCTCTGAGCAAGGAGGTGCCAGCACAACCTCCTCCAACCCACCCCATGCAAACTCAGAGCTGGACTCTGCTTTGGGGTACAAGACAAAGCAGGAGCAAGGACTGAGCCACACCAAAGGCAGACCCTGATCCCACAAAAACAACAAGCAGCAGCACTCCTTCCTCCCCTCTTGCAGCCCAGCTTTGCAGGCAGCATGTGCTGTTGTACATCTGGATTTTAATCCTGAGCTCTGGGTTAGTGGTAACTGATGGATGACTCCTTGCCCTGCAGCAGTGATGAAGAGGATATTCTTCCTCCTGCCCCCTACTCATCAGTATCAGACCTGTTGGTAGGGCTCTCTAATCCCAGCTCTGCTGAAATCCAACCTCTGTGGGAAGGGTTAGCGTTTACTGAGCTTTGTACATGTGGAGAAAAACAGCTTTAGGTCCAAAACAAGCAGCTGATATCATCATCAGGTATCCCATAGCTCTGTTCTGATGGTGATGACATTGCACAGAAAAGCCACCCTAAAAGCATGTCTCTGATTGAAAGTGCTCCAGGAAAGGGTCATAGAGGCAGCTGCTTTCTCTGTTGCAGCAAAACCGTGCAGGAGGCTTTATAAGGAAATAATCAAGTGCTTCCTTAGTTTCAGTATTTTCTGGAGAGTTCTCCAAATTTCCCAGATCTACCGGCCTTGTGGCAGGGAAGAAAGACACTACTCAGAGTAGAGGAGAATGAAATCAGGAGCGTTTGTAGGCAGTTACAAATCTACAAGATAGCAGAGGACAGGAGATTAAGGGCACTGGCCAATGTCTGAATGACTGTGGCAACTCCTGGAGTTTCCTGATGGAAAAAGGTAAACATCCCCTTCAGATTCAAAGAGGCAGGTAAAAAGATCCAAGGAACTGAAATCTGGTTGATTTTTCTTCAGACCTTTGGAAAAATAATGGGACAAGTCCCCCTGTGAGCTGTTTACAGGCACGGGAGTTAAGAAAAAGGGGATTATGAACAGGATTTACTGAGAACAGGATGTGTTTGGACAAATTCTTTGACTCCTGGGATGAGCTGACAGGCAAGAGCAGCTGATTCTTCCTACCTGTATTGGTCTCACAAGTCTGTGCATAGGTTGGAGAGATGGGGACTGAACGGGCAGAGGCTGCAGCAGGAGATGGGCTTTGCTCAGTGGAGACAAAGCTGAACAGTGAGATAGCAAGAAAAAAATAAAAAATAAATGCAGAAAAAGAAATTCTGTCTGGTTTTAAGGTGCAATTCTTCACCATGGGCATGACTGATTATAAAAGAGCTCCAGAATCTCCTTAGAGAGGTTAAAAGTTGGACTAGATGAGATCTGGTCCAACAAAATCTAACTCTGACATTAACTCTGATCCTAATCAGGCTGTGATTAAATGATGGATCATCTTCAGTGTACTCTCACCTCTCTCACCAGCTTTTTCTGCTCTCTACCAGAGGTATAAAAGTGGTTAAAAAAAAACTATGCAAAGAATGGCATGATACAGGAGGAATCACTGGATTTTATTTCCTTGTTCCTGGAGCCTGGGAATTCCAGCAGCTTCCAAAGGCTGTACTGTGACAGTGAACATAATGTACATAAACTCAAATATTTGCAAGGGAAGAAAAGACAAAAATGTCCACTAATGAAACTTCATGCCCCAAAAGGGTTTGAACTTAAACAAAAAGGGGGAAACTTTCAAAAAGAAACAAGAAGAAATGGCAAAAATTGCAAAATTCTTATATGTGGTAAATACTTCGCAGGCAAAAAACTGTATGCTCAGAGGATAAATATATATCATGCATTAAAAAGATTTTGAAAAAAAACTAAATCTAGATAAATTAGCAGCCAGTAAAAGACTAAAAGTGATTGAAGCAAAACAAAATCCTTAAAAAGATCTAAATGAGAAATGAGGCATAGAAGAAGCTCAATATCTGGAAGTTTAACAGAAAATATCAATAAATTATGCCAACAAGATTTGAAGAAGCGTTTTACTAAAGGAATGAAATATCAATAAAACCTCACTCCAATTTATCGGTACAAGAATCTGTCAGGGACTTTTAGGTGGAGTAAAAAGCAGTTAAAAGTGGAGTAATTTCAGATGGTTCCTACACCAACATTTACCTTGGGGAAGAAGAGGGAGGGAGTCAATCACAGCAATGATTCCTAACAGAAGGGTTAGTAAAATAAATTATAAAAAATCAATGAAAAGAAAGGAAACATGATTCAAGAGAGAATGGAGATACAAAACTGCTCTATTATTAATCGTGGTGCGAAGCTTGTCACTTCAATCAGACTTAGCTGCAGGGGAATATAAAACAGCAATTGTGCTGGGAATTCTTGAGAAGGGCACCACAAGGACCTGGGAAATTAATGCTGACATCTGAATTAAACTCACTGGGGTCTGCAAGGAGGAACAGCATCCACAGTCCCAGGGCTAAATGCAACACGTTGGGGAAAAGGCAACACTTCTTTTAGAGGAATTAATCCCCACAAATCAAGCTGTTCGGAAGGAGTTTGGGAATTTTGTGAACATGTGATAAAATCACCCAGCTGGTGTAGTGAAAATGGGGGAGCTGTCAGCATGGTCTTTCAACAGAGCAGTCAAAAAATGAGGTGGTGGGATTAATTATTCTTGTAGATTATTAATTTATTAGAAGGTAAGGAACAAAGAATTGATTGGTTTTGATGCTGGGAAACATTGCCAGGAGAGTCCTGCAGGGTTTTCCACTGGGAGCTGTGTTCTTGAACGCACTTGTAAATGATTTGGAAAAGACTGACAATAAAAGAGTGATGAAATTTGCTGATGACACAGAATTATTCATGGTAATTGAAAGTAACATTCCCATCAGGAGTTGTAGGATCGTCTCAACACCAGGCAACAAAGAGATGGGTGAAACTCAGTGTTAGTAAATGCAAAGTAATGCACACGTGGGAAATGCAGCTCTGAGTATTTATACACAGTGATGGTCTCTGGGGTAGCTATTTCCACTCAGAAAAGAGATGCTGGCATCAGAGCCCAGGGGAGCTGAATTGGGAATTACTGAAAGGGAAAAGTGAACAAAACAGAGAGTACCAGCATGGAGCTGCTTCAGTCTGCAGTGGAGCCTCGTCTTTTGTGTGGAATCATTCTAGTTTCTTTTCTAAAATCATATTTTAGAGCTATGAACAGTGGGGAAGAATGGAGAAGGTGAGTAGGAAGTGGTTACTCACTGTTATTCATAACACAGGAGCCAAGAAGCATCCAGTGAAATGGCCAAGAGTCAGACTGGGAGAGAAATGAAAGGAAATACTTCACCACACATGCCTGTGTTACTGCAATTCCTTCTCTCTGAGTCACCAGGGTGGGATTCATCTGACTGAGCCCTAAGAGTGGATTCACCCGGCTTGAACTGGGCATCTTTTGTGCCAGAGGCCACTCCTGAGCTGGGGACAGAGAGCCAGGGCTGGCAGGAATGTGATTCACCTCACCCACTAGAGAGCTCTCTGTTAGAGGTTGTGTAACACCTCATTGTCCACTGAGTGCACCGTCCAAACCCATGGAATCAGAGCATGGTTGGCCTTGCAAGGACCTTAAAAATCCTCCAGTGCCACCCCTGCCATGGCAGGGACACCTTCCACTATCCCAGGTGGCTCCAAGCCCTCTCCAGCCTGGGCTTGGGCAATTCCAGGGATCCAGGGGCAGCCACAGCTGTAGGAAACATGGGCCAGGAATTTCTTCTTTATATTCAATCAAAATCTACCCTTTTTAGTGTAAAACTCTTGTCTTGCCACTACATGTCCTGGTAAAAAGTCTTATTCCATCTCTTAACCCCCTTCATGTATTGAAAGGCTGCAATCAGGGCTCCCCAAAGCCTTCTCTTCTCCAGATTTCTTCATAGCAGAGGTGCTGCAGCCCTCTAAGAATCTTTGTGGCCTCCTCTGGCCACCACAGAGCTCAAACACCAGGGATAAGAGCTCCAGAGGAACACAAAAAGCAGGCACAGGTCCCATTTCCCAGGGATTTGCCATGATGACAGGCATGTCCAACACACCCGAGTTGTTGGGAAAAAAACAAAGCTTAAAAATGCTACTTCTTCTCCTTTTTCCCCCCTTTTCTTTTTCAACAGGTTGACCCTAAAGGGCAACATGCTCCACTCTGTCTGGTTTACAGGCAGATAAGAGCCACATCCTGGCTCTGGGTGGATGAAGGGGTAGATAAGTTGCTTTCATGGATGTGTCTGGGAAAGGGATAAATTATCTCCTTTATGGGCTCTTTGTTGCTCCTTGCCTGATTCAGGGCTGTCTTTGGCAGAGCAAACATGTCACAGAAGGAGATGCAGTTCATCACAGAGGGCCATTGCTCTGTGCCCACAGCAAATGTCAGGCGAAAATGGATGGGGATGGGAAGCACAGAAAAAGAGGATCTGTGGCTTTCTGCTGCATTTTGATATTGGTGCTAGAAGGGGAGAGTGAATAATTATGCTCAGAGAACAGAAGAATCAGTGAGATAAGGATAAGGATACCTGTTTCCCAAAAATCACATCTGCCTGTTTTTTGCCATGTGTCAGTCCTTTCCTTCCTCCAGCTTTTATTTCTGCCAGTCAGAGAGGGCAAGAGAACAAAGCAGCATACACCTGGTTCATCTCCTACCTGCTTCTACTTTCTGTTTACTCCTGGGTGTGTCATTGTTGTCTTTTTCCTCCTTCTGCCTTCTCAAATATGAACATTTTTTTCTAAGTCTCTGAAGCTCTCTGGGAGCAAAGCTTTGCTTGTATTATGCTTTCATATACAATGAAAACAAGCTCCCTCTCGGGCTACTACACATTCCAGCCTTATGAGCTGTGTTAGTTAGACAAGAAATGCACTGTAAATAGCAAAGCCCAGGTCAGATGGCTCTCAGAGGTTTTTTTTTTCCTCAGATTTGTTAAGTCTGAAACCTAAATCCCCTTTTTCCAGAGCCTCCCTTTCACCTCCTGTGTTCCTGGATGATGCAGAGGATCACTGGTTTCTCTAAGTCAGAGCTCAGCAGCCTTTTCTCAACCCAGCAGTGACAGAAAAATTCCCAGCCTTGGACTCCTCTCTGTCTGTTCTAAACCCACAAACCCACAGTGCTGAAGGATTATTGATCAGCATCAGCACATCCCAGGTGGGCTTTCCCACACAGAGAAATGTAGGAGTGGCCTGAGCCAGCCCTTCACTCTGGCAATGCCTTGGTTCTAAGATCACAAATACGGGTATTTACTTTCTGTAGATCAAATGATGGGTTAATGAAAAAGTTTTTACTCATTTATAACATCAGAGATTGTGACCTCACCCTTCCTTGTGTTTTTTTTAATGTCTTCCTCCATGAATAAAGCATTCCTGAACACAGGTCCTCCCAGTAGCCCTGGGAAGGATGTGTCCCTATTAGAGCAGATGGTGATTCACCACAGTGAGGGCTTTTTGTCCTCTGCAGGGCTCTTTCTGAGCCCTAAAAATGCTTTTAACCAGCCCCTGACAAGATGTCAGCTGAGAATGAGAGCGATTTATACCAAAGGACTTGGCTTGACCTCCCCAACTGCTGAAAAATCACATTTGTAAGAGCAAGTGGCATAAAGTTGCTTGTTCTTAAAAAAACCCAACAAAAACAAAACAAACCTGACGGGTTCTGGCAGGTATCTCCAAGAGCTGCACCACAAGACACTTGCACATTCTGGACAGGCAAAGGAGCTTTCAGTTCTGGCAGGACAAAGGTAAAGGATTTACTTTCACTAAATTCAGATTCCTCCACCTGACCTGCTCATCTTTGCTGCCTGGATGTTTCAAGGTGAGGAACAGGCACCTGTAGGGATTTGCTCACCCACACAAGCCTGGCTGTCTGGTGTGGAAAAAGATGAATTGTGCCATGCAGTTGCCTGTTTTGCTCTGTGCTGGCAGCTCAGAGGGTTGCCTTATTGTCCAGGCAAAATCCCTAAAATCTGTTTCAGGGCACTATTGGGAGAAGCAGATCAGGTGCAAGGCAGTTTGCTCCTGGCTGGAGTTTTGGAAGGAGCCAGCTCCCAGGGTCACACTCAAGGTTGAAAGGGAGCTCAGGGTGTCTGTGTGATCCTTGTGCCATTATCAGCTTTAGATGTTCTTTATCAAACGCAACTGCAAATGGGCTGAGCTTCCTGGAAAAGGAACACCTGGAATTATTTTGTGTTCAGCACAAAGACAGCAAGGATTGGCAAGGCCACCCCTTTATCTGAAGGTGATCTTGATGTTTAGCAATGACCAGCAAGAGAAACACTCCCACCACCAGGAGTGTCTGACTTTAGTAGAATTATAGAATTAATAAGATTTAACAAACCTATACAATCATCAAGTCCAAGTGTTGACCCAGCACCACCAACAAAGGACAACACATCACCTGCTAGAAGATAAAAAGGAGGTCCACTGATGTGTTTTATCCAACATTTTCTGAGGAATGTTCTGCCTGGAGCCAATGGGAGCTAAGAGCTGATGTCTCTGGGAAGAATTTGGAAAATTTCTATGAGCTGTCTCTCTGCATTTCCCCAGGAACTCCGGGTCAGTTAGCCAAGCACAGATGCTCTACAGGAGGAGATGTGACAGCTTTGCCTACCCTTGGAAAAATAGACTTTGTCTCACAGCAATGGAAAAAAGGCTTGAACATGTAGAATTCTATGGGTCAGAGTGGAGGTCACTCAGCTCAATCCAGGCAGGAGCAAAACACCCTGAGGAGAGCAATCTGCTCCTTTCTGGGAGAGTTAAAATATCTGTGCTGAGCTCTTCTGTACGTCCATGAGCCACAGAGGGGGATTTAGGAGGGTTTCCATCCGAGCCACAAGTGATGTTTTCTGCCAGCTAAAGCAGTTTTCAGGGACAACAACCTTCAGCAGGAGGAAGATGTGGCATGCTGGCAGTGACACCTGAGTCAGCACTGTGCTGCGAGCAGGGGCAGGAGGAGCTGAGATATTCCAGCTGTGTCTGCTGCCCAAACAGCTCCCTTGGAAAAGTTGCCAAGGCAGGTTTAAAAATCTGTCCATTTGCACACACTGGTTCAGCTCGTGTGTGTGTGTGCAGACCACTCTGAATGACCTTAAGGTCTTCTACAACCTGGGAACTGCTGAGCTAAGCCCTTCCAGTAGCCCCAGTCCTTGGAATATCCACGTAGCTACCAAGGGAAATCAATGGAAAAAGCCAGGTGGTGGAGCCAGGCTTCTGACTGGAAATGATGTTTTGCCACTAGGACTCAAGGCTGGAAAAAAGGCTTTAAATATTGAATATGCCATGACAAAAATTCTGTCTTTGGAAGTGGACACTTTTTCAGAGCCTGAGTCCATTTCCTCTGGGTGTTTGTCCTTTAATGAGCCCCCCTGATCACAAAAATGTCTGGGAGCTCTCAGGCACCTCCTGATCTGCTCTGTCCCACTGGAGGAGGAGCTGTGATCCCTAGGATGGAGTTTGGCCTTTCTGCAGTGGGATGGAATCCATTATTTCCTTGGAAAGTGATGACTCTGCCTTTTGGTTGGCATTGGGATTGGGCCGTCCCTGACTTCAAAAGACCGAGAGGATCTCTTATCAACATCTTCAAAAACTGTGAAAGGAAGGAAGACTGGGAAATGCCAGCCAATTTCCTCTGTTTTTCTAGTAACTTGTTTATGTTTTCCAAATTCTACTTTGAAAAATAAGTTGGCTTGAATTAAGATGTAGCATGTTTGGTTTTTGCTGTTCGTGTGTATGGGCACTTTGTTTGATTCCCAGAGGTTGCCTCAGAAAGGATTGAAATATTTCTTCTGCTGTTTTTCAGCATTACTCTGCTTGTCTGGTGCAAACTCTCATTTCTTTCTGTGCTGCAAATGAGTGCTTAATATTAAATAATTTTTAAAAAGCAAACCCACCCCTTCTATTTCCTATTTAGAAGAAAAGCAACAGAAGTGACTCAGAATTGAGGGGAAAACTGAGAATGGCTGTGATATAACAGGGTAGGGGATGGAGGGAGGGAGCTGTGTAGACTCAATGTCTCTGTTGTGCTGCAAGGGAGGATTTGCAGGAATATTGTCACCCCACAACCCTTTACATCATGTCAGAATTCAGCCTTACATTTTGGGGATGAAAAAGAGGGCCCAGCTACAGAACCAAGTCCCAAAACTTCCCCCTGGAAATCCTCAGTCCAATTTCTTCCAGTTTCCAGAGGATAGAGAGGGGAATCCTACAAGAACGTTCCTTGAGTTTCATTCTTAGAATCATGGAATCCTGAAATGGTTTGGGTGGGAAGGGAACCTCAAAGTTGATCTCATTCCACCTCCTGCCACTGGCAGGGACACCTTTCACTGTTTGCTCCAAGCCCTGTCCAACCTGGCCTTGGATGTTTCCAGAGATGGGACATTTGTCACTTTTCTAGACAGCCTGTGCCAGTGTTTCAGCACTCTTACAAAAAAAAAAAAAAAAAAAATCTTTATGTGTAGTTTGAATCTACACTCATTGAGTTTGAAATCATTTCTCTTTGTCCTATCACTGCAGGTTCTTGTGAAAAATCTGTTTCCATCTTTGCAGGCAAACACTTCACCTCAGCTTTCTAAGTCTTTAACTTCTAATTTTTCAAACAAAAACAAAAACAAAAAACCTGTTTAAACCTTTCAAATAGAGAATTCAACCTTTTTGGTAAAAAACACATTTTGTTGGTTTGTTTTTCCCACTTCTGAGGCTTTCACAAAACAAGCAAGCAAACAAACCGACACGGAAAAGCCACTATAAGAAAACACTTCCACCCACAAAACAAACAAAAATTTGGCCACTTGGAAAAGCATCCACTCAAAACACTTGGTTTGTTTTCCACAAAATTTTAGAAGGAAGTTAAAATCCAGTCCCTGTGCTGTGCAAAGCTCAAAGTACAAGAGGTTGGATGCCAACAGGAAACCTTCAGAGGTAAAGGTCACCCAGACCCCCCATGCAGGAATCACATTTCAGGTGGGGGTGAGATTTATGTTGCTCTGCAATCTTCCAAGGATTTAGTTCATGTCCTTCTCAGTTTGCTCTTACACACTTCTCCTTGGACTATCCATGTTTTTATATCCTACACTCCCATCCCATTTTGAAACTCTAAACTTAAATTGCACTTCTTGCGATTGGTAGTGAAGGAAAAAAATTTTCCTAGTAAAAACACTTCAACAGGGGATGAGAATAGGACTGGGTTATGGACACCCCAGCACAGAGTCACACCAGTTAAATTCATGGAAACACAACTGTAAGGGCTGCTTGTTTTCCTTCCAGTCATTTCAAGGACAGTTTTCTGATTTCCAAGAAAGCAACAGAGACTTTCTGGTACCTGAGAATGAGCAATGCTGTTTAAATGTCCAATTTTTTAACACATCAGCCTTCTGGCATTCTGAAGTATGGCAGAAGGGCAAGTTGAGTAAGGGTTTCATGGATAAAAAATATGGGTGAGGGTAGGCCCAGAGATTCAGGCTTTTGAGGAGCAAAGCTGAGGGGCTGAGAGAAGGAATTTCTGTCAAAATAGGGGAGAGTGATGCATCTTTCCAAAACGATTTTAAGGGAATCCTCATAGCCGGGAATAAAACCATTCCAGCCTACCAGGCTTCCAATACTTAAAAAGGGTCGCAAAAAAGAGGGAGAGTGGGTTTTTATAGGGATAGATAGTGATAAAGAAAGGGGGAACATTTTTAAACTAAAAGAGGAGAGATTTAGATGAGATATTAGGAAGGAATTCTTCTCTGTGAGGGTGGGGAGACCCTGACACAGAGAAGCTGTGGCTGCCCCTGGATCCCTGCAAGTGTTCAAGGCCAGGCTGGATGGGGCTGGGGCAATTTGGGACAGTGGAAGGTGTCCCTGCCATGGCATGGGGTGACACTGGATGATCCTGAGGTCCCTCCCAACCCAAACCACCCCACAATTCCATGTTTGTCTGTATTAGTCACACTGAGCTGTGTAAGTGAACTCCCATCTATATTCCATCACCTTTCTGTATGAACCACAGCCAGCCACAGAACAACCTGGAGGATTTTTATCTTGGGAAAAATGTTCCTGCAGCCCACGGGAGTGTTTGCAGCATCCTCTGGCCCTTGTCCTTTCTGCAGTGCAGAAATGAGCAGCCACCCTTCCACAGCTTCTTGCTGAGGTCCTGGTTGCTCCTTTCCTTCCTCTTTGTATTTATACCTTCCTCCTCCAAGGCCTCAGCAAACAACAGGATCTCCTTGTGAATGAGCTTGGCTGGGGAGCAAACCAGGGTGGGACAGAGGCAGCAGAGACAGTTCCTGTTCCCTTGCCCAGCCAGAGCATCATTTGGAAGCCTACCAGCTCTTGGGCTTTAAATTTATTTTTTTTCCCCCCCCAAATTTTCCCCATCTCTCTTTAGTTTTTTCTCTTTTTAGAGATGTGTTTGGCTTAGGTAGGACAGGCTAACCCTGTCTGTAACAGGAAAGGCAACACAAGTGTGGCTGCAAGCAGAGCCCAGGGGAGAGCTCCAAGCAGGGCAAGCACTTGTAATATCCCTCTGCAGATATTTTCCAGCTTCCAGTTATTTTCAGAAGTTTGTCTCGCTGGGAGCCCCCGAGGGATCTCTCTTTTCAATACTTGTCTTCCACAGCCTGAGACCAGACGTCTCAATTGGAGACACAGCCTCTTAAGCATTCATATTTAATAACACTTATTTTTTAAACTCCATTAAAACGTGCTGGGAGGTGGATTCTCTTCACCAAACAGGAGGGAAGTGGTTTTTTCAGGGCAGGCTCTGGGTAGGCAGAGCTCTGAGCTGTGTTGACATGTGTATGTTACAGCTTCATCTTTAACCTCTGTCCTCATGCAGCCAGCTGGGAGATGAGGCTGGAATTAACCTTTCCCCACTGCAGGACGCCCACAGCTCTCTGCTTACTGCAAAGTTTTCTTTTTTCCCTTTTTTAATTACAGTGATCCTGTGCAGCTGTTGGCATCTTCCTGCTCCTCCTGTTAACAGCAGGTTTGTAAGGAGGGTCTCTTTTCAGGAAGGCAGCTGTTTTTTCTCATTCCTTCACTTAATTGGGATTTAAGCTTTTTCTGCAATCAGAAATCACATTGGGCTCCTTGTTGAGGACTCATCTGAGTTAGTGTTCCACAATGGGAAGTGATGCTCAGGCCCTGCTCACAGTCAGGGTTTGCATGGTGCAGCCAGCTATAATTTTTTGGATCTGGTAGCAGTTTGTTATGCACAGAAATGTGTTTTTGACAGTTTTTCTGCATTCTCACCTCTGGCATTTACCAAACTTAGAGGGAGCACTCAAACCAAAAGCTGGATCTGGCCACACTCATAGATGTGGCCAACAGCTGAGCATGAACCAGGAGGAAGAAGAGGCAAATAAAGCTATGAGATGAAATTATTTCTCCATTTTAAATTTGTGTAAACTCTCTTTATTCTCTTCTGCCTCAGTGATTGTGTTGCTGCAGCTCTCCAGAGGTTAGGGCTCTGTTTGTATGAGAACAGCAATAAGGAAAGTCATCCCTCCAAGGCTGAATCCATTTTACAGCCAGCTGGAAAATACCAGCACAGGGCTGCTGCAGAAGCAATGTCTAAACCACATTTAAAATTCAAAATGTACCCTGAGCTCATGAAAAACTCACCTGATGTTGCTTATTGGGCCAAAGAGGCAGAAGCTGCTCCACACCACTGGACAGTTACAGGTCAGGAACTTGAGATGATGTACCCTGAGAGCTGGGAAAGGGAGAAATGAGGTAGCAATCCCATGTTTTCAGTAAATTTCATTATGCTTTGTTAGTTTTTGTTGTTCATCCTCAGCCACTTGGACTGCTGAATGAAATTCTTGGATTCTGTTTGTAAAGAACTGAGATTTTCTAGGAAAAAAAATATTGAAGCAAAAGTAACATTAGATTTCAAATCCCACCGAAGTAAAAGTTTTCCTTATTTTATATGCTGACTATTCTGAGCATAGAACACTGGGGAGTTTTCAACGTTCACTTGTTCCAGAAATATCTGGACTTCTCCAGGCTGTAACATAACTGTGGAAAAGGAGCTGCACTGAGCAGCTTTTCCCCATGAAGACCCTGTAAGGAAGGTGAGAGGTCTCACCCACCTCTCAATCCACCAGTGCTCCATCTCTGTCAGTGCAAAAGGCTTTGCTGGGAAGGGAAACACATTTCCCTAGGGAACAATCTCAAAGGATGATTAGATAATGAGGGGTGGGCAAGCTCAGGGCCATGGTTTGTGGAGCTCCTCAGTGTGGACCTGGAAGCCTGGAAGTTTTGAACTTTCTGGGACTGACCCCCAGCAGAACACTGCTTTTGAATTGAGGGCTTGGAGAAAGCTTCCAAATGTGAGTGATGGAGTTAAAATCACGGGGGTGTAGTTAAATACAAGTGTGTAATTTCACATGAAGGGTTTTAAATTTGAGTTTTTTAGAATATAGTAATAGGTAATGGGATATTAGAATAGAATAGAATAGAATAGAATAGAATAGAATAGAATAGAATAGAATAGAATAGAATAGAATAGAAGTTCTTGGATGTTGTCTCTTCTTCCTTCTTGTTCCTTCTTTTTAGTTTCAGGCAGAAGTTTTTGGATTAGATAGTACTGCAGTGTGAATCATGAATGTTTGGCTATTGAGTCAAAAGTATAAATAATATGGATAGTTTTAAATTGAATAGTTAGCCTTTAAAAAAAACTTGTAACTAGCTTAATCTACCTCCATTTTCTCTCTTTTAGCTTATTAGCCAGAAGTGCTGAAGAACTCTCTGTACTTTAAATAAACAACCAAGTCCTAACAAAAAACCAACCAAACAAACAAACAAAAAAATCCATCTCTCAAGTTTCAATCCTAACTCTAAGTGAAAACAGAAGAAAAAAGGAGCCAGCCACTCACATGCATAGCCACTAACATGGACCCAGACTGCAAACACTGATGGCAGAGCACTCCAGTGACAGCATTCCCTGGGGAGCAATGTGGAATGTCAAGCTCAGGACCTCTGTCACAGTCTGCTGGATGCAAAGGCTTGGACTTGTGAGGTTTGAAAACTGTTCCTGCAAAGGCAAGGAATGAGGATTGTTCCTTGCAGGCCGTTTTGCAGACACGTGCTCCCACACTGGGCAGGGCCCTCATGGAATTGTGGAGTCATGGAATGGTTTGGGTGACAAGGGACACCTAAAGCTCACTTAGGGCAAACTCCTGCAATGAGAAGGGACATCTTCCACCGCACCAGGTTGTTCTGAGCCCTGTCTGAGCTGTCAGAAGGACAGGAGCTGCATAATCAGGGACCTCCTTGGATGGGACAGCTTCTGCCTCTGCTATGCTCACCAGAGGTTCAAGGCCTCCTTCCTCTCCAGGTCCCCAGACAAACTTTCCGAAGTGCCAAAATCAAGGGCCAAAATGCCTTGTCTTCTGTGGGAATGATTCACACCATTTAATAGATGACAGAAAGGTCTCTGCCACTGAGCAACGTGAGATAATGTGCCATGGAGCCAGGGCAGGACAGACCCAGAGGTTTCCTTCTCTGCTTGGCTTCTGGCACTTTATCAGGGCTGATACAAGCATGAATATGCCCAGAGGATGGTTTGGAAGCTGGCACCATCCCTTTAGCACTTGCTCAAGAGGATGTAACCACAAACTCCTCCAGATCTCCCTTTCTCATGCAATCAGTTTTCAAAAGCTCTCCTCCTCACCACCCAGCCTGGCAGGGTTAAGCACCTTGGAGGAGGCTGGAATGTTTTTAATCCCACTGATTTATTAAAATTGTCTAAAGATAGCCAGCTGCAACAGATAAAACTGCTGCCCTCTGCACTTCAGAAAGCTCCTCCCTGAGGCAGCTCTGCACAGAAAACACTGGCAGAGGCTGAGTGACCTCTGGAACGTGGTGTACCTGTGCTGCCCAAATCCATCCCTGGCCAGATTTCCAGATGGGCTGCCTCCTGCCAGCCCTGGCATCTTCCTTGCTCAGTGGATTTGTGGACAGAGGTGTTGTGGTGGCAGTAGAGGTGGGCATCAAGCTGCTTCCAAAAGGATTTCAAGTTATAGAAGCAGGAGTAGAAACAAACAAACAAAGTTCCTGGCAAAGTGAGACTGAGGGATTTTTCTTTATCCCTGAAGGGGAAATTTTGGGAATTTGTGCATCCCTGTGTGCATGCACGTGCACACAGTCCTTTGGGGTCTCTACCTGGTGATCTGGAAGACAAAAAGAGTGTTCACAAATGTTTTACTGCCCTTCAAATCCCTGCTGTGATAAGATCTTAGTGGTGCTTTGCTCTTGCCCTCCCAGCTGCACTCTCTGGACCACCAAAAGAGCTCTGGTCGGTGCAGTGCTGCAAATCCTCACCCTTCAGGATCAGTGTTTGGGGCTGGGGAAAGAGGCAAAAAAGGCATCCAAACTTCTACCCTGCACATTTTCTGCCTGTAATAAATGGTTACACAAGGCAGGGTTCAGAGATCTCTGCACTCCGGGCCAAACCAGGGCTCTGCAGGACGTGTCAGCTTTGATTTGTGCCCGTCCAGAGCCCACCAGAGACAAAAGCCAGTGTCAGGAGTAATGGAATGAGCGTGGCAGGCAGAGCCAGCAGGGCTCTTATCAGCTGGGGGAGGCAGAGCAGATCCCAGGAGCAGAGCAGGTACCAGGAGCCAGATCTTAAAGTTGCATTCCTCACATACGTGGGATTGCCTGCAGTCCCCCCACCTCAGTTTTCTTTTGCAAATTGAAAATCTAAAATCTGCAAGAGGAAATAAAAATGTCTTAGTGAATAAAAGGTAATTAATTTTCTGCACTGTATTAATCTATAAAGTAATCCAGCACAAAGAAATCCTTAGCCTGGCTTGGAGGGAGTGTTTTGTTTAAACCCCAGGAGAAGAAATGTTTAATTTAATTTCACAGGTAGCTATTTTGCAAAATGTCTGAGGGAGGAAACTGCCAGTACCACCACTGCAAGAATTTGACACGATATAATTTATGTTGCCTTTGTACTGAGAGCCCTCAGTATGTTGCACACACATGTGGGCACCCACACACGCCCACAGAGAAACCCTCCCGTGAGCTTCCAACCCAATAACACAAAAGGAACCGGGGAGAAAACGGCAAAGAGAGGAGGAGTTGGCCAAAATCTCAACACAAGCCTGTGGTGAGCCAGGAGAGGGATTTCTGGTCGCCCATGCCCCTGTGCTGGCTCTTCCTTTGGGATCACATTGCTCTCCTGCCTGCCTTTATTTTTGCAAGGATTAGGACACAAATAGTATCTACAGGAATTATAGAATCACAGAATATCCTGAGCTGGAAGGGTCCCCCAAGCATCATCAGTTCAGCTCCTGGTCCTGCACAGACACCCCAGCAATCCCACCCTGTGCATCCCTGGGAGCGTTGTCCAAATGCTCCTGGAGCTCTGGCAGCCTTGGAGCCCATTCCCTGGGGAGCCACCACCCTCTGGAGGAAGAATCTTTCCTGATACCCAGCCCAAATCTCCCCCAGGCCATTTTTTGCCACTCCTGGTGGCCTGCCAGAATGGCACAGCCATGCCAAGGCTGCACAGCCTGTGCCCAGTGCAGATGCCACCAGAAGTCACTGCTCTGCAGGGTAGCAGAGGGCATCTCCACACACATTTCACTCTCCCATCCATTCCAAACCTGAGGGAGTTTGCTGTGAACAGTGAGAGGTTTTAGTTTGCATGGACAGAAAGCATTAATAATGTCACAGGCAGCCTACAACTCTAATCCAAGCCCCAAGGGCTGTGAGGGTTCAGTGCTTTCTGGCAGAAGTTTTATATCATTAACTCCTCTGGGGCTTGATTTACCCTTATCTTAAAAAGGAAAGAGCCTTTTTCCCATGTTATTCCCACCACTCAGTGATCAAACCTGCCAAAAGATGGGATGTGGTGTTTAGGGATGTGGTTTAGTGGGGACTTGGCGGTGTTGTGTTGACTGTTGGACTAAGATCTTGGGAGTCCATTCCAACCTCAATGATTCCATGATTCTGTGATCTCTCACACATGGAGTGATGGCCTTGCAGGACTGATTTCTTCCTTCTCTCCTGCTGTAACTGCTCATCTTTTCCTCCAAATTCCCATCCAGCCCCAGCTGGGGTGAGATGTGACTTCTGTTTGAACATGGACATCACGGAATCATGGAACTGTCCAGGTTGGGAAGAACCCAGAGGGACACCTCCCTCTATCCTGTAAGGGTGGGGGTGTTTTGCACCACTTTATTAGTCTGGAGTCTCTTCTTTAGTTCTTAAAGCTAAACAGTCCAATAGAGAATTAACGCCTCTATTATTGATACTTTTAACCCAATAACCAAATTGCCATGACCCTCAGTGTGGCACTGAGTGACCAACCAGAAACCACTGCCTGAAACCATGGAGAAGGAGGAAGATGAGCACCCAAAGCGACACCACCCAAAATCCTCCATCTTGTCCCACACCTGTTACTGTATTATAAAAACCACAAATTTAAAACCCTTCCCCATGTGAAATCACACACTTCTATTTGACTGCACACCCATGATTTTAACTCCATCACTCAAATTTGGAGCCTTTTCCAAGGCCTCAGTTCAAAACCAGTGTTCTCCAGGGGGTCAGTGCCAGAAAGCGCAGAAAGCTCAAAAATCCCAGGTTTCTGGGATCCAACATATCCCAGGTTGTTCCAAACCCTGTCCAACTTGGCCTTAGACACTTCCAGGGATGGGACAGCCACAGCTTCTCTGGGCAGCTTGTGCGAGAACTCACCACCCTCTGAGTGAAGAATCTTTTCCTAACTTCTAAATTTCTCCTCTTTTAGTTTAAAATTGTTCCCTCTCATGCTATCGCTATCTGCTGTGTAGAGGTCCCTGCCCAACACTTCTATAAAGTCCTTTCAAGTACTGGAAGTTCACAATAAAATCTCCCTCGACCCTTTTCTTCTCTGGGCTGAACAACCCCAACTTCCTCATTCTGTCTGCTCAGCAGAGGCGCTCCTGAAATCATCCTGGTGACCTCCTGAAGACCTGCTCTGACAGATCCCTGTCTTGAGTTACAATACAGGATGAGATAAAAGGTATCTATTCTATCACCATCTGTTCAGGGTGGGGGCAGTGATCCTGATCTCTGTGGGAGATATTCTGTTAATGGGCCATCCATTGAAACCAGGTGGGGCAGTGTTCTTTATCTTTTCACAACCCATCTTTCCTGTAGGGAGTTATCCTCTGCTAATGGCCATTGAGTCCCACTGTGGGACTGATAAAATTACTTCATCCCATTGGAAGTTGCTCCAGCCAAGGAGAAGAGCCCAACATTTCTTACCAAAATAAAAACAGAGGTTTTGGGACACTAAAGTAGCCCTTTCTCCACTGGACTCCCAGAGGGAAACCGGATTTCTCCACATCACCACTGGATCTCCAGTGGGAAACTGCCCCTTGTCCAGGAGCACTGCTCCAACTGAACCCCCTCTGTCACTGCAGGAGGATGCAGCCACCATTGAATAGGATTGCTACCAAAACCCTGACTGATGGGGTGTCAGGTTGTACTCTGACTTTGCCAGTGTTTGGGATTTGTTCTTTGTAGTACTGTATTTCTATTTTAATTTCCCTAGTAAATAATTGTTATTCCTAATTCCCATATTTTTGCCTGAGAACCCCTTAATTTCAAAATTATAATTTGGAGGGAAGGGGTTTACATTCTCCACTTCAAAGAGAGGTTCCTGCCTTTCTTAGCAGACACCTGTCCTCCAAACCAGGACAATCCCAAATCTGACTGAGAAGCGGTGAGACTAAACCCCCCATCAGCTGATTGCCAGGCTCAGGGAAAGGCACAGGGAAGCCTCAGGAAAAAACACATTTCTCAGGCCCAAGCTGATCCTGCAGCCTGGGGTCTGCAGAGCAGGCACTGCCCTCCCATGATGTGATTTTCATCAAGTTTTCACAGGAGTTTCTCGCCAAGATCCGTGCTCTGATCCTCCCTGCCGAGTCGTGTCAGGGTGGGACAGCTCAGCCCACATCAGTCCCTCTGCTGGAAAAGGGACTTAAGGGACTGGGGGTTATGTCCCAGGGGCATCCACTTAGCTCCTCTAATCCCTTTTCATTCCACAGCTGTCCCATGGCACTTTGCCACCCGTGAGCTTGTTGAGTGTGAAAGTCTCTTGCTTCACAGCTAGCTTTGCAAAATCTACCCTGCTCCTGCTCCAAGATAAACAGAGAAACCCAAGCAGCCTGTGAGAGCAGCCTCCTGATGGGAGAGACCTGAGAGAGCAGATTAGAAAATAAAAGGAGCAAGAAATGTGGAAGCCCTGGCCAAATTGTGACTAAGGCGAAGATAGGATAACGGCTTTTGGTTCTTTGAAGAGCGAAAACACCACGATGGGAGAGCAGATACAGTGAGATGGAGGGGGCTGAGCAGAGAAAAAACATTTGCTGTTGGGAGATGATTTAAGGCCGTGAAGGAGGCTCAGAGGGAGGAGAAGGAGCCCTGTGGATGTTGTCCATCCCACGTGGACAAGCCCAGGTTGGATGTGGCAGGCTGACCTGGAATCAGATGGGAGAAGGCAGGGAAGGAGGGAGCTGTTCCCTGGTTTCTGGGAGCGGGGCTGGGTTAGCTCATTCCACCCAGGGAACACCATGTCCAGGGCTGCATCATGCCTGGCTGCAGCTCCAGGGAGGGGAATTTCCTCCTCTGCTCTGCTCTGCTCAGCTGAGACCTCACCTGCAGAGCTGCTTCCAGCTCTGGTGTCCCCAACATCAGGACTTGGAGGTGCTGGAGCTGGTCTGCTCCAAGGGAGCCCCTCGGCCATGGAGCCAAACTGGGAGAGCTGGGGGTGCTCACCTGGAGAGGAGAAAGCTCTGGGGTGACCTCAGAGCCCTTTCCAGTGCCTAAAGAGACCCTACAAGAGAGAGAGGAACAGACCTCTTGGCAGGGCCTATACTGATTAGACAGGGGGCAATGGTTTTAAACCAAAAGAGGCTCCGTTTGTATAAAAATAAGAAATTTTTTACAATGAGAATGGTAAAACTCTGGCACAGGTTGCCCAGAAAGGTGGTGGATGCCCCATAAGTGGAAATATTTGTGGACAGATTGGACAGGGCTTGGAGCAACCTGGTCTAGTGGAAAATGTCCCTGCCCATTGCCAGGGGCTGGACTGGAGGGTTTTGGAAAGTCCCTTCCAACCCAAACTGCTCCATAATTATCTGATTTAACTGAGGAGAGTTTGCAGCTTTCCTGCTACATCTGGGACACAAAGTGTGCCTTTCCTGCCACATCTGGGATACAAACTGTGCCACAGGGCTGAGTGATGAAGAAGTGGTAAAACAACCCTTTCTGCAAATAAAATACATCTACTTTTAAAAGAACCTGGCCCCAGATGCGTGAGATCTCTGAATGCCCAGGGTGTAACCTGTGCAGCCAGCCCTGGCAGAGCACCAGTCCCTGCAAAACAGTGATTATGTTACAAAATAATCCCCACGCTTTAATCAGTTCTTAATTAAGAGGTGCCTAAGAACTAAAAGAGCACATAGCATTTAAATCCCTTGGTGCATTGCACCAAGAACTCATCCTGCTGTCTACAATCCCTGGAAGCCACAGCTTTCCAAGGGGGCAGATGAGTGAGTATTTCTCAAGCAGCACATTTAAATAACATTTAAATAGGGCTGCTGAGAGATCTAGCTTTTGCTTTTCAGCCTACCAAATCAAATAAAGTGAACTTGACACAGAAAAAAACCCCAAAAAACAACCCTCCAGGATTTCCAAGCTCTGTAGAAAATCTCCAGGAGCATTTTTGTGAAAGTTGGCTCCAGAGCCAAATCTGCAGCCTAAGCTCAGGCATCTGGGAGCAGTTTCACTGCTAGGATATTGCAGTGAAAATTGTTTCAGCGAGAAAGTCAATGTAATACCAGAGGAAATAGAAGAATTGGTGTTGCTAAGCCTTTCAATTTGATCACATGTGTGTTTTGGATGTAAAGCCCCAGCTGCTGCAGTAATGGTTTGTCTTGGAGTTCCTAGAATTACACTGCAGTTGTAGCACACTTGACTGCAGAGAAAAATGGCAAAATAGGACAACTTCCCCCTCAGAAAGCAAATAAACGTCTTGGGCAGGGCTTCAGCAGTCTTTAAAATAGAGAGTGACAAAACTTAAACAGGAGATACCAAAGGGTAAAACAAAAGTTTTACCAGCAGCCATCAGCCTGGGCATAAATATTTTCTTTTCATCTTCCAGCCTCTTTAATCTTAGAGGAAAAAATTATCCATGATGGGAGGAGAGAGAACGGAGAACTCTGAGGTGTTTGGAAGTGCAAAGCCCTTCACCAGAGGGCTCTTCCCTGCAGAAGGACACAGTAGAGCTGTAAGGGCTTGTAGAGAGAGGTGGAGGCAAAATTCATTGAAACAAAAGATTCTGGGAGAACACAGTGAGTCAAAGTGTGTGAAACCAGGCACCTGTGCAACATCATGCCAGAATAACCTGGGGTAGGGACAGAAAAGGAGAAACATTTTATTCTCATTTTTTACCATCAGATTGAGGGGAATCTCCCTCTGTGCTGTGAGAGAGCAAGAGCTGGGAGCACCTCTGCTCTGCAGAGCCACATCCTCCCACAGATACTGACAGGGCTGGGAATTA
>VRYO01002253.1:2519253-2538630 GCA_009812075.1 Sialia sialis | reverse complement strand
TTGAGGTTTTTAGAATACAGTAACAGGTGTGGGACAAGATGGAAGTTCTTGGGTGCTGTCTCTTTTCCTTCTTCATGGTTTCAGGCAGTTTTTGGTTGGGTAGTCAGTGCTGCACTGCAGGTCACAGGTGTTTAGTTGTTGGGTCAAAAGTATAAATAATAGAGGTGTTAGCTCCTTATTGGACTGTTTAGCTTTAAAAGACCTTTAGCTACGTTCAGGGCTCCACATTGCTCACTTTTAGCTGGTAACTACAAATGTTGCGGAACTCTCTGTACTTCAGATAAAATTTAATAAACAGCCAAGACTGAACACGAAAAGATTTGTTTCCTTTGTGTTTTTAATCCTGACTCTGAGTGAAGACAAGAAAATAAAGAAAAGCCCCTAATAAGTGATGCACCTAACCCATTTACAGGGAAGGATGTGTGTGGGGCAATTGTTTCCTGGGTACAGGCAGCACCATCACAAATCCCACAGCTGGCTGAGTGATTTGGGTGAACAAATTTGGGACTCATGGATGTCTGCAGCTCTGTTCAGCTGCATTTTGTGCTTCTTTGCTGCACTGTCCATAGATTTCAACCTGGAGAGGCTGGGCTGATATTTCCAAAGAGGGAGAACTGAGGTGAGGGTGTCCTAATGGGCAAACAGGCAACTGGAGACCTCTGTGGATTCTCTGGGGTTGTGCTCTCTGCTACCTCCCAAGGATGGGCTGGGAGTCACCTCTGGATGACTTTGTGTGAGCTGACAGCCAAAACAGCAGCAGGACACAACACAGAGCTGGAAACTGGGAAGATTTTAGGTGCTGCCACCAAGAAAAAGCAACTTGACTATGCAGAGTGATAATGCAAACCTGGAAAACTGTGGTTGCCCCTGGGTCCCTGGAAGTGTCCAAGGACAGGTTGGATGGGGCTTGGATCAACCTGGGATAGTGGAAAGTGTCCCTGGCCATGGCATGGGTGGAATAGATGAGCTTTAAAGTCTCTTCCAACCCAAATCATTCTGTGATTTTATAATTAGAGCCTTGTGATCAAGCAGACCTCTTTTAGGAGTGCCCAAACACTACTAAAGCTCTGATCAAAAATTGCCAGGGGTCTTAGGAACCCTTGGGACCTGCAGCAGCCGTAGGAGAAACTCCTGGTGACTCCATGAAATGGAAATATACTTTAACGGATGAGAGCAGCAGCATCTCCTCTACATGAGCTGGGAGCAGCCCCCAGAGCCCACGCAGGAGTGAGCTGAGGGTGTCCCCAGAGAGGGGTGACAGATCCGGGCTGTGCGTGCGCCCTCGGAGGGAAGGAACTCAGGGTGGAGCCCAGGGAAACAATCCCAGCTTCGTGGTGGTGATTAAACTGCACGTTAGATTAGAGCACCGGATCAGGTCAGATTAAACAATGAGGTCAGAGGACGGAAAGGAGCCATCTGTGCCTTGTGCAGGGCTGGGGTTGCTCTGGGGATGGAGTGTGACCCGACAACCCACAGCCTGCGGCTGTCACCAGAGCCACCACTCCCTCCTGGCTGCATCCCGCAGCTCCCTCCTGCAAGGAATGCTGTGGGAAGCAGCGCTCTGCCCAAATCTAATCAGCTCCTGATAGGAAAATGCCCCCCACTGTGGAGGGGGGTCTGTCACAGTCCCCTGTCTCTGCTTCATCTGTCACCTGGGGAGCTCTGATGGAATGGAGCTTCCTTCACTGGGCTGGAGAGTGGCAATTGCATGGCCAGGGCATGGAATAGACAGGAGGGGTGGGAACTCCATGGCCAGGGCATGTAGGAATGGATAGGAGAGTGGAAATTCCATGGCCAGGGCATGGAGTGAACAGGAGGGGCAGGAATTCCATGGCCAGGGCATGGAATAGACAGGAGGGGTGGGAACTCCATGGCCAGGGCATGGACTGGACAGGAGGGGCAGGAATTCCATGGCCAGGACATGTAGGAATGGACAGGAGGGGTGGGAATTCCATGGTCAGGACATGTAGGAATGGACAGGAGGAGCAGGAATTCCATGGCCAGGACATGTAGGAATGGACAGCAGGGGCAGGAATTGCATGACCAGGACATGTAGGAATGGACAGGAGGGGCTTTGGAGGGTCCATCCTCCTGTGCTCACTGCTTGAATTTATTGCTGTGTTTATCCACCATCCCTGGTCCTTTCCATTTCATAAAATCATTTAGCTTGGAAAAGATCCTTAAGATCACCAAGTCCAACCATCAACACAGCACCACCACCCTGTTCACCACAAAACCATGTCCTCAAGTGCCCCAACCACATGATTTTGTAACACTTCCAGGGATGGTGACACTTCCCTGGGCAGGCTTTTCCAATCCTTTTCAACACTTTCCATGATTTTTTTTTCCTCAGTATCTAACCTAAACCTTCCCTGGTGCAACTTGAGGCTGTTTCCTCTCATCCTGTCAGTTGGTGAAAATTGTTGTCCCTCACTTGGTTCTCTGGTGTTTTTGTCCCAGGAAGAACTGCAGGGACTTGACCAAGCTACCTGAGCACGACTGATGCCACTGGAGATGTCCCAGAGCACCTTCAGTGTCCACACAGGAGTGGCAGAAGTGGCATAAAACCACAAGAGACCTGCATTCTTTGAGTGGCACTTTGGTGCCTGGATCCCCTCTGGGGATCTCTGGTGACATGAAGCATGACTTAGAAATTTTATAATTTAAATTATTTATAATTTTTTTCTGATATTAATTTTTTTAAAAATTTATTTTCAGGATGGATTTAGGCCACCCCATGAGGAACTGCGGAGAGAGAGTGAGAATCTGCAGATATTGTACAACCGTCGCCTTCTTCCCTCATCCTTCCCATGGCCTAACGTTGATTTTTAAATGTTGCTGACAACTTAATTCTCTGTGCCTGCCATTGGCAGTTTCCTGCTGTCATTAATCATAACGACCCTGGGCTGCTGGCAGGAGCTGATAGAGCCAGGCTGGAGTTTCCCAGGAAGCATCACGGGGCTTCTTCCAAAAACTCTGAATGAACAAAGACGGTAAAAACGCTTCTGCAGAGGAAGGTGTGTGGAGAGGGTGGGTCAGGACCTTCCCTTGGTGTCAACCCTGAGCTGTGCCCTGCCCTGTGCCCCTCTGCTCTCTCCCATTTCTGCAGGGGAACACGTGTGGCTGTTTGCAGCCCAGAGCTCTGTTGCTGTGGGAATTATCGACCGTGAGGTGCACTGGAAAAAGCCCTAATCTCCTTCCTGCCAAACTCTGTGCTTATCTGCAAACCAAAAAGGCCACGTTGGGTTCTTGCCTTTTTATTTTTTCTTTCCCCCTTCTCTTTTAGGACTTTGGTGATTTACGAGTTTACAGAGTTACAGCTTTTTTTTTTTTCTTCATTTGCCACCTCCATTGGCATGAAGTGTAAGCCAGCTTCTCCTAAAAGGAGATCTCTCTTAAAGCCCGTGTGATTTCAATGTCTTTGAGATGATTTGAAGGGGTTTTAGATGCTTCCTAAAGCAGTACAGCTCCAGAGGCTTTCTTCTCCCAGCCATTCATTTGGCCAAGGAGCCAGTTTGGGGAAGAGAAGGATGGTGGCTATAGAAGCAGAAAAATGAACAACAGCTCCTCAGGAACTAAAGGAAAATAGAAATCTTGGCTTGCTTTTGCCCAGAGAAATTGTGGATCCCCAGCCATGGAAGTGTCCAAGGCCAGGTTGGAATTGGGGCTTGGAGCACCCTGGGATGGTGGGAGGTGTCCCTGCCATGGCAGGGGTGGCACTGGCTGATCTTTGGGCCCCTTCCAACCCAAACCATCCTGTGATTCTATAAAAACCACGGAGATGTTTGAGTCCTTCAGCATGCACAGGTGTGAGAATGCAGATCTGGGAATGGCTGACAACAGAATGGGACAGAGAGAACAGAATGTGACCCTTCATGGCCCCATCCCACCACACCAGCATCAGCAGCATCCTCCAGATGTCCCTTCCCAGGCAGTGGGAGTGCCTGGGGAATGCCCACCCCACAGGTGCCAGAGAATCATTCAGGCTGGAAAAGGCTCTGAGAGCACAGAACCACTCCCCTTGTCCTGTCCATCCAGACTCTTGTCCAAAATCCCTCCCCAGCTCTCCTGGAGTTCCTTTAAGCATTGGAAGGGGCTCTGAGCTCTCTCTGGACCCTTCTCATCTCCTGATGGACACTCCCAACTGTCTCAGCCTGTCTGAGAAAGATGGACGGAATTTTTTTCAAGATCATTATTCAGAACTGGACAAACCAAACCAGCTGGTTGCCAAGCCCCTCTGCCATGCCTTCTGCTTTCCAAGGCATCCCATCTCAGCAGCTGCTCTGTGCCTGGCCACCCCTGCCTGTCCCTTCTCTCACAAGCCCCGAGTGCAGGAGCAGCTCAGAGCTCTCAGATCACTGAGCTGAGGGGAAGCTCTGACTCTCTTGGTTTGAACTTTGCTGGTGTCTTGTCCAACTCAGCTCTGCTCTTTCAAAGCACCTGCAGATGCTCTGAGACACCTTTCATCAAAGCCCCCATGCTGCTTGCCACCCCTGCAGAAAGAACATTAACCTCTAAACCGGCTTTGGGTTATTTTATCTCCTAAATCAAAAGGGTAGCACAGAGAACTGCTACAGCAGGTCCTGTGCCCTCTTTGTCAGAGGACAATTCTGCATTGACCCTCACAGAAATTTCTTATCATGTAGGTACAAAGCAGTCCTCAGTGGGGTCTCAGACTTGAAGGGACATCACAAAAAAGGGAGCAGAGGAATGAAGAGATCTAGAAGCTGCTCTGCTGGGCAGGCTGATGAATTGTCCTGCACGTCCTTCACCATGGTGATACAGTAACCCATCAATTTTATTTTTTTACCTATCACTCCAAATTTACCTGCTCTATCCTGACTTGCAGAACCCATTCAGTGTCATGCAGCACCTGTGAACACAGATAGGTCTTAAGTAGAAAATTTTCCTTAAGTAGAAGGGTTTTTTTAATAGAATTAAGGTGCAATGATTATCTTGACAGGCTGAGAAAAGAGGGGTTGTTGAGCATGGAGAAGAGAGAGGGCTTTGAGGAGATCTCAGCATGGCCTTCCTGTAATTAAAGGGGGCTTATGAAAAGAGGCAGACTGATTTTGCACAGGCAGATGTTGATAGGACAAGGGGGACATTTTCAAACAAGAGATTTAGATTAGATATTGGGAAAATATTCTTTCCTAGGAGGGTGGGGAGGCCCTGGCACAGGGTGCCCAGAGAAGCTGTGGCTGCCCCTGGATTTCTGGAAGTGTCCAAGGCCAGGTTGGAGCACCCTGGGATGGTGGAAGGTGTCCCTGCCCATGGTAGGGGTGGGACTAGATGATCTTTAAGGTCCCTTCCAACCCAAACCATTCAGTGATTCCAGAATTCTGTGGCCTCAGGCTGATGAATGTCCTCCCACACAGATGCAGGCAGGTAAGGTGGAAATCAAGGTGTCACCTCTCTCATTTGAGGTGCCAGACTGGAGCAAAGGGAATCCCAGTATTCAGCTTTCCATCACTCAGCCTTTTCTCCCACCCTGGAAATCTCTCCATGCCCTGGAACTCTGTGGTTGAGCCATGACGGTGTCAAGCTGGAGAGGTTTTCACAGCTCTTCTTTCATCCTGAAAAAAACCCTTCTTGGGGTGTCCTGAGCTAACCTGCTTTTATCCCATCCCACATTTTCCCTCTGCGTGGTGCCAGGATAAGAGGACAAATTTCTCTGCAATAAACGGCCAATTTTTCTTTTACACGTTTATCTTTTTGTGCCAGTTTCCTGATACTTCATTTCTTATTTGGAAGGCTTGGCACCAGAATAAACCACACCCAGTTATCTTTGGGTTTGCAGAGAATGGATGCTCCCCCTTTCCGCCTCCTTCTTGTCAACGAATTAAAAGCACACCATCTTCTGATGCACAAATTGCTCTGTCAGATAGAATGATTTTTATCCTAGCTCTTAATTTGCTTAATATGTTAAGGCTGGTGCCAAATTCACTCTTGCTCTGATAGTCAATTGCTCATGTTCAAGCAAAGTGGGTGTAAATTGATAATCTTCCTGATTAACTTGCTGGGACAGTCTGCAGAGCTGAGGCATTGGGGAATCAAGCTCAAGCCTTGAGTTTCTGCACAAATTCAGCTTCCACAGGCTGTCAAGAGATGCTGTGATAGTTCATCAGGTTGGGCCCTGGTCTTTTTGGCCCAGGAGGATGCTGAGTGCTCTGCTGGATGAAGGCTCAGTCCATGGGAAAACCCATTTCTGTCTGGAGAGGGGAAGGAAGAATTCCTCCAGAGGTTAATCCTATACATAGAGTTTTAGCATAACACATCATAAAACTCTTTAAAGGCACTCAGGGGAGAAATCTGGGAGCAGTCCTTAAGGAGTGATCCCAGAAACAATTCACTTCAGCTCATCACTGCTATTCCTCCTCTCCAGAGATTCTGACTGCAGGGCTGGCATCCACACCCAGGGCTGCCAGCCTGGGGACAGCAGTGTTTTAGCAGTGCAAGAAACCACTCTGGCTCTCCCTGCTGCTCTCTGCTCTGGGAATGCAGCTCCTTTACCTCCACTGGCTTGTGAGTGCACAAATCAAGGAGAGAGCACAACCCAGGGCAAAATATGTGTGCAATTCACTGCTTTGGTGAGAGGTTCTCTCCCCACGCAGCAGTGACTCCATCAAACAGCAGCTGATAAATCTGCTGCTGCCTCTGGCTTGCAAAAATCAGCTTTTATTTATCTGCTGTACGTGGTGGCTCTTGATGCAAGAGCCAGAAGAATGAGGTTTGTGCCTGCTGGAGATGACTTGGCCAGGAATTCAGTGTTACTCACAAAGGACTCATCAGTCATTACAGTCACCGTGTTTGTTTTAAACCCTGTGCTTTCAGTGGTCACACTCTGAGGTGTGGGAGTACTCTCGACTGTCCTTGAGAAGTGCATCTTTTTGGAAAAACCTGTGATGATTTTTACTTTCTTTAATGATATTTCATAGAATAATTGAATCATTTAGGTTGGAAGGCATCCTTAAGATCATCGAGTCTAAGTGTTTGTACATCTCTCATTGAAAATCAGACAGCAGCCGGTGTCACCACAGCAGCACTATCATCAAGGGACTTCAAATAAACTAAAGAGCCTTTTATCCTGGATTTGGGAAGCCTTTTAGCACGGGAAGGTGGAAAAGGCTGCCCTCACGTGGTAGAATTCACAAAGCATCCCTTTCTAACATCTGGATTTCCCAACTCCAGGGGATTCCCTGGGAAAGATAAACTCTAGAGGGGAATTCCCTGGGTCACATCTGAATTCCAGCCAGAGACACTGAGGATTGAAGAGGTGAGCAAAGAAATAGCCCCTCCCAAAGTCAATCTAGGAAAGAAACACTCTGAATTAGTGTTGGTCAAATTAAAACCAAAGAAAAATCCAACACACACACAAAAATACTCCAAACCACATCAAAGATGTTTTCCAAAGCAAAGCAAGATCTCAGCAGGTGCCTGTGATGATGAAACCTGCTCATGCCACAGGTTTGTTTTGTTTTTCCCAAAGGTGCTGAAACGTCAGTGCAACCTCAGCCTTTGCTGTTCCTTGCTGTGTCTGCTATTCCCTTGAAAATACACATTGGAAAAACCTCCAAAAACCACAGAACAGTTTGGGTTGGATGGTACCTTCAAGGATCTCCAATCTAGTTCCACCTTCAAAACTCCATCCTGAAGCCCTGTCCTGCCTGACCCTGGACACTTCCAAGGATCCAGGGACTGCCACAGCTTCTCTGGGCAACCTGTGCCATGGCTTCACCACCCTCACAGGGTGCAAAATGCTCCTTTGTTTGGAGAAAATTCAGCTGTGTCCCAGCAGGAAGATGCTCATGGCATGCCCAGGCAGTATTTTTGCTGTTTGAGGTGGAGCAGCTTTTGTTCCCCTCCTGTCACACTTTCCCCAAGGACATTTTCATGTTTTATCTCTTCACTTCCAGCAGTGAGAGCTCCAGAAGAGCAGGAGGTGCTGTCAGAGGGGAGCAGGGACACAGTTGTAGGACAAGTGGTGGCAGCCACTCCTGCCTGTAACCCCTGGTGTACCTTTGTGTACTGATGGACATTGTCCCCTCCTCGGTGACAATCCTGGATTGGGAAGCTGTAGGAAAGGATCTCAGCTGCTTCTTACACAGCAACATTCCTGTTCCTTTGCAGACACACCAGGTGGGGGTGGATGGGATGAAAAAAACAACACAGCTGAGTGCAGGGACCCTTCTGTGTCAGACTCTTCTGTGGCTGATCCAGCTGAGGTCTTTGTAGGAGGAAAAGGCATCAGTTCTGCTCTGCAGAAATGAGGAATCAGCCAGGGATGAGCCTCCAGCCATTGCACACCTGCAGAAAATACGAAAGTGCTTAGAAATGGCAGAGCCAGGCCAGTCTCCACCAGTTACCCTGTGTGTAAGAGAAGCAGAAATCTTCGTTTCACAGGTAAGAGAAACTGAGGCACGGGGGATAGGCTTGTCCAGTGAGGAAATAAATGAGCCCTGAGTAGCTTTTGGAGATACTGTAATTATGGATTTTTGACTCTGTTGAGTTCAGAGTGTTCCTTCCACTACACAACCCATCCAAAGCTTTATTGAGAAACATAATTTGGCAAGTTTCCTAAACAAACCAGAATGGCAAAACCCATCTGAAAGACACTTCCATTTTCCTGGGAATCTGCACTTAAAAAAAAAAAAAATCTTTAAGACACTTTTTAATCATTAAACTAATTTACATGTGGATCCACAAGCAGCCAGGAGGGCACACTATGTCCTCTCAGTCCCATGACATCGTAGTGACATTAAATAAGAGCACTGCTGATAATTCAGTCGTGGTCTGAGTGATGCTACCTGAGGGAATGGCTGGAGCTGTGCCAGAGGAGGTTCAGGCTGGATTCAGGAAAAGTTTCTGTCCCCAGAGGGTGGTGGGCACTGCCCAGGCTCCCCTGGGAATGAGGACATTCCCAGAGCTCCAGGAGTCTTTGGACATCACTCCCAGGGATGCCCAGGGTGGGATTGTTGGGGGATTGTCTGAGCAGGGCCAGGAGCTGGGCTGGGTGATGTTTTTAGGTCTCCAGCTCAGGATATTCTGTGATTTTACATTGCAGCACCAGAGTAACTCACCTTGTTAAATATCCTGTTTTGTGGAAGGGATTTTTTTTCCCCTTCCTCTTGCCCAGGAGTTGATCCCATCCAGTTTATCACCCTGTGTTCTGGGAGCCAGCACTACTCACCCCCTTACCAAGGGTAAATCCCTCTTTCCCTTTTTACCATGGACATTTTACAAATCAAACCTCTGTCTTCTAAGCCCTTCCTGCATTTCCAGTGCTTTTCTGCTAGCTGTGACACAGGAATGAAGAGTTAACACAGCCCATGACAAAGCTCAGCTTTGCTCTGCTCTGATGCTCCCAGCTCTGGCTCTGCCTCTGTTCATCAAATTTGGGGAGAGGGGCGGCATCAAACAGTGCATGGGTGATGCTGAGTGAATTCTCCTCTTCTTCCTGGCTCTGAGGTGGCTGAATTTTGGAACCCAAGCACTTTGCACTGCGGAGAGCAGCCAGCTGAGGGCAGGAGAAGCCCGTGCATCACACAGCCTGACTGAGGAGGGGGAAATTTGGAGAGGATGAAACAGGAAAACCTTATAAATATGATTGCAGGGCAAAAGATTTTGAGAATATGGAAACTATAAGCGAGATTGAAATGAAAGCCATCTTTGAGATACCAAACCTTACTTACTAAATAACTAGAAAACAATAGAATGGCCAGCTGAAAATAATCCCCTCTGACTAAACAATTGCCTCTGCTTGCAGACAGTCCAAGGGTCAGAGAAGACCCTGCTGGCTTGGCAGGAGGGTCCAAAGAGGAGTTTTTAGGGTTTAAAGTGTAACACTTTAAAGTATGGTAATGTAATGATTCTTATAGGCTGTATGTAAATGCTGTAGGATTTGTATCTTGTGTTAGATTGGTTGGTGGAAATTAGAATATTCCACACAGAACAAGATTTATTGTATTGTAATGGGAACCTCACTCTCTGAGCTCTTTCTCTTACCCACTGCTCTCTCTCTGCCCTGCTCTGAGCTGTGCTGGCAGCTCCAGGCAGGGCCCTTTCCCCCACACCCTTTGCGATAAACCACAAGTTCCAGACCTGGCTTTAGAGATCTCTCACTTTGTCCCAACCATCCTGCCCACCGTCGCTTAGGAAACAGGGCAAGGAATAAAGCAGCACTGCCTTCAGTGTGCTTTCTGCATTGATTGTCCTTGTTTTATATCCCCACAGCTCAGGCTGGTCCCAAAAGAGGGTCTGGAGGGAGGCTGGGATGGGAGGTGGTGGTGTTGAACACCACAGAGTTGGGATGATGGAAGAGAGGGGTTTTGCACTGCAGGGTCATTGTAAGAGTCTAAAATGAGAGATGCGAAACTCCAGACAGGCTCTTTAAAATGCTGATTATTGTATCCAAATGATACAGCAATTTATTTATTATTTAAAATGCTGATTATTGTATCCAAATGATGCAGCAATTCACGGGTCCTGGGTGACAAGAGCCCAGCCCACAGCCTGACATCCACAGCTCTGGGTTCCTCTGAAAGCTTCTTTCAGTTCTGGTTACAATACATGATGTACCTTTCATTGTAGATCATCTTAATACCTGACAACCAATCAATACTTTTACTATCACTTATAGCCTATCACAACTACTGACATTCCCATATTCCTGTTACTATTTTCCAATCACAAAAGATCAGTGTATTAACAGTTTAAGCTAAAAGTTGTTTTCCAGTTTTCTTGCAGTGGAAAATTCTGAGATCTTTTCTCTACTTGCAACATGGCATTTTTTGTTTGTCTGTAAAATTCCTTTTGCTTGGTAAAAACATCTTTTGTTTAAAGTGAATTTATCCTTTGCTTAAAGTCATAAAATCCCCTTCCAACTCACTCTTTTCCTTCTTAGTTACCCAGTAAGACTGGTTCAGCAATTCTTTTCTTCTATACCAAAACTTGCTTTCATTTCTATTCCTTCTTCAGATTCTACATTCAAAAATCTTTCTGCTATACACACATACCTGTGAGACCTTCCTGTCAAATCCTTCCCAACAGGTCATCATGGAAAAATTGAATGGTTTGGCTTGGAAAGGACCTTAAAGATCATCTCTATTCCCAATGGAAGGATACTGGCCAGAAAATCAGCAAAGGTTTTGTGATGGCAACAGCTGCCAGTAGCGGTGCTTTATCCCTTTCCATTCTCAAAATGATGCACAAAGAAGTGTTTAAAATTTGATCTTGTACCCTTAATTTTAAGCCTGACTTTTAAAGGCTTTTGTGCTTCCATCTATGTCTTTTTCTCTGATTAACCTTTGGTCTTCAAAATTGCTTTACCAATCCACATCTTCCTTCAGCTTCGTTCCAGAAAGTTTGCAGGAGTCTCATAGCTACTTTCTGTGAGTATTTTCACCTTAGCAGGAAGGAGCAGAATTTTGAATCTCTGGCAAAAATTGGTCTTTCTCCCAAATCTGATGCTGGAACTTGTGTTAATTAGGAAATCAACCCAAATGAAAGGGGTTTAAATTGTTTTGCCCCTTTTTGCATGATTTATCTTCTGCACTCTTACAAAAGTGTGTTCTCCTGGAAATATCATATCTTCAGTGCTTCAACCAGCACTCATCTTCTCTAATTTTACTCATCTAAAAGTTAAACAGCTAAATTTTAACTGATTACAAAATTTCCTCCCAAGAGTGGATTGAATTTTGCACTGACTGGGGCACATCAGCCTTTCCATTACACTGAAATGTTGAAATGATGTTTGATATTTGCTGCAAAAAAAAAAAAAAAAAAACAAAAACCCAAAACACAATTGTGATATCTCCACATTAGAAAACGGGTTATGTAGGAAGAACTCATTTCGGGTTTGAATCAAATACAAAGGGAGACTGCAATCCTAATATAACCATAGCAACGCAATAATATGTGCTTGAAATGATCTGAGTGGTCAAAAAAGAGCAGAATATCTGAATGTCTCAGCTAGAAGGGTTAGGAAAGGAGTATGGAAAAATAAGATTTGAAGAAGCATGTTTAAAGAGAGGTGGCTGCTGTGAACTTTCTGAGGTGATGTTTCTGAATGCCCCAAGGATAAAGCCTTGATGGGAAATAACTCCATGTATTCTAAGCTTGGATTTCAACAGAGATGTTCTGTGGTGAATTGAAGTGTGATTGGCCTGAGTTGGAACAAGGTGTGCTGATCAGATCCTCTTAATGTTTCCTTGTGTCTGATGGACATCAACTTTTGGCCTTTCCTTTGAGACTGGGAAACCTCCCCACCTTCTACAACAGAGGGTTTTTCTACAGAATGGTTTGGGTTGGAAGGCAACTGAGAACCACCCAGTGCCACCCATGCCATGGCAGGGACACCTTCCACTGTCCCAGGTTCCCCCAAGCCCCATCCAGCCTGGCCTTGGACACTTCCAGAAATCCAGGGGCAGCCACAGCTTCTCTGGGCAACCTGTGCCAGGGCCTCCCCACCCTCACAGGGAAGAATTTCTTGCTGATATCCAATCCAATCTACCCTCTAAATCTCTAAAATCTCTTTGGTTTTGCTCACCAACAGCAGAGTTTCAAGGTACACCCCACCAGGGCTCTGCCCAAACGGTTTCAGGAAAAGCACATGGAAGTGCAGCAGGTAACACTTACAGCACACACCCAAATTCCAGTGAAAAACACCCAAGGCAGAGCTGTTTGCCATCACTTCAAGCATGTCCTGCACCCAGCCTGCATCCCTGGTGATGCACAGACAGAGGAAAGGACATCTGTACCTTCTGACTGTGCTTGATTAGTTAAATCACCTCCAGGAAATCATTTGCCTTCGCTGTTAGTACAGCACAGCCAATTTTCTTCTCCTTGCCCCAGGGAGGCAGCAGCAATGTCTGTCAGTGCTGCAAGGCTGGTGCCCAGACCTGGAAATCCTGTGCTGCAGTAAAGGATTCAGCCTCATCACTGCAGAGTGGTGTAGAAAACCACTTCATTCCTCTCTGTTGGTCCCTTCGAGGGTGCAGGGGGGGATTTCTTAGAGCAGAGAGCTTGACCCTTCAGCGAGTAAAAGATCCATGCAGCTGGCATCCATGGCAGGGGGAAAAACATTTGTGAGTGTTTAAAACTGGGGCAATTAAAACATTGTACTGATGGAGGGTGGAGAGGAAAGAGATAATAGGGACCAGGTGGATTGTCCTCCAAGGAAAAAAACCTGGATATCTCCTCCTCACAGACCCTCTTGTCCCAAGCCAGGCTCTGGGTTTAACACCAGGATGCTCAAGGCAAAGCCACAGGGATGTGGGAGGTCGGGGAGCAAGGTCAGAATTGGGGTTGGGGTCTGAGGGCAGAGCCTGCAGGCAAAGGGCAAACTGCTCAGATTAGAAACAAAGGCGGAATTTTTTTTCCTTCTTAAATTTGCTTTAAAAAATGGAATTTAAAAGAGAAATAGAAGAACAAAAGAGTGAGGAAAGCATGCCTGAAATACAACGTGCAAGTCTGCCTCTGTTTAGGGCCTGGCTGGAGATGAAACCCGAACGTTTCTGAATTAGAATAAAAACAACAAAGTGAAGGACATTGTGTTTTGATGGGTTTCATTTTATCCTTTGATAATTTTTCATTTGTATCCCGCAATGGCATTTCATTTGGGTCTCTGCCTGACTGCACATTTTATTCTGGAGCTTGATTTCACTCTATTACTGCATACATCAGTAGCTCCCCAGATTCAGTAACTTGGTCCTGCTCCTTAGCAAATAGACATGTCTGTGCTGTGCTTTGCTGTAGATACTTTTACAAGCCATTTCCCCATTGTGCAGGCTCATAAATATTCCTCTGGCATGGCCTTTTCTTCTGTAGGAAAAAAAAAAAAGCCCACGGCAGTGAAACTGAGAGTCAGTAAAAACTAACCAATTTGTCAGTGGCATCTTTGGACAATTAAGAAACCTTGTGTCTCTCCTTGGTTTTTTTTTTCTCTCCTTCAGAAGAATAGAGAAATACAGGAGTGAGAGGAAATGCACCTGCTGCTCATTTAACTTAATTAAAATCCAGGAATGAGGGAAAAATGCAGATGAATTGGATGTTTTTAATACTGGATCTTCTAAAGACAATAAACAACTGATATTAGGAATAGCTGGGAATAACAGAGGCTTAGAGGGTCTTGGCTTTGAGCAGAGGGGAGGGTTTATATCATCTCAAAGCCCCTTTAAGCTCTGTTTGCTGATCCCATTCGATGCTGTGATTTGGAGAGAAGCTGTGTCACAACACGAGTTCGGTGCTCTGTGTCTCATCAACACACCAGAAAAAGAAAAGCTCTCCTTCTTCGTGACACAGGCAGTTAGTCAGGGTTCAAAACCCTGTGCCCTCCCGCTGAGGAGATGCTGAGGTGGCTGTGCTGAACACAGCTCTGGGTGTGCAGGCAGTGTGCATAAGAAGGGGTGAAGGTTTGCAAATGTTTTCTGCTCTCCCAGATTTCCCTTTCCCTCTAACATTGCCTCAGGATTCAGAGGAATCTCTTCCAGCTCTTGGGCCTCAGTGCAAGGAGGACTTGGACCTTGGAATAACTCCAGAAGGAATCGCTGAGTTGATCACAGGGCTGGAGAGCCTCTGTTATAAAACAGGCTGAGAGACTTGGAGATTCCAACCTGGAGAAGAGAAGGCTCCAGGGAGAACTTAGAGCCCCTTCCAGCGCCTGAAGTGGCTCCAGGAGAGCAGAAGATGGACTATGGACAAGGGCCTGGAGGGACAGGACAAATGGGAATGGCTTTAAACTGACAGAGGGTAGGTTTGGGTTTGATATTGGGTAGAAATTCTTCCCTGTGAGGGTGGCGAGGCCCTGACACTGATTGCCAGAGAAGCTGTGGCTGCCCCTGGATCCCTGGAAGTGTCCAAGGCCAGGTTGGATGGGCTTGGAGCACCCTGGAACAGTGGGAGGTGTCCCTGCCCATGGCAGGATGGCACTGGATGGGCTTTAAGGTCCCTCCAACACAAACCATTCTGTGGTTCTTGGTCTTCAGCTTCTCTGGCCTTTCCTGTGATACAGAGAACAGAGGCTGAAGATTCACCAACAATCTCCAAGGCCCAGAACAAGAGAGATCCATCCTGAGACCCAGCATGCTGCAAATTCCACTTCTGAGGGATGTGGAGGGCTGTGAATCTCCCTGGGGACATTTCCCTGCACAGGGGGTGTCTGCTGTGTGTCACAATGGTCAAAGGCAAGGAGGGAGAAAATGTCTCTGGGAGAGGAGCAGAGCAGATAAATCACACTTGGGAAAGAGCTGTCCCTCCCAGCTAATGCAAATATTCCCTTCACCATGTCCTAGAGCGTTTGGCCTCCCCAGAGTTGGAAATATCTCCAGGAGCAGCTGCTTCCAGCATTTCCCTTTGAAAACAGTCAAATATCCAAGAGACTCTTTAGGGAGCTTTTCCCAGACATCTAATGCTTTAACTCCACAGTCCTGCTCATTAACCTGTTCATGCCCTTCATGTTTTCCAAAGTAATCCCACTTCCTCTGTCCAACCCACACCCATCTCATGCTCAGATGATGTTCCCTTGGTCGTTTCCATTTGGCCAAAATTGTTTGGTTCTGCAGGGGTGGAAAGCTGAAGTCAGGATTTTAGATTCTCTCCCTTTTCTACCAAAAATGGATCCCTACTGAATCTTTCCTTGAGCTCATAATTTCTGTTTCAGACTTGAAGAACAGACTCTGTGCTCTAAATCCTTTAGATACCAGGATTGTGTTACAAACAGTGAGATCACATTGCCAAAAAGTGAATTTTCTTTTGGCTGAAATGATAAAGAATGGTGGGTCTGGGGCCAGGGAATGTTGTTTTATGCTCTTGTAGTTCCTACTGCTCATTGTGTCTGTGATTTACAGCCTGTTGATTGGTACCTGGGGTTGTACTCTCCCCAAAAAAGGCAGTATGTGCCCCAAAAACATGGCCTTCTAAATTGAGCAGCCAGACTGGAAACAAGGGACTACTTTAGCCATTTTGTATAAATTAATCCCCTGGAGTTCTGTGATTAATAGATTCAAAATACACAGTGAGCCTGTAGCCAGGTGAGGATCTGAGCCCAGCAATCACAAACCCTTCCTTCCTCTATTCACAGTGCATTAAGAAAAGGTCTCTGTGACCTAGAAAGATCTTTCAGTGACTCGCTTCTCAATCTTTCAGCGTCCTCTTGGAAGGGAGGACGGATGGGGAGAGAGGCAGAGCTTTGGTTATTGTTGTTTTCCATCTTTTTAATTTGCAGCTACACTGCTTGTTAGTCTAAAAGCAAATTGAGACAAGGCTGAAGTAACCATCTCAGCAATAAAAGCTCTCTGCCGAGACAGACCAAACACTCCAGCAAAGTGCAAGCAGGAGGGAAGAATTGGCTGCTGGAGCTAAACAGCTGCTCAGGTTGACTTTCAGAGGCAGCTGAGCCTCATTCCCTGCAGGGGACACCTCCTGATGTCCCCTCCCCACTCTTCCCACCTACATTTAGACCCTCATTCCTGCTCTGTGTGGGACACAGCTGGGGGAGCAGATCCATGTTGTGCTAACAGGGATGCTTTGTTTTATAAGGTGGGAGAAGGATGCTGGGCTGCTGTGATTAAAAAAATCCTAATGCTTCCAGGCAGGAAAATCTCTTGTCATGGAGCCTGAGGGAATGTTTTGGCCAGGAACCCCTTTTGTGGCAGGGAACCTCAAGCCTCACATGCGAGAGGGAGGGAGCCAAGTGGGATTTTGGTGGGAGCAGCCACTCACCAGGATTTCTGGCTAAAGGAGAGTAGCATACTCTCTTCTGGAACCAAAAAACTATCAGTTCTCAATGATTTCACCTTTACCTACACAAATATTGAAATGCCCAGCCATTCACCCTAGCTGTGGAAGGGAGGAAGAGTGAGTTTGTATAATGGGCAGGTAATGATGAGACAGGGGGCAATGGTTTTAAATTGAAGGGAGGCAGGTTTAAGTCAGATATTAGGAATGAATTCTTTACTCAGAGGGTGGTGAAGCCCTGTCACAGGTTGCCCAGAGAAGCTGTGGCTGTTCCTGGATCCCTGGAAGTGTCCAATGCCAGGTTGGATGGGGCTTGGAGCACCCTGGGACAGTGGAAGGTGTCCCTGCCCCTGGCAGGATGTTGGAACAAAATTATCTTTACAATCCCTTCCTAACTCATTCTGAGATTCTATAACCACAAGAGCAAAAACTTGAAGTTTAAAAAAAAAAATCTGAAAGTCTGAAAATATTCACATAACTCCAGAAGCAGAGGCTTCCAGAAAGCCACAAGAGTCATCAGCCTGGTGGCTTTGCTTTAAGTTCCAGTGCCTCAGGAAATGTGATCCCAGACATGATGCTCTGGTAGGAGCCAGAGCTTTACTTGGATGTTTCCATGGGTAAATACGGAGTATTCATAAAAAGAAAAAAAAGGCCTCCTGAATCCTTTCACAGCTCAGCAGGGAATGTTCACTTCCCTGCAGAGCCAGGGAATGTTCAGCCCCACTTCTGTGCTGGGGCCAGGATCTGCTCTTTGGTTTGAGGCTTTTCCTCAGCTTTGCCTCCTGAACAGGGGTTGCATGTCATTAATTCCTGTGAGCTTTTCCAGACTTATCTGTACTGAACCTCTCAAGGCTCCCTCACTAAACCCCTTCTGTCTAATGAAGTAATTGGATTAATAGGCAAACAGCATATCAGTGTGCTTAATTGATGTTCCCAGGTAAATCAGCACAGGTAGTGCTTATGTTTAAGGGCTGCTCCTGAAGGAAAAGCAGAACGGAATTCAATCCTTTTTTGCTGCTTTCTTGTGATGTCTGAGACTGAAGTGAAAGGTTATGATTTTCTCCCCATTTGATTTTTGCATTAGGAATAATTTTGGCCCCTCCTGTCCTGTTTGTATGTGCCTCACACTCCTGGAAGATGCCATGGGTGACAGGAAAACTGATGGGGGCTGCAATGTTGAACACTAAAAAGCGGGGAAGGACTGATATTTAGGGATGGAGAATTTTTTTTCCTAGCCCTGGTTTAATTTGCACTCTTCATTTACCTGCATGAAGCTGAAATGCCTGTGGGATGCTTGAGAGGAAAAGCACTTTTACTACAAACCAACCAGCCTGGCTCCTTGTTAAGGGCTGTGCAGCAATCAGGAGCTTCTGCCTTTGACCTCCCAGAGAAGGAAAATCTTCATGCCACCCTGCTCTTCCTCAGGACTGAAACAGCAAGGAAAGGAATTTATAGATATTGAAATAATGCTGAGAAACAAACACTCCAGGCTTTTCTGATTCCCTTCCCAGCTCCCTGTCACAGAGCACTGCTGCTGCTGCTCCAAAGGGCTTTTAAATCAGGGGAATTCAGGATGTGCTGGTTTTTTAGAGACTGGATTCCACTGAAGTAGCTGGACCCTTGTTGTCTAGCATAGACTGTCCCCAGAGAGAGGGACAGTGATGGACAGGGGAGAAGAGAATGTCCTGGAGGAACTGGTGTAGGAGCTGAGATCAGAAAGCACAGCAAGGATGGGGCAGCTCTTCCTCACAGGGATTTCTCCCTCCCCAAGAACTGGGCAAAACTGTTTGGAGAAACTCTGGGACAGCAGAAGTGTGTCCCTAGAGGTTTGTTCTGGGTGGTGGGACAGCATCTGTTGCTCCTTGGGGATTTCAACCGGGTCAGGGTGGTTCAGAGCCTGCATTGGCTGATGCACAGGCAAAAACCTTCCTGCATCCTTTGGATTTAGAGCAAGGCTTTTCTTGCAATCCTTCACCCCGGCGGTGAAGTGAAAGGAGTCCCTGCTCCGGGGAGTTATTTTGAAGTTTTCTGGGCTGTGCTGGTGCCTCTGTTCCTCTGGGCTCACGATGGCAGCAGAGCGCTGTGGCAGAGCACAGCCAGGCACAATTCTGGTGGCTTCCCCCACCCAGAATTTCAGCCTCCTCCTGAAGCATCCTGGCCCTTCCTTCCCCAGGGCTGGAAACACTCAGAGGGCAGCTGGACCTGTCCCTGTGCCCTGGGCTGAGGAGAAAGCTGGGCTGGACAGAAGCTGAGACCTTGCTTCCCTGCCACAAGCAAAGTCTGCATCAAAAGAGCTTTCTGCAGCTGAATTCTCTCTCCCCTTTTTCAGGATGGACCCAGGGGGCTCCTGTTCTTGTCCCCTGCATTTTCCCAGCTGCTAAGCTAAGGCAGTGGTGGCTTTGTGTGGAGCAGACCTTGGAGAAATGTCCCTTCTGGGAGCTGCACAGTGAAGGGACGTGGGTGTCTGTGACCGAGACCTTGGCTCTCAGAGAGGGCAGCAGCACCCTCTGTGTTTGGTGTAACTGCATGTTGTGCCCAGTTTGGCATCCTCCACCATCCTCCTGCACCCTCATCCTCCTGAACCTTCCTCCACCATCCTCCTGCACCCTCATCCTCCTGAACCTTCCTCCATCATCCTCCTGC
>VRYO01002253.1:2457911-2502281 GCA_009812075.1 Sialia sialis | reverse complement strand
TGGGGGCGTGGGTCAATGGTGGCCTTGGCAGTGCTGGGTTAATGGTCAGACTTGATAATCTTGGAGAGCTTTTTCCAACCTAAATGATTCCATGATTCTGTTCTGGGTGCCAAGGCAGAGCTAAGTGAGGGGGAACAGGGTTGGGAAGGTGCTGTGGTCCATCAGGGGAACACCTTAAGGGGTGTCTGTTGTTGGGGTGGGGAAAGAAGGTGCCAGGATGCAGCTGGGGGTCAGCGTGAGAGTGTGGGGAGCACTGAGGAAAGGCTGGGATTGTGGGAGGTGTGTGATGGTGGAATGGGTTCTGGTGTATCTCCATGCAAATTGGCAAAAAATCTGGTCCCATCACGGTCTGTGAGGGTAACTGGGATGGGAAATATCCTGGCTGGTGGATTTGTGACTGGGAGAACTTCTGGAGCCAAATTTGCCATGATTTTAAAAGGCCAGCCAGGGCAGAAGGCACCTCATCCTGGAGGGGAATTCTAACCTAGGCTTTGGGGAGTTGGAGCATCTCACTGGAGTGGTTGTGCCTCCCTTCATATCTGTACTTTCACGGACTTATTGTGCCAAAACCTTTCCCTCTCACTCACTCAGGATTTTATCAGCCAGATTAAACCTTCTCCAGCACTTCCCCTCCATTTCTGTACGGAAATTGTTCTCTGGAGGGTGTACCTGAATCCTGCTCTCCTTGCCCACACTCAGGATTCATCTCCATGTGTCCTAGTCTGGCTCTGAGGATGAATATGCAGATAAATCTGCCACCCATGTGACAGGCAAGCCAGGCCTCGGGGCTTGTGCAAATAAACACTTTTTTATTTCCATCTGGGGTGGGAAGGCTGCCCTTGACTGGAAGGGAGTTAAGGAGCCATGTAAATACACAATTTTAGGCCCTTTGGATTTGTGCAACGGAGCTGGCAAGTAGCTGGAGCCATCTCTGGTAGCTGTGGTCAGCAAACAGGGCAGTTGTTATCTCCACAGATGGCCCCCCTGGCCCCCCATGCCTGGTATTTGTAATTACAAGCAGGGATTATACAGGAAGGAGATGGAATCAAGTATGAAAACCCATCAGGGGAGCTTAGGCACCGGCTGGCTCCTCCTGATGGAGGCAGAGATAGCACCAAGCCCTGTGAGCAGGCTAGGGGTGCATATGTCAGACCTTTAGGGATCCTGATAGAGGGATTAAAGCCGGGAGGAGGGAAGAGGGGAAACATCTGATTAACATTTCTGATGCATGCCCAGGGCTAACATGGTGTGCTAATGAATCCTGGTGTAGTAGCAAAGCTTTCTTAGTGGCCTCTGCCCTGAACAGCCTCAGAGGGAAGCTGGACATGGGCAGGATTTAATTCCTGCCTTTTTAAGTACAGCTTTGGACCCTTTGACAAGGACCTTGTGGTGACACAGCCGGCAACCTCTCCATGTCCTTGGGAAGTGGGATGGTGGAGTCAGCAAAGAATCCTCCTAGGGACCAGCACAAGGGAGCAGCTTCAGGAAAAACTTTATCTCCTTCCTTCCCTGGAGGAGTGCAAGTGGGGATGTCAATTCTCACTCACACCCTGGGGGTAAAGCAAGCACGATTTCCTAGGGAAGCTGTAAGGGGTTCCTGCAAATAGCCAGGAGTGTTCAACAACCTCAGGATTACAGAGCTGTAGGAAAAGGGACATCCAGGCTTTGAGGAGGTCATTGTGATCACCCCAAAGATCAGGATAACGTGAGAGCAGACACTGCACAAGCCCAAGGAAATCCCTTTGGGCTGGAAACCCAAAGCTCCCTTGTCTTTAGGCAAGAAGACATTCCCGTAGCATGAAGACACCTGAGGAATGTCAGGCTTGGCAGGGCTTGAGATCATCCCACCATGGAGAGCCCCCTTTTTGGGTTCCTGGGAGACACTGCCCGACAGACAGCAGCAAATCCCCCTTCTCTTTCCTTCTCTCTGCTCCCTGTGCCCAGGATTAGGAATTCCTGCCTGATGGGGAATGAAAACAGACAGAAAATATGGGTGACAACTCTCTGCTACATGTTTCTATGGGAAAATTTATGGTAAAAGAAAGGAGGAGGAAAGAGGGGGAAGATTCTGTGTGGGTCCAAACTGTGTTTGCAGTTTCCTGCTTTGTCTCTTTTCCTCAAAGCCTCCAAACAAGACAACAGGAGCTGATGATTCAGTAATGCAGAGCCAGGAGACAAAGGGGAGAAGAACAACAACAAAGTGAAGAGGGTTTTAATAACCGTTTATTGAGGCTGTAATTAAATTTTGGTGTCTGTTTGGAAAACAAGAATCTCATTTTGTGCGTGCCCCTGTCTCCCCACCACATCTGCACCCGTGTTTCCTCGTGGGCAATTACTGAGCATGCTGTGAGCTGATTAGCAAATACAGGTGTGGCAGGCAAGGGAAAAGGGAGGAGGAGAGGAGAGGATGAGGAGGTTTTTCCAAGTCTGGCACTAGCCCTGTGCAGGTGGGAAGCAGGAGCCTGGAAACAAGGTTTGGAACCAGCTTAGGACTTGAGAGAGATGAGGGAAGGTGTGGAGGGAGAGGGCGGAAAGTGGTGCTGACCCCTGGTCTCAGTGATTTGGCTTGGAAAAGGGATTCAGAAAAGCAAAAGGATGCTGAGAGTTGTGGCACTGAGGGTGTTACAGTCCATACACTTTCCATGCGGGTTAAAGAAACTTTTATGTGGTTAAAGAAACTTTTCAAAGGTGCTGTAATATTTAATGAAACACAGCAGGGCACATGCTCTGAGGCTGAGGGCACACTGTACAGTTACACTGATTTCATGTGTATAAGGCGCACCCTTTTGACTGAAATTGTGATCGGAACCCAGAAGCGCGCCTTATACGCTGGTTTTCCTTATATATGGACAAAGTTCAGAAGTTTGCCAACCTGGAAGTGCGAGACCACGGCAGCACCGAGCGGGAGCCCGCCCAGCCCTGAGCTGAGCCAGTAAAGCCCGCAATCGCGCGATTCGTTACTAATTCATTACTTTGTTGTGCTAGGAACCTCGCTGGGGGGGGGGGGAAGAAGTGCGCCTTATACACCAGTGCGCCTTATACACCAGTGCACCTTATATATGGACAAAGTACGGGAACTTGCCGGCCACCCGGAAGTATTTCTGTCCACAAATCTCCTTTCTTCCTCCACGTGGTCTGATGGAGTCAGGTGATGTCCAAGCCACCTCCTCAGCCCTGCCAGGGCACTGCTGTCAGGGTGAGGGTGGCATTGGCCAAGATTGTGCCGCCAGCTGTTTTTCCTGGCCTTGCACTGTGTGTTTTTACAGGCTCAGCCTCAGAGGTGGAGTTGTTGCAGAGGCATGAAGAGAACACCAAGAGCACACCATGGAGAGCCATGGCAACGCTGGGCTAACACAGCTGTGGTCAGAAAATGGGAGACAGAAACATGCAGCTCACTGTCCCTCCTAGAGAGGATTGCACTTGGAGCTGCTGTTTTCCAGCAATTCTCTTTCCTCCCAGCCTGATGACATTCAAGAAATGACCAAGAAAAAGTCTACCCCAGCTGACCCAGGCTTTGTGTGGGGCTAAACCACCACAATTCCCCATCACAATCTCCATCACAGGTCTCATTGCCTCATTTCTGCCTGCTCATCAGAAGGCACAGCAGTATCACTGCTCTGGTCACTGCCTCAGAGCCCATCCTTGTGTTAGTTCTGCCTGCTAATTGCCAGGAGCTGGGTGAGGAGCTGCTCCTGGTCCCTGCCAGAGTTTTCCCTGGGCAGAAGGGCTGTACTCAACCTTCATTTGTATTCTGGAAGCACCACTCACTTAGCAGTATCTCCTGCCATCAATAAACCAATGCAAACAGAGATAAGCCAGATAAAGAGAAAGTAGGTCATTTCTGCAGCACAATGACATCCAGCTCCCTCCTTCCTTACACAGCCTAAAAGTTAACTCTCTCTCCCATTGTTTCGTTTCTTTCCTCTTCCTCCTTTTTGCTCAGAGTGGCCAGGGGGCTGGGGCAGGTGTGAAACCTTCCCCAGGGCCCTGCCATGCACCAGGCTGAGGGTATTCAGCTGGGGGTGGAGGAGCTGATGGAGGGGTTGGTGTCACTCACAGATTCCACGAACTCTTTGTTGCTTTTTTTACCAATTAAAGCACTGGAAAGCTGTTTCCTGGTGCTGGCTGGGGGAAGCTGGTTTTGGTCCTCTAAAGAGCTGCTCTCCTTGGTGGCATCGTGGATCATTTTTAAGGTTCCTTCCAACCCAAACCATTCCATGACTGTGTGAAGGACACAGATTCTGTACATGCAGGTCCTGTAATCCCTGCTGCACCTCTGGAAAGAACACCACAAACTCTTCCCTCAGTATCAGCTCATCTTTAACCTCAATGTTCATTTAACTACCTCTGGTAGTGAGATAAGATTTCATTTAATTGTCAGTGATATCATTCTTCACTGAGAACACTGAGAGCTGGTTAGAGTCCCATAAAATGTCACTCCTGTAACATGAGATGATGATGGCTTCCCTCTTGATGTCACCTGAGGCCACATTTGGGTGAAGCTTTGTGACCAAGGTACCCCCACCAGACACCTCAGTTATCTGTAATTTTACTATCAGAAGCTATCAGTGCTATTTATTGGCTGTTACAGAGATTTCAAGTGCTGTTATAAAAGTAGAAGAACCTCTGGAGATGCTTCTAAGACCTTCTAACCCTGCAAAAGAACACAAGCATTATCTCAGTCTTGGATGATCTCCAGGAAACAAGACAAGCAGGGATGATTCAGTGCTCCTTTTTGGAGATTTCTGTAAATGCTCTCTTCATTAGCATAAACGCTTATGGGAAATACATTTTAAAATGCCTCGTTTAAGAGTTCGTTCCTACAAAAAGGGGTCCTAAAAGTGACCCCCATCCATCCAAGAAAACAGAAATGACATGATAATATTGGGCAGATCACCAGCTTGAACAGCAGATAATCTCAGTGCTACCTCTGCAGCAGGAAAGAAAACTCATTGCAAAATAAAAATATAAAATAAATAAATCTCAGGAAGCAGCAGCCAAGTTTACAGGTATTAACCAAGACATTTGTCTTGCTCTCTGAGCCTTGCTGAAGATTCCAGCTTCTCCCAAAAGCCTTTGTTGTGCCTCTCCCAAGCAGCTGCCTCTGGTGCCTGGGGAAGAAGAGATGGAGATGGGATGTCTGGAGGATCTTATCAAAGCTCTGAAATCCTTATGTGTGTCCTGAGACGTCCCTTCCCCTCAGAAAGCTCAGTCTGTGACCCTTGAAGCACCATGTGGCCTCATGGTACCCATATCTGTGTTTCAAAGGCAGAGGGGGAGCAGGGATGCTCTGGTTTTTGTCTCAGAGGGGTGGTGTGGAATTTCTCCAGCCTTTCCAAGGAGCTGTGGGGACTGCAGGACAGGTGGATCCCAGTAGGGATGGGCTTCCAATTACCCCTTAGAAGAGCCATCCTCCTGTCTGTGCCAGCTGTATTTCTTCTAGAACTCTTCATCTTCCAATCGAAGTTGCCTCTTCCAACAGCCTCCACACAGCTGGGCTCCTGGGCCAGCAGAAGCCATGGAAGCCAAAGGTGTGGGAGAGAGAGGATGCACCTGGCTCCACACCCCCTCCCCTCTGCTTCCTTGACCTCAGAGCTGGGTGCACAGGAGTCACTCAGATTGTAAGAGGCAAATGAGGGATGGGAACTCCAGACTGGCTTTTTAAAATGCTGTTTATTGTATCCAAATGATACAGCAATTTATTTATTATTTTAAATGCTGTTTATTGTATCCAAATGATGCAGCAATTCTGGGTGACAGAGCCCAGCCCACAGCCTGACAGCCACAGCTCTGGGTTCCTCTGAAGCCAATTCTAGGTCTGGTTACAACACATTCTATACTTTCCATTGCAGAGCATCTTAAAATATGACAACCAATCAATACCTTTACTATCACCTATAGCCTATCACAACTACTGACATTCCCATATTCCTGTTACTATTTTCCAATCACAAAAGGTCAGTGTGTTACAGTTTAACCCAGAAGTTGTTTTTCAGTTTTCTTGCAGTGGAAAATTCTGAAATCTTTTCTCTACTTGCAACACGGAATTTTTGTTTTGTCTTCGAAAATCCTTTTGCTTGGTAAAAACATCTTTTGTTTAAAGTGAATTTATCCTTTGCTCAGAGTCATAAAAGCCCCTTCCAACTCACTTGCTCTTTGCCTTAGTTACCCAGTAAGACTGGCTCAGCAATTCTTTTCCTCTATATCAGAACTTGCTAACATTTCTACATCCGTATCTGTGTAAGAGTTGGACAGAGAGATGGAGGGTTTAGACGGCTTTCAAGATGTTTATTGTATAGATTGAGGTTTACAATAGTTCTGGGTTGTGGGTGAGTCTATAGCTGATGGCTAGAGGTAAGCTATGTGTTTTGAAGCTTTGTTCTATTTATGTTACAAAGCATTGTATTTTTTATGGTGTATTTTATTACAAAACAACTAATTAATGCTATTACTTATAGCTTATTTTAACTACTAACATTACTATATTTATGTTACTATATTCTAATTACAAAAGGTTAGTAGGTTACAGTTTAAGATAGAAGTTTTTTTTCATTTTTTTGCAGTGGAAAAACTTGAGATTATTTTTTTTCTTACTTGCAACATTGGTTTTCTTGCTTGTGAAAATTTTTTTGTTTGGTAAAAACATTTTTTGTTTGAGGTGGATTTATTTTTTGCTTAGAGTTATAAAAGCCCCTTCCAACTTACTTGCTTTTTGTTTTTTTAGTTACTCGGTAAGATTGACTCAGCAATTCTTTTCCTCTATATCAAAACTTGCTAACATTTCTATTCCTCCTCCAGATTCTACATTCAGAGATCTTTCTGTTATACATCCATATCTGTGAGACCTTCCTGTCAAATCCTTATCCTTCCCAACATCAGATGACCTTTCTGAAGTCTCTCTTGAAGCACCAGGCTCGTTCACCGGCAGAGGCCAAATGTGGGGAGCTGAGAGAAGAATCCCTGGAGTTTTGTGCCAGATTCTATCCATCCACTCTGCCTCTCATCCTTCATCCAAGCCTGTTCCCAACGTGCTTGCCATCACCAAACTCCCCAGGCGGCAGTAAGGAGCTGCTGCCACATCCTGCCACATCCCAGATTTGGTGTTGGATCATCCCTGCATCCTCCTCTGCTCCTGTTCTCTCCAGGCCGGTTTGGAAACCAAGCTGTGCTGGCAGCACATGGGGTGGGCACGTGCCTGGTCTGGCAGTGAAAGCTCCTCCAGAAGCTCTCCTGCCTTCCTCCTCTGTTAACACGACCCTGATGGCCTCATTAGCTCTAATTTGTTTGGCCACCAGATTTAGATGAGTATTCCAGGGATAATGTGAGACCTGGGGAGTGCAAACAGCAACTAATTAATGCAGTTAAAATTCCTGCCCAGGGTGGCTGTGGAGGAGGAGGAGGAGGGTGCTGGAAGGCAGATTTTTGTGTACCTGGATGCTGCTGGGCACAGGATTCACAGCTTCTGCAGAGGCTCAGAGCTGGCAGACATCACCTGCAGCCTGGTGTGGAGGGAGCTCAAAGCACCCTCAAAAAATTCACCAAGGCAGGAACAACCCCTCAACTGGCAGGAAAATCACAGAAATATCAATCCAAGGGGTTTGGAACATCAATATGGGATGTTGGAGGAACGGGATAGAGGTGAAATTACTCGCTGCCCAATTTCTCTGGGGTTCAGGAAACTCAGTGTGCTCTGAGGGGAACTGCCTGGGGTCAGACTGCATCCTGCATGTCAGCACACACAGGGACTCTGCACCTTCATGTGAAAATGGGGGTGTGGGTGAAGGAATCTCGGGAAGATAGAATGCTGGCCAGTGCATATTTTCAACTTTAAAAGATAGTCCCAGTGGAAAAATAGCTTCAACTGCCTCCTCCTCTGCATATCTTTGCTCTGTCACAGTCCCCGGGGTGCCTTGCTTGGAGTCCTCTGATAAAAGTGGGGAAAATAAAGCAGAGAGCAGATGTACTAGAGGGCTTTTTTTGGCTGAAGGAAAGTCTCTCAGAAATAGTTGGTCTGTCCTGGATTTTGTTCTTGTGATAAAGTAAACATCCTTCCCTCCTCCCTTCCCTCTGCAGCTTCCTGAGGACTGGATTGAATCACTGCAGCCCTTGGATGGACAGGATGGTCCCTCCTGTTCAGCACAGAGCATTCTGGTTCAGACCTTGCCTGTGACCACAATATTTACTGTCTCTTCCAATCTGAACCATCTTCCTCCTTTTCTTCTATATTTTCCCTTTACTTTCACATTCACGACCCCCTTTCTGCCTGAAAAAAAGAGATGAAAAAACAGGGGACTGTCATAGCAGCAGGCTGGCTGATTTAGCTGGGATTTTATTGCTCCTGCAGTCCCCAGCACTGGTTTGCTTTCACTGAGGACTGCATTGAAACTTTAGCCAAATTCTGGGACAGAGGGACTCCAGCCCTTCTTTATCTCTGCCATGCAAATAATTTTTTTTTATCCAAATGGATTAGTGGCTCCTCTAAGAACAGTGATGCTTGAAAAGAAAAATGTATGGGAGACTCCCTACCTCATGTTATCTGTTCCCAAAACACTGAGATTGCTGAGAGCTTTAACTGTATCACAAAACATCATCTCACCCTGTGCTCCTCCTCACTGATTTCAGCTGATGTCCAACACTGCTTTGCCTTTGCAAGCAGAGAACAAACCCTCTGTGAGGCACTGCAGGGAAATTCCTTTCCTCTCCGGGAAGAAACAGCCTCGGGTACCAGGAGAGAGGCAGTTCACCTCTCCCTGAGTGTTTCCTGAGCTCTCTTGGTTGTGGCTGCTTCCAAGAGCAATAAAAGGTGTCTGTTTTACAAGGTTTTGATCCACTGACAGGATAGGGATCTCATCTTTGTGACGGAGATGGGAAATGTTTGGAAGTTTCTGATGTCAAACTGACCAAATAAAGACTCAGCTGGGCTCAGACTCTCCCTGTGGTTTTAAGTTGGGGAAGGCTGAGATGAGGATGGCTCAACCTGGAGAAGAGAAGAGTCTGGGGAGACCTCAGAGTCACTTCCAGTGCCTAAAGAGGCTCTAGAAAATATGGAGAGGAACTTGGGACAAAGGATGGAGGGATAGAACAAGGGGAAATGGCTACAAGTGACAGAAGGCCGGGTTGGACGGGATATTAGGAAGAATTTTTTGACTGTGAGGGTGGTGAGGCCCTGGCACAGGGTGCCCACAGAAGCTGTGGCTGCCCCTGGACCTCTGGAAGTGCCCAAGGCCAGGCTGGATGGGTTTTGGAGCACCCTGGGGCAGTGGAAGGTGTCCTTGCCCACAGCAGGGGATGGAACTGGATGGGTTTTATGGCTGCTTAAATCCAGCCCATGCCATGATTCTGTGATAGTCATTAATCAGTGGCAAAATGAAACCTGGAAGTGCCCCCAGAGCCAAATCCCACAATCCTGGTTCCAGCACAGATCCTGCTGCAGTTAAATTAACTTGTATCAAACCAGGGATGCTAACAGCAAGCCATACATCAAGATTATGTCTTCTCTATTAATTAAGTCGAGGTCAAAGCCCTTCTGCAAGCTCAGGCTCAGCACTGCTAAGGACTCACTTAGACACAAATGGTGCCTCAGTTCTGGAAGCACAGCAAGAAATGAGTGCACATGATTTTTGTGTGGGTCCCAGCCCTTCATTTTGAGCCCTGGATGTATTTATTTTCGGGCAGGTCTCTGCTCAGTTCATGATCACACATGTTGGCTGCAGTTCCTCACCTGCCCTTTCATACCTGAATTTCCTTTCAAAGGCTGTCTGTCTGTGTAGGTGTTCATGGCCTGTGATGCTGCATGGATGGGACACTGAATTCTCTGAGGAGATGCTCCCCAGCTCTGGGACTCCAGATTTGCTCCTTTTTCCCAGTTTGAACCCTGACTTTGCACGGCTGAGAGCCAGCATTGTTGGGAAAAGCAGGCAGAGCACAAGTGAACGCTCAGCATTTTGCAGTTTGAGCATATCCTTGAGTTACTTATGCTCTCTGATATCTCTTCTGCACTGTTTGAGCAGGATCTCACCATCTGGGCAGTACAAAAATACCCCCAAATCCACCCACAACCAGATCCTGAGCATGGCTGCCTAGTCTGGTACCTTTACACACCTCTCCCACCTTTTCTGAAGGGCAGAATTCTCTTTTCAGGAGGCAGCAGCAGCCCTTGCTCTCATCAGGTCACACCGCTCATCATTAGCTGTCATCACACAGCATGGGCCAAAGTACAGCTCAGCTAAAGCAGGGCTGTCAAAATTGCTGGAGGGTTCATTAGAGCCGACAATGCTGGGGAGATGAGCGCCTAAAAAGACACAGAGGTTGAATTCATGAGCTGCTTGTCTAGACTCCTGCTTTAGCTGGAGCAAACAGGTGCTGCCAGGGCGTGATTAATCTCCTTGTGAAGCAGACATCTCAAGCAGGTCGGATGACTCATGTCCTGGCAGGGCTTGTTTCTCCCTGCAGACTCTGAAGGTGTCTGGAGGTGACCAGCGTGGTGCACATCAAACACCAGGTGAGACAAATCCACCCCGAGAGACAAATCAAAGCAGTGGACTTTGCACGCTGCAAGAGAGAGGTTAGAATTGCCTGTCTGGCCAGGTGAAGCCACTGCAAAGAGGTGTTGAGAGAGATTAATTTAAAGAGATGTGGCCAAAGAACAAAAGCTTTGTGTGTACCTGTTGTCTGGCAATTATTGCCCCAGGAGCTGTATTTTCAGCAAAGAAGTCAAGGAAGCTGAGGAAGAGGATGCAGCAGAGCCAGGAATTCTGGAGGATCCAAGAAGTTGGGCATTTCCCATCCCTACCCAAGGACAGGGACAGAACTGCAGGTGGCTCTTGGAGAAGACACGAACAGATTAAGGGCAGTAGCTTTGCAAAATTAAGGGTAAGCAGAGTGGAACTACTCAGAGTTTACAAACTGAGCCTCTTTCTCCATGTTCAGTGCTTCTGTCAGCCTGTGTGTGATATGGGGCCACACCAGGATGGAGGAGAGGAGGGACAATGACCTGCCACTCTTGTCCTGTTCAAGGAGTAGACTCTCACCACTCCTACAAGGGATGCAAACTCAAGCCTTGAGGTCTGGGACATGCTGGGACTCTGCCCAAAAGCCCAGTTTTGTGTCTGCAAGTGCATTTGGCAGCTTGGATGTTGGGGAGGATGAAACAGGAAAACCTTGTAAATATGATTGCCTGGCAAAAGATTTTGAGAATATGGAAACCATAAGTGAGATTGAAATGAAAGCCATCTTTGAGATACCAAACCTTAGTTACTAAATAACTAGAAAACAATGGAATGGACAGCTGAAAGTAATCTCCTCTTGACTGAACAATTCCCTCTGCTTGCAGACAGTCCCAGGGTCAGAGCAGACCCTGCTGGCTTGGCAGGAGGGTCCAAAGAGGAGTTTTTAGGGTTTAAAGTGTAACACAGTATGGTAATGTAATGATTCTTACAGGCTGTTTGTAAATGCTATAGGATTTGTATCTTGTATTAGAGTGTTTAGTGGAAATTAGCATATTCAACACAGAAGATTTATTGTATTGTAACAGGAATCTCACTCTCTGAGCTCTTTCTCTTACCACCCTCTTACCTCTTCCTTTTACCCCTTGCTTTATTATCCTCTTTCTGTCCTGCTCCAAGCTGCAGCTGGAAGCTCCAGACAGGGCCCTTTCACTCACACCCTTTGCAATAAACACAAATTCCAAGACCTGTCTTTAGAGATCTCTCCATCTGTCCCACTGTCACCTCCTACACTTGGACTCCTCTCCCTTGCAGTGGTTTGCTCAAGGAAGGACTTTACAACATCCACACTCTCGCTGTGCTCTGGAAAATCTTGTCCATAAAAGATTTTATTTCCTGACTGCTGGAGAGCTGACCTGTGTGCATCCAGAGCAGTCCCCAGCCCAGCTCCAGGTCTCCTGATGAGCTCCAGCTCTGGCATCCAGCGTGGCTCAGCTGTTCTCGGCGCGCACGAGGGAGGTGAGATGTCTTGGGACAGGTTTGTTCCAACTGTGCACCCCGGCTGTGCCAGGAAATCAGCTCCAGCAGCTTATCCAACCATATGGGAACCTTCTGGGGTGTCTCTGTGGGGAATCCTTGGACCCTTGGCTTTGTAGGATCTCAATTCTCCCCCTCCTGTGGCCCGCAGGGAAAGCTGCCAGGGAGGGGGCTGAAGGGTGACCCTTGGATGTGTTTGAGACTGGAGATCTTGTAGGATCCAAACCCAAAAGGTTTGCACACTTAAAATGTGTGATATTTACACACTTAAACCCCTCTCATATAATAAAAAAATATATTATAAATACTTGTATATATATATATATATCATGTATATTATATAAGTTGGTTTTTTTTTAGTCTGAATTTCTTCCAGCTCCCATTAGCTTTTAGCATCCGATTCCCTAGCTATGGGGGAGACTTTCCTTGTTTACCTGTGGGGTTATTGAGTGGCATGGCACCAGTCCAGGGGTCCTCCTGTTTCTCTCAGTGACTGGCAAAGGAACAAGTAAAAATATCCTCTCTGTCTAACACCTGAGCATCCTCCCCAATAAAACCCAGCCCTGCTGTTGTCTGGGCACACATCCCTTTTGGAAGAGAGCTTTTAGCTCCTCAGGAGCCTTTTCCTCCCAGGAGGAGGCCCATCCCTCTGAGCAGGATTGTTGGTTAGTTAAATCTCCTGTTTGACAAGTTCAGATTCACTGTGCTCGGGCTGTGATTGCAATTCATACCGAGCAATCACCGCGTCAGCTGTCACAAAAACAAAACCCTTAATGGATGGACAGGGAGGGGCTGTCACCAGAGCTCCAGGGATGGACATTTGCTCAAAGGGAGATGTCATTCCTAGTTTGACAAGACCTAAACAGTCCCAGGGACTGCTGGTGCTGGCGTGTGAGCACATCCAGGACTTCCCTCAGGCTCTTCCCTATGCCTGAACCAAGTCACAATTTTGCCTGACATGCTCATCCCAAATCCTGCTCTGCTCCTTTTCCTGCAGCATTTCCACCCCTTCCCAAATCTGCCTTGCTGCTGCTTCTCACAGGTTCACTCTATGTCTGCAGATGAAGGTGAACACCCATTTTAGGAGCTCCATGTGCGTGCCAAGGAGCAGAATCTTTCTGGTCCCAGGCTGACATGACCAGCCTATGGGGTGAAGAAAATGTTCTTGTCCTTGCCATGCACACAAGGTGAAGGCCAGGCAAGCCAGGACTGTGCTGATGGAGTAAGTGCTTGAATTGCAGCACTGCCTGGAGCCTTCTGAGAGGAAATAGAGGACACAAAGTCACCAATGGTCTGAGACAGGAGGTGGTGGCAGAGCAACATCACAGATCTGAACTTCCCTGTCCCTGGTGTGAGGGAGGCTGGACAGGATGGAAAAAGAAGAAACTGAAGGCTTGAGAGTGTTCAAATAATTTTAGGCACCCAGAGCTTGACTGGAGAGGGTGAAAGCTTAAATACACAGAAAACTAACTTTTAATGGAAGTGTTCTGTACACCCTGGAAAGGAAAACTTGCTGTGCGGCCAAGGCTGTGCCCATCCAATGGGATGAAGTTCCCTCATCCAAAGTGCCTCTAAAGCAGGCTTGGGGTAAATTTGGTGGTGATGAGCTCCAGACCACATCATTTTTTGTCCAGAGTATGTCAGAGAGGCTGCTCAGCATCTCTCTGCCACTCCACTCTGCACTGGGTGGGATGGAAATGCAGAAGATCCACAGGGGAAAGCTTTTCCAGGTGTGGAATATTGTAATATGGAACATGGCATCTGCTGGCCTTAAACTGGTTGTCACACCAACAGAAAGGAGATTGCACCTTCCAAGCAGGGCTGCTCTCCACCCTTTAGGGGGATTGGTCTGCCAAGGTCAACAGTGAAGCAAAAATTGAGAGAACTCATCGGTGCTGCAAAGTTGGTTGCTTTGCCCTAATACTTCAGTTAATTAGGTCATTGTGTTGTTTTGTTTGGAAAAAGGGGCTTGGGGAGGTTTGCAGCATCCCCAGACTGTAGAATTACTGTGAGTTTTATACTCATCCCTTCCTCCTTACTTTGTGCAGGAGACAGTTTCTCAGACAAGAATTTGTTCCAATTTGCTTTTAGTCCAAAAGACTTAATTCACACCTAATGGTTACTCAGGGGAGCTGATGATTTTGAGTTGTTACCTCAGGTGACATGTCCCCATTTGAGATCAGGAGCATGGTATCCACTGAAAAGCACAGAGTGACCCTCTCCCCAAAGGGTGCAGAAGGCTGGGGATGCCTGTGTCTTGGCTGAGGGCTGTCACTCGGGTTTTAGAGCTGAGCAGATGCAGCTGGGAAGTCGGGATGCTGTGAGAAAAGTACTTTAGTGAAGTTTCAGAGCAGAGTCAGGAATAGAAGCAACGTCCCTTGGCCCTTTTTGGGATGAATCATCCTTGTAAATCCGCTTGCCTTGGCTGATCTGGTAAATATAGGGTGTGAGAAAGGGTGATTAAGTGACTTATCTGAAGTCACATGTGGCATTTATGGGATTTGGACACAATCCTAAACTGGCTCCACTGCTTTAACTCCTCTGCTTTCCCTGCTGTAGCTGTGACCCTGGAAGCATGCAAACACCATCGTGTATTAGAGCAGCAAAGAATAAATTCACCGCCAGCCTGGAAAATCAGCTCCCTAAGGAAATACAAGATTAATCCCGTACGGGGAGAAGATGCAATCTAAAGCAGCCTGTTAATTAATTATTATTATTATTATCTTAACCAACCCAAGTATGGAGTCAGGGACACAAGTAAGGTTACAGATTTTGACAGATGCAGACTGATTTCTTAGAGCATCCACACCAGGCATAGCAGCTAATCCCTTTCACAGAGGTGCAAATTGTTAATCTGATTTGCATGCTTGGCTGGCTGCTTTTGTCCCACCACTAGGCAACAAACAGGAGGAGCTGGAAGAGCTGCAATCGTTCAGCAGGAATTTGATAGCTGGACTTGATGATCCTAGAGGTCTTTTCCAAGCCGAATGATTCAATGAATCTGTGATTAGGAGATTGGGAAGTCACTGGAGTTTGATGAATAAATGAGAAGTTGTGACTCGGCTGCCACCTGAAATTAATTTTTGATTGACTTTGGAAGGCGTCTCTCTGGGGCTGGTTGCTGTCTTCTGAAACAAGGCAAACCAAAAGGGGGAAAGGAGGTGGGTGGGGCTGGGGAGAGAAGGAATGAAATTAAACCAAGAACAGCTCTTAATTAAGGCCTAGGAGCACATCTGAAGATCCTGACAGGTGGTAGCTGGCTTTGGTACCTTGCAAGTGAACTCATTAAACACCAGGCTCTCTCTGCATTTTTAATATCTGTGAAGAAGGTGCTTGAGTCTCTTCTCCAAGGAAAACAAATCTGTTTAGTATTATATTATATTTGCAGCAGTGCTAAAATTGGGACTGAAGCCCCATCCTGTTGAGCCAGAAGGCACACTTCAATCTGACAAACTTGTAATGAGATAAACTTTTTCCCCCTCTTAGTGTCTTTCTCATTGCTGATGAAGGTTGATCTCCTATTTTATCTTTTAGTATCAGGCAAGTGATTGTGTAGTCAGTTTGTACCCTGCATCCTCCAAATCTCCACCCAAGAGCTCAAATGGGCAGCTCACAGAGGGATTGTTTTCAGAGAGGCACTGAAGGTGGGTGTCTCTATCTGAGGCAATCTAGCCCTTGATATCAAACCTGTAGATGTTTACAAGTGAGTTCTTCCCTTTGGGCTCCTTCAATTACCAGTCAAATGTGACTTTCTTCCTTTTGGAGTAAAATCCTATTGCTTTTGTTGTTTGATTTCAGGGCAGACTCCCCTAACCAAGCTGCCAGTGGAGGACTGTACCCAGCTGGATTTGGGAGCAAGAAGTGGCCCAGCAAAGCCAAGGTGGCAGATGCTTTGGAAGTCAAAGCTTCATGAAGTGGAGAAACCCTGAAGTGTGTTTTTCCTACTGGGAAGAACTTTTCAGACACCATGATCACCCAGCCCCTGGGATTTCCACCTGCCCCATCCCCACACAGCCCCAGGTGTGGCTGCACAGAATGCTGCCAACATCTCCATTGATTTGCCCAGTGCTGGAGGTCAGTGACAAAGCTGAAAATTGAGCCAGGTTAAATTCCCAAGCCATGGACTTTCACTCCTTCCCCAGGAAGACCCAGAGGTGATGTCCTGGTGTGATACAGCAATTAAACCTGCCTGATGCCTGCTACCACAGCATGTTTGATGGCTGCAGTTGGTGACACTTAGTTACCCAGAAGTGCTATCAGCTCTGTAACACAATTTGCAAGAAGTCATCATTAATTAATGCTAGGTTATGAAGCACTTCTAGGCAAAGTGACACACCAAATCGACATCAGTGCGAGAGGAGTTCATTATGCCTAATGTTACGACAATAAAAGACACAGGAATTAATGATGAATTTCTATGTTAAGTATCACTTTTCCCATGCTTTAATGCGTAGTCTCAGGAAGGAGGGGGCACTTGGAGAGGAGCTGGAAAAGGACAGCATAATTTAGCTTAGGGGAAAAAAAAACCAAAACGTTCCCAGCTTGTCTGAGCTGTGCACACTCACACACCCTACTGATCCTCAGCCCTGCAAACACAGCCTGGAGTGCTCCCTCACATTCCATAACTCCCAGGAATCCCTCACAGCTCTCCACAAAGAGCAGGTTTGACATTAACAGACCCATCTACAGCTTCCAGCCTTGTTTTGATGGCTGAATCCATCAAATTTAATTGCACAACTGTAAGGCGCACCGGATTCTAAGGCGCACTTCTGGGTTGTCAGCAAATTTCTGAACTTTGTCCATATATAAGGCGCACCGGACTATAAGGTGCACTTTTTTTTTGCAGTGAGGATCAGAGCACAACAAAGTAACAAATTAGTAGTGGAATTGCACGTGTGGGGTTTACTGGCAGGTGCTCAATTTGCAAACATTTTTCACTGATCAGCGTGGCCTTTAAATGCAGCCCCAGGTGCCCTCTCCGTGCTGCAGGCCCTGGCACTCCCGCCCGCCCCCAGCGCGGCTGGAGCAGCTCTCGCGGCTCTTGCAGCTCAGCTCGTGGCTCGTCATGGCTCGGCTTCGCGGCCCACACTTCTGGGTTGGCAAATTTCTGAACTTTGTCTATATATAAGGTGCACCGGATTATAAGGCGCACTTCCGGGTTTCAATCAAAATTTTAGTCAAAAGGGTGCGCTTTATAGTTGTGAAATTACTGTACTCAAATGCTGCTGTGTCCATCCCACCCCACTGCAGACAGACCCAACTTTCTCCCTGTCCCTCCTCTCTTCCCTCTTGCCTTTCCCTTCCAAAATCTCTGCCAGATCCTTTGGTTTTGCCAAATTCTGGTTTTTGGGGTTTTTTGGTGAATCTGCCCGAGTAAACTTGAGGAAGAAGGTGGTGATTTGAGGGGTTTATTAATTTTTTTCAAATCTCTTCTCAGTTGGATTCACAGGGCAGCATGAACTGTCAGACAAAAACCTCTCAAACATTGTACTGAAGAAATAAAAATGTTCCATCTCCACTTTGGTTTAAAATATAAAGGAAACCACCTGAAGAGCTGAGAATTGATTAACAAACTACTGCAAGGTGTATATACGTAAATAACTGCACTGAAAACCTCTGAAGGTTTATTAAGGCATCAAGAACTCCAAGGAAATTAGTCCCAGGGATTAAAACCTCAGAATGATGAAGCCATATGCTTTATTTTTAGGGAGGAGATGTTGGGTATCTTCCATTTGAAATTCTGGCTGAAACAAGCTTGCTTTTATCACTGCAACCCCAAAATTGCAAACCTGCATGAGGCTCTACAGTAGAAAGTGTCCTGCAATGGGCTGTGAAGCCAAACCACAGTAATTCCCTCAGTTAATCAATACCCAAAGAGTTGCTGAGGTTCTGATCTCAGGCAAAGCATCACAGCTCCCTTCATCACAGCCCTGCCAGATCAAACCCAGGAATTCAACAGAAAACGCACCCCAGCACTGCAGAGCTGCACTTCTGAGACAAAACAACATTCATGCTGTAGTGTTTGATGGTGGCAGCCCCTCTGAGCAACAAAGACACTCCTGTCCTGGGAACAGGCTCTAAAATAATAATAATAATCCATTATGTGGGAAGCTAGGAAGATCAGGTTGGAAACAAGGATTTGGTTTGCAATGGATCGGTGTAAGATGCCTCAATTCTGCAGGCTGGATCCCAGCTGCAGAAAATGTGACCTCCTCCCTCTTCTTTGTCCCAAGGACACACAGCCAGAAGTTTAGAGGTGAATGATCATAATGCCCCTCAGGAGGAGAGCCTGAAAGAGAAAAGTATTTTCATCTGCATTGTTCCAAATCTGGTGAGATACAAAGAAACTTCCTCTCTCAAATTATCTGAAAGAGAATGGAAGTGCTTGTCAAACTGGATTAAGGTTGGAAGCTCAATGTGACATCAGGAAAGGGATGTACCCAGGTGAATTTGGGGAAAGTATTTTCCTTTGACTCTGTTTTTCTTCCTTTTCCTTGGTGCTTGATATACGCCTTTTTTTTTGTTTTGTGTTTTTTTGGTTGGTTGGTTTTTGTTTGGTTTTTGTTTTTTTGTTTCTCTTGCTCTCTTTGTTTGATTTTTTTTTGAGGACAATGCCTGGTGGCCCTGCACACCTGTGCCCAGGTGAATCCCTTGGGAGGATGCTCTGGATCTCTGTTGTCCCTTCCAAGGTGTCTTTCTACCCCAGCAACTTCCTTCTCCTTGCCCTGCCACCAGCTGGCACCTCAGCTGATGAAATACCTGAATATTTTGGGTTTTTCTCATTCTGAGACCTCTTCCAGCCACCTGGCCACACTCCAGCTCTTTGGGTGTGCTGCATCCCCCTGCCCATCCCTGCATCCCCCTGCCCACCCGTGCAGGCTGCCACAGTGGCAATGAGACACAGATTACAGCCACTAATTGCACACAAACAAGTGATTAGGGGGACAATTGCAAAGCACACCCCACCCTTGCACTAATTCTTCATTCCCTGCATGGAGTAATGCCCTTTTGTTTCCCTGGATAAGTCCCTAATGATGTTAGGGGGCATCCAAAGAACACGGTGGCACCAGGGTGAGCTCATTAATGAGATTAGCCGAGTTTTAATTTAGATGAAAAGCAGGCAAGGCAGGGAACGAGGCCTGTTATTATTTTGCATTACAAAAGGTGGGTTTGGGAAGCAGGGAGTTGTGGAGGCAGCTGGATGAGGGCTGGGCTGGGGACCTGATGGAGGGAATGGCAGCAGATGTCCCGGTGAGTTGTTCTATATTTCTGTCCTAGATTTGCTGACCAGCAGATACCTTTAGGTTGAGGTGAGATAGTAACTTGTCTACTATTTTATTTTATTTATTTTTTTCTAAATTTTATTACAGTAATTTCACAATTATAAGCTGCACCTGATTATAAGCTGCACATTGGGGTAGCCAGGTAGACCACGGGATTTGTCCATATATAAGCCGCACCCAAATATAAGCCACTTTTTTTTTTTTTTAAAACGAGGATCCATGTGCGACAAAGTAATGAATTAGTAACAGAATCATGCCAAGGTGGGGTTTGGCGTCAGGTGCTCAAGTTGCAAACAGTTTTCATAGACCAGCAAAGCCTTTAAACGCAGCCCCAGGCGCCCTCCCTGGCCGGCTCTCACTTCTGGGTTGGCATTTCGCTGGGATTTGTCCATAGATAAGCCGCACCTGATGATTAGCTGCACTATTTGGGTAGGCTGGATTCTTCAATGAAAAATGTGCGGCTTATAATTGTGAAATTACTGTATTTGTGTGATTTGACTTGGCTTCCCCGAGAGGTTACCAGGTGGGAAACTGGTCTGGATGCCCAATGTGGGGCTCTTGGTTTTGAGCTGAGGGAATTACTGGAGAATGTTCGGGCAGTGACCACTCTGTGCCTGCAGCCCTTTTCTTTGCCTTTACCAAGGTCTTCCTGGTAATCCTGATCCCTGTGCCTCCTTTGACAGAGGTGAGACAATGAGCTGTTGCCTTGCCATGAGTTTAAAATGAGCCAGAGCCTCTCCCTGCTGATTTCCCTAATGCTCCCAAATTTCTTCTCCTAAGCCAGCACTGTGGAACATCTCCAGGGAGAGTCTAAAAGACACTAAAAGAATCTGTCACTTGAGGGTCTCTGAAGTTGCCTTTACCTGCAGCTTGTCCTCTCCAGGGCCTCCATGCCAGGATATCTGAGGATGCCAAACCCGGTGCATGGAGTTCTGGAGCTGGAAAGGAGCTGGGACTCTTCAGGACTGTTCCTTTATTCCTTTAATGAAGAAGGCAGGACCATCTGCTTTCTGATCCCTACTGAAACACAGCTCAGCTTCCCAAGACAAGCATTCAGGACTCCTTCCCACCTGCCCTCACTCTTCCTGTGCTTCCTCATTAGCTGTGGGCATCTCTACCCCCACCACAGATGTGGGGTGGGTTTGTTAATCCACATTTGTCCCTTTGCTTTGCAGTACTGAGAGTCTGGACACCAAAGGAAAAGCCGAACCTGTGCAAAAATATTTGGCAGCTTTTGAGCAGCTCACTATACTTGGAGCAAAGCAGAATAAATAAACACTTTGTAGGTGCAGAGTGGGAAATTTGAGAGATCCACTAGAATCAAAACCCTTGGAAAATGAAGGAGAGAGACAGACATACCAAGCAATATTTCAGCTGCATTTGCAAACTCTGGATGACACCAGAGAATGGAAGGCAGGTGGTGACTCTATTTCTGTCAATTGTTGGTTGTGAATTATTCAAGACTTTTAATAGTTTGCATGTAGCTCAGGTAGAAGAGGCAACTACAAAACATTGGGAGAGAAATCTGAAGAGCCCTCCGCTCTTGAGTGAAAATATAACCTGGGAAGGAAAGGTGAAATGCTGCCTCTTTTTCCTGAAACCAGAAAGGACAAAGAAGGACAGCAAAATGAGGGAAAGATGGTGATTTGCTGGAAAGATGAGCAAATTCTGTTCCCTTTGACTCCACGAGGCCACAGGAACCACAGCATTGCCTCAATAACCCTGGACCACAGAGACAGCAGAAACATCCTTTGGGGCTGACATTAATTCTAAATAAGCCTCTGTCTCCTTGCCTCTCACCTTACAGACAAATTGCTGTTTACAAACTTGATTTTTTTTTGAGCTTTTTTTTTAATTATTATTTCTACAGGGATGTGGCTGTGGGAAGGGTTATCCAGCGGTGTCGGTCTCCATGGGCTGTAAAGGGTGAGTCAGGTAACGGGGTCACTGTGGAAGTGGAGTCAAAGGCATGAAGTGCAGAGCATTGATTTTTGTGTCTGTGCTTGTTAATGGCAGCTATACGAGTGTGATGACTCTGGCCTTTGCTCGTGCCACCTCTCTGATGATAGAATATTGCTTGCGTGGAATAAGGAATAATATCCTCTGTGAGAGTTATTGATGAAGAAATGAACTTCCAAGGAGGTCCAGCAGTGTTTCTGATGACCCTTTAACCTCCCCCCACTCTCCAAAACTGTGTTGGAAAGGCCATAAAGGATTTTTCTGTGTTGATAGAAGAGATGGAAATCACAGAAGTCCCATGCCTTCCCTCCAAAATCATCCACCTGCAGAACAGCAGGGAATGAACATAATTTGTAGCTTGAGTTCCTCTTATCTTGAGACAGATCCATCCCCTCCTATAACTGAGACCTTTCTCTGGCAGAGCTGGTTAAATCTGAATTAAATCTCAGCAGGGAAATTTTTGCCAGTTCCAGTTTCTCTTCCTGCTGCAGCTCCCAAAGTAAATAAAAATATTGAAGACCTGTGCTTGATTTGCTTTTTACTGCTCCACAAACGGGATTTGGGAAGAGGAATGGAGAGCTCTTGGCGCAAGGGCTTGTTAGGAATAAATGCTGGGAGGAAGAGCCTGGCACAGAGATGTCCTGGCTGTGGTACCTGGATCAAGGCAGGTCCCTCTGTCTCGTGTCCCCATCTGGTCTGGCTGCAGGATGTGAGACAGCACCAGAGTGCAGAGGTGTCAGAATAACTCCTGAGACTCTCTGGACACGACAGAGGAAGCAGAGCAGAGAAAAACCCACCTTTGAGCATTAAATGAATGCAGTTTTGAGGTGACAGCCCCAGCTGGGTCACGTTTATGGAGACCAGGAGTGATGGGAGAGGCCTGAAGGACTCAGCTGGACTTTTCCAAAACTCGTGGAAAACCCCTGCTTTACCACCAGCTGTCAAACTGACATTCAACCTGACCTGCCAGACCTGAAATGCACTTCTTGGAAGCCAAAGTTTTTTGGATCACACACAAGGAGAAAGAAGAATCTGTGCTGCCAGGGGATGATGTGGGGAGTGTTCACATCCTCCTGTCAACTCACTGATGGCAACGGGGCAGGAGAGGCACGTGAAGTAAAGAAAAAAACAAGCCCATATATCTATCAGTGCATGCTTGTTATTGTCATCACTGGCTTTCTTGTGAGTGTTTCAAGACTTGTTCTTTAGTCCTGATGTTCCCTGTGATTCTGGGATAATCCTTGCATTAGAAGGAAAAAAAATACTTTTTTTTTTTTTTTTTTTTCCCAAATTGACAGATTTTTAGGCTTTATCCCTGCTTCATGGTGTGCCTGCCCTGTCTCTAGAAGCCACAAAATATTTGTCCTAGGGTGACCTAATGGTGAAAATCCAGGATGCAAATAAAAGAAGCCCAGGTTATCACGCTTAATCTTTATTTAGTCAGTTTTGAGCCAGTCTTTTGATGCTGAGGAAGCTGGCCCTTAGCTTGGGCTGCTGGCCAGGCTGCTGGAGGTGGAGTTGGCAGATGGCCTGTTAGCTCTGCTGGCAGCACACTGACCTGCCACACCAGGTCAGGGAGAGCAAAACACTCCCAGGCTGCCTGCTGTGCTTTGGGGAAATTCAGTTTGCCTGGTGAACACTGCTGGGGTTTTAAGAGACAGAGAAAAGGGATAAAGACAGCAGGGAGAAGGTGCTTCTGTGGAAGATACCTCCATAGCAGCTCTGCTTTAATAGCATTAATTGATGTTTGACTTCAGTGGGAGCAGAAAGATAGAGATAAATGAACGAGCTGTAGAAAGAATGATCTTTGCTGGAGCTGCCTGGTAGGGAGAGACAGGGAAAGCACGAAGGTTAAAAGTCTAATGACAAGCATCCTTAATGATTGCTCTTCCTGTATTCCCTCTGGGTAACATTTCCTGAGACTAAATTGTCTTAAAACCACTCTAACGTGGCTGAAACATTTCTAAATATAATTCCGCTCAACTAATGCCGAAGAATATAATGGAATTTCAGGAAAGAAAATCAAGCACAGTAAGTTTTTTAACCATTACATGTCTTTCAGGGCAGGATAAATGGTGCATGAATTTGGGTAAATAAAGGAGGAAAAAAGCATTTTTTTGGTGTCAGCTGGAGTGGAAATTCACCTGTCTGCAGCAGTGCTGAGGCTCCCTGCTCTCCCTGGATCCATGGAGAGTGTGACCCCCTGTGCTGTGGCAACAACACAACCCCACCTGTAATCCTGGGGAAAAAAATCAAGGCTGAAGCAACACTAAGAGTGGTCCCAGATGGTGAATTTTCAGTGCTGGGCAAACAGATCTGTTTGTTGGTAGCCACAGGTGCAGAGGGGAGGCTGCATCACCCCTTCTCCAGCAGCCCAGGCTCACTGCCTGCTCCAAAGTGACGTGGAGAGGCTGCAGAAAATGGCTTAAAAGCACAATTAACTTTCTGCAACAATAGCCTCTTTATTCTTCATTATGAAAAGGCCTGAAAGGGAATTTGTTTTCCAAGATAGATGAAATGAAGCTCTATCAGAACAAGTAACCTTGCAAGCCAGACACAATAGCTGGTATCTCCCCAACGCTTCCTCCCCGGCCCTCCCCAGGCAGAGCACAGCAGCTCGCTGTAAGCCTGGTTTTCTCTGCTCCCCCTGCTTATAAATTACACTCATTAATAACATTTTCCTTTCTTGAGAAAGCCATAAAATCATAAATGTGCCTCTGCAGTTCCTGCCATGCTCAGGGCCAGGCTCTGGCGTGTCCTGGGCAGGAAGGTCAGAGCAGGGGGATGGATCCACACTGTTGGGATAGATTCACACTGCTGGGATGGATTCATACTGGTGGGATGGATCCACCTGATGGGATAGATCCACACTGCTGGGATGGATCTACACTGCTGGGTCAGAGGCTCTTTGAACTGCCACCCTCAGATCATGGCACAGGCTCCCTTCCCTGACCTTCCCATGCCCAGCCCCAAAGCTGATCTGTAACTCAGAGACTCACAAATTGCACAGATTTAGGGTGTGAGCACAAAAATCCACCTGATGCACCTATTTGTGCATTTGCACTGCAGTATTTGAGCAGAGACTGGCCAGGCTTATGCTTTGGCTCAATATTTCTGTAGCAGATGTGAGAGAAGACACCTGAGACAGCTTCCCCTGTCCTTGAGGGACTTCAGACTCAGACCTGCCTCTAAGCATTGCTACCCAGGTCTGTTTGCACTTTCCTACCAACAAATGTGAGGATGCTGCAGCTGCTTTTGGTATCATGGAATTATTTTCCTTTTTTCCCTTTGAAAGCCTAGAATTAAGAACAAAACTGGAATGAGAGGGATACTGGAGAATAAGAATCGGGGTTGCTAATTACTGTGTGGGTTTCAAAACCAGGAAATAAAATTGGTTGCCAACATATGGGTGAAAAACCCAGCAAAACCTTCCCCAAAATCAACCAATTCACAAATAATGTCAGTCAAGAAAAGCTGATAACAGAAAGGTGACAGAGCACGAAATCCAGAGGGGGAGTCTCCAAGCACCAAAACTCCTCTTGTCAGAGTAACCAGAGGCTGTGGGTGCCTCACAGAAGGAGTTTTTTTAGGAATGAAGGTGGGCAAAGCAGGAGGAAAGGATTTGGACACACCTCTCTGTGGAGCAGGAGGGTGTTGGCAGGTGACCCAACGCCACACGTTCCAAATGAGGGGCTCGGTGGAATTTAAAGGAAAGGATGTGGTTAAAATGCTGTGTTGCCATATCAATCTGAGCAGGAAAAGGTTTTTGGGGAACTTGTTGATCTTGCAAGGCAGGAAAGGGTCACACCTTTTGAGTGCAGTGTACAGGACTTGGCTGCTGATGTCTAAAGACCTTTTCAGAGGTCTGACCTGCCTAGAGATCAGTAAAAAATAAGGTTTGCTCAGATCTGAAGCTGCTCAATCCCCTGCAGGCAGTGATGCTGAGATGAGAAACGCAGCTCCAGGCACATCTGGGGGCACAGCTGGAGCTCTGTAGCCTGGGACAGCCCAGGGCTGGGGTAGCCAAGGCAGAACAGGGCAAGGTTAACTGGAGCTGTTTCTAAAACCAACTAATCAGGGCCAGAGCACTGCTCTGTTTGCAACAGTGTTTCTGCTTAAGCACAACCTCACATTCCAGATCTTGAGGGATAACACAGCCTAAGAGCATCCCATCAAGGCTGCCTGATTCCGGTGTGGGGAAAAGCAGTTTGGTTCCATGGATGTGAGCTGTGCTCCCTGGCCCAGGAGATGATCCCTGGCCTGTTTTGTTTGGGAGCACAGCCCCAGTGTGACAATGTCTGTGCACCAGCCCTGGCAAGTCACTCTGCCTGTGTGACTGCTGGCATGCATTCCCAGAGCAAGGAGGAACTCCCAAAAATCCTCCCAAAGCCCATGGGTACTCAGAACTGTCTTTTCTGGGCACAGAAATAAATCTCTGCTTCCTCCAGCAGGTAATTACAGTAATTTAATGACTATAAGGTGCACCTTTTTGACTAAAATTTTGATAGAAAGCCGGAAGTGCACCTTATAATCCTGTGCACCTTACATATGGATAAAGTTCAGAAATTTGCCAACCCAGAAGTGTGAGCTGAGCCGCGGCAGCAGGGCTGTGCGCTGTGAGAACCGTGAGAGCCGCGGCAGCTGGTGCTGGGGCCGGGCAGGAGTGCTGGGCCCCGGCACTGGGAGGGCACCTGGGGCTGCGTTTAAAGGCTGCACCGATCTGTGAAAAATGTTTGCAAATTGAGCACCTGCCAGTAAACCCCACGATTGCGCGATTCTGTTATTAATTCATTACTTTGTTGCATGTGGATCCTCGCTGTGAAAAAAAAGTGCGCCTTACAGTGCGATGTGCCTTATATATGGATAAAGTACGGAAATTTGCCGACAACCCGGAAGTGCGCCTTATAATCCAGCATGCCTTATAGTTGTGAAATTACTTTATTTGCCTTCTCAGACTCCTTGCACTTGCATGTGCAGTCATGATTTGCACGTGGCCAAGGCTGTCAGTCCTCCCTGTGACTGTGCAGGTAAAACCAGCAGGGAGACACTGGACTTTGGCTGTCACTAGACTGGGTTCCAGCTTCTCCAGCTTCTCTCTGTCAAGGCTCAGGAACAGCCTCAGGGGCAAGAGGCGATGCAGGCAAGAGGGTAGGACTTAGCTGGTGATCACCAGGAAATGTGCAAAACCGTCTGCAGGAATTTAAATGGGAGGGAGGGGATCTCAGAGCATAGAGGGGAGGGAAAAGGAGATTAAAAAGCATGGGGAACAATGAGATTTATTCAGGTGAGGTTGTGGCAGAATTCAGGCAGGATTCTCACATATTGCCACATCTAGAACTCCAGTTAGAGGATATTTGTAATTTCTTAGTCCTAAAATAGACAAAATAAGGAATTATATAGGTGTGTGGATTTACCTAAACTACTTGCTGACACGTTGCCCTCTGGAAAAAATTGGTTCTTACTCACCTTGTAAAGACCATGGTGACTACAGCAGAACAAGAGCTTTAGGACCCCATCCTTGCAGGGTGTGCTGGGGAAGCTGTCCTGCTTTCAGGGATTGATATCTGAAGCAGGAGGGCCCCACTGACACCTCTGCAATCTGCGTCAAGGCAAGGAAAATTGCTGTCATGTTCAAGCTGTCTTGGAGATAAACTGAGTGGGTTTATTATAAACCTCCCATGTGACAGAAATACTGCAGAAAGTGTCTCTCCTCTCGGAAGAGCAGGCACACAAAACTTGGTGTGGCAGCTCTTCTTTCCAGGACCTCAGGGCTGCCACAGGTCTTCCCAGTGTTCCATCCTTTTCCTGGCCTGGTGGGAGATGTTCCATGGGCAGCTTTGGACACCTCACCTCCTGCTTTTCCCTTTGCTGTTCCACACTGGGTTGAGATGCTCACAGGGTTTGCTGGGTCCAGCACGAGTGCTGACTCAGCTTCAGGACCAACACATCCAATCAGTTTGCTCTCCCACCACCTCCCAAATTTCCCGAGTGGAAATGACCACAAATAACTTTTCCAAATTTCAGATAACAAGCGTGAGCCAGGAAAGATCTGCCTGGGGGCAGGATGGAGAAGAACAAGCATGAAGTTTACAGGGAAAATCATCCAAGACAAGTTGTCCCAGCTGCTCCCACCACCCCTCTGCAGACCCAGGTGATGTTTCTCCTAAGGTCACCCAAGCTGCAATTCCACAAGCACGATGAACAGGCTCACCAGGCTCCCTCCTGCTACAGCAACATATGGTGGTGGGAGGGTGATTGACTGGTACAATGTGATTTTCAATAAAATGTCTTGCAGACAGAAGAGTTCCAGGTGACTAGAAGTAAGCAATCATCGTGCCAATCTTTCAGCAAAAAGGGTCACACGTTGAGTACGGCAACTTGAGGGAATAAGGCAGCTTTTTATAGCGGGTAATATCTCTTCTGACAGTGCAAGTGAACTGCTTCAAACCACACTTGGCTGGGAATGTGCGAAGATGAATGGCTTTGTCTCTCACTAAGTATTACCAGGAGCACTAGGAAGGATGAGAAATGGTCTGTAAAGTAAGCAATAGCTAAAAATCCTCTTATTTCCTGACCTTATTGTAAAGAAACCTTTAGCAGTGCAGGGAGGAAAAAAAAAAAAAAAGAAGTGTAACCAGGTGTCCCTGAGGAAAAAGAAAAATCCACCTTAAAGTAAAGCCTGGAAGCTTTTAGTGAGGATTAGATGTGATGAGCTGGAGTCTCATAGCCCACACTGGCAGCAGCCTCATCTTTCACTCCTGTTTACCTGATTTTTTGGTGGTGGACTGAAGCTTGGCTGGTCTGGGAGCACAGTATGAAAGGTGTTTGTCCCTCTAGGAAGAGACAGCTGGAGACAATACCTAAATAAATAAAGCAGGTACAGGGGGACTTTTATCCTCTTTTTTTTCAAGCCTGTTTAAGAGAGAAACTGAAGCAATGCAGGGAAGTGACCACAGATTCCTGCACCTTGGTGGTCATTACATCTTTGGAGGGCTCAGAATTTGTTTTCCTGGTGAGGACCTGGCCCTTCATAACCTGAAGTTCAAAATAATGGTGCCTCCAGGATTTCAAGGGAAGTGTTGGCTTCTTCACAGTTCTGGGAGGACTGGAGGGAGAAGCATGTGAAAATGGTTGTTTAAATTGGGATGGGTTTATTTATGGGAGTGATGCACTCTGCCTCATGTCTTCCCAAGTGCAATCTTGTAAGGACTGGAAAGCCTGAGAGGACCTACATTTGCTCTACAGAATATCTTGTTTCTCATAGAAATCTCTTGGAAATAGGACCGGGAGCTGCATGGCATTCAGGCCCCTTGGTCTGTGCCAAACCCATCAGCACCAACATCTGCAGAATAATTAACCCCTTGTGAGTCCCCACATGAAACCAGCCCTCTTTGGATGGCCTTCAACCCCTCTTCCAGTAAAACTTCCCTTTAGCACTGTCACAAAACCTCTCCTTTGCATTGAAACGTTTGCATTCCCAGGATTTTTGGAGAGTTTTCCAGGGTAAAGCCCTCCTAGCACACCTAGACACGCACTACTAATGTACAGAGTTTACTAATTATTGTCTTAGTGCAAACTGGCTGACTTACTCTGCTCATAGGGGAAAAAAAACCTTTGGTGATGTTATTTTTCTGGATTAAGAAAGAGGGGGAAAAGTATGAGAGAGAGGAATTAGAGACACCTCCAAACAACAGTTGTGTGCCTTGTACTGTGGCTGCCTGAGCATATGGTCTTTTATGGGATTCCAGTCAACTCAGAAAGCAAATCTTCCCTCTCTGCTTAGGCTGAGTGAGTCTGCTCCTCTCTGACCCTGTCACCAAGGCATCTGGCAGGAATTATGAACTCTCTATCTCCTTGTGTTAAACCTGAGGTTAGTGGTTGTTTCAGTTCTCTCATGATTTGTTTTTCCCTGGGGGGAAGAAAGGAGCAGGGATGTTACTAAAAGAAGTTATAACCAGATGTTTGGTATTTCCATTCCAGCTTAGACTTTGTTCAGATGGAGCTTCCTCACTGATTTAATCAGGGCAAAAATTTCCTTTCACCCTTGTCTCCAAAACCAGCTCCAGCAGTTGTGGGTCTGCTTGTTTCCTTTTCCACAAGTGCATCCCAGATGTGCCCTTGTTCTGCACACAGAGGCAGAACATCTGTGCTGGAACGAGGGAGGAAAAGGGATGACGTTGTTTGGTTGTCTTGGGTGCTGAGATCCTGTCAAATGATGGGGCAAGGGGAACCTTTGTGGGTCTAAACTGGGGCTGCAGGACTTGGAAGGGCAGGAATCAGTCACGGTTCTCAAACCTGAGCACGCAGATCTTCTTCCTTTCTAGCAGGACACGATGCTCTTCATCTCCCAGCGCAGTGCTTGGATGATGATGATGGTCTGAAATGCAGAAATCAGGGGTGTGGCAGTTCTCAGGGGGATGTGCAGAGCTGCATTAGTGAAAATGGGCACGTGAAAGGCCAACCGAAGTCATGGCTGTGCATTTTTTACCTCCCACAAGATGTGTGGCCAAACTCCTCCTTGTCACTTCCACAAAGGTTCCACCTGTCCCCTTTTAATCCTCCATTAGCTGAGTCACAAAATTTCCTGCAAGCTCCCAGTGTTATAAATTATACGAATTATTATTATTACAAATCTCTACTCTACATGAACATTCGGGTGGATATTTGAAGAGTTAATGATACATTTTTCTTTGGCATAATTGATGTTTACTCCTTTTTTAGTTTGAGATACAAAAATGCCTAGAAGGCATACGGGACTTTAGGATCTCCTTTATACTCTTAATTCCTGAAGATCATTACAATCAAGGAGACTTTAAATCCCCAGATAAGTCTCAGAAAAGGGACGATGAATAGATAAGAAGCAGCAGTGTATTTCAATAATATTCATCCATAAATCTACCAGGGTACTTAGAGTGAAGGGGAAAGCTTGCAAAATAAAAGTGAGGTGGGAGGAGGGGTGGGCATTCAGCCCAACACAAAAGTGTGAGCAGTACCCTGTGGATGAATCACATTTTTCTCATCAAAAACAAGCAGTCCCATGACACCAGAACGGGGGTTTGGTTTCCAGGAGAACTGCAGGACTCCATTTGGGGTGAACCAAACGCTTCTTGATCAGTCTCTCCTCTCCCTGATTGTTCTTTCTCCTTAAAACTTGGAAGATGCCGTGTGATGTTTGGTTAAATTCAGCCGGGGTTTTTCACAGCTCTGTAGAAGGAAGATACAGAGACAACAGAGAAATTCTGCCTTAAGAAATCTGAGATTTCAGGCTGCCTAGCCTCCTTTCTCCCCGCTCCCTTTAAGGGGGTTGGAAACATGGGTTTAGGGGAGTTTAGGAACATTGGTTATCTTCCAGGAGGGATGAAAAGCAGCAGCCTCGAACCCAAGTATCTCACATTAAGGCACTGAGCATTTCCCTGGTTCCTCTGAAGCTCCAGCACTGTCCAGTGCCAGAAATTAGGGGCAGGCCTGGAGGAGGCCCATGGAGTCTGATTTTCAGAGATACTGCAGAATGGAGAACAAAAATACCTTCTTTATTTTGCCTTCAGGAGCTCTCAGATCCAGAAGGAAAGACTTTGCAGCCATAGATTGGTCTCTTGGCTGTGTCCTCCTTGGCTTTGTGAGGCTGCTCTTTAGGAAGAAAGGCTGAGTTTCTTCAGGGATCACACAGCTCTGGCTAAAGTGGAGTGCAATCACATTTCTCTGCTATCATCTGCGATATCAGGCACAGGAAGAGTGGTGCCACCCTATTGTTTTGCCTAATAAAATACTGGAGTCAGAAATCAGCTCATTGCAAAATAAATCAGTAAGGAACCCTAACAGGAGAGTTTGGCTCATTGTGATTCCATGTTGGGTTTTTTTCCCCATCTTATATTGGAAAGTTTGGTTTTCCCAAGGGCAGAAAATCATTTGCCTCAGCAAAATCTGTATGTCACTGTATAAAGTCCAAATCAACTCTGTCTGTCCCATTAACAGTTTTCTTTTTCTCTGTTTTTGGTGAAACGAACATGACCTTTCAAATCAAAGACTTCTGAAGCCTATTACAGAAAGCTTTCACTTTTCAAAATTATTTCAGCTTTGTAATAAGCTCTGTTTTTTCCTTCCTCAGTCTTCTACTTCCTGCTCAGCACAAGGAGTAATGTTGTCTCAACTCCCCACACCCTCTAAAAAAATTTATTGTATTAGGTTTTTCCTTTCCAAGTCTTTCCTCAAATAAAAAAAACCAACCAACCAACCAACCAAACAAGAAAGTGAAATTGAAGTTTGGTAATAGAGAACTTCTGCAAAAATAAAGATGTTTAAAAAATGTAAGTGATGCAAAATATAGAAAAAGAGAAATAACATGAAAAAAAGCTAAAGTAAACAAAATGCTTAAATTGTTTGCAATGTTTTTAAAGATCAAATGTTTTCCACTATCAACACCGAAAACAATGGAAAGATGTCTGAACTTTTCTTCTGCTAATTACATTCTTATCATCAGTGTGGGACACTGATAAATACCCTGGCACCTCCTTCCTGGTCTATAAAGGGAAACATTAACTCAGCCTAAACTCCAGCAAGTTGTCTGAATTCTCCAAACCTTCCCAGTATGATCTGGAGGGACCAACTTTCCACTTGGTAAGACCCTCACCCTTCTATTTCCCAAACTCCTGTGAATGTGTCTGCAAAGGTGGCAAAAAAATCTCTTAGAAAAGTTAAGAAAACAAAGTAAAACAAGAGAAGGAGCCTGCTGGCACTGATGGACACGTGCACTGTTACCACCCTGTAATTTATAATTTACAGATCTCTGTGAATTCGACACAATTCTAGAACTGTTGTTGTGAGCTAGAGGGGCAGAAAATGGCTGAATCCAAACCAAAATAATTATTTGTGGGAGTCAGAAAATGAGTGTGTCTGTTGTTAGAAGAGAGTATCAGAAGCATGAAATATAGATCACCGACACTCAGTAGCTGGGAGCGAGCCGTCCCTGCAGTGTTCTCTCAGACTGCTGCAGAATATCCTTGAAATCTTTTCTTTTCAGGAGGCAACAACAGCTTCAAGCCATTTACTGGCACGTCCAACCTCCAGATGCAATCCTTTGCCTGAGGAAGTTGTTTCCCAGAGAGGTTGTGGCACTGCAAGTGTCCATGGTCAGGTTGGACAGGGCTTGGAGCAACCTGGAATAGTGGAAGGTCCCCATGCCCGTGGCAAGGGATGGGACTGGATGGTCTTAAGGTCCCTTTCAACTTAAATATTCATTAATTCCATTATTCTCAGTGTGTATCAGAGCTAGGGAAGGTAGAGAAGTTAGCTTGGAGTGCAGAGATGCGTGGAAATCCCAGGATATAACTCTCAACCTTTATCCTTCTTGTTTTTTTGGATAGAGGAGCAGCTCAGTCCCATTAGGTTTAGATTCCCAGAATGTGGGGAGCAGGTATGGGCACATTGCCACCTTCAATCCCATTCCCAGGTCACTGAGTCACTTCAGCGCTACCAGGGCAATTGCATAACATTTAACCATCTAAATTTGGGGGATCTTTGACTTTTTCACACCGAGCTGGGAGGTGCCATTCTGGTGAGGGATGAGCTGGAAACCAACCAGGGCAGGTGAGCTTGGCAGGCCTTGGGAACACTCTCCTTAATGCTGCTACTGGAGGCAGAGTCATCTTCACAGCAGCTGACCTTCAAAGTGGGAGCCTTGCTGGGGAGTTTGCAGCTTTAGTTAATCACTGGCAATAGCAGAAGTGCCTGGTTTTCAGCAGTGATGATGGGAAGCATCTGTAGGTGGCACTTTTCCCAGGGAAATGAGGATGCTGCCTGTTCTCTCTGCCTCTGTCCCGGCCATGTATCACAGGAGCTGCTTTCTGAGGGCTCTTTACAGGAGGATTCATTTCTCTGTGCTCAAATGAAGATTTAGGTCAGGCTTCTGCTAATAAACCAGAAAGACTTTTTGTTTCCCAGCTGTTAATATTAAAGGTAATACCCAGCAAAGAGCACTGGAAGAAGAGGTGAAATCTATTCCTTCAGGCTACTTGGGAGAAATGTGCTGGGGTGATGGGGGTAAAATATTTCATACAAGAACTCAAGGGAATAGAGGATTCCCAGCCACTACACCATTTCTCATGATTCAGAATAAAGAGAAGAAATTCTAACCACTGTTGACCATGAGCCTTCCTGCTGTGCCTCTGATGCCTTTAATTCCTGAAAGTTCCTGCCCATTCCAGTCTCTGTTTCATTTCTAGAAGGTCTCTAAAACTGAAGTTATCTTCCAGTCATTACCAGGGGGAAATGCTCTCAAGCCACAAACTTAAAAGCAAGAGAGAACCAAGCCATAACCCAAAGCACAAGCCATTGATTTCTTCAAGAGTTATCACAGGAGAAGCCCAGCATTTAACAAAGAGATTAGGAACTAATGAGTAAAAAAAATATCAATCACAATTCAAGCCAAAACACGTTACTTTCGTTTTCCAAAGAACTGAGGAAAAGATTAACTGTGCAGCAGAACTTTCTTTGTGTCAGAGGAGAGCTCCTGACCCAAATGTCTATTGACGTCTTCCTCTTTGTTGGCAAAACAGAGATCATCACTTTAGGGAGCCCATGCTGCTGAAATGAATATAAAAAATTACCATTAAATCAAATGAAGTCTCTCAATGGCTTTGGACAGCAAACTGCTGGGTCTTGATCTTAAACCTCAATAATGTTTCCAAAATGAGCTTCCATGGCAGGGCTCTGTCAGCAGGGCTGCAGCTGTGGGGAGCTGGGGGTTGAGTTAATCGCCAAGAAGGGATTCACAGAGCCTCCAGGAGCAGGGATTTTTGTCTCCTGGGTCAGCACAGGCTGTTTCACAGTGAGGACCCATTAGTGATGCAGCAAGGCATTGCATGGTAATGACTCTGAGCCCTGCTGCAAAGCTGTAAGGCACTGGTGATGTTGGTGTGTGGCAGAAATCGTGCACATCACAGGAAAAATGAAGGGCTTTTCTTTCTGCTTTCTGCAAACAGAGGTGAAATGAGCTTCTGTTGGTCAAAACTGAAAAGGTCCTGATGTAAAATCCTGTCTCAGATGTTGCATGTGTGTGAGGTCCTGCAAGTTCAGGTGTGTCTGAAACCACTGGACCAAATGTGGAGAAAAGTTCTGGCTGAGACTGTGGGAGCTGCTCTTCACAGACATAGTGATCAGACTGAACATTTAACTCAGTGAGGGAAAAAAGGATGAAGAGAAAAGGAAAATCACTTTGCCTTTTGTGTGGATAGAGGACTGAGGTCCATCTATCTAAGCCCTTGGAGAAACCTGAAGTTGGATTCTCAAAGCAGCTCAATCCACAGTATCTGGGAAACAAACTTTCCATTGATTAATATGGAGTAATTTGAAAAATTTTCCTTCAGGTAATTTGTTCAGGGACAGTGATGTTTGTGCTGCATCAGATCTTGTAAGATGTTTTAGTTCCCTTACTGAAGTGAAAGGATTCACAAGTGAGGTGAGTCCTACTCCTTAGTTCTGTGCATAAACCAAAAAAGAATTTCATTATATTTCCCATGATCATCACCAGTGTCAGGACTGCACACAGGTACTGGCATTGCTAATTTAGCCTTGTTAAATCCACCAGTTTCTTGCAAACCTATAAATTATAAGTCTCCTTAAAGTCTGGTTGTTCTCCAGATGCACTGCTCAGGCCAGATCTGGGCTAGAAATGTCATATTCTGTAATTAACAGCTCATTAAGGGACTGAATTCACCCAGGGAAAACCAGCTGCTCTTTCTACACCCTGCACTAACACCAGTCCTAAAGACAGACATGGCATTAAAGCTTCACTGCCCATGAGGAACAATGACCAGATCTGCCCTTGGAACTGAGGAAAGGCTTGGGACATCAGAGTTGTGTGAGACTGGTATGAGCTGAATCTCAACCCATGATGGGTGTTTGGGGTTGGCCTTTGTTGATTTGCAGGGCTGTGATGATTTGCCTGGGGCTGCCTGTCTTTATTTCCATTTATTGTGTTCATTTAGCACAGTTTCAACTCCTTTTCCCAATGAGGAAGAATCCTGGTCTAGCTCTGAGAATTTGCTCGAGTGGTTGTAAAATTTTGCATTTTTGAATTTTGAAAAGCCTGTCAATCCCTGTCCTGTCCTCTTGTTTCTGATCCTCACTTCCCAATAAATGCAGGATGAAATCAGAGGAAGCAGCAGCCCCTGGAGTGCTTTAGAAACCTTTAACCAAGAGGAAAGGTTAATGGAGTAGAGTTAATGCAGTGGAGTTTATTTTTAATAGAAAAGAACAGACTTTGAGATGACTTGGCAGAAATCTTCAGCCTTAGGAAGGAAAAAGATGATAGTGGGTAGTTTTCTCTCTGATGTCATGGTTAATAAACTCAGGATATAATTTAAAGCTGAGATTATTTGGGAGATGTGCCACATCAGGCAAATGGAAGAAGATATAAGCAGTGAATTTCTAATAACTCAAAACCTCCTCCACACTTGGGTCCTCTGAACTCCACTTGGGGAGTTTTGTTTGTTATCCAGTAAAATCCACAAACCCTGACCTTGATTCTTCACAGGGCTGCATTAATAATTTGTTGAAGAAAGGCAACTCTGTAATTATGCCAGAGAACCTTTCTGCAGGTAGGTGAGTACTTGGTTCTCAAGAAGAAACAAGGTACCATATGTTAACATTTTGGGGGATATATTACAGTTTTATGTTTTCCTGTGGCTTAGATTTTTCCCTTGGTAAATAATGGGAATGTGGAATGCCTCAAAATGCAGACAACATCAGTTGTTGGTTCATAAACATTTACTGAGAACTTGGATGGCAGAGACTGAATAAGCACAAAGCATTTTCTTGATCCAGATAATGAATTTGTAACTTCTGGGGGTTTTTATTTTTTATTTTTAATTTTTTTAATATATATATGTACCTTCCATTCAATCAATTTGCAATTAATTCCAGCCCTAACACTTCTGGCTGTTTGAGCAGGCAATACCTCTGTGTGCTGGAACCCAGAAGCAACTACGTGAAAAAGGGCTACTTTTTGGAAGATAATTTGGGAGCACGTGGCTTGGAATGAATGAAAATCATGTCCTGTCTTGGGACCTCATTCCCTGAGCCATCCCCCTGGAAGCAGAGAGGGAAGACCTCCCCTGAAGTGCATTAGCAGTTCCCTCAACACTTGATGTGAGCTCTGTGGGTCTGAAGTGGGGCCTGGTGGCATCACTGTGCTCCAAGCCACGCTGCTCATTAGGCAATCTCAAGAGATGACACAAAGCTTTGGAAGCTCAATTAGCCCGTAATTAAGAGAACTTAAAGAAAGCTAAGAGCTCTTAGCTGCTCTTACCACTCAAGCCATGATTGAAAAGCTGCATCTAGCACTTGATAACCCTGTGCAGTGATGTGGGCTGGTGCCAGCTGGCTGGCAAGCAGCTCTGTGGAGTTGGAGCTGGAGGTTTTTGGCAGCACATGAGTCAGCAGTGCATCCTCGTGGCAAACTGTGCTCAGGAAAATGTTCACCAGGAGGTCCAGTGAAAGATTCTTCACCTCTGAGTGTTGACTGGTGTCACGGCCCGCACAACCTGAGCGGGGGTCGTGATGGTTCATTTGACCACAGGGTGCAAAAGACAACAGCAAGAGATCAAGGTTTTGTTCAGCAACGAGCAGCAAAGCAGTTTATTGAGGGCAAATAACTCAGTTTTGGGGTAGTGGTAAGACGGAGAGAGAGATGAAGGTGACGAAGCAGAGAAAGACAAAGAGAGAGAGAGAGAGAGAGAAAGAGAAAGGATAGCTACCAACAGATGGGACGACATCCTCGGATCATCGGTTGATGTCTTCATCCGTTGGGGAGAAAGAAATCTCAGGGGTCTCTTCAGAGAGTAATATTTTTATAGTCTCTTTCCAATGCAAGTGGCCAGTGGCCAGAAGGTGGGGAGATTTATGGGCTATTGTGTTCAGAGGACCGAGGCTTCAAGAATCAGGTGCAGAAAGTACGGCTGTTCCAGCCCCGTACCTGCCTGAATGCATTGTACCGTGACAGTACAGCACACACACCTCTACACAGTCCCTTGGCAAGCATCAACCTTAGCCAGGCCAGAACTCCTGCCCAAAGTGAGAGGTGGGGTCCTGGGGTCCCTCTGAGTCTCAGTCTCTGATGATGACTGTGAGGCAAATCAGGGAATCTTTGGACCGACCCTTACAGCTGGGAACCAAGAAAGCATCCTTTTTCTCAGGCTACACAAGCCTTGCTCTCTGGCTCCTCAAGGACAGGAACTCAAAACAAAGATTACCCACCTGCCAGAGTAGGTGATGTTAGTCACAGAGTGTGTTTCTAAAGGGGTGTTGCTCCTCTGCCCAATGAACTTTCTCTTAAATTCTTTGCACAATGTATGACATTTAAACCTATGATTTCCTTGAATGAATGCTCTTTCTTGCTCTTGTGAGACAGTGCCATGTTACTGCGCCTTTCATTTTGCTCTGGAACCACAAACAGTAACATCCGAGCAGCAGTTGTGACACCACTTCTGCAATGCCATGCTCTGTTCTGCATTTCCCAAAACATCCAAACTGGAGCATTCAGGAGTGAGCCCTGCAAAGTGTCACCAAGAGGCTCAGGATCCTGGGGATGGCTGAGAGCTGGGTGTGCTCAGCATGCCCAAGGGAAGGCTTGGTGACATTTGGCTGCCATCTGCAATACCACAGTGGCTCTGCAGAGAAGGTGGAGCCTGTCCAGGGCACAGGGGAAGAACTAGAGGTGATGCACATGGGAAATTCTCATTGGATGTAATGGAAAAACAAAGGCACCCTGTAACTCTTGAAACACTGGAATGGCCTTCCCAGAGAGGCTTTTGGCTCTCCATCCTTAGAGACATTCAAAATTTGGGCAGACAAGCCCTGAGCAATCTATTCTATTTGACCCTGGGCTCTTTTCCAGCCTATTTGTATTATATTATATTATATTATATTATATTATATTATATTATATTATGTTACATTATTCTCTAAAATCGACTGCTGTCTCATGTAACAGATTTCTCCTTTTATCAGCTACGGAGCTCTCCGGTGAGGTTATCCTAACCTGCATCAGTGAAATTGAATGGACTTAATCAGTATATCTTTACTAAAAAATGTATTTTTGTCTGCAACAAGCCAAGAAATGAGAGAATTGATTCTTCCTGGAGAGGTTGTAACCTTCAGCAGAGTGTGAATAAAGAAAATCTGGGGGAAGCGATCTCTGGATCTAGAAGATGACTGCTCTCGACAGACTCAGATATTTAATTTTTTCTCACTCTCTTAAATCAGGCCAGCTCTTGCCTGGGGCTCTTTTTGAGTCGTAGCATACAAATTGCTGTGGGGGCAAGCATACCATGGAATTTCTGCCAGGGGAAGCACACTGAATGATAATAAAGGCAGTGACTGGAGGCAGGGAGATTTTGAGTCTGTGGCTCCCAGGCTTCGGGCAGGGTCTCCAAGCTTGCAGCAGCCTGGTACTGCAGAAGGAGCAGATAGACACTGAGCTATCAGACTGAGAACTGTGTTGTTCCATGGGAGATACCAGCAGAAGATGGGCTGCAGAGGGTCAGACAAAGCTTTCTTCCTCCAGAAATGGCTAACAGCAGATGCCTGGGGAGCAGTGCAAGCACGTGGCAGCAGAGTGCTGCTTCTCCAATATGCTCTGTGTCTCCAGCAGGTGGATAAGGGGGTTGAGAAGTGCTGTTATCTTTGCCTTTGGAAGCCCTTGATGTGACTTCTCCTCTATGAGTGGTTTTGTTTTGTTTTTTTTTTGCAGTTCCTGGGAGTAGCTGGACTTTGCTATAAGCCACGTGGATGCCCTTTGCTTCTGGTCAGCCCAAAAATGGCACAGGACAAACTCTGGGTTTGGTATTAAGAGTCCATTAATCTTTACCTTCTGTTTAACCTCTTCATGCTGGTCCAGCAATACTCAGGAGATTGTATCAGCTGGAGTTTGATCTGAGCACCAGAGTAGAGATTGTGGAATCACAGAATGGTTTGGTTTGGGAGAGATCAACTCATTCCAATTCCAATTCCAATTCCAGTTCCAATTCCAATTCCAGTTCCAAGGGACACCTTCCACTATCCCAGGCTGCTCCAAGCCCTGTCCAACCTGGCCTTGAACACTTCCAGGGACAGAACATGAATGTTCATGAGAGCTTACGATGTTCCATGGTTCCTGAGGTTGCTTCTGACCTTGATCAGGAGGCTGGAAGGTCCCTCAACCTCATTTCCAGCTATGGCACAGCCTGGGGGCTGAGAAAAAATTGTAAATCATGGAGGGAACAAATGAAAGTGAACTGTCAAGAGTTACTAAATTTTGGGCTGACATCAGCCCTTCTGGAGCTGAGATACCATCCCCTAAGGAGAGAAAAATAGGGAAGGCCAGGCTGCAAGAGTCCTTGGAGGCTGGACCTGACTTCACTGCAGTAAAATAGGCCACTGCTATGCTTGTGGTTATTCCTCTCAACATTTTGTTTGCCCCTGCTGCTGTTTAAAATGGATGGAGAGGGACTTGCCAGCTCCTGTTCCCTGCTGTCTTATTCCTGCATCCTGTTTTCAGAGCAAGTATTTAATGATGGAGCAGGGTTCAGGTCATTGAGAGTCTGTTGCAGAGTTGGAGCCGTTATTATGAAATTACCAAATAAAACATACATTTTCATTCCCATCGGTAATAAAAATTATCGAAGTATCTCTCTCGGGACAATTATAACGAGATAATGCAGAACTCCTGACTGATTCCTGTGGCTGTGAAAAAAAAATAAAATCAAAGAACATTCAACCAACATTAGTGTATGCCTTGGCTCCAATCGCTTCCCTGTCTCATGGGGTAATGAAGTTATCAAATTAGTTTTAAAAAGGTGAAACTTCCATTTTTCAGCCCATCTGACAGGTTCTCCCCTGAATAATGTCATTATGATGAGGTGCACAGGACAGCATGAGCCTTTATTGCTTTTGGTCTAGACACTACAGGACATTAAGAAATTTTGCCCTCTTGTCTCCACGGTGTAATGTTTATACTCAGAGTGTCCAGGCCAATCAAATGATAAAGAACAGGGGTTTAGGTCTTAGGTTTTTTTTTTTCTTTTCTGCACACCCAAAACATAAATACAACCGTATGTTCCAGGCTGCATTTGCAGAAATGAAGCATAAATGGCCTACTGGGTTATATAGCTCATCTGTTTCCCATTACTGCTCTGCAGCAAATTACATTTTTTCCAGAGAGCAATGCCGGCATGGACAGCCTAAGAGCCTCCTTTCCCAGGATCCAGGATGGAGGTCATGAAACACTCAGTGCTGCTCTAACAACCAGCCTGGCATGAGCAGAGACTCTGCCCTGAGATGCTCTGGTGACACTGGAGAGAGTAAAACGCTCTGAGATGTTTGAACCATCTCTGGAAGCGTGCCCTGCCTTTATTGAGCATTAAGAGTCACAGGACACCAGGAGATTCAGGCACTCCAGTCACGTTCCAAAGGCAGGGCTTTGCCCAAGGGCTGATGCCTCCCACGGTGTTTAGTAAGAGGAATATTTTTCATTTTCAAGCTCTGCTGTCTCTCCATTTGCTGGGAAGTGAACCCCAAACTTTCAGGAGCAAGAGCATCATCTCCGAACGGCTCGGTGACCTCCCCAGAACAGGATCCCATCCTGCATCCTGCACAGGTCAGGCTCTGCAGGGAGGGATTTACACATCCCTGGAGACACTGGCAGCCCCTGTGGGCAGCAGGGATGCTCTCACTGCCCTGCCTGACCCAGCTGTGGTAGCCCAGGTAACACCTGCCCCTCTGAAAAATGGAAATGAGCAGCAAAACCGCGCATCCCCTGCATGCTCCCAAACGAGCTGTCAGTGCATCAGAGCTGGACACCCCCCCCACCGTGATCCCAGCCACAGAGCTGTCTCATTTCCCTTGTAAAAGAGCCCCACAGGCAACAAATGCACACACAGAGCAACTTCTGTATTTACCTTGACACTACATGAGTCACGGCGCTCGCCTCTTGCCGAGCAGCCGGATGCATTATCGTTGCTTTGGCATCTTGCTTGCTGCTCTCTCCTATTCTCCTTCTGTTCAGCAGAGCAGAGAGGTTGTTCAGGGTCCCCCCAGCCCCTCATGCCTGCACTCCTTCCCAAAAAACCATTACCCAGAATTCCAGCTCTCCTTGAAGCAGCACTGAACAAGCTGTGCTGTGTTTTCCCCCTTCCAGGCTTTTTTTTTTTTTTTTAACAGTTCTTGCAGGAAGGAGTAATTTATCCAGAATTAAAGCATCTGGTTGTCGTGCTCCCTGGGTTAGTCAGCACTGAAATAAAAGGGAGACAAAGTGCCTGGCTGTCTCCATTATGGGAGAGGAGGAACATGACCCAAGTCTCCACGTGGGTTGGAAGGGACCTTAAAGAACATCCAGTTCCACCTCTGCCATGGGCAGGGACACCTTCTGCTATCCCTGTTTGCTCCAAATCCCATCCAGCCTGGCCTTGAACACTCTCATGGATGGGAAATTTGCAGCTTCACTGGGCAACCTCTGCCAGAAATTCACCACTCTCACAGTAAAGATTTTTTTGTCCGATATCCAATCTAAACCTGCTCTCATTCAGTCTGAAGCTTCCCCCTCTCTGTTCTGTCACTCCAGGCTCCTGTAAATAGCCTCTCTCCATCTTTCTTGTCAACTTGTTTCTCTTCTCCAGGCTGAACAATCCCAATTCTCTCAACCCAATTCTTCTTCTTGCACTGCGTGGTCTCTGTCAGGGACAAAGCAGGATGGCAGAGACACAGATTTATACAAGATTTACAAATAGTACAGGATTTACAAATAGTGCAGGATTTACAAATAGTGTAGGATTTACAAATTGTACAATGTGATGTCAAGTGAGGGAATGTGTCCAGAGGAGAGCTCAGTTCCTCCACCCAAAATCCAAGGATGTGCCTGTTGGATGTGTTGGGTACAGGCTGGGACATCTGGTGCCGGCCTGTGGAGTAACCTTGAGCAAATTACTTCATCCCTCCAACCTTCCCTCTCCTCCAGCTTTGCTGGGATTAGTTAGGGGAGGAACTTTCCATCCCAGTTTTGATCCTCGGGTGGCTGGAGCACAAATAATGAAGAGCAATAATACCTGGTTGCCAATCAGCACAGGATCTGGTTTGCTGTTTCCAAATCAGTTGGAAATTGTTTTTCTCTTGTTTTGAATAATGTGATGGGAATATGTAAGAAGAAGTCTTGTTTCTTTTTTTATTTTTATTTATTTTCTTTTTTTTTTTTTGGCTAGCAGCTAAAACACTCTTCATCAACTTTCCAAAATATGATTAATGCTAATCTTGACCTTTCCAAAGTTCCATGCCAGGAAGCTGATGATGCTTCTGTGTTGTAAAGAATCAAACAGAAGGTGTTTCTATCCACAATGAAGTGTTCTTTATTAATGAATGATTTGCTTACCAGAAAATCCAAGAATTACTTTACACTGTCTTTTTTTACTTATTTTTTTTACAAACCTGAGGGAGTTTAATCATTTGGAATGGACTGAAAGCATAAATATATTGATGAATTTCTCATCTCTTTCCCTTCTTTCTCTAAAGTCACAACACGAATGCTATTAGCTTATTACTTTAGGTCAGAGATTTTTTTTTTTTTTTTTTTTTGCCTTTCCAAGGGAAAAAGCCTTAGTTATCAAGGAAATTAATGTATCAAATCAATCAACATTGTGATAGCTGGAGTCAGCTGTTTCTGAAACTTGTGACAACAAGCAGAGAATACATCTGCAAAATGTGAAGCAGTACAGGCTGGAGTTGTCCAGCTTCCAAAAAGGAAAACAGCGAATAATTTTCTAGACTTGAGTCTGGTGTAGGGATCTGTCCCTGGACCCTTCAGGATGGTGACTCTTCTCTGAGTAAAGCAAAAAATCCTAAACCACCTCCCAGACTCTCATAAACACCATGGAAATGTTTCAACCACTGCTCTGAAAAGCAGACAGAGCCTGAAGCTTTGTCAGGTCCTTCCAGAGTTTTCAAGTCCAAGGTCAGAGAACAGTGAAATGAAGATTATGGAGGGCCAAGTGCTTAATAGCCAGAAATTGAGGGATCATTGGACATTTTGCCTAATTAATTCACAAATGCAGCACATTAAGGTGGCCAAAATCTTCTGCCACCAAAAGGGTCACAGGGATTCATTAAGTTCTTTCAGACTGGGGGTATGAAAGAACTGTAAAATATATTTCTTATTTATCATTATTTGTAATTCAGGCAACTTATCTGCAATCAGATTTCTCCTGACTCTTTGTGTTCTCTGTGATGGGGATGTCTCAGGCCATTAGTGACTAACCCTCTGAATAATTAGGCTGTGAAAATCTAATGGCAGGATTTATTATTTTTATTATTATTAGCCACTTTCCACTGTGTTGTGCTAATTCCATTTGGTATTGGTCTGTTTTCTTGGAGAACTATGCTCATTCATATAAAATCTTTTTTTTTTTGTTTTTGTTCAAAATGCCTTTCATCATGTGATTTAACAGACCATGAAACATCTTAACATTGGTTTTTAGATTTTCAAGCCAGTGCCAATACTTTGATGACATTAATACGTTCCTTGCATCACCCCCTGGAATACTTAGATGAAGTCACTGTATTATCTTCTTTTTCTGCTGTCCTTTGTGTCCTTTCCTCATTGTCCTCCTGTGATGCATAACAATTTCTGTGCTAGATTTTTCATGGTGGGTTTCTTCCACCCTAAATGTCACTCTGGGACACACCTCTGTTTGAGAAATCCAACTGCTTCCATGAGAAACTTCTGCCTCCAGCACACCCTGCATAAAGATGCTGATTTTTCTGTCTGATTTACTCATCCTCAGGACCCTCACAGCCTCCTGCAGTCCTCTGCATTCCATTTCAAACCAGATTTGTTTCACCAGGCTCTGTGTCCTGAGCATCCCAAGGACAGGTGGTGAGGGGAGCAGGGGATTCCTGCTCAGGGAACAAACCCTGCCATGGGATTTTCTGTGAATGTGGGCAGTGCTACAGTCATGGGATATGGAATGGTTTGTGTTGGGAGGGAGCTCAAAGCTCATCCAGTGCCATCCTGCCATGGCAGGGACAGCTTCCACCATCCCAGGCTGCTCCAAGCCCCGTCCACCCTGGCCTTGGACACCTCCAAGGATCCAGGAGCAGCCACAGCTTCTCTGGGCACCCTGTTCCAG
>VRYO01002253.1:2416567-2435290 GCA_009812075.1 Sialia sialis | reverse complement strand
GGTGGAACTGGATGATCTTTAAAGATCGTTTCCAATCCAAACCATTCTGTGATCCTGTAGGTCTATGGATAAAGGCTTTAACACCCCTGCTGCTGATGGTAATAGAACATATTTTCCCTTTTAGACTGAAAATCTAATATTAGTGCCAGAACACAATAATCTAACATATAATCCCCAGTTTCTAGAAATGAAGGAAGGACAAATACAAACTTCTTTTGGAGGGGGTAGGGCAAAGTTTTCCACTGCTTTTTTTTGTTATTTGTCAAATTTGAAAATGTTGTCAGCAATTTGCAAATTCCCCACCTGTTCTGTGCATACATGAAAATAGCCTGAGTTCCTGCTCCTTTCTAAGTGACTTTTAATGTATAGCAGGAACACACAGTGTTGACAGCTCTCCAATTTTAGCACGTCTCATTATCGTGGGTTTTTTTTAATTTAAGGCCACCTATCCCAAAATAAAAGATGTGTTGGTTTTGGTTGTGGGTTTTTTGGGGTTTTGTTTTGTTTGGTTTGGTTTGGTTGATTTTTTGTGAAAATATGCATGAAAAAGTCTACTTGGTTTTTTTTTCCTTTTTGTTTTAGTCAAGAAATTTCAAGTGCATCAAGCAACTCTATTTAAAGATCCACCACCTTTATGGGGACCACAAGATTACTTGTGATTCTTGTCTTCTCTTTGGAAAAGGAGGCAAGAATGCTCCAAGCCTTCATACAGTAGGGAAAAAAATGCTTGGAATGCTATTTCCAGCAAAGGAAAATATGGAAAGCTTAGTTTAATATGTGTTGGTTTCTTGGTTTTTTTTTAGAAGGAGTTTGTCTCACAATTTTTGTACCTGTTGGATTTGGAAATTGTGGAATCACAGAATGGTTTGGGTTGGAAGGGACCACAGTTCTGCCATGGCCAGGGACATCTTCCACTATCCCAGGTTGCTCCAAGCCCTGTCCAGCCTTGTCTGGAACACTTCCAGGGCTAGGGAATACAAAACAAGGATTACAAGGAAGAACCAAAGTTATTTCTTATGACAGGGTAATGATGTGAAGGTTGCAGCAAGGTAGCAATTGCCTCCAGGTGAAGGTAGGAATTTTGTCTGCTCAAAGTTGTGACAACCAGCAAAAACAAAGCAAAAAATCAAATCAGAATAATGACAAGGCTTTGTATCTAGGTCAGCTGTGGGTGGACATTTCCCTTGCTCTGTTCCTTGGTAGATCTCTTCTCTTTATGTCTGAAAACTGATATGAAAATTATTCAGATAACTATAAAGGGAGCTATAGTGGGTACAGGTAAGTCTTTGAGGCCTGAAATTCAGCTGGAATTCTGTGCTGAGCATTCTTGCTCTTTAAATGAATGAGACTCAAATCCATGATAAATGTGGGTCTATGATGGAGCCCTCCTGGCTAAACTGTGAGTAATGGAGTTAAACCCTCCTTCAGTTAGTCTAGATTAGTTTAATTACCACCCAGCTCCAGATGCAGCTCCTCCCACGGAGCTCCTGGGTTCTTTGAGTCTTGACTGGTGAGTTTGTTTTGCTGATGTGCATAAATAGCCCTAAAAAGGGATGGACTTTTCTGTTCTACATTTCCCTTACTGATGCTTCCCCAAGTTTCTGTCCCACCGAAGTTTCTCCACGTTTGTGGCTTTGTTGCCTCTTCTTTCCCTCCAGACATTGGATCTTTTTCTCCTCCTGACATACAATCTCCCCTTAAACTGTTGCTTGTACTCTTCCACCCATGTTTCCATCCCTTTTCTCTCTTTCTTGGAGTGGGAATCCTGCACTCTGCCTATGGACAGCTTAATTCTGTCAGGGAGACCTGACTCCAACCCCAGTGAAAAAAAGAGATCAATATAAAGTTTATTGACTGTATAAAGGCAACAGTTTACAGAATCTCCATGAGATTTCCTAAGGAGTTTAAGATCCTGAAGGACCAAATATTGCCAGAATTGTACACAAAATCTGCACTCTGTTTGGATGGAAGTCGTGGCTTTCAAATTCATTTCTCATGACAGCTCTGGCGAGGTCGGACCCAGCGGTTTTGTCTGACCCCGTACTATGAGAGGAGCTGTGAAATTTAGATCCAAAATTCCAAGCTGGTTTAGTTCAGGTTTTATGATTCCTGTCTTTGCCGTGCTGGTCTTGACAGATTAAGAGAATTACCCATGCTCCTCTTATTTACACGGCCCAGTTGGTTTGTGATCCCCCGTAGAGCTCATTTCAAAACCCCCTCGCGCTTGGCGGAGGAAGAAACTTCAGTAACCATCAGCTGTGGCATTGATCCTTCAGAAAAATTAACCAACTGAACTGAGACTTACTGTGAAATCAGTGATGCTCAGCAGCCACTAACTTCATTTGGAACTCACCAGTGTTAATGCATTTAAAGTATTGATCCTTCCTCGTGTGCTTTGCAGCTCCAGCTCCCTCCTGGCATTGCAAACACAGAGGCAGCTCTCTCCAAAGCCAGGATGAACAAGCTAAACCCTTCAACCCCAAAAACAAACTCATTATTCAAAATGCTTGTTAGGCTCGCTGCAGCAATTGAATTGATTGGGGAAGAAAAAAAAAAAAAAACAACAAAAAAACCCTCATTGTGGCAGATAAAAATCAGATTATGTCAGGGAACGGGAAAGGAACAGGCAGAGGAAACATCCTGATGTCTGAAAGGAGCAAATATTCCATCAAGTCTCCATAATTTTTTGCTTTATTATTGCAGTGTTGTGGTATTGTTGGGTTTTTGCTTATGTGTAGCACGTGGGGTTGAGAAGGAGCACTCAGAGCTGTGGCTGTGCTGAGAATTGGATATTCAAAACCTCGGGGATCCCAGGATTTGCCCAACAGCACTTCCAGCACTTTTGCAGGTAGTTTTGGGGAGGGCATTTCCTCTTTCACATGGCCTTTTAACTGATTACTAAACCAAACTAGCCTGATATTTTAGATTTTGTTTGTTTGTTGTTGTTTTTTGTGATTTTTTTGTTTGTTTTTGTTTTTGTTTTTTTTTTGCTTCTGTAGCAATAAATGAGCCTTCAGATGAAAACTGCAGCTGAAAGCAGAGGAGCTGCAGTTTGCAGCCCACTCTCTGGGCTTTCCAGCATTCCCTGGGCTTTGCAGTGAGTTTGCTTACACTGTGCTTTCTCTTGCTCTATTTAAGTGCCTCTGCAGTGTTCTCATGGTGAATTAGGTTACTCTGTAGAAAAGGATACTGCAAATCCCCTGCTCTGCTTCAGCTGCTCCCCTTTCCCTGCATGGCAAGTTGAATGCTCTCTCTCCTTCTCCAGTTTTTGGAAAATTTAATCCACCTTGTGGGGGATTCAACACAGCAGAATTGGCTTCTCCCTTGGATTAGTTTCACTCCAGAAGCTACTGGTTCTCCAGCTTCTCCACAGACTCCAAGCCTTCTCCACTTCTCTTAAACTGTGTTTATTTTATCCATGTATCCTGTGCAATCCCAGGCTGTGATTGCATTTACTTTTAAGATCTCTGCCTTTAAATGTCACATCTGGGCATCTTCAGATGCACACATCTCACTCCTTAAAATATGCAGGTGTCTTCTCCTGACCTTCATTAGTGCTGTGACACATTCCAGCCATCCTGCTTGTTAGTGCATTATGTAGCTGCCTGTCAGGCACTCTCTGCAGCTCCCTGTTCCTTCTGATGCAGAGATGCAATAATTGGCTGCTTTGTTTTTCAGGCATCTTTAGCATTACTTGAACCTACTAAACTCAGCCAGGCTGAAAAACCAGCAGTTTCCAGGCTGTTGGGAGATGCCCCATTATTTCTAGTGACACAGAACAGCCTGGGATGTGTGGAGGGGTGAAAGATCTGTGGCCCAGACCCTGCACAGAGGTGACTTCACTTACTTTTAACAATGTCTGCTGGTCTCCAGGAAACACACAACAATGCTGCAAAATGCCCCTGGCAAAATCCAGGTAGTTCCTGATCCCTTTTCCAGCATAAACCACAATGAGGCAGCTCCAAGTGGTCTCTTAAATTGGGACACGCTCCCCAAGCATTGTGGAAATGCTCAAAAAAGAGCTTTCTTCTAGTTCTTCTGACTGTACAAAAAAATCTGACTTTTTTTTTTTCCTATTCTTTGGTAGTTGTGGTGTTTACACACACTGTTCTCTGATGCAAAAGCTTGTGTTGGTGACTCCTTTTATTTTATTTTTTTACCCTTTCACCTGCATTCTCTGCTGCCTGGTTTTGTTGGGAATAAATAGCATCCCTGCAATCTTACTCCCTTATGGATTTGCCAGCACTGTGATGGATGGGAGGCTCCAATTCCTCTCCCAGGGTTGGACAAGTGAGCTGAGCACCAAAAGCTCAGTGGAGAAGGGAGAGAACAGGATTTTTCCTCCTGCCCCTTCTCCCTACTCCTTGAAGAAACTCCTGGTTGATGTGAGAACAGCCAAGGCTGTGCCCAGCATGGATAAAGCCCCATTCCTTCAGGGTTTTTTCCCTTTTTTTTTGCTGATCTCCCTTCCTCTGCCCCCTGTCCAGACACATTCCTGACCTTTAGAGGACAAGGAGGTCACTGTGGTTCTGTCCCTGAGCATCAGCAGAACGGGACGAGAAGAACCTGCTGGAGATTGTGCTGTGTGTTTTAGATAGAGAGAACAAGCCTAATTTATTATGAAACAGAAGTTAGCTTTACATTTTCATAATTAGGGAGGATGCTAATGTTGCATGATTGGAAAATGTCACCCTGCACAACTAAATTGAGGCCTAATTGAAGTTCAGCATCATCTGCAGCTCCTCCAGTGATAACTTTTCAGCAAGGTGCTGCAGAATTGCAGAGAGTGCTTAGCAGGGAGTCATTTATCACCTCCCTTCCCAGCGGATAGAGGGATCTGGGAGGAAATGACCAGAGAGAAGCAATCCGTAAGGCTGGAGCCTGGTGGAACAAAGCACTCCATATAAGCACAAATGACAAGGTTAATTATCCCAGGGCTGCTGCAGAGGACAATGGATTTCTGTGGCATTCTGTCCAGCTGGAGAAAGCTGGATTGGGTGTGTCACTATCACAACACGGTGTCACCGAGGTATGGATGGCTCTGCTCTTATCTGAAGCATTCTGGGGGTTGTTTTGTGTTTGGAATACACAGGAGACAAGGGCCACAAAGAAGGCACAAGAAGCCCCACTGCAAGAGTGACATCTTCTCTTTGCCATCCAGAATCTGTGTTGCGGGGAAAAGCCAAGCCTTGCTCTGGTTTCAAGTGCTGTCACACCATTCATGCTTAGTCAGGCTTGATCTAAGAAAGAAAAACTGTGACTTTAACTTTTCTCAGACACCCAAGATTTATCCTTTCAGTATTTTAAGAGGGCTTATCAAAAAGAGGGAGGGAGACTTTACATGAGCAGGTAGTGACTAAAAGAGGAGAAATTTAGATTTGGATATTAGGAAGAAATTCTTTACTCTGAGGATCATGAGGCCCTGGCACAGGGTGCCCAGAGAAGCTGTGGCTGCCCCTGGATCCCTGGAAGTGTCCAAGGCCAGGCTGGACAGGGCTTGGAGCACCCTGGGATGGTGGAAGCTGTCCTTGCCCATGGCAGAGCAGCTGCACAGGTTGTTCCTCCCAGCTGCCTCTCTCCAAAAGTAGCTACAGGCACATGAATAATGCATAAGGACAAGGGGAGAGTTGGTGGAATTTCCTCTCTGGTACTTTCCCTGCCTCCAGCCATCTGAGACTCAGGGACTTCTGTATGTTCTCCCTGAATTTAATAACACTGTCTTGATTTCTCTTTGAACTTCTCTGCTCTTCCCTGAACCCTCGTTAACTTTGAGCACCCGACTATTTATCCATGGCAAGAAACTTCACAACTTGACTGCACTTCCTCTGGGACCCCCAAATTCCTGCTCTGGAAAAGTCCATGAGCAACCAACTCACCCTTTCCGTGACACTCTTGATTTTATGTGTTCCATCTCATGCCTTCCTAGTCATCGCTGTAGCATCCTAGATTATACTCTTATTCCTTATGGAGAGCTCATTCCTGCTCTTTGAGCACCTCTGTCTTTCCCCGAGTCCCATGACTCCCTCTCCTCTTTTCCTCTTTGATTAAAAGTTTTAAAAGATGGTCTGGGAGCACTAAGGAGAGGGATCCTAGCAGGTCTCACGAAGATGAAAGCTTCTGCATGTCCCCCTGTAACAAATAACCACTGAGGGAGCTCAGGTGTTTGCACTGATAATCTCAAATTAAGCTAATCCTGCTTGGGCAGGATTTACAGGCTACAGCCACAAGAAAACAAATGAGAATATTTGGCAGGAGACAGAGAGGGAAGGCTGCATATTGAGCTGGACTTCATCCCACTGTTATCCTGATCTAAGATACTAGAGAGCTGGAGAAACAACATAAAGGCTGGGCTCTGCTGGCTCTCATGAATATGGTTGAGAAAAAAAAAAAAAAAAAAAAAAAAAAAAAAAAAAAAAAAAAAAAAATGGCTCCCATCCAGGCTCCTCTTCCCCAGCCAAACCTCCACGAAGGAGAGGATGCTGTTGCTGTTAGCTGGATTCCACAGTGCCCCCATATCTTCTCCAACCCTGCTCAGTCCATTGAGGAGCACCAGAACTGTGAGATCCCATACCTGATCCTGATACCAGCTGCCTCCTCCCTTCCAGAGCTGGCTCATCTCACCTGCTGGGGATGGGCCAGAAGCTTCTGGGGACCTTGGGACCCCCAGCTGCAGTGACTCCCTGTCAGCCCCACAGCCTGGCATTTTAGGGTGACTCTGACTTGTGGGCAACTGTCTGGGGCCTAGGAAAATCCAGCCAGGATTTTTCTCAGGCTGCTCAAGGACAGAAACCCAAAAAAAACCAGATTGCACACCTGCTAGAGTACGTGATATTAGTCACAGAGTGTGTTTCTAAAGGGGTGTTGCTCCTCTGCCCAATGAACTTCCTGTAATTTGTTTTGCATGATGTATACTATTTAAACCCATGATTTCCTTGAATAAATGCTCTTTCTTGAACAAAGTGCCATGTTGCTGTGATCATCACCGTCCTGGAACGACTTACAGTAACACTGACTGACACAAACACACAGCGGAATTTAATATCACACCAATTTCATGTCACACCCTCACACAAACACAGGTTCCCATTTCACTGTGTGGCTTCTCCAAACCCCAAACACCTCTAACACTCCCTCCCCACAGGAACACCCAGAGCATGCCTCTGAGAGATTTACCATGGGCAGGGTTGTAATGAGACACACACATCTCAGTTTAATGTCCCAGTGCCACCCAAGAGGGGAATCTCTACAAAGCCCCCTGCACTACATTAGGGGAGAGTTAATTCACTGGAGGAAACTATAATCTGATTCCAGCCTTACAAGCCAACATTATTATTCTTTTCCTTTCTATTCTTTCATGCTTAAACTGATCCGCTGTCATCCTTTGTCTCTCTCCATCTCCAGCCTGTATCACTTTCAGGGCAGCCTGTCTCCATTAGATTTTCCAGCTCCTAATATTCAATTTAATTTTAAAGCTTGCCCAAGCTCCCTCCCTTTCCCCCTTCCCCTTCCCCTCCTGACCTGCAAATCCCCCACCCCTCCCAGATGACACAGCTTTCCTCCTGATTTCCTCCCTGTGATTCTCCTCCCTTTCTTCATTATCAGCATGTCAGATTAGGATCTGACAAGAAAGTGGAATCGACTGTTCATCCAGGGCTTTACAGCATAAGCAGGATTAGTTACCCTGATCTAAAGGACATTTTCATTTTTCTGTAGCTGGAATACATCTAAAGATTCCCATCACCCAACCAGAGATGTGGGCTCCTGGCCTTTGCCACTGGGAAATGGGCAGTTCATCAAAAATTACTGCTTGGTGCTCTCAGGCTCTCAGGGACATGAAGGGGGAAGAGAGCTTGGACAGAGGAAACGTGGGAGATGAAATCCCCTGGGTGCAGATACCTGGAGTGGGAGATGTTTGAAACTACAGCAGCCTCATCACAGATCTCTCTCATCCCAGAGGATATTTTGCTGTTCAAAATCATCCAAGGAGCAGCAGCAAACCCCAGCCCATGAACATTCCTGCTCCCTCCTGCCAAGGAAGGCATGCCACAGACCAGCCCACCTCAGTCATGGGGTGAAAAACCTGCTCCAGGTTTCAAGGAGTGAACTGAGTAACACATTTTAATGATTTCCACACCACAGCACAGATTTTCATGATGAAAATCACTGGCCTCCAAATCCCTCGTCTGTAAAATCCCTATGTTTAGTGCAAACTCTCTGGCTGATTTATCCACAGAGTTCACACCAGTAATGCTCCGTCTCAAGCCATAAACGTTTAATATTGGAAAGGGAGCACAGGAGATGGCAGTGCAGAAGCAGAATAAAGACAAAGATGTGTTTCCTCATGGCTGGAAGGGCTGAGGGAGGGGGGCCTCCTGGGTGTTCAGAGTGGGGGATACAACAGGGGAACCAATGCACAGATAAATTCCTGCTGTTCTGGCCCACGCAGAGAATTCAGGGTGAAGAACCCCAGGGAACAAAAACATGAGTGGGGACCAGCAGGATTTTGCCTTCGTGTGCAGAGTTTGCCTTCTGCCCTCATTTTGGCACCTGAACTCAATCACCAAATACACATAATTAAGGGATATCTTCTCCCATGTCAGGGAGTCTCCTAGCACCCAGGGATCTGGGCTGTCAAAGCAGGACACTGCTCCAGGCTGAGGTCATTGGCAGAAGGATCAAAGAAAATGTTGGTACACTCCAAGACAGAGGGGGAAATCCAGTAATTTCACACTTATAAGCGCACCCTTTTGACTAAAATTTTGATCAGAACCCAGAAGTGCGCCTTATAGGACGGTGTGCCTTATATATGGACAAAGTTTGGGAAATTGCCAACCCAGAAGTGCGAGCCCGTGGCAGCCCCAAGCGAGCCAAGCCTGCACCTGCCAGTAAACCCCACGATCATGCAATTCTGTTACTAATTCGTTACTTTGTTGTGTGTGGATCCTCGCTGTGGGGGGGGGAAAGATGCGCCTTATAGTCCGGTGAGCCTTATAGGTGTGAAATTACTGTAATTTGCTCCTCCATAGCAAGGTATCCTCCTAATAAATAAGAGATTAATTTAAAGTCTGAAACATAAAATGTTAGATCCCTCCTGAGAGTTTTTTATTTTACATCAGCTGTCACAACTTTAGATGTTCGGGTTATCCTCATCAATGTCCAAGCCTTCCTTGTGTCTGGCTGAGTTCCTGGCCTCACTGACATCTCATGGAAATGAGTCCCTCAGTCTAATTACACTTTGGAAGACAAGAGATTTCCTTTGCATTGAATATCTGTCTCATTCCTGTTGTCTGAGACAGAGAGAGCCATTCTCAGCCTACCTCCCTCATTTTACGTGCATCCTCTTGGCTCTGCCCTTCCCTCCCCCTTTCCAATACACCAAAGTGTAATTTCATTTGTTTTATTTGCAGAAGACATTTCTCAGGAAGTTAATCCTTCTTATTCCTTCCCCAAATCCTCCCCTGTGTTCTACAGATGTGGTGACCTTCCAGGTAAATCATGGCTGCAGTGACTTATAGGATTGCAATGCCAGATATTCTGGAATGTTCTCCAATCCTTTCCATGTGCTATAAGGAAATGCCAAAAGGATATGGTATGAGGAAGGACTTGCTCAGTAAAAATATGGCACAAAATATGCAATGCACTATCCGGGTAATTTTTGGAATAAAGCTGTCCATGGATCTTGAGCCTTTGTCAGGCTGACTGTGTCCCTTCTTGGTGTAATATAGTTAAATGAGAGGTCAAAAAAAGGCAGTGAAAAGCCTATTTTAAATTTTTTACATTATGTTTTATTCTGAGAGAGTAGATTTTCCAGCTGCCTGAAGCAGCACCTGATGTAGCCAGAGTTATTGGGAGAATCTGATGGGTGAGGAACTCTGTGGAAGATGCTCTGAACTTCTCAGGGTAAGGATGGGTGAATATGGGACATGGGTGGTGTTAAATATGTACAGAAAAGAGATAGCTCCTTGACCCAGAAACTCCCCAACCAGCCCCTCAGAAATTTAGGGACAGGCTGTGACACTGACACTCCATTTCTCTCCTTTAAGCAAGATTTCTTTTAATGGAACTGATTTGGCTTAAGCTGAGGACTGAGCTTAACAGGCTATGAGGCACTGCAGAGAGATCAAAGGGAGCTAAAAGTGAGTGAGAGAAGGGAAAAGCACGAGCAGGAGAGGGAAGCAGCATCAAAGGGGGGCTCAGGTGAGAGTGTAAACCTTGTTCACATAAAAGGGAAGTCTGTAGAAACTCTTATTTTTGATGCGATTTTCTCCCAATCAGAGCAGAGGAATATCTTCCATGCTACATTAAAATACCTCTCATTTTCTGTCTGCACCTACTAATTCCAGAATCATTAGGGGAGAAATTTTCCAAAGCACCTTTGACTGAAGTGCTTTTCTGAGACCAGATCTCCAAAGCTGCAGGATGAGGGTGGCAGTGCCACCCTCTCTGGTGGCCCTGGGACACTGAGTGCCCCCTCTGAGCCAGCAGATTCCCCCTGTGGAGGCCAACCACAGACAGGAGGTTTTATTCCACAGCAGTTTGGAGTAACCAGAGGCAATTTCATGACTCTCAGCTGTGGCTGTTCCAGCTCTGGAAGTGTTCAAGGACAAGCTGGATGAGGCTTGGAGCAACCTGGGATAGTGGAAGTTTGCCCATGGCAGGGGGCTGGAATTAGATGACTTTAGGGTACCACATCATGGAAAAAAAAAAAAAATCCTTCCTCATCTCTAATCTGATATAACCTAATCTAGAATCCTATAATTTACCTTAAAACCCTGAAGCAAACCCATCTACCACTTAGAAACAAACAAACAAACAAACAATAAACCAACTCAACCCACATCTCACAGGGGTGAGATCTGTAAGTTTTGTCTTCCCATTTCCTTACAAATCACTGACTTGGGCAGACCTGAAGAGCTGCGTGAATTTTGATTGACCTGACACCTGCACTTAAGGATAAGAAGCTCCCAGAGCAGCTCAAGAGGAGATGAAACACTGCCAGCCCTATTTAAAGCAGTGGTTTTAAATTTAATTTCTTAGCTGGGGGAGTTGGGGGAGGGATAGAAGGCAACAGCTGTCTCATTATACCACAGAGGGTTCCTTAAGTGAAAACTGAATAGATTAGTCATGGAGAAAATTAAGATGAGGTCTTTAAGCCATCAATATCTCCCAATTTGAGTGCAGGAGGGAAGGGAGGTGGTATTTTACTTCAATTTCCATGTCTGGGGGTTCAAAGTTTATTTTCAAATGTGTTTCAAAGCCAGATGTGAAATATTTTCTTTGCCCCACTTTTAATATTTTCCAATCCAGCAGTGATGTTTTTCCACCAGTCCCAAGATCAGTGTGTGGGATTGGAGAAGCCTGCAGAAGTCTGCATTGCATTTTTAGTAGATTACTTGCATTTTCCTTCCAAGGAAAGTCAGGATCAGTTCTGCCTCCCACCAAGGGATTATATCATGGGGAGTGTCTTCAGATCCATCCCGTTCCTTCAGCAGAAAAACCTGCAGATGTCAGGAGAGACACAGGCATGGGTTTGGGGGGTGTTTTTGATATTTTGGAGACTTCCCTGAGCATTTGCATCTCATAACCAGCCCTCTGGGCATTGAATGGTCAGTGTTTCCGAGCACTGGTTTGAGGTGGTGGCTCTCATGTCCTCCAGAGAACCACAGGATGGTTAAGACTGGAAAGGAGCGGTGGGATTGTCTCTGGTGGATCTTTTGCCGGAGCAAGAGAGAACTGATATCAATCAGCGACCTCTCAGCAGTTCACTCAGCCAGCAGAGAAAGACCGGGGGCCATGCGAGACATTTCCACAAGATCTTTATTTCATGCACAAGGAGGTCTGGCAGGAGTCCCGCAGACAAAGGGGAGACAGTCGTATTTATAGATTCAAGGAGGATTGAAATTACAACCAATAGAAAGTTATACAGAGAACAGCATCCAGTCCAAGTCAAAAGTTCTAAAGGTGAACTGACCAATTGCACAAGCTCATTTCTAGCCAATTATCTTCCAAAGTGACAGGAGAGTGAATGGATTCCTAAAGAATTTGTTCAACCTTGCGATCTAGGAAACATTATCTACTAAAGCAAATTGCAGGGGCCCGGAGCAGACACCTTGGGAGGAATTGTATCATCCAGATGGGGTCATCAGATCCAACCTCCTTTCCTCATGCTACCTGTGCTCCAGATTCCAGCCAGGTCCCCAACTCTTCCTTGTCCTCTTCCTTCTCCCCTTTGGCAGCTCCCCAAAGTACAGTAATTTCATGCATATAAGGCACACCCTTTTGACTAAAATTTTGATCGAAACCCAGGAGAACGCTTTATAGGCCAGTGCGCCTTATATGTGGACAAAGATCAGAAATTTGCCAAGCCCTTGGCATCCCCAAGCCAAGCCAAGCCCGCACCTGCCAGTAAACCCCGAGACTGCGCGATTCCGTTACTGATTCGTTACTTTGTTGCGCGTGGATCCTCACTGGGAAAAAAGAATAAGTGCCCCTTATAATGCGGTGCGCCTTATAGGTGTGAAATTGCTGTGTTTGACGCTGCAGGATGAAATGTGGTAGAGAGGGACCCCCAAAGGGACTCTTTGCCAACTGCCCCAAATAACTTGTCTGATTTTTGATCCCACCCATTACCAGTTTGGGGTGATCAAGCAGCCGAGGCATTTATGGATGGAGAGGATGTTGTGTGAGCACATCAAGAGCTCTGCTGAGGTTAAGCTGTCTTACATCTGCTGCTGCTCCCCTGGCCCACAAGGGTCATTACACTGTCACGGGAAGAAATTAGCTTGGTTGGACGTGATTTGTTCCTTGGAAATTGAGGCTGGATGCTACTTATCCCCTTGCCATTTTCTAGGTGCTAAGAGACAGATTGCTTGACTCTTCACTCCAAGATTTTTCTGAGCACTGAAGTTGGGTTGATTTGTCCCTAATTCCCCAGACTCTCCTTTCCCTTTACTCTCTTTCAGGAGGATGATGTATTTGCTAGGTGTTAATAGCTTTACATTTCTTCCAGACCTTTAGGTTCAAATTGACAGAGGGTTATTCTGCAGAGCTGAAGGTCCTTCCCGTGGGATGTGGGCAGATCATCATAGGAAGATTCAGTGATTTTAGTTGCCCCATCCTAGAGCTAAGTGGGGCAACTCTGCCTGAAGCTGAGGGGCTCTGCCTGCTGCAGTTTCTCAGGAGAAGCCCTGGGAAACCCATTCCTTGTGTTTAAATCAAACCAACCTGTTATTAGGCAAAGCTGTTCCAAAAGACAGGCAGGGAAATAAAAATGTGCTCAAACTCCCCTTCTTCTTTATTATTCTTTTCTTTTTTTTTTTCTCGTGTTGTTGTCCAACCCAAGTATCATCTCTGTTGAGATTTTAATTCCCTTTTTTGACTCCTTTAATAATGAGCCGCTGCATTGTTCTCTCCCTGTGCCCGCACTTTTGTGCTTCTGAAAACACAATTAGAGTATATATAGAGTATTGCTAATTTAGTTTTGAAGGATGTATTGTGGAGAATTAAAAAATAAAGGCAAGGGGGGACCTTGTGTTCGCTGCTATTGCTGCAAACAAAAGCGAGCAGCGTTCAGACAATTGCTGCCTGGTCTGGCTCTTGTTTCCTGCCCAAGAGAATGAACAGGACCCAGAACAAAGCCCGGGCTCAACATCTCCTAGAGCATGCTCCGATGGCCAAAATGTAAGGGTTGCAGCGTGTGAATAGCACGAAACAAAGGAGATTTTAATTGCAAACATTGATCATCCCCTTTGGTCTCTGGCACGGCTTCCTCACTTGGAAGCTTTGCTCGCTGCAACTTTGCAAATGTTTTTCAGGGGGCCTCTACCATGTGCCCTTGTCAAAAAGATAGAAAGTTGCTTTCTTTTTTTTCCCCCTAAACAATAACAATCCAACTTTTTCCTTCCTTTTTCTTTTTTCCTTTTTTTTTTTCTATGTTAAGGTTGCAGCAAAACCCTGTTATCTATGATGCTGCCACATTTTCACTCTCATCTGACCAAGCTGCAAGAAACCAGGACTCCTGTGACCTCAGGCTAAAGAACAAGGTGGTCTCTGACTGACTCTTTTCCCTGCTCATATATTCTGTTTGGGTAGGCAAAGGTAGCAAAAGGTCTGTGTTGTGGCCTCGGCAGAGATCTGCTGGCTGAGAACTCTCCTGGGGGGCCAGCAGAGATTACATCTGCCTGCTGGAAAACCTCTGCAAATGCCAGGCTGCAGAGCAAACGGAGCTCACAGCCTCCTGTGAGCACCTGGCCAAGGAGGGGGACGAGGTGCAGGAGTGAAGGTGGGTCAGGAGCAGTTCTGGGACTGCCAAACACACAGAGGCACAAACAGAACAATCCAGGGGCAGTTCGAGCCTTCATGCATCCACACTGCTGATCTTGTCCCCACATCACTGTGTTTCTCAGTTGGGAATGGCCCTGGAGTGGGAGAGCTGGGTTCAGGGAAGTCCTGCCTGGCCACAGAGATGTGAGTGGTGGAGATTCAGTGCTTGGTTAGGCATAGCCAGAGTTTAATTTGCCAGCAATAGCTTAATTGTGATGTTTGTCTTAGATATGAAACCTTTCCTGGCTGCTTGTACAGCGAGGAGAGCAGGAAGGTTGTTAATGAGGGACACCATGCCTTGGTTACAATATTCACACACTCAGAGGCACCTGAGTGCTCCAGGACAAAGCTGAAGAGAAATCATGGAGAGAGGATGTCAGGACTTGCTTTTCAGGAGCTCTGGAGTGCTCCAACACCTCCTTCCAGCACAGCTCAAAGTTTCTAGACAGCAGCAGAGCTAAGCTTAAACCTCTCCTCCTCTGATGCTTTTTCTCTGCAGTGTCATTCTGACTCTTTGCCTTTCTTCTACCACAAAGAAAAGTGCCCTCTCCCTTCTCCTTCCTAAACCTTTCCTGTCCCTCTTTGTGCTCTGTCTTTTTTTGGTTGCTCGTTTCTTTTTTTTCTTTTTTGTGTTTGTGTGTGTTTTTTTCATTTGTTCTTTGGGATTTTTTTGTATGTTTGTTTGTTTGCGTTTTTATTTTTATTTTTTGGGTTTTTTTTCTAGACAGCCCAAGGGTACTTCTCCTGAAGGGCTTGAAGGGACAACTGTGTCCAAACAAAGCCTTCATCCTTTCACCATCACTGGAGGGAAGGAGGCACATTCAGGGAATGGTTAGTCCAAGTCTACATCTAAAACGGATCAAGGCAAGTGTTTTTGTTGGGTGACATGAAATCCAGCCTGGCAGGGTATCTGTGACCTCCTCAAAAGACAGATTTTGGGAGAGACAGCACTGGCAGAGCACCCTGAAGTATCCCCTGCTCTGCATCTTTAGTCTGTTTGCCCTGGAAATTGTAGCTGGAGATATAGAAGTGAATAAGCTGGAAAAAGTCAACCTGGCAAGTTCAGCTGTGGCTTGTTTGTTATTTTAAAGTTTCCACCTTTCTTTAATTTTAAAATATTTAATGAGATTTTCCTTCTGCAGATAATTGTCCCTGACATGGCTCCCACTTCCTGGGCCCAAAGCATCGCTGAAATGAGGAATGCTGGTCTGGAACTACACTGCAGTTTGCTAATGTCAAAGTACATCCGAGCTTAGCCAGAAATGTAGGTCTGGTTCCTGTCAAAACTCCTGTATGCCCCATCTTCCCACCCAGCAAGAGCTTTCCATCAGCTCCTTCCAGAGCCACAGGGGAGTCTCTGCCAGTGCCACTGGTGGTGGAGGCTAAGGACGTGTTGTGTGCAGTGCTATGGAAGAGGAAAGTCGTGTTAGGAATTATACGTGTACAGTAATTTCACAACTACAAGGTGCACCAGACTATAAGGAGCCCTTTTTATTTTTTGCAGTGAGGATCCGCAACAAAATAACGAATTAGTAATGGAATCACGCGATCGCGGGGTTTACTGGCAGGTGCTCAATTTGCAAACATTTTTCACGGATCGGCGCAGCCTTTAAACGCAGCCCCAGGCGCCCTCCCCGTGCCGTGGGCCCTGGCACTCCCGCCCGCCCCTGGCACCGGCTGCCGCAGCTGCCCTGCCACTGCTCAGCTTAGCTTGTGGCTTGGCTTGCACTTCTGGGTTGGCAAATTTCCAAACTTTGTCCATACATAAGGTGCACTAGATTATAAGGCGCACTTCTGGGTTCTGATCAAAATTTTAGTCAAAAGGGTGAATCTCATAGTTCTGAAATTACTGTAATGTTGTGGCATGGTGAAGGGAAAAAAAAACCTCAGCCTCACACAGTGCTTGATGTTGTCCGAGGTGAAAACACAGGATGAATAATTCCAGAGTTTATTGTGTAAACCTAAGTCTTGGTTCCAATTAGAAACCTTTTGTAGCATGAAGGGTAAGGAGAGCAGCAAAAGTCTGACTGTTGATGTTGCAAGGGCTGGAGCAGCTCTGCTCTGCAGCCAGGCTGGAAGAACTGTGAGTGTCCACCTGGAGAAAACTCCAGGGAGAGCTCAGAGCCCCTTCCAGTGCCCAAAAGGGTTCCAGCAGAGCTGGAGAGGGACTGAGGACAAGGGATGGAGGGAAAGGTCAGAGGGAATGGCTTCCCACAGGTTTGGATTCAATATTTGGAAGAAATTCTTTACCATGAGGGTGGGAAGGCACTGGCACAGGTGCCCAGAGCAGCTGTGGCTGCCCATGGATCCCTGGAAGTGTCCAAGGCCAGATTGGACATTGGGGCTTGGAGCACCCTGGGATAGTGGAAGGTGTCCCTGCCATGGCAGGGGATGGCACTGGATCAGATTTAAGGCCCCTTCCAGCCCAATTCCCTGTGATTCCCTGACTCTGTTTGGCACTCTGGCCAGTCAGAGCTCTCAGACTGGAATGTGGACACTCCCAGTATTCCCTCTCCTCCAGCATCATCTCCATTCCCAAGGTCATGGAGATATTAACACCAACAAAGATCCAGGTCTGACAAAGCAAAGGTCTCTTGGCTGACGTGCAGCAGGCACAGGGCAGAGTGCCTGGCTCCTGTTAACCCTTGACACCTGCTTTTAGAGTGGTCCTGGTGGTTTGTGTATGGAAAACAGAGCTGATCTGTCCTGGGAATCTCAGCAGCTCCCCAGTTCAGTGCTGGGGCTGTGTGTGGCCCTGGCTGTAATGCAGCATGGGAAAGTACAAATGCTACTGCAGGGACATCATTTATAATAAAAGTTAGAATGCTTTACAGTCATTTACACAGAGATCTGCCAAATATCTGGATTTTGTCTCTGGTTATTTGGAGTTTCTCTCTTGTGTGTGCAGGAACAAGTTCTGGCTGGGAGATGCTGTTGCTTTAAATTTCTACAGGCATTTGCAATTTTCCAGCCCTTCAGGGAGAATTTCACAGAATAACTCCAGTTCCCTGTAAACATTTGAAGCCTTCATTCAGCCCAGCTCAATTCCCAACAAGTCCTTCTGCTCAGTATTCCTTCAGGACTGGCTCTCCATAGCCCCCTCTGCAGCGCTTTCCCAAAGCTGAGTGGCTAAGTCTCAAACAAACAGGGAATTTAGGAAGGAAGTTTCAGCTTCCTGCATCTGGGCTTTCTTTCCCAAAGAGCCACGAGCATAGCAAAATGCTCATCATTTTCCCCAACCATCCCCAGCTTTGTGAATTCTTTGGATGCCTGAAGACATCACCTCATTCAACCATTCCTGTCCCATCAAAACACTAACTGGGTTTGCTTTACTAAAAAAAATAAAAAACAAAACAAAAACTCCATGAATGGCATTTTATTATGTTTGACTTAATGCTGGCATAAATTTTCCCAAATTTATTTCAAGTTTGCTTGAAAACCTCATTTGCCTAATTGTAATAATAAAACAACATCATATGCAGATGTCTCCTGTCTTTTTCAAACTCAATTTATTTTCAATTAGCAGTGATTCAGTGTTTGTTTCTTAGGGGGAGGCACGTGGATGGCTGCTGGGGAAAGGTGTGTGTGTCAGGTGCTAGAAAAACAGCAAATTTGAGCACAAGGGACACACAGAGCCCACTGTCCTGGTCTGGCTGGGTAAATCTGCAAGAGATGAAATCCAAAGCATGAAAAAAATATGATCTGGGAGGCTGGGAAGTGCCAGGAGAGGAAAGTACTGTCCAAAGGGTCCATGGCAGGTGCTGCCTACCAGTCTTGGGGAGGTCTGGACCACATTGTGAGTAATTTGGGAGATGCAGCCATGCAATTTAGGGAAAAAATGGAGAATATTATGAGATTATGAGAGGAAATTATTCCATTTTACCCTGCTTCAGACACCACTGACAGTCCTGCTCTGCTCTGCTGATGTCTGAGCACCTCAGACCACAGTTAAACCCTGCAGGCACTGGTTTGGGGAAAATAAATGGCATCAGCTTCATTTATGAGAAACTGAGACAGAACAAGTCTGCCCATTGGCAGGGGCCAGCAGAGGTTGGAACTGGATGATCTCTAAAGTCTCTTTCAACTCAAATCATTCTGTGACTCTGATTTATGAACTCACTGACTCTGCTGTGGCTGCTCAGAGTAACAAGACTGAATTAAGTACAGAATTATGAAACAAACCCTTTCTCTCCATGTTGTAGTTGTTAACAGGCCTCAAGCATGCTCAAACATGAGCTGATGAAGAGCTGAGCTGCCTTCATCTGCTGCAGGATTCCAAGTGACTTGACCCAGGCTAAAACCCACACAGCTGGAATAAAATCATCCACCTCCCTGATAGCCAGCTCTGGAAGTCTTTGAAGCAGCACCTGAAAACAGCAGAGGAGCTGCAGCATGGCTGAG
>VRYO01002253.1:2364345-2399344 GCA_009812075.1 Sialia sialis | reverse complement strand
GCAGTTTTCTCTGAAGCTCCAGTGATGATGTGGAAGGGTCTGGTTTTCCTCTGGAATCCAGTGGAAAAGGCTGCTCTGATGTTCCAAATCTCAGATTTGATCTGGGTAGGAAATGTTTGGCTCCTACCCCTGGGTGGAGCATCTCCCCATGGGATGATGGAATTTTATCAGTCATGCACTGGGACTCAATGGCCATGAACAGGAGAGATCTCCTGGAGGGAGGATGGGTTGTGAAAAGATCAAGAACTCTGCCCCAGCTGGTTTAACAGCTGAGCCATTAACAGGAGATATCTCCCATGGAGATAAGGATCACTGCCCCACCCGCTTTTAAAATATGGTGACAGAATCCACACTGCTGGTCACATCCTCTATTGCAATCTAAGACATGTCCAGCTGTGCTGGCCTCAGTGAGGAGAGGGAAGGAGCAGGTGAAGTGCCTGGTTTGTTGTTCCTGTGCTCACTACAGACAGCACATGGGGAGATCAACATCACCCCACTGCTGGGTTTAACCCTCTGGTTAAACCAGGGACCATGTGCAGCTGAGAGAGTCAGAAGGACCCTCACCTTGTATCTTATTAATCCCAGCCTGGGATTTCACAGACCCCTTTCAAATTTTCATAGATCCCTTCCACTTTTCTTCTCATTTTCCCAATGCTCTTGCACAGCTTGTTCTCCTCCCTTAGTCCCCCAGTCCATGACAGATTAGAACTGTTGCTTCAAACACAGGTTCTAGGAAAGAACCTAAACATCAGGCAAACACAAATTTACAATTTTTCTGTTCAGGATAATAATTCAAACATAGAACAGATTTTTATTCTGCACTGTGAAAACACTAAGCCATTCATGAGCTCCTCAGAGAGAGGAAAGGAGATATTTTCTACCCTGGACATCCCAGAACTCACCTGGGATATGATACAGGCTGTCCTGGCCCAGGAAGGACCTGAGAAACCATTTTAATGTCACATTCATTGGAAGCCCTCTGGAGTCATGAGTACTTTTGGCTCCCACAAATTGATGTTTGCTGATGCAAAACCGAATTGTGAGGAAAAGCTTTGACATCCCCTGAGAGCTCATGACCTTTATCTTGGGCTGAGTGCTCCTGTCAGTCTGGCTGCTTCTGTAAATCAGCAGGTGGAGAAGGTGCAGTTCAACTGCTCAAACACAGACTCCTATTTGAGTTTCCCTGGAGCATCCCCAATGCCCCTGCAGAGAATTGGGGATTTCCAGTTGGTCTCAGATAACAGATTAGTCCCATTTGAGAATCTCAGATCCCATAAAGCTTTGAAGGTTCGAGCTTGGTTTCTGCTGGTACCTCAGTTTCCCCTCAACAATCCTCTGTGCTCCCTCCTGGCTTTCCCCCTGTGTCTGCTCACCTGTCCAGGCTCTGGTGTAGGAATATTCCAACAGAGTGTTCAGGCACTTGAACAGAGGGAAAATATCCTGCAAGTGAGATCCAGCTCCACAGGCACTGTGAGTTTAGATACATATTTCAGATGTGTATTTCAGATACATACTTCAGAAACCTGGTCAAGTGGAAGGTGTCACTCCCTAGGCAGGGGGGACCTGAATGGTGCTCAAGATCCATTCCAACCCAAGCCATTCTCTGATTGCTTGATGTTTCTCTATCCCACATTACAACCAGTCTAGCGAGTGACCCAGCCATGCAACTCAGCCTCCTGTTTACTGCCCTGAAAATTATTTTTTTTTTCCCCTCTGGAGAGCTCCAAATTCTGACTGCCAAGGGGATGTGAATGGTGTCTGTGAGCTCCTGATGCACCTCCTGTGATCATTCTCTGCTGCAGCACCATGCTAACACCGTTCATGGTATATCCACAGGGTCACAACCTCCAGCCTGCTGGATATAAAGCCCCATCCCTGCTCTTTGAGCTGCTGGAATATCAGCAGAATGCAAATCCCAACTGTTGGAGGGTGCAGTCTCTAGAGAGAGACATGGTCATACCAATTTCAACCAGGCATTTCCTTATGGGGACCTGAGGATTTTGGAGCATCAAGGACCACCCTGCACCTCCAGCGTCAACTTTGCACCTGATCTCCATCACCTGCAGGTGCAAAATTTTGGATAATTGTGGAGAATGGCAATTCTTTGGACAATAAACTCCACTCAGCAAGGAGTTTTGGCTTTCTCTTTTCCCTTTCTTCAGAGCAATGCAGCCCCACTCTGTGAAAGTGCTCCTTAAACACAAGAGCAATTTTTCCTACAGTGACACCCTGAGTGATTTTTCTATCAGTCTCACACCTGAGTGTTGATGTCACCTGTCCTGATCTGTGCTGCTGTCTCCAATCTGCTGTCAGAACACAAGGAGGCACTGAAGCATAAGGTGCAAGGCCCTGGATTGATGGAATTGTCAGGTGAGCTGAGTTGGATGCCAGGCAATCAGAAGCCTCAGCTGTGGCTATAGCCTGGCTTTGTGGCGATGTTCTGGCACTGGAAAATCACATTAAATGTTGCAATGATGGGGTTTCAGTCTGTCTGCTGTGGTAGATGTCATGTCTGGGGGGGGTTTGTGAGCACGTCTCTGGTCTTGATGCAGCTGGGTGATTGTGTGAGCTGCAACTTCCAGTGACTGCATCAGATTTGCATCTCAGAGCCACAGGGGTGCAGCTGAGCAGCGACAGCACATCATGCTCTCTCCAGGGCTTAACACAGTTTAGTCCCCACCTCTGGAATTTGGCTGCTTCTGGGAAGGAAAGCTTTATCCATCTCCACTTAGAGTAGCAAAACAGAAAATTTTATGTTCTACTTGGGCATGGAAGCTCTAGTGGCAAAAACTGGATTGGTTGACTTCCAGAGGACTTTGGGGAACATACAGATTTAAAAAAAAAAAAAAAAAAAAGAGAGAAAACATTGACATTGTTAAGGCAAATATTTCTGTCAGCTCTTACAAAAGCATCATTTTAGGGGTAAATGGTGTTGCTGAATGTCCAGTCTGTGGTTTGCACTTGCCAGGGGTGTGGGAGCACAGAAGCTCAGACCCTGATACCCCTCTGCAACCCTCCCAACAATCCCTGGATTTCCCAGGTCAGGATTTATCTTCTCTCTCCCTCTGCTGATATTCTAACCTGAAATGGATACCTGGACTTCTTTAGACCTTGGGACACCCAAGAAGGAGAAGTTTCTCTCTACAAGATTGATGTCATTGACTTTTCAGCTCCTGGGAGGAGATGTGAGATGCTTTTCTCACCCTGTCCTGTACTGAAAGACAGTGTTTTTGTGAGACTCCATAACATGCACCTGTGAGGCACTTCTGCCTTGACCTTTAAATATAATGGTAATAAAACAACTCTGGATGGATAAAAGCACAAGAAAAGAGCTTTAATGAAGGTAGAGCCCAAGTAAAAGATTATCCAAGTGCAGACACAGGGTGTGATGTAATGACAGACACTGGAAAAGAGCCAGAGAAAAGTGCCCTGTGCATCCCCTGCTCCTGTGCAATGTGCAGAAGGACCCTTAATGACCACAGTGGTTGGGTCTGTGTCTTACATCTCATTTGAAAAGCCATCTCATGCAATTAGCCACTTATTACTGGCGGTTAATTGACATCCAAGAGACATCAGGATTATAGTTGGAGCTAAAAGTCAATTAATGGCCCCGTGCTCTGCTCCAGCCGAGTTAAAGTGCAGGAACAGCCACAGACCCAGGGACATGTGATGTCTCCCAGGTCCCCCAGCCAAAGCTCCCTCCCCTTCCCCTCCTCCCTGGCAGAATCAATCATTATGATTGATGCTAAATGGCTGTGGTTTCCCTTTATTGACAGATTTCCTCTTGACTTACAAGGGGTTTCTGCCTCCAGCAGAGACCTCTTGCTTCAGTCCCAAGAGAAACTCATGGCTGGAGCCAGCAGAAAGGTCAGCTGGGAATCAGGCACTTCAGTCCTCAGGTTTTCCAGCTTCAAGGGTTGCACTGGGGCTCTCCTGGCATGAAAAACCCATGGAGGCACCTGGGTTTGAATTGAGATGCACTCACCCCAGTGAGGGTTCTCAGGTGGCTTGTGAGGGGTAAAATTTGTATTGCAAAAGTTCTCTCAGACTAAAGGTTGAATCGTGTCCTTTTCTGCCAGTCACTTCCAAACTTGCCAGAGCTCCACTTCCCTTTGCCAGCAGCAGGAGCTGCTCAGAATCAAAGAAGAAATGGTTAAGAGTGAGGGGAGGGTGTACAAGTCAACACAGACGTGAAGTTACAGAGGGGTTTCCTCAGACTTGTCATAAGCACAGAGATTCTTGTTTTCCCTTTGCAATCCAATTTCCCTTCAACAATTCATACCAAAGTCTGTAAAGTTCTGATCAGTTTTGAGCAGGATATTCTCTGGCTCAGTCCTGCTTCCCAGATATTCCAAAGCCTTTGACAGAGAAGTCCACCAGATTTTGGGGTTATGCCTGGGGATAGGGCAAAGAAACAATCTTGGTTAGGGCCTCACTAGAAACTCATGTTCCCTGACACCAGCTGGGACAGGGTAAACAGTAACCTTAAAGAAATTAGGATTTTAGTTAGAAGAAACTGGGACTGAGATAGTTACCTGAAATTTAAATTATTGATTGCCTGTCAATTTATGTTTGCTTAGCTGTGCTTGCAATGGGAAAGGATGAAACCAGTAGGTAGGTCCAATGAACACGAACAATTGCAACCAGAAACTCATTCTTTGCAAAACTGGAGTTGCCCCAAAAGCCATTTGTATTGTCATTGATAGAAAAGGTCGAGAGATCAGGGCGAGGAAGACTCGCCTTACTTCCTCCTTTTAAGACCCCTCCCCACAAAAACGACCCCAGACTTAATTCAAGAAGCCAACCACGCTGCTTAATTGCTATTCCAGCTAATTACCACAGGAAGCAGGGATGGGAGGGGCTGGTATTATGAATATTAATTTGTTTGAACCTTTTGTCAATAAACAGACTCTGTGATCACCTGTAATTTTGCAGTGTGTATTAGGGAGCTACCCCACACTGTTGCCCAGTGCTAAATAAACATACACTTTCTAAATTTAAATTGTTAGAGAGTCTTTTGTGCATCACAGTTGAGTATCGGTGTTAGACCAATACTCGTATTTTGGTAAATCACCGGAGTGCTCCCTGGTTTAGCAAGGAGAGCCCAGACAGCCTCCTCCTCTGGCTGTGCTGGGTTTCCTTAGGGATAATCACTCTCTGCCATGTGAGACTCCCTGTGGTACTCAGTTCATCCCACGGGACCAGCAGACACAACACTGGATCCACTGGGGACCTGAGCCCTTCAGGAACAAAGGCTAAGGTAGATGGGACATTTTTGGTGTCTCAGGTGACAAAGACTTTTGACTCACAGGGAGACACCTGTAAGCAGACACCTAATTCAGATGCCTGGATCGGTGAGGTGAGTCCTCTCCCTCCTTTAGGGAATGGGAAGAGCTGCTAGCATCCAGAGGTGGCTGCTACCAGGTACAGCAATTTCACAACTATAAGGTGCACCGGATTATAAAGCGAACTTCCGGGTTGCTGTAAATTTCTGAACTTTGTCCATATATAAGGCACACCAGACTATAAGGCGCACTTTTTTTTTTTGCAGTGGAGATCCATGCACAACAAAGTAACGAATTAGTAACCTAATCGCACGATTGCGGGGTTTAGTGGCAGGTGCTCAATTTGCAAACATTTTTCAGGGATTGTCGTAACTTTTGAACGCAGCTCCAGGTGCCCTCCTCATGTCGTAGGCCCCGGCACTCCCGCACGTCCCTGGCACCGGCTGCCGCAGCTCTCGCGGCTCGCATTTCTGGGTTGGCAAATTTCCAAACTTTGTCCATATATAAGGCGCACTTTACAAGGCGCACTTCCAGGTTTCAATCAAAATTTCAGTCAAAAGGGTGCGCCTTATAGTTGTGAACTTACTGTAATTTGAACTCTTCAGAACAAGACAGGAATGGCCAATAGCTTGAAATGCTGAACTTTTCCCCCCCAGATCATGTCTATCCTGTCTCTAGTCAGCCAGCAGAGGCAAATACAAGCACAGGCCACATCAGAGTCACCATTATCCAAGTGGTTTATGAGTCGCTATCCCATCACAGCTCCTGAAGTCTAAACAGCCTCACTTTACCTCCTTAGGGTAATTTTTCTCAGGTTTGCATTAAAAGCCAACAGCGTTTTTGTCCACAGCATGCTATAAATGATGTGCATTGAGTACATCTGTACCTGTAGCTCAGAGGCAGAGCTGCCACCCCTCTGTAGGACCAGGGAGAAGGTCGAACCCACCTCACTTTGCAATGAGGTGACTTTCTCCACTTCTCTGCTGCTTGTGTTGCCTCCACAGCAATTTCTATTCCAGTTGCACTCTTGCAGTTGAAATAATTTGGTCACCAGGTGTTCAAAAGCTGTCGTTCTCCTGTTCTTCAAGGTCTTTCTCTCCATCAAGAGTCACATGCCTGGAGTCCCTGCTGCTGTGACTCTGGCCACAGCAAGGACACAAACTGTGCTCCCTATTTGTGTCCTGAAAAGGTAAATGAAGATAAACAAATCAATAAACAGTGGCAGCTGGTGAGCTGCCCTCACCCTGAAGATGCAGTTGTGTCTGTGTGTTATTAAAAGCACATCAAAATGCAAACAACATGAGTGAAGAAATCCAACACAAGCCAAAATAAAAGCACCAAGCCTTTGGTTTGCACCTTCTCCACTGGGGAAGCCACCATGCAGATTGATAGCATTTTAAATTGGGTTGGTCATGGATGAAGAAGAATTTTAAATGGGATCAATTTGTTTTCTTCTTCTGAAAGACAATGTCTGCTCCTAGAACAACTTGTCTGATGAAGAAGAAAAATAAACTCAGCATGAGATTTCTCTCTATGAATAAGATTCTTGGAATGAGAAATCTGGGTTGTGCATGTTTTTACCTCTTTTTATTTTATTATGGGGCATGAACCATCACTTCTGCATTAGGTCTGTGCAGGACTTGATACAATGAAGGGCCAACAAATCTGCAAAACACCGAGAAAACTGTGAGTTTGCTTGTCACAGAATCAAAGGATGGCTTGGGTTGGAAATGATGTTTAAGATCACCCAGTGACAACCCTGTACCATAGACACCTTCCACTAAGCAGATTGCTCAAATTCTGACAGATTCTGGCAGTACTTTACGAGGTGAGGGTGGTTTGTCCATCAGCTCTTTATCTGAGGTGAGTTCCCCCAGGGATGGGCAGAGCTGGGGACAGAGTGGCTGCAGCTCCACGGGCTTGAGTGTCACTTCATGTTCCTGCTCCAAACACTGCACAGCCACCAGTAATGTGTTATGAATCTAATTATTGTCATCTCTCCTGCAGACATCCCCAAGCATTAGAAAGGGCTGTCATTAAAAAAAAACAAACAACTGGTTCTTGGTTCTGCTGGTGTGAATGGAGAGACAGCCGCTTTGTCAATTCCACTTGTCCATCCAGCTAATGAGAAATGCCCTAAAAACGTTGGGAATTAAATAATAATTAAATAATTTCATAGTTCAAAACATTTTTTAACTTTGTTTTTTCTCAAAAATAAGTATATTCATTTTCAAAGAGCCATGGTCAAGGGCCCCTTTTTGTTTACCAACACATTGATGGAGAGGAGAGCAGGAGATTTATCCAAGTGTTTTCAGAGTTTTAAAGGACTTATATTTTAAGTCCTTTACATGCTAGTGGAGGAGCTGCAATTACTCTCAGTTTAGGCCAGCCTAGCTATGAGCACAACTTTTCTGCTGGGGATTTGAAGAGGGCAGGATTTGCTGGCTTATCTCCATGGGAGGGTTCCTGAATTTTGGAGAGGCTGCCTGGTCACGTAGTGACCATGGCAGGCAGTGATTTGGATTTAGATCTTTCTCCTCCCAGTGCTGCCTGCAGAGCTTGGCTGTGTTTGGTGTTGGCTCCCCTGGGATGGAATTTTCTCTGAGGATGAATGCATTGCAGATGGGCTGTGGCACGACAGAAAACACAGACAAAACTCTCTGTTGGAGGTAAAAACCCAGCTTCAGTGTGAAATGTTGCTTGCAAAATGTAGGGGTTTAGAGATAATTTCACTCTGAATGCAGTCACCACTCCCAGTCCACCCAGTTTCCCAGTGCAGAGGCTGTGCTGGGCTCTGAATGAAGCCAAGACCCAGCTGGGAGCTCTCAGTTCCCTCTTTCCCAGCATTTCCTTGTCTGGCAGGGTCACTTAAACCTGCCATGACTTCCTGGTGAATTATCTCATCATTCCCAGTAATCCCACCTGCCTGATGGGGCTCACCAACAGCTCCCCATGGACTCTTCCCCCATCTCTGGCTCTTCCATGCATCTCCTAATGACAAGCGCTGCATTTGGAGCCTGCTTTCCCAGCAGCCTGATGGATGCCACGTGTGGACTGATTTCCAGCTGGAGTCCCCTCCTCCTCCTCCTCCTCCTCCCCACCATGAGAGGACTGCACTGCTGTCCACTGACACCTCAGCTTGCTTCTCTTCCCTCTGATACTGGACACTGAACCACCTTTAAGTGCTGAGGGGTCATGGCCCAGTGCCTCTGTTTGGCCAATTCTGCACCTCTGCACTCTTATTTACAATTTTAATCTTACAATATTAATTGATAATTAACAGCCACCTCTATTCTAGCAGAGGCGGTGTCCAGGGTCTGTTCTTCTTGCTGCTGGTACAGCTTGGTTTCTGTGCCAGGATTGATCTGTCTCATCTCTGATAACATGTTCCCCACCAGTACTACCCCTGGAACACCTCCCTATTCAATGCTCAGTCAAAAATCAGGAAAATTCCAACAATGAAAGGATGGGGCTGTGCTCAATTCCTACATAAAAAAAATCCCAACCCGTCCCCACTGCTGCTGAAAAGCTCAGGAATGGCTTGGTGGGAATCTAACTGCCAGGAAAGCTTCTGAGATTAGGCTCAGCAGCAGGAGCTGTGTCCAGCCAGAGAATAGCTCACTCTGGACATGCTCTTACCACCACCAGGATGTGCCCATACTCTGGAGACTTCTCCTGCTCCAGGCTGGCAGGGACAGACATGCTTGATTGAAATGAATCAGTTCCTCAGCCAAAGCAGCACAGGTCAGCTTTTTTTTTTAATGTATTTGCAGTTTATGCCAAGATTCCTGCTGTTGAATATGGACTGGCACTTTATAATTTAAAGAAAAATGCAGTTTCAGGCTCACAGAGTAGAAAATACCTGCATGCTTGGGATCTGTAACAACACCAGAGGGGGAGGAGGCACATCCACATTATGTCTAGAAGTGTGCAGGCTTTCTAATTAACTCTTTGGAGGGTCCCTGAGAGGCACAAAATCCCCCTTCAATAATGGAACTTATTCAATATTTAATTGGATGCTAATAATTAAAATATACCTCCTTTCAGCCCTAACCTACCAAGCACACACGAGCTGCCACCGTAATTATTGAGCTGATCGCTTCATCTCCACGGTCCTTGCAGGTGAGATCAGCACTGAGGGGTGAAACATGGCAGCACTGCACAATTCCTGGGAAAAGATGCCTTTGCAGAGATGAGAACAGGCATCCATCACTCCTCCCTGGCTTTTCCAGGCTTTTCTATGCACCTGTAAACAAATAATTGATGCGAAGGATCAGGGAGAGCTGGTGGCACAAAGAGCAGCCACATCTGCTGCTGCTGGAACCTTCACCTAGCAGAGCATGAGCTCAGGGAACTTCATGTGTGGTGTTTTTAACTCTGTTTGCTGGGTTTTGTTTTGGTTTAGCAGCAATTAGAGAGATTTTCAGATCAACGTTTGTAATGAGCCCAGGTTCAGACTTACCAGGCCACTGAGCTGGATAAATCAAATACTATTCCCAAGGTGAAAACCAAATAGGGAATTTTTTTTTCCCAGGTCTTGCTATGGACACTTTGGGAGAGGTGTGAAACATTCAGAAGGAGGGAACAGAAAGATTCAAGATGTGAAAACTCAGAGCCTGAGGGTTCTTGTAAAATCAGTGAGAGCTGGATTAGCCTTGCAGCAGTTTGTCTGAGAGAGGTGGAATGGTGTGCTGCTGCTATTATTATTATTATTATTATTATTATTATTATTACCATCATCATTATTAATGTCCTACTTGAAGTTAATGCAATTTTTAGTTAAAGGAAATCCAAGGAAATGTGCTGGTCCATTAGTTCACTGTCTCAAGGATGACCCCAGGGATCAATAACAGAAGAATTCACTCCACCTTAGCAGACAGGGCTCTTTAATCTGACCAAGCCTGGGGGAATTCTTTCCCCCTTTTTCTGCCAATGTTATCTTAGTGCAAAGGTTGCAAGAACTCTAAACTGGCAAAATTACTGCCAGTGAAGACACATTTACTGTCTAGGAACAAGAGGTGCCATGTGCTGAACTTCCCAAAGACTGTGCCCAGCCTGCTGCCTAACTCGAAGCTGATTTTTATGGATTTTCCTGCAATCTCAGAGAGAGCTTGAGCTGTTCCTGCCCTGCATAGCCCTGCTGCAAAGTTTGGGGTTAGGCTAAGCAGAGACTTAGTTCCCTTCCTCCCAGGAGATCCTCTGACCCTTCTTAGAATCCCTTGGGAATAACCTTACTCAGCTCCCTGAACTGGAGGGTGTGCTGCTGGTTTGCAGTGACTCTCCAAACCAGGAGCTGTGCAAAGTGCCCTGCAAACCTGTCATTGGGACAGCACACCTGAGATCAGAGATGGTTTTTGTTTCATCCAATCCATCCTCGAGAGTTTGCAACTTCTATCCTCAGATGACCAGAGAATGAGCCCCTGGATGAACACTGGATAGACATTAGAAAAAACCAGGGAATTGTCACAGAAATAGGCTGTTGAAGCTGGGTTTCCCCTATTTTTTTTTCCTTGGCATGGACACCAGGGATGTCATTAAAGCTTCCTGTCCTGCTCCAGACTCAGTTATTTCCCAGATATTTATGCACACAGAAATACCTGCTCTGCATCTGCTGGGCTGGTGCTCCAGTGAGGAGTTCCTCTCTCAGGCCATGTCAAATCATGGAATGAAGGATGGTTTTGGCAGAAGCCTTCAGAGGGGACTGGGCAGATCTACCAACACAGCTTTACATTCTTCCATTTATCATGAGGCAAGACAAACCTCTCTGGATGCTGGGAATAACCCAAATGTCATTCTCTGCCCTGGCTCTTCCTCTTGGACCCTCCAGCTGTGAGGATCAGCTTTCCCCTCTGCAGAGCTGCCACTTTGCCTCCTCACATGCACCCTTCATGATTTTTTTGGTGGGTGAAACCTTGTCCTGCTCTCGTGCTGTTTATCTGCATTTTTATGCCATCTCTCAGCCAGAAATCATCTCACACTGACCATCTGCCAAGCTCTGTGTGCACACCCTGCTTTGGGTTTTTCATGCACACAGGAGCAACTTTGCAGAGGGAGGCTCTGGGACCCCCCTAAGTTAATTTGAGGAAGGAAAATCTGGTTTGCAATTTCTTTCTTCCCTTCTTTTCCCCTCTTCATTTGCCCTTGACTTGCTCAGCTCCTCCATCACCAGTTTGCTGTCTGGCCAGGGCACGCTGCCAGGAATCACTTGCCAGCCCTGAATAATAAATACCAGCTAAGTGATGGACTAATGCCAGGGTGAGCTGCTCAGAAATATTCCCCCTAGGTCCCAGATCAATAACACTTAGCTCTTGTTCTGTGATGGAAGACAAGCAAAAAAACCACATCATCTCCCCAGGAGCACAGGAGGAGCCTGCAAAGAAACCCATTTATCCCTCCTCAGGTCCCCAGGCGTCCACACGTGCTTTAAAGGCCAGAGCTCAGGTGTGAGTTTCTGTCTAGAAATGCTTATCTGGGACATGATCAGCCAGGCCTGGGTTGTGGAGGGAAAGATGCCAGAGGAGAAATAGAAATTTGTTGGAATGAGGGGCTTATCTCCATGACCAGGGCAACAGAGTGGTCGTGAGCACCTTGGATGCATGCAAAACTTCCAGAGGTTCTCAGAGTGCTGGGATGTGCTCAAAAAACAGGAGAACATCCCTTACGTTCAGCAGCTTTAGTCAAGTGATGGATTTGTCTGAGTTATCAGAGTTGGCACCGTTCAGCATCCTGAGTTCTCCTGACCCTGGGAATCAGGGCATGGCACTCCAAACTGGGGCTCTGCCAGTGACAGAATTAATATGGATTTATAATAACACAGCAGCCTTCCCAAAAGAGGCTTTAGCACCTTGGCTGTGTCGTTTTCTCCTCCTCTTCCACAAGTGCAACATCTTCCGACCATGGTTCTCTCTGCTTGCACATTTTTGATGAAGCCAGCTTCACAGAGCTCCTCAGCACTGACTGAGAGTTTAATATGCCAGGCAGATCTCTGCATCTGATGGCTTTTAAATTACTCAAGTGCTGGAAAATAATACATTGCTCTTCCTGACAGGTTAATTGGAAAAGTCCCTGTTCCCCAGTCAGTGTGAGAAGCTGCTGGAAACCCCTGGCATGAGGGATGGATGTTGGGCAGTGACAGGAGGAGTGTGGCAGCCCAGCCCAAAATCAGAGTTTTGAGTTTTAGAACTATAATTCTCCTTTCCAGAGGGAGCATGAAGTTCTTCTAGTCCCTCTCTATAGTCTTGAGAAGACTTGTATCCCACACGGGAGATAAATCCTCCTCCTCTGTGTTGGTTCAAGGTTTCAATCACTTTGGTGTTGGCTAGAATTGCCTGAACCTCTGGAGTTCAAGGGGAATATTGGGACACAGAGCAGCAGTCTCTCCAGGGATTTCCCACTTTTGGGGCAGGAGCTGGAAGCCTGTGGGAGATATCCACAAAAGGGGTGTGGTTATCAGTCACAGATTGAGATGTTGAAGACATGGATTTACAAACATTCTTCAGGTATGCAAACCCAGTCACCCAAACTCTAACTTGTGCCGCAGGAACACTGAAGATCTGGAGTCAGAAAGCAGGACCCGATGATGTGCAGTGCTCTGTCTAAATAAGATAATCCTTCCCCACATGCAAGATGGGAAAGGCTGATTCTTTCTGTGGAGCCGTGTTCAGTTGCTTAGAAAAATATTCTGTCTATTCTATTCTATTCTATTCTATTCTATTCTATTCTATTCTATTCTATTCTATTCTATTCTATTCTATTCTATCCTATCCTATCCTATTCTATTCTATTCTATTCTATCCTATCCTATCCTATTCTATTTCTATTCTATTCTATTCTATTCTATTCTATTCTATTCTATTCTATTCTATTCTATTCTATTCCATTCCATTCCATTCCATTCCATTCCATTCCATTTTCCATTCCATTCCATTCCATTCCATTCCATTCCATTCCATTCCATTCCCCATTCCATTCCATTCCACTCATTTCAATGCTCCTCTATTGGAAACTCTGATGCATAACCAGGATGTCCAAGCACCAGCACCAAGTTCTGACTGGAAACAGAGCCATTCCCCTGGAATTCCAGGAGCTAGGAGCCAGTGGAGATGGGTGTTGTATTCCCCACATGGCTGACAGGATCTCTGGCATCCATGGTGAAGGAATTGTGCCCATTCATTTCCTTTGGTTCACTTAATGCCATTTTCTTCACTTAACACTTCCCATCTCAGGGCTCTTCCAAAAATCTTGGAGTTACATTGAGTGGGAATATGAAGGACAATTAAGATTGAAACCCTTGGCTGGCAAATAGACCAGCAGTGGATTTGTGCAGGGGCAGAGTCCCCAACAACATCAGAAAAGGGAAATTTTGCTCCTGTGGGGTTATGGTGGCAAAATGTGAATTACTGAGCATGTAAAAAATGCCATGTTTATCATGTTTATGTGCCACATATGTAAAAATAACATTTGCCATGTTTAGGTGCAGTGAGCAACAATGATGGAGCAGATGAACCAGTGCCTTTCTCATCCACCTGCGGATGAGCTTTCCTTGCCCATCCCAGAGGCAAGTGAAATTCCCTACATTTATCCCTGCACCCAGGGAAGTTGTCTTGAATAAAAATAAAAACAAAGGCAAAACCTGGGTAAATTCCTCTTTGGTGTAGTAGCATCTCACAGTCTGCAGATCAGGAGTACCACAGTGAGAGAAACTGTGCACAGAAAAAAGAGGAACTCACATACAAATGGAAATTGAGCTGCTTTTGTTAAAACCTAGCAGGACATGAATTATTCTCTTCATTTCAGACCTTTCCTGGACTGGCAGCAATGTTGTTCCTGAAAAGATTTTTCTCCCACTGAAATGTCTCAGTCGTCACAGGAGGTGAGGGCAGGGACAGGAACAGCCTCTTCTCCTTTTTTGCAGGGATTTTTGTTCACCTTGTCACCAGGCTGAGGTGAGTCCCCTGCACACATCCCCTGTCCCAGTGATTTGCATCTGTGTGGGATTGCCTGGGAGATGTCACCTCAAAGCCTGCTCCCCACCAGGCACAGGGAGCAGGGAGAGAGACAGGAGGAAATACGAGCTTTATTTGTTTAACATGGAGAAGCAAGGACAGGGATTAAAAGGATTTAAGATTCAACAAAAGGTGAATGCTAAATTGACACGTGGCTGATTTAGAATAGAAGTTATCTGAGGAGGATTAGCAATGCAAGGGCACCAGCACCACAGGGAAGGGAAATGGGGGGGCAACAAGTGGATCCAGTGTCTTGTAAAGCTTCTCAGCCCTGCACAGAAATAGGTCAGTCCTAACAGCAAATGGAGAGAGCCACCATAATCACAGGACAGGATGGATCACATCCCTGGGGGAATCTGCATGGGAAATAAGACACAAGGGGTCAGAGAGGAGAGAGAAGCATGGCCTGAGTGTGAGGCACAAACAGGGTGCAAGGCCTGAAGGGCAGCCTGTCCCACCCCTGCCATGGGCAGGGACACCTTCCAATGTCCCACCGTGCTCCAAGTGCCATCTAACCTGGCCTTGGACATTCCAGGGATCCAGGGGCAGCCACAGCTGCTCTGGCAATTCCAGCTCAGCCAGAAATTCCTTCCCTGTATCCCACCCAGCCCTGCCCTGTGGCGGTGGGAGCCATTCTCTGTGTCCTGTCCCTCCAAGCCTTGTCCCCAGTCCCTCTCCATCTCTCCTGGAGCCCCTTTAGGGCCCTGGAATGTTCTGGAAGCTCTCCCTGGATCCCTCCCCTCTCCAGGTGAGCACCCTCAACTCTCCCAGTCTGGCTCCATGGCAGAGTTGCTCCAACCCTCTGAGGATCCAAGTGGCCTCCTCTGGACTTGTTCCAAGACATTCACATTTATTTTTTTTTTTATTTTGGGCTGTCCAGAGCTGGGCACAGCCCTGCAGGTGGGGTCAGGAAGCCAAAGAAGCCAGGAGAGGTCTAGGATAGAGAGAAGCCTCAGATGGAGAGATCATTTGTAAGGCACTGGGCAGGGGATTCTTCTCCTCTGTTTTTCCTGGATTTTGATCCCTCCTGCCAAGACTGGCTGCTTTAACAACTTTTCCAGACCAGACTGGAGTGTGAAAGCCAAAGCCTCTCTCCCTTAGTGGGAATCACCTCTGCTGACCACAGGGTCCCAGGATGAGGTTTTACTTCGAGCATCTTCCGTGACCAAGAGACATTTCTGGTTTGTAAAGCCTTTCCTGGGAACCCTGGGATCATCAGGATCATAGTTTCCATGTCAAAGAAACACATCTGTGGGAAGATTATTGTGCCCTGAGAATTGAGAGAGGCAGCTTTGCCCTACTCTGAACCAGCTGCCTGGAACTCAGATAACCCTGCACTGCAAACCTGGGACCTGCTGTGCCAATACAGGAACAAAGGAAGGAAACAGGATAATAACCAAAAAATAAGGAGCAGCAGCATCACTCAGTGTGCAGCAGACAAGAATCTCCTCATGCATGGACCTGAATTATCTTGTCATAGGCAGTTTCTTGGGTGTAAAATAACATTAATTACTACTGGAGTAAATATATCAACTCTTCCCTGTCCATAAGTGTTTAATGAGCTGGTTTTTAGCTGTCTGTGGTTACTCAGGGTGCCTTCCTGCTGCTGTCACGACAGCACCACGACAGATGAAGCATTTAAATCTGTTTATTTCCCTCTCCTCCAGCCTGCCTCTCTCCTCTGACGACACATGAACAATACACAAGACCCAAAGTTAATCCCACCCTGTCACTCTGCTTCTCTGCTTTTCCACTCTGCAGAAGCAGAGCTGGACTTGCTTCCTTTGAGTTGTTTTTTTTTTTTTCCCTCTCAGTGTGGCTCAGCAGGAGAAAAAAGCATCCTCCAGTTACAGAGTGATTTGAAGGTTAACACAACGACCTTCATCGGGCTCCTAAGAGGGATAATGATCTCTTGCTCTAATCAACAATGCAGACTCCTTTTGATACCAAAATAGCAACTGTTAAGTAAAGCCGATTTTTTCCCCTCTGTTTTTTTTTTCTTCCTTCTTATTTTCTTTTCTTTTCTTTTTTTTTTTTTTTTATTCTTTGCTTTTTTCCTAACTCTGAGCAGAATCTCAGACAGTAAATTGGGAAATCCTATGAGCTTGAAATGGATGTGAGGCAGTCTTCAATTAGACTGTTGATCATGCTCCAATTCAATTAGTTAGGAGCTGATGCTAAGTTTGTTACGGGGTCCTGGGGAGGAAAGGTGCTGACCCTGTTAAGATGATCACTTGTTGGAGTGGTTCCTAAGTGGTGTTGGATATGGATATGCACACAGTGCAGGAGGGAGATAATGGCAAAGCTCTGGAAGGGAGCTGGCCAGCTCTGGGATCTGAAGGTATTGATGCTTAATTGCCATTTATCTGTGCATCTCACACACGATCTGCAATGTCAACCACCAATGGCAAATGCAGATGAACTGCCTGTAAGTGATGGATTTATTGGCACCCTGCACCTGGATGGGTTAATGCTGTTTATCTTCATTCTCTGTGGGTACCTGACCTGTGGCAGCCAATAAAGGGACACACACGTGCCCACAGAAATGCACAGGGTGATTCCATAGTGCTCTGGTGTCCTTCCATATAATTATGGGGTGGGTTTTTTTGCATAATCTGCATGGAGATGCTGTTTCTTAAAACCTTGCATTTAGAGGCTCTGCCTCTGTGAGCATTATCCTCAGCAGGTGTAGATACTCCAGCTCACCTCTGTTACACATGGAAGTGTCCAAGGCCAGGCTGGATGGGATTTGGAGCAGCCTGGTTCAGTGGAAGGTGTCCCTGCATGTGTCACGGGGGTTAGAACTGGATAATCTTTAAGGACCCTTCCAACCCAAACCATTCTGTGACTCTTTGCCACTTCCAAATGAAAACTGAAAGTGTTTGTGCTGCAATATAAATCACAGAATATTCTGAGTTACAACGAACCCAGAAGGATCATCAAGTCCTGAACTGACAGTTCAACTGAGAGGATCTTGTTGTTTATCTTTTATCCCAGTTCCCATAATTTGGCCAAAAAGGCAGAAAAAGTAAAATTCAGCATCACCAGGGGCAGACTGCGTGCTGTAAGGATCCACAGTTCTGGTGCAGCAGGGCATCACCCCAGTGCCTTATCAGCTTGAGGTGAAATCTTCTGCTCACTCTGCTGACCATTCAGATTTTCATAATTCCCTGAGATCCCTCAGAGCCTCATTCCCACAGTTGTCCTTGCTCCTGGGTCACTGCTGTGTTTGCTCAGAGGGGCAGTGCTGGGAGCACTGGTGTCTGATGTACTGTCCTTGTCCTTTAGAAAATGTATGGAAAAACGTCTCAGAACTACTCGGGGGGAAATGTCACAGCATCCACAGGGTTGGTTTTCTGCCTGGGCAATTCCTGGGCTGGGCTGCGGAGGTGAAGGACAGCTGGAGGGAGGTTTTGGCAGCCTTGTTTCCCCCTCCTTGTCATGCTGGACTGGGACATCACCATAGAATATCCAGGAGAGAAGACAGGATATTCTCAATCCACGGAGTTGTGTCCTGTCTCCAAAAATGACTGAAGAAAAATAGAAGATAGCAAAAAAAATGAGGCTGGTATGTGGTGGCATTTTTATCTCTTGTTGCTCTCTGGGAGTAAGAGGCCTGAAATTACATTTTTTTGTTTAATGCCCTTTCTAAGTTTCTATTTCATCAATTTCCTTAATTTTTGAACCATTTGTATGTTCAGCAACCACAGCATCCTAAAACAAGGAATTTCACAGGTACTTCTATGTGTGAAGTATCTCCATCCAGATATGATGAATTTACCTTCTGATATTCTCCCTTCTTTGGGAGCATTCAGATCCTGCCTCCCTTTCCTTGTACCTCACACTCATCAGCAACCACTGTAAAATGGACCAGGTCTGCGAATCCCGTACACACCAGTGAGGAAATGATGTTTGGTGGTATGTGTGACCCCATACACCATGGTTTGTACTAAAGAGAGAGGTTATGTAGGAGAAACGTGGAGAACAGCACTGTGGATCTTCTGCTAGAGCGAATTTGTGCAGCTTCAGTGGAATTTGAGGTGTACAATAATCTCACAACTATAAGGTGCACCGGATTATAAGGCGCACTTCCGGGTTGTCAGCAAATACTCAAACTGTCCATATATAAGGCACACCGGACTATAAGGTGTACTCTTTTTTTTGCAGTGAGGATCCACACACAACAAAGTAATGAATTAGTAACAGAATCGCACAATTGCGGGGTTTAGTGGCAGGTGCTCAATTTGCAAACATTTTTCACAGATCGACGCAGCCTTTAAATGCAGCCCCAGGCGCCCTCCCCGTGCCACCAGCCCTGGCACCCCTGCTCGTCCCCAGTGCCAGCTGCTGCGGCTCAGCTTGCCGCAGCTTGCACTTCTGGGCTGGCAAATTTCCAAACTTTGTCCACATATAAGGCACACCGGATTATAAGGCGCACTTCCGGGTTTCCACCCCTGGTCCATAGGGGAAGCTGGTGGGAGGATGCTGCTCCTGAGCTACCTGTGCTGTGCGTGAGGAATGTGTGGTCACCATCAGAGACAGGACTGAATGATAGATGGTGACTTGAAATGTTTAATATTCCTGCACTGTTGAAGAAGGTTTCACATTCAGATAAAAGGAGCCATAAATCTTTCCTGGCAATTGAAGCTCTGCTCTACCACTATTCCTTCTTTCCTTTTTTTTTTTTTTTTTTTAATTGAGAACTCACCTGGAAAAGAAAAAAAACAGATGAAGAAATGATGATGAATCACAGCAGCCATGGAACAGCCCAGATAAGGCACGATTTGCATTTTCATGTGATAATTTCCCTCTCTTGACGCTTTCAAATTATCTTTAAAACCACATTAATTCTGTCACCACGAGCTCCACCGTGGGGAGAGAGCAGCCATGAGAATGGCAATTCAAGGGGCTCTGTTTGGCTTTTCTGGGCCTTGAACGGCATCTGGCACACAACACCTGGTTGTGCGAGGACATGTGGGTGGCTTTATCACACAACCCTTGTCCCTTCCAGGGGGTAAAGCCATCGGGCTGAATGGGCTGGTTTGCTCAGCCTGGTCCAGATTACAGTAATTTCACGCATATAAGGTGCACCAGCGTATAAGGTGCACTTCCGGGTTCCGATCACAATTTCAGTCAAAAGGGTGCTCCTTATAGTCATGAGATTATTGTAAATTCTGGAATAACAATTTTCTTGTGATGTACCAAAGAGATCTGTTGTCTCACAAGAGCAGGGTTACCACAGTCAATAATTGCTGGAGGAAAATCAGTGTCCCTAGCTCTTATGCCCCATCCCTGGAAGTGTCCAAGGCCAGTCTGGACAGGCTTGGAGCAACCTGGGATAGTGGAAGGTGTCCCTGCCTACAGGAGGGAGTTGGAATGAGATGATCTTTAAGGTCCTTTCCAACCCAAACCATGATTCTATAATTCTATGATTCTTACTATGACTACTGGAGTGATTATGTATTTTACTTTTTTTTTAAACAACCACACAGATTTGGTACAGAAGGGAGCTGGTTAAACAGCCCTGCACTATTTAATTCTGAGTGGTCTGAAGGGAGCCCTACCTCTGCCATGCTCTCAGCTGGAGGTTGTCATCACCTTGTCCTTATCCGCTGCACCCAGCTGTCTGTGATCCTGCTCCCCAGCCTGTCACAGCCAAAGGGAGCCAGGCTGCTTTAAAAACACTTCCAAAAGTACATTTCTGCTGCTCCAGTTCCTATCAAAGGCGGGGAGTTAGGAAGGAGCACCAGCAGCACTGGGGCTGATCAGCTGGAGGAACAGGAGGAAGGTGATAAAGAGCTGCAGGTGCCTTTGGGAGTTGTAACCACTTCAAGAAGCACAGCTGGAGCTGGAAGTGAATCCTGAGCATTCCTCTTCACTCAGCACTGCACAGCTGTAGCAAGGCTGAAGTCAGGCAGGTTTAAATCTGACAAAGAGCTGCTGGTATTGGTGAAGAAAAGGATGAAATCTACTTTGAGAGTAGGTTCTACAATATTTCATCAGTTCAAAAGTGTTTGTCATGGGAGAGAAAAAAAAAATTTAAAATAAAAAACAATTCTTATTGCATTATCTTTAAGGCCTCTGCATCTGTGTATGCTCCAGACAGGAAATTTTGAAAATTAAAACAACCTGTTTCGGACCTTTCCTGTGTTCTGGACAGGAGATTTTGGAAGTAAAAATAACCTTTTTTTGACCACTTCTATACTCTGGAGAGGAGATTCTGGAAGTCAAAAGATTCTGTTTCTGTCCTCTCCAGGACACAGCCAAAAATATTCATTGCTCTTTCCCTCCTCATCCTAATAAAGAGCTGTGAATGCCCCAGGTAAGAAGCTTCATGAGATAACTGAGTACTCCTTAAGCTGTCTTGACCCCCATAAAAACCATCCCCACCATGGTCATCTTTTTTCCTGAATAACGCATTTCCCATCTGGTCCTGCTGATGATTATACAGGCTGGCCAAGCTCATCTTTTTTATGTGCTTATCACTCACATGGCTATTGATTAAGTGCCTTCTCCTTTTCCCTTCAAAGCTGAAGGCACATCTCTACATGCTCTGAAACAAGGTAGGATCAAACTCCAGGGTAATACTTTTTAAACCCCGTGTCCATGAAATGCAATTCCGTGTGCTGTGGGAATTGGAGGCTTCCCATCAATGCTGGTGACAGATAAGTGGAGCTAACACTGAGTTCTGACCTCTCTTTTGTGCCAGGAGATAAACGCTCAGGGCTCCTGAAACCTCTCCTTGTAACGGTTGCTGAGTGTAAAGGGTTGAGAAGCAACTTCAGAAATGGAGCAGATATTTCTTATTTCACCATTAATATCAAGCTGGAGAGGTTTTCCACGAAAATGCTTCTCTTGCAGAGCAACTTCATCTAACTCTGGCATGAGAACTTTCTCTGATAGGGTTGGAGCAAAGGCTGCCATGGGTCACTTGAAATCTGATTTAAACCTGATTTATTCCATGACTCAGTGGGGGAAAAATGGAGAAGAAATGGCTGGGGCAAGCACATTTTAGGCTGGAGATGCCGTGGAGAGAATGGAACAGTGGCCATGAACAAGAAGAAGGCAGAGCCCTGTGGGTAATGGCAGTGGGAATAACACTGGATACACACCCTGGGACATCTCTGTGCTGTCCTTTGCAGCCAAATTAATGCGATTTTATCCACTGATAAGTGGATTTTATCCACTGATATCCACTGAAGGCCACAGGATTTGAGCTGACCTGGCACTGGGGGAGTTCAGGATGTCTCCAAACTTGCTGTGCCCAGAGCCGGGTGTCCCTGTGACCACCAGGGTTCCATGAATAAGGGGCTTGAGCTGAGCACTGGGGACACCCCCATGGCCACTGCCCAGTGAACCCCAGCCCTGGGTGGGGACAGGGGGATGGACAAACCAAGAGTGAGGAGAAGAAACCTCATGACACCCCTGACAAAATAAACCTCAGGGTGGTGATGGCTTTTAATCCCCTGTCCTCCTTCTCCATGGAGAAACAATGGATCTGTCCACTCTGATGAAGAGGAACACTGGCAGGGTGAGCAGGACACCAGAGGTGGGGGATGGACACTGGGAATGTCTCTGCACAGCAGTTTTAACAGCATCATTAATGAAATTTTATTGTACTAATTGGATAACTTGAACTATTAGACTGCTAAAACACTTATTGGTTTAGGAATAAATGTGTAGCTCGGATAGATGGTCTTCCCTTTGTCCCATAACAGGATTGTGACAGCTTTGCTAAACCCTTTTCTCACTCTTGGAGAGAAACGTGCCCTGCTGGTGCTCAGAGCATCTTGTCTGGAGACAGAGCTGTCGAAAGCAGGGCAGACAAATCTCATCTGGAAGTGCCCATCTCTCTCCCCTGATTATAAAGAGCATCCAGACAGCTGCCTCAGAGGGTGATGCTTGCGCTGAAGTAGGAGAGGGTAGGTGAGATAAATACCTGGCTGGGTGAATAAATTTTCAATTTGACTTCAGGAGAGATGTGAGGAATGCTCTGGGAAGCTTTCCCTGATGGAAGTGTCATTAAATCCAGCATGTTGGAGTGCAGATAGTCCCTGCTCCTCGTTGTTCCTCTGACCTCAAACATCACAGAAAATATCTGTGTGCACCTTAGGGGACTCTGATGGCAGCCTAAAAATGGCCACCCACGTTTTTAGGAAAGAGAAACAAGCTGGAGAGAGATTTTAAGATTAAATTTTCTCTAGTGGAGAAATCCAGATCCATCTGCCACGCCCTTGATGGAATAATTTAATAAAACCATTCTCCTGCTTTGGGGAGGAGACTAAAATCATCTGTGGGTTTTTTAAGAGAGAAAGGTCTAAAACCTGGTTTTGCTTTTTCTTTTTTTTTTTTTTCCTGGGAATTTCTGTGAAATGAGTGGATCATTTGTCAAAACCAGCTATCCCTCCTCACCAGACACACCCTGCCTTCATGCTCACAACCAGCCAAAGACTCTGGAAACCATCAGGAACGGTGTTTTAGAGAGTAAAAGATGGTATCTAAAACAGCAGATAATAAAGTGAATCACAGATTTTATTCTGAGTATTACAGAGAAGTTGAAGCCTCTTCCCAAATGAGTGGAGCAATGGTAAAGTGAAAAACGAAATGCTGAGTTTGGTTTCGCCGTAACTAAAATGTGGGAGATGCTGTGACAGGATGTCAAAAACATCATTAATTTAGGTCTCAGAGGGGGATTAGGCTGTGAAGGAGATGAAGAGTGGAAATTTCTGTAGGTTGGACAAGCATGAGGGGCAGAGCCATCACGGCTCCAACTGGGTTAAGGGAAAAACCTTTTGCTTGGGAAATTTTTCCTCCTTGAGACTTTTTGGGCTGCCTTTGAAAGCAGCTGGAGGGTGCAGCTATTGGATGCAGACACAATTTCAATACCAACCACTCCGAGAAGCCCCCCTAGCCTGGCAAATTTTACATTCCTCAAATATTCCCAATAGCTGTTATTTTAAAGGGCGAGCAAGAAAAGGAGGCACGTCCACAGATCGATGCTGCAGAAAGAAATCCTGCAGAATTAGCAGAAAGAGAAAAGGGAGTTTCCATGACAACCACCTTCAACCAGCACCACCAGTGAGTGCAGGGTGTGAAAATACAGAGAGCAGAGGTAGTTTGGGGTGTGTTTGGGGGAGTGGGCATCTCCCTTGGGAAAGGACCAGAAGAGCTCCCAGAGAGCCAGTCTGACAAGGGAAGTGACGGTGGGCAGGATGGTTGGGACAGATGGAGAGATCTCTAAAGCCAGGTCTGGAACTTGTGGTTTATTGCAAAGGGTGTGGGGGAAAGGGCCCTGCCTGGAGCTGCCAGCACAGCTCAGAGCAGGGCAGTGAAAAAACAAAGAGTAATAGAGCAAGGGGTGAGAGAAAGAAGTAAGAGAAAGAGCTCAGAAAGCGAGGATCCCGTTACAATACAATAAATCTTCTTCTGTGTTGAATATTCTAATTTTCACCAACCAGTCTAACACAAGATACAAATTCTATAGCATTTACATACAGCCTATAAGAATCATTACATTACCATACTGTGTTACACTTTAAACCCTAAAAACTCCTCTTTGGACCCTTCTGCCAAGCCAGCAGGGTCTGCTCTGACCCTGGGACTGTCTGCAAGCAGAGGGAATTGTTCAATCACTTTCAGCTGGCCATTCTATTGTTTTCTAGTTATTTAGTAACTCAGGTTTGGTATCTCAAAGATGGCTTTCATTTCAATCTCGCTTATAGCTTCCATATTCTGAAATTCTTTTGCCAGGAAATCATATTTATAAAGTTTTCCTGTTTCATCCCACCCAACAGGGAAGGTCTGAGCAGCTCTTGGGAGCAGAGGTGACTTGGAGAGCCTGGGTTTGTGTCTGGTGAGGCTCAGCAAGGCAGTGTGTGGGGCTGTGCTGCTCTGCTCCAGAGGATATGGAGAAATCTGTGGGGAAAAACTCTAAATTCTGCACCATCCTGGGTGACCCAGTGCCCATCTCCATGCTCAGCACCCCATGGGAACCTGTCTCAGCATCATCCTGCACCCAGCACGGTGATCCCAGCCAGATCCAGCCCTAAAAATGCCCAAACTGCTCCCATGGCCAAGTGACCACTCACTGGCCACCCTGAGAGGGGCGGGTGTTAAACTCTTGCCTTCTCTCTGGGAACAGACTGCACAACCTCAGCCTCTTGACGAGCTCTATCCAAAGGGATTTCCATCAAAATAATTCCCGGGGGTTAATAAATAGACAGCAATACCTGCAGGGCTGGAGTCAATAATTTCCAGAGTGTTGTTGCAATGTCATTGTTTTACTGCCACATAAACACATATATTAGAGGGGGGGAAGAATTGGCAGCTGTAAGTAATACAGAGAGGTTTGTATAAAAATGAATTATGCAAATATGATCTCCCTTTCCTTGTGAGCACAATAATAAAAATGTAAAATAAATCTTAATAGCGTGTCTCGGACTTAAAATGCTGAGGGGTAAAAGGGGACGGGGGGAGGGTCAATGCTTGTTGTTTATTATTGAATTCAGTGCTGAATCCAACATGCCTAATGTTCTTGGAGAAATTGAAACATCTAATGTCAAATAAGATCTCCATGGTCTAATTCTTCATTCAGAGCCCTGGGGATAATGTATCCGATGTGACAATCCAATAAGCTTTCACATCTTCATCCATTTGTTTTCAGGGAGCCCTCACACCTCTGCATAAAAAGTAAAAAATATCTTTAAAAAGTCATTATTTCTTACATTGCAATAAATTTCACCAGAGAAATAGGCGTAATTTAAGAAAGAGGAGGGATAAAAGAGGGAAGGGAGGCTGGGTGACAGATTGTCCACAATTTAAACATACAGGATTCAAGCTATCATCTATCTATCTATCTGTCTATCTCCATATCTGTCTGTCTGTCTATCCACCTATCCATCTTTATTATCCTGGTGACTTCCATCCCATCTTGAGTGAAGGTTGTAGGGCTGCATCTTTGCTGGCGAAATTTCCTCTGATCAATCACTGCCTCTGCTCAGCTCCGAGGCTTGGCAAGGAGGGCCTGAGCCAAAATGAGAAGACAGAGGAGCAAAGGCAGCAATTCCTGCTGTGGGCAGTGCAGTCCCACCATGGAATCACTCAATCTCCAGGAATTACTCAATTATCCAGAGAATAGTGGGTGCATCCCTCAGAGGGAACAATCCCTGGGGTAAAAGGGAGGCAGCAGGGAAATGAGGCTGATGCGAGTTGAATATACCCCCTGTTAGGTATAAAATGAAAATGAACAAGGGTTTATGGGAGGTGTGGGAATCCAGGACATCCCTCTGGCTGCCCTGGATGGTTCCAGACCCTGGCAGGGGGCTCAGAAGCCTTGGCATGGAGCCCAAGACCCCTGTGCCGTTGATTTCAACCCCTGGGAAAAATTACCGCCCTTGCATGAAGAATTACAAGCCACAAAAAATCAGTAGAGTACAAGCTAGTTTGTTATAAGGTGAAAAAGTAGGTTTTTGAGATTTTTTAGGATAGGGGTCTGGGGTCAAGATGAAGGGATTTGGGCGTGTTCTGTCCTTCTTTCTCCTTCTTCTTGGCATCCATCTTTTGGGTGATGTTGGCATTTTTGGATTGGTTTAGAGTAGAACTCTACTATACAATACAGGTGATAGGTATTGGGAGATAACTGTAAATACTGCTCATGTAATTTGCAGTATAAAAAGACAGTCCCACCCTGGGGCAGACCGTGTGCCCCTTGACTGGCCTGCTGAGCAGATCTTGGCTGATCAGGGAAAAAACATCCTAGATAAAATATAATAAACAAGTCTGGAAATTGCAGAAGAAAGCCTCGGATTCTTTCTTCGGTGCTCGGCCAGGGAAAACAGAGACTCTGAAACAACACGGATGGTTGTCTTGAGCTCATGAGACCCCATTGACAGGAGGGACTGGAAGCAGGATGCTGGTGTGCAGAAGGATACAGGATGCTGGTGCAGAGACATCTGCTGACCCTAATCCGGGATCTGCTCTGAGCATCAGACTCCTTTCAACTCTCCCAGCCAGGCACAGGATGCAGAACACGAAGGCAGAAATAGTTTTGAGAGACTTGTAGAAACTCCTTTATTCTCTGATGAGGTATTGTGTCACATTTGGTGACAGCAGCATCCCAGGGCTCCGATGGCAGCCTGCACTCCCAGATGGGAATGAATGTTAATGACTGGTGAAAGCAGCAGAGATCTGAGCAGAACCTGAGCCTCCCTCGGGAGTGGCATTTGGTGCTGTCCCACGGAGCCCAGATCAGCCCTATTCATCTATTTTCCTGCCGCGGATTTTTGCCACTTTTGTCGCTGTAATTTGCATTATTATCTGCCAGGTAGGAGTCAGGACTGCAGGGTTCTGCTGCTGGCTTTATCTGCATTCCCTGCTAATGGAGAGGACGAGAAATGAGAGGAGGACCTCTCATCTGTCACAGTGCTTTAAGGCTGGGACTAAGCCCTGCTATCAGAACTGCTCCGCAGCAGCACAGACACATCAAGGTAAACAGCAGTTGCTCTGTTGCCTTTGGCCAGCACGCAGATCAGTCTGTTCCTTGGCACATTAACAAAGTGTTAATTGTTCTTTTCAGATGTGCTTTCCCTGCCAAACGCAGGAGTAATCCTGACACTGCCTCGCATCCTAGGCTTTGGGGCTTAGGTCAGGCTGGAGCAGGGGTTGTGGAACAATGAGCCAGCATTAGGCTTTCATTTGGAAACCCAAAGCTCTGCAAAGCCCCAGGGCTCAGGGATGTTGTAGCCAGCTTTGAAACAGAGGTGAGGCTTACTGAGAAGTTTATTAAAAAATGAAGAAGTCAAGAATGAACCCGTGGCCTCTGGCCTGCAGTGGATCTGGCCAGAGATTTCAAACAGAGGCTTTGGATAAATGAAAAGAAAAGATAGTTTGTATAAAATGAGGTAGAATAGGATCATGTTTTCAGTCAACTTCATTTGCAGCAGCAGTGGGAGAAAATTCCAGACTTTCTGAGGAGTCCTGAGGCTCAGTCCAGGACAAATCCAAAGTCTAGGAAGGCATCGTAGGCTAAAGTTCAACTTTCACAAGGAAACCAAAATTGCTTTCTGAGGCCTTAAATGAGGTCTCAACAGGTCCCAGAGCATCATGTGCTCCATGCTGCACCCGGAGCCAGTGGTTATTCACATTCAGAGATAAGTTCTATGGGGTGCAGAAGATTACAGTAATTTCACAATTATAAGCTGCACCTGATTATAAGCCGCACCTCCTGGTAGCCGGGTAGACCACGGGATTTGTCCATATATAAGCCGCACCCGAATATAAGCCGCGCTTTTTTTTTTCCTTTTCTTTTTTTTTTTTTTTTAAAATTTTTTTTTAAGCGAGGATCCATATGTAACAAAGTAACAAATTAGTAACAGAATCACACCAGCACAGGGTTTGGTGTCAGGTGCTCAAGTTGCAAACAGTTTCCATAGACCAGCGAAGCCTTTAAAGGCAGCACCAGGTGCCCTCCCCGGCCGGCTCTCACTTTCGGGTTGGCATTTCACTGGGATTTCTCCATTGATAAGCCGCACCTGAATATAAGCCGCACTACTGGGGTAGGCTGGATTCGTCAATGAAAAAGGTGTGGCTTATAATCATGAAATTACTGTAAATTATTAAGGGGAATTATTACTGTGGGACGTGATCACTGTGTGATTTTCCCGAATAAAGCTGTATCTGTCTCCTGGTGAGCCGTGAGTTGGATGGGCTGGAAGTGTTTCTTCAGCTCCTGGGGGTAAATGGAGAGCACATCTCTGATATGGGGCTGCTTTGTTTTGCTGTCAGCAAAGGGTGAGCGTTCCTGAGGTATTTCCACATTCCCTGGCCTCCAAAAACATGTGGAAACTGTGGCAGGAGAAGGTGACCAAAGAGCACAAGCCAGGTGTCAGGGAGATGTTGTGTTGAGGCATTCTTGTTCCAAAAGAATAGAGCAAAATGATTCCCCAGAAGAAGACTTTGCCATGAGGTTGTCTGGGTTTGGTTTTGGTGTGTTTTTCTTTTCCTGGGAGAAGGGGAAATCCCAGCTTGGACTCTCATTTTCCCTTCCCAAGACACTGTGTGTTTTTGAGCAGCCCGACAGATCCCTGTGTTTTTACAGAAACAATCCCAGACACATCATTGAGGTGTCTGACAGCAGTTCTCCTTCAGATCAGGGGCTGTCAGGGAGTTTTTCTGAAGCAGGAAATGTGGGAATTACCTTTGGCTACCCTTCCTCAGAACACTTTTTCAGGTCCCCAATGTGATGTGCACAAGCTGAGTCCATCCATAACAGCAGAATAACTCCCCCTAAGACTCTTCATCCAGAAAGTCCAAAACAACTTACAATTTTCTCTTTACACCTGCAGCTTTCACGGCTTCACTCTGTATTTTGCAGGTGATTGAGGACCTGGAGAACAACAGGAAAATAGCCACATAGACTGAAAATGAACCAAAGCTTTTCTGGGCCAAAATGACAACCCCATGATGTAGAGAAGAAAAATCGATAGAGTTCAACTGAGTGGTGTTGCCATTTTCCAATCTCAACAAAAATCACAGTGGATTGAGATCTGGATTTCTGGGATTATTTTCTGTAGTCCAGTAATCTCTGTTGATATCCCTTCCACTGAGTCAAAAAATGAGTTCTTTGTCCTAGTTAAACAAAGCTGGAACTTGGAAGAGAGAGGAATTTCCCCTTATCTGCACTGCATGGACAGAAAGAGACAAGAGAAAGACAAAGAGACAAGAGGCAGGAGAAAGAAACAAGATTGAGAGTCACTGGAAGAGAAAATAATTTCCAGGCAAAGAAAACATTTCAACTTTGCAAAGAACATTCATGTGTATGTATGGACTTCCATCATTTGCACATAATTTAGCAAAAGCAGGAGTGAAATACAGTGGAAAGTTTCAAACATGTAACAGAGCCATAATTTTCTTCTGAATTATGACTGAGTAGTTATTATTTTTTCAGGAAGACTTTCTTTCTTCCTTTTTTCTCCCTTTCTCCTTTAACATCTCATTAATGTTAATGCAACCCCAGCTCGATAAAAATGGGAAGATAGGGTGATAGCAGTTTGGCAAATTTATTTTTTGAGAGCAGTATCTTTGGTCTGTGTAAATGATTTTGCTCCACAGCTGTGCAAAATGAGCATCTCTGGGTCCCATTAGCTCAAAGTGAAAGGATCTGGAAGTGAAACAGGTTTTTCACTTCGTTTCTTGCTTCCACTGAGACTGAAAGGTGATTTCCAACCTAGTGGAGCCATCAGAGGGAAAATGAAGCTGGAAAAAGGGAGGGCAATGCTGCTGGGGGGGATCCAGGGAAAAATTGACTCTAGGGCTCCATGAGAAGGGCTTTGCTCTTTGCCTCTGTTTAAACACCAGTTTTGGACTGGGCCTGTGCCTGTCCTAGAGCCAGGCTCACCTGGCTGTTCCCATGGTCCCAGAACAAGCTTCCTGCCCCTCTCAAGACTGCTGACACTCTTGGTCCCCATGGAGTGAGAATCCATGCAAAGAGCATCATGGCCTCCGCTTGGGTCATTTTTTTCTGCTTCTTCCCATGGGAATCCCATGTGGGATGCAAAAGATCATGATGTTGAGTCAGACAAGACATGGGTGCAACTAAACCTGGGCAGTCAGGCTTGTTGCCAGTGTGCTGCACTGGAACTGGATGGTGCCTGGAGGAACTTCTGTCTTTCCTTCTGTGGGCTGGGCATTTCCAGCTGCAGATTTCCAGGGAGTATCTGCTATTATTCCAGGGCTGAGCATGTTCCGGGTCTCAGAGTTCACCTTCCTGTGAGTTCAGCTGGGTCAGAACAGCCTGGAGGGTCAGGGAAGCAGTGGACAGATACAACTCAAGCAAACTCAGAATTTTCTGCCTGAAGCTTCAAGTTAGATCTTTTGAATCCTTCAAACCCATCACAGCAAAAAATTTCTAGAAGCAGAAGATGGTGGATGGATTATTTTCCTTCTTTTTCTCCACACAAAGATTGGACTTTATTCTGTTTATCCAAACTCTACTTACTCTTGGTGGAGAAAGACTTCCTGGGGGTGATTCAATCATCACTGGCAGCAAGCCCTGCTTTCCACTCTTCCTCTTATAAGCGTGTCTTGATTTACAGCTGCAAAAAGACATTCAAACCTTGTTGTATGATAATGAACCCACAACTTCACACGTGTCTGGTGTAGATTCCTCTGTCTGAATTAGCCCTTCTGTGCCAGTGGGAAGGGATGGATACCCAGAGGTCCAGTTTGTCTTCCCTAAGAATTGCAGAATAATTCAGGATGTAAAAGACCTCATAAGGTGTTCCATAAGTTGTGTTACATCTTCTGGACATTGGCAGAAACTCCCATCCTGTTTATCATTTTTTCCCATTCTTAGTGTCCTCCATCAGGACTACACCATCATCTCCTGTATCAGTAGCACATCCAGCTGTTTCTCTCCACTTCTTGGGGAAGCCAGTTACTGTTCTCTTCAATAAAAATGTGAAAAAAAATTAAAAGGGCAATAAAAGGTAGAAAGGTAACAATTATCTTTTTCAATCAACATTCATATGAAAGGTCTCTAATAATAATAGCACTTAACACTCTTGAGCTCCAAAGTGCTTTTCAGATATTAACTAATGAATCAAGGAATCAGGGAGGGAAGGCAAGTAGCTAATCCATCTCAAGCTTTCCAACTGTCATGGGATTCAGAACATGCTACTGCAACTGCAGGAGCAGAAGAAGCCAGAGGTGAAGGCACAGGAGTATCTTCATAGTCCTGGGATTTTGAACACTGGATTCAGAGTCCAGTTTGGGGGTCAGGAGTTCTCCATTTCATTTGAAGGTGTCCTGATTTGGAGGACAGGTGTCTGCTAAGAAAGGCAGGAGCTTCTCTTTGAAATGGAGAATGTAAACTCCCTCCCTCCAAATTATTGCAATTTTGAATTTAAGATATGGGAATTAGGAATAACAGTTCTTTATTAGGAAAAATAAAATAGAAATACAGAACTACAAAGAACAAACCCCAAACCCTGCCATTGTCAGAATCCAAGCTGACAGCCGTCAGTCAGTCAGGGTGGTGGCAGCAGTGACATTCAATGGTGGCTGCATCCTCCTGCAGTGACAGATGTGCTTCAGCTGGAGCAGTGCTCCTGGACAAGGGGCAGTTTTCTTTCAAGGTCCAGGGATGATGTGGAAGGGTCTGGTTTTCCTCTGGAATCCAGTGGAAAAGGCTGCCCTGATGTTCCAAATCTCAGATTTTATCTGTGTAGGAAATGTTTGGCTCCTCCCCCTGGGTGAAGCATCTCCCCATGGGATGATAGAATTTTATCAATCATGCACTGGGACTCAATGGCCATGAACAGGAGAGATTTCCTGGAGGGAGGATGGGTTGTGAAAAGATCAAGAACTCTGCCCCAGCTGGTTTAACAGCTGACCCATTAACAGGAGATATCTCCCATGGAGATGAGGATCACACCTGGTGTCAACAGGTGGTGATAGAATCCACACTGCTGGTCACATCTTGTATTACAACCTAAGACAGAAGGGAAAAGGCAGCTGGATTCCACAAGGCACAGCTGTCAAATGTCCAGCCCAGTGAACATCTGTCCCTGCTGACAGGCCTGTTTCGGGGTCTCTGCAGCTGCCTGGAACTGGAACTAGGTCTGGCTGCACCTGTGAAACTCCACTGCAGTCCTGAGCTTAGGCTCTGCCTGGTTGAGAGGATTACAATCTACACAGAGAAGGTTTAATAGAGGGAGAATTCACCCAGCAAGGGACTTCCTCAGTCACTGGAAATTAAGGCTGTAAAGGAGTGGAAAGACAGCAAGGCGGGGTCACTGCCACCTAATTAATTCCTGACAGAAGTATTTCTTCAGCCTCTGAGGATGGCATCCCTACCACTGCCACCACCTCCCTGCCAACCTCTCTAAACACACAAATGCCACCAAGGCAGTTTCTTATCCTGAATCATTCTTCAAAACAAGTTTCTTGCTTTATCCACTGATGAGATTCTTTCCTCTCATGTCTGACAAATCCTTCTCTAGAGCAGCAGAATTTTATCAAATCCCACCCTGACCCCATCTCCCTTGTTGTCTCACCTCAAGGAGCACCTTTACTTCAGGTTTCCCAAACCTGTGTTTTTAATAAAAATCTGTGGCAGCAACAGGAAGAAACCCCATTCTCCTGCCTTTAAATTCTCATGATGAGCCTTTAGTCCTTCTGGGAAAGGGCGGCAAGGCAAGGCAAGGCAAGGCAAGGCAAGGCAAGGCAAGGCAAGGCAAGGAAACACTTTTTAAATAACTGCTTTAGGAAAGTATTTCCCTATGGATGGATATTTTACAGGGACTGGATCCAAAGTTTAGCCACAAAGTCTGTTCAAGAGGATGAAACAGGCAGAAACCCCCAATTTCATCACTCCCATGGTTTTGCATTTCATATTTGGTGGGAAACAATAAAACCAGAGCAGGGCTCACAGGTTTGCCTTGATTTTGGGGGGAAAATATTGAAGGTGTGAGGCAAAATCCCAAGCAAAGTCCAGCTGTTAACTCTGCCATAGAGAAGGGAAATTTGGCACTTGGGGAAGATGGAAATGGGAAAAGAAGGGACTGAGACCTTTTAAAAGTGAAGGAAAGAAGGGAAGAAAACCCACTTTATATCCCGATGAGAATAAAGCTGAGAAATTATAAACCCTTTAAAACAGCCTTTAGTTCACAGCATAATTGGATTTCATGTTTTGGCAGCAAGATGTGATTATTCCTTCCCAAATAAAACATTCTTCCTGTGAATGATGACCGTGTAGAATTACCATGGCTAAGGAGTTTAGTGAGGAAGATGCTTTGCTCATCTTCCATTTCTTTCCCACCAGGATCTCAAACCACTTTGCATGTGGTGATAGCAAATATTTCTGCTCAGTCTCTGCTGACATTCCCACTTTGCTGATGGAACAGGGAACATCATGTGAGGATATCCTGAAGTTTGCACAACAGCTCAGAGAACCACAATCACTGATGTTCCTGCCTCCAAAATGACTTCAATATTCTGCAATGGATGAGAAATCCAGCTGTATTGGAATAATTTGCTTCATTAATATTCTTTTACAGAGCTTATTTCTACTCTTCTTTCTTTGTGGAGAGGACACAGCAGGACAAGGACATTTCCCACTATGTCCTAGTGCACACAGGATATTTTTGTATCTTGTTTAGGTTCTTTCTGGACCCCGCAACTCAGAGCTTGCAATGCCCAGGGTTTATTAAACACGGGGCATCTGCAGGAGAAATTTCATATTCTCGCCCTTGCCATCACATTTTCCCTTTTCATATTCTCTTGTTGGCTTGTCTCTGAAAAATCATCCTGGGATACTGCTGGATTGACTCCAAATGCTGCCATTCACAGACATGTGGAGAGATAAGGAAATGCACAACTCGCTGAACTCAATCATAAACATTATCTCAGACAACAATAACTGCAGGCAAGGGGCCAAGATGTGCTATGGTCAGAGTCGTGCTCCAAAACAGAGTAGGGATTGTTAAGCGCCACAATAATTAGAACAAATTGATTTCTTGGCCAAAATGATGGTGGTTTTGGTTTTGGTTTTGTTTAAATTCTCAAAAGCTGCATGGAAACCATGCAAAAATGGATGTGAGAGTGGAGAGCTCCTGTAAAATGTTAAAAAGACTAAGAAAGAGAAAGTAGCACTTAGGTACTAATTAGGCTGGGCTTGGACATGGAATTATAGGATATTCTGAGTTGGAAGGGATTCAATAGGATCATCAAGTCGAGCTCTAGAGTGAATGGGCCAGACAGGGATCTAACCCACAATCCTGGCATTATCATCACTATGCTCCAACAGCTGAGCTGATCGCAGGGTCCATGTCAGGCAGGTTAGACTCTTGATTTTACAAGAGTAAAATCTGGTTTTTTGGGTTTAATAACCCACACACGGTTATTAAGCTTGCTCAGCCAGGAGAAGGAAGTGGTTTTACAAGTTAGGTAACTGATAAAAGGATTATTCTGTGGATTCTGCATCAGTCCTAGGGAACAGGCAGAGCTTTCCCTGTTGGGGTTTGGGTCTGCATGAGTCCTTTGCTCTGCAAGTCTCTGCAGCCAAGTCTCCATAGCATGACCAAGCCATTTCTCCAGGTGTGCAATGCACACAGCCTCAAACTTCTCTGCCAGAGTTCTCCCTTGAAATTCTCTTTTTTAGCCCTGACCACCTTTCCCAGCAGGGGTGGAACATGCAGTTCATGTCAGAAAGTGGAGGGGAAAGAGCTATAACCTTTCATAAAGCTCACAGTCCTGTTCCTGAACCCAAACAACCCAGCCTGGAGCTGCAATTTCATCAAGGGGCAAGGTGTTGTAAAGTAGCTCAAAGCAGAAAAAGAGAATGCAGAGAGAGAAATACACCCGGCAGAGCATAAAGCATCCAGGCAAAATGAGGGTATAAAAAACCTTAAGTCACACAGGAACAAACCTGAACGGTGGTGCTCATTGTCTAAATGAGAAAAACACAGAGGAAAGCAAGAAATAAAAGAATAGTTTCAGTAATTGAAATTTCAGGAGAACACAAAGAAGCAGGCTGTGATTTACCATGGGTAAACATCCTCTCTGATACAAATCACCCCTGTGACAAACATCTTGTAAGCTTTATGGGCAGCAGCTCAACAGTGAGAATACACGGCTGTGGGAAAGGGAGAAATCTCAACATTTGTTTTTCCTCCCAGTCCTAAGCAGGGTTGTCCTGGTTTGGAGGACAGG
>VRYO01002253.1:2341105-2357028 GCA_009812075.1 Sialia sialis | reverse complement strand
TAGAATAGAATAGAATAGAATAGAATAGAATAGAATAGAATAGAATAGAATTCCATGGAAAAGGATCAAGCTCTCCCCTTTGATTCTCCTGCAGACATTTCCCTGCGCTGGAAGTCTCTGTGGTCTCGCAGCCGTGGAGTTCTCAGGCCAGCAGAGGGAACTCTGCACCGCAGTTATCCCAAATCCCGCAGCTGCAGGGATGGGCACGGGGGGTTTGCAGTTCCCTGCCTGCGGGAATCCGAGACAAGGGGCTGATCCTTCTCCTTCTGCGCAGGGTGAAAGCGCCGGATTGAAGGAATTCCACTTTTTAAAACGGGAGCAGCTCCACAGAGCCCTTAAAATCTTTTGCGGATATGGAGTCTCCCTGGGTAAGGCTGGAGAGTGGCAGGGCAGGGATCAACCTCTGCCAGCCCCCCGCCCAGCTGTGGGGCACAGAGGGACAGGGACCTTCCCTAAAACCAGCAGCAGCAGAAACCAGGCAGCCAAATCCCCTTCCCCAGTGTGAGCCTCTGGGTTTGGTGCAAAGATTCTCCCTGCAGGGACAGGAGTGTGACACAGGTGACATCAGGCAGGAGCACAGCAGATACTTTACAAAAAGCTGGTGCGGGCATCACCTTTTCCTCCTTAACTCTGGGCTTTTCCAGCTCCATTTCCTTTGTCTGAGGAACAGGACAGAGTTTGGGCAGCCGGGTCACTACAAGAAGCTCTCAGAATTTTCCCACTGAGACTGTCCCCTTGGCAGAGGTCACCAGGTGCCCTCAGGGGGAAAAGATAGCTCTGAAAGAGCCTGGTGAAGCTTTTTTCCATTCCTCACTGCAATGTTTTCACCTCCAGCTTCCCAAAGTGCCCGGATCTGGGAATTTTTTTCCACAGTCTCCACCTAAATTCCCAGTGGATCTGCTCTATGTGACAAAAAGGGATAAAGATATTTTAACGCATTTTGGGAGAAAACTTTTTTTTTTTTTGGCCTAGGACAGGGTAATATCAAGCCACAGACTGACTCTGAGGAGCAGAACCAAGAGCTCAGTCTCTTGTATCCTTGGATTTAAGAGCTCCAGTGGGCAGCTCTGGATATTTCCATCCTGAACACTCTGAATTCTCCAGCACCCTCAGGGCTGTGTTAAACACAAGGCAAGATTAAACTGAGAGCAGCAGGATGGTCAGCAAGGCTGTCCCTGCAAGGCTGAAGTTTCCATTCTTAACTGCAATGTTTGAATAATAAAGGCTCCAAAAGGAAAAAAAAAGATGCTCAGTCAAAGGAAGTTTGCTTCTGCTTTGTCCTCCTGCACTTTGTTGGGATTAGAACTGTTTTGCTTTCAAAAGCATGTTCAGAATGAAGGTTTTGTGTTGCAGGTAGCACAGTGGGATGCTGGGCCAAGCTCCTGAGGGTCTTCTCCCTCCTTCCCACAACTCAGGGAATTTCACTTGGTGAATTCCCACCTGCTCCTGCAGCACCCACATTTTTTCACTCTTCTGCCTTGATCTTTTGTGCTGCTTCTTCTTCACAGACCACAAATGCTGGGTAACTCCAGTCCTTGGGTATGTTCAAGCTCTTCATAGGAAGGCTCTGACCCCCTGTTCCTCCAGAGCCCTGAGCAGTTTATGAGCTCCTGAGTTCTCAACACTTCCCCCTGTCCTGTGCGACCCCATGGTGCCACCAGCCAGGTGATGTCCTGGGCACTGGGATGGCCCAGTCTGCCTTAAAAATGGGCAAAGAAAATGTATGGGTTTCATTCTTCCTTTTCCAGTGAGGTTCAGTGGGAAAGGTGACAGCAGTGCCTGGTGGTTTTCAGCCAGGTCCAACCGCCTGGCACCTTTCAGCCCTTTGTGCTCCAAGTCTGGTGTCACTTTTGCTCCTTTTCCATCCTTTTCATGATTTGTCACTCCTGAGGTCATTGCCAAGTGCAGGGGACACAGAACAGAGCTGCCCTGCCCAGCCCAGAGGCAGGGTTGTCTCCCAAAGCCAGGAACATCACCAGCTTCACATGGAGATCCCTCAGGAATATTCTGGACAGATTTTGAGAGTTGATGGAATTTGGGTGGAATTCTGGGTGCTCAGTCCTGAGCACTGCATTTGTTCTGGTGGAGGTTTGTGGCCAGGTCTGGTCACAGACAAGAGAAGTGACAACTTCTAACTCTTGGAAGGACAGGGACTGCTGGGGGAACACAACTCACCTTCTGCCCCACATTTCCTCCTCATTATTCTCTCTGCTCTTGTACACTTCTGAGCCTAGATTAATTTATTTTTCTCAGGTGCCTGAAGCAAACAGGATGCCACGTATCTTCAGCTTAGCTACAAGTAATCCCATGCAGATGCTCCCTCTTCCAGGCCATCAAAAATCCTGTTTCCAAGATCCCCAAGAGGTTGTTGCTCTCTTTTCAGCCAGAGAGAACCTTGACAAAATCAGATTTTTTTCCCAGTGTCTCAGGTAAGGACTGGCTGCCATATTCCCCCATCCTTAACCTCACCTCACCTGTGTGCAAGGTGCAGGCTGGATTTGAGGCAGCACCTGGGGAAGGGATGGCCTGGCATCCTCCCCTGCCTTTGGGATCAGGCAGCAGGCTCATCACACCACCCTTGTTGGACTCATTCCTCTGTTTCTGCAAAAACAAACAGGCCCTGAGCTGCAGCGAATTGATTCTCCGTGCTCTAACTGAATTACAAACCTAAAATGCTCCCTCTCTCTCCCCCTTTCATCTTCTCCCTTCTGCTCCTGCCTTTGCAGAGAGGAGTTTTCCTTCCAGTGAATGCAGGGATGGACAGAGGAGCTGGGCTGTGACCCATCACTGCTTGACTCTGAGGAACAACTCCACTTTTGTCCTCTGGAAAGGAAATTCAACATGTGTTGACGGGAAAGGTCAGGAAAAGAGACAGAGCAAGGACATGGATGTGCAAGGAGATCTTTCAGCCTGCAGGTTATCTCAGGAGGAAGTTACCAAACCCTTTTTTCTGAGAGCTGTAGCAACATCCCCAGGCTTCCATGAAGGAATATCTCAGGGGAAAAAGTGATTTAGGGGACGAGACTCAAGTTTTTGTGTCTGGAAGTGGAGGAGGAGATAAGCACCTGCTGCCCCAGAAGTTTCCCTTCTTTATCTCAGAGCCATGTGGAGAGACAGAAAAAAACTTCACCCCCAGGACACTGGGATGAAAAACCCTCTCAGTAGACCCCAGGATGTGGGATCTGGATCTTCTCTGGCTACATGCTACAGGTGACAGGATGCTCCATGCCCATGTCCAAGTTTTGGCAAGTTGATTACAATAATTTGACGACTATAAGGCACACCGGACTATAAGGCTCACTTTTTTTTGCAGTGAGGATCCACATGCAACAAATTAATGAATTAGTAATGGAATTGCACGATCGTGTGGTTTACTGGCAGGTGCTCAATTTGCAAATATTTTTCATGGATTGGCGCAGCCTTTAAACGCGGGCTCCCCTTGGCTTGGGGCTGCCGCAGGCTCCCACTTCCAGCTTGGCAAATTTCAAAACTTTGTCCATATATAATACACACCAGATTATAAGGCGCACTTCCAGGTTTCAATCAAAATTTTAGTCAAAAGGGTGTGCCTTATAGTCATGAAATTACTGTAATTCCTGGGAATTGTCAGTGATAGGTTGGCCTTGCTGACCATCCAAGGGAAAGATGTTTTTCTCTCTTGCACCCTCGTGGTGTTTTTTGGGAAGGCACCATTTTCCAGCTTGGGGGAGTGAGAGATATAAAGAAAATCTGAGTGTCCTCCAATGGAAAAATGTCCTGAGTTCAGGGCAGGTTTGTCTGGTGCCTGGTGTCACAGGGGGAGCACAGAAAAGTGACAATCAGATTTCAGGAACTGCTTTATGGGTCCCAGAGAAAAGGCAGGAAAAATCCCGAGTGCCCAGAGTGGGGACAGAGGAGCTGTGACTGCAGCCTGGAATCAGGGCTGCTCCGTGGCTCTTGTCTGCTCTGAGGCTGTCATCAAATCCCCTCTGTAATCAGCACAGAGAAATCAGAGCTGCTTTAGGGTGATTCAAGTCCACTTATCTCAGACACCTCTCTCTGGAGGCCTGAAATTTCCCTATCTCCTTCCACAGTGTGGAGATGGGGGCGAGTCCAAGGGCTTAGGAAAGAAGCTGAACCTGCAGGCAGCAGAGTTACCAGGAATGCATCCAAGGCTGGGAGCTCTGCTCTGGATTTCTGCAGGCTCCAGAGCAGGCTCGTGGCTTTTGTGAGCCACTGATGTCCCAGCAGACACACAGGGGTGTTAGGGTTATGTGCAAGTGCTTTTATTGAAGAGCTCCCCACATGGATTCCAGAGGGACAAGTTTTTGTACCCTTTTGGTTATGTAGCTATGTAATAATTATTAAACCCATATTGTTCTATTGGATACATTGATCTTATCCAAGCGTGGATTCTTGTGATCTTCATCAGGTCCCCAAACATCCTTTCTCATGATTCTTGTTACCATTACATCACTTCTCATGAGTCTTATTACGATTAAACAATAATATATTCAATTTCTCAAACAATTATTACATTTAACAATCATATTATTTATCATATGATGATTACTCAGGTGATGTTTCACATAATTCAGTAAAGACAAAGCTCAACATTCATTCCCAGGCCTGGTTCCCTTTCCCAGCCCTACCAGACCCAACCTTTCTTTCCACTCCCTGAATCTGTTGTACACAATTCCCATGATTTTAGAAACATTTTTAACCCTATGCTATCAGGGGCAAGCCCAGCCTTTCAAGAGCAGGGACAATGCCCAGAGGTCACCTCTGCCTGCTTCTAGAATGTTCCACACACCCAGGGGACCCTCAGCATCCATCACACCAGCCTGCTGCGGATGCACAGAGCTCCCTCTTCCTTCTTTCCACCTGATTTTTCCAGCTTCTCCCCTTCCCACAAATCCCCTTGTATCCACAGCCAGAAATTTCTGTTTTTCTCTCCCCACACACCATTTCCAACCCCCTAGCCCTGCTCCTCAGCTCCAGCAAGGTTTCATCTCCAATGGGTAAGACAAAGCTGCCCAAAGGAAATGAGGAGCAGCCTCACCCTGCTCCCCACGCCCAAGGGGATGTCAGCACTGGGATCCACCCAAAATTAATAAATAAACAAACAAACCAACCCAGAGGAGCAGCAAAGGGGAGCAACACCCCCAGGTTATCCCTGCATTACTCAGTCACCTCAAGGAGAGAGCAGCTATCTGCTGGCAGCTGGCTGAATCATCAGCTACCTAATGCTGCCTGCAATGAATACAGATGCTCGGGAATTGCCTCGTGCGAGCTCCGCAATAAAGGCAGCGAAAGCAGCTCTGCCATCTCCACAACAGTGCCTGACAAATTCAATCAACAAAACAGCTCTGAAAGCACTCCTGGCAAAATATGAAAAGGGAATTACAGGCACTGCAAGCCCCAGTGCCCGTTGTCTTGGTGGCTTTGCTGGGGGAAAGGTTTGGCAGTGCCCTGTCAGCTCTGTGCGTGTAACACCTCCTAATTCATCACAGCCACTTGTTCTGTGGGTGATTTATTTCATTTATTTCATTGCTCCCATTATTCCCAGAGCCTCCCTAGCAAGGGAGTGTGCCTGTGATGGGCCAACAGTCCTCTCCATCATATCTAATGGCAAGAGTCTGTCACCAGGGGCCTGGAGGGACAGGAACAATGGGAAAGGCACATGGGGATGGATGGACCACCAGGAGCATTCATCTCAGCTGCATGCAGGAGCCTGGCTTGCAGGACTGACATTTAGGGATGGGATTTCTGAGGGGCTCACACCAAACCCCACATCCACGGCCCAGTTTGCCCCAGCACAGACGGGGTGTGCTCAAGGACAGCTGTGCCATGGCAGCCAAGCAGAGCTTTGCCCTCAAAGCTGGACAGTGCCACTGCAGCCCCTGGCATGTGGGTGTTTCCAGACCATCTATTTTCTCTGCTCTGAGCCCAGGGAAACAGGACCTGGCTGGTGCTCAGCCTGCAGTGGCTGAGTTCTAATTGATAGATGGCTCTAGACTGAACCACAAATTAATGACTACAACACCTACTCATTTTATATCCTTCTCCTCAAGCTTATGCTTGCCAGGTTTCCAGCCCAGGGGAGCCCATGTGCAAGGGAGATCAGCAACCTGCAAGGAAAACATTCATGATTAACTTTCCCCCGTCCTCCTCCTCCAGTATCCGCTCTCTTTCTTTCACACACTCTCTGCACATCACAGCCTCACGTGTCACCAAGCTGTCTTCCTCCAGCTCCTCAGGGTGGTGGGGACAACCCCTGCAGAGGAACCAGGACTCCTGACTTTGCCCCCTCTGGGTGAAGACCCTCTCTGAGCAGGGCTGTGAGGTGCAAGGAAGCCTCCAGCTCCATGAGCTGCTGCAGAACTGCCTGGGCTGGTGGCTTGGGGCAGCCACCAGAGATGCCCTGGCTGGCCAGAGATTTGTTTAGAGCTGGAACTGAGGTGTGTTTGTCCCCAGCATGAGAACAAGCAGGACCTGGGCTCTGGAGCAGCTGATGCTCTGAGTGGGAGGGAGCCCAGGACATTGGCACAGAGATGGAGAATTTTGGGTCTTGTCTTCAGCTGCAGAAGGAGGAGCAGGAGGGTTAAGAGGGGAAGTTCAGGCAGCAGCAGGGAGGGAGAGATTCCTCCTCTCCAGGGCTGGGAAAGAGGTCTCAAGCATCAGGTTGCCTGGCAATGGCTTTGAGGTTTCACAAATTGCTCTGAGCTGCTCACATCGGGAGCTGGCTCTGAATAAAAGCCCTTCCCTGGTCCTTTAAAGATGGGGAGGAGAGGCAGGGGGAGACGCAATGGGATGCTGCTTCTCCCTCTGCACAAAGCTGCACTTGGGATGCTCCAGAGTGTTCCAGGCTCAGCCAAACACCTGGAGCTGGTCTGGGGTGAGGGGTGTGAGGTTAAACCTCTGGTGCTCTGAGGCACCAACTTCATTGGGTTATCTTAAATGAGCAAAGCAGCTAATGGTTGCTAAAATCTCTTTATTGCAAAAGTGCATCAGTCTCAAAGGCAAAGTCACAGATATTAAAGTCCATGCTAAGTTTTGGTAAAAGTCCCAAGAGAAGCAGAAGCTGCTCCTGTCAAGGTCCTGGGAAGTTGATGTTGCTGCAGCAGCTCCTGTCTTCTTCTGGGGTGTTGATGATGGCAAGCAAAGCAAAGCAAAGCAAAGCAAAAAGCAAATGGCAAAGAGCCGTGGCAAAAAGCCCAGCTCTCCCCAATCCATACTCTTATACAGGATTTTTCCAACAAGCCAGGATGCAAACTTGGACCACCACTCCTTAACCTATTAGAATTCTAATTTCCTAACACACTAGGATATGTATAAACTGTGCATACAACCTGTCTTGTTCTATCTGAAAAATGTAAGCAATTTTCTTACTGGAGCTCTGTTATGTCTAAGCACTGTCTGAAACCACGCTCCTGGAGCCTGCACTGAAAACATCAGTGTGTTTGTTAACCTTCACTAGAACTCGCACTTCTACTCTGGCATCTGAATCTTTCACTCACTAAAAGCACTGAATCTCATACTTAAACTTACTGACTTACTTACTTATCCCAAAACTTAAACCTACACCTCTACTTTATGTGTGAGTAACTTAACACACCTCAATCCATCCAAAGACTTTAATTCAATCCCTGCACTCTGATTTCTCTCTGAAAAATTCAGAGACCCCTGACTCACTGACACCAACAGAGGAGGAGCCAGGAAAAGCCAGGATGAGGGGAATTAGAGAGGAGGGAGGTGTGGTAGGGAAGGAAATCATTCCTGATGGCCAGGCTGCATTGGCCAGCAGCACAATGGCAGTGCCAGCAGCTCCTGGATTTGGGGAGCTGGTGGGATGAGCACATTGGCTGGGATGGCCTCTGGGGAGACTGGGATCAGGAAATCACCAGGGTTATTAAATGACTGGAATGACTAAAGTGCTGGGATTGCAGCTGGGTGGTCCAGCCTGGTCTTGCAATTCTCTGTGGACTTCCAAAAAATTAAAGAAACCACTGTCCCCCTCTTCCTGTCCAAAGCTCTACCTTGACAGCACCGGAGCCAACATTTTCCTCAGGTGTCCAGAACACACAAAGCTGGACTGATCTGCCCCACAAATCCTGCCCCACCCAGCAGTGATCTATCTCCAAAGACTTTGCTGTCTCCAGCTGGCAGATCCACCTTTCCCTTCCGAGCTCAACTGTACCATATGATCGTCAATTTAGAGCTAATTGCCAGCTAATGAATCCAGTTTTGCTCACTCCATTTCCATCTCCTTGTACTGCTGGCTGAACATCCCACTCTGAACCCTCTTCCAGAACCTGCTGCTGCCTGGGATGCAGGAAGGGAAACATTTGTCCTTTAAAAGGTGCAATATGAAGGCACAATTTTTGGTTTTTGTGCAGACAGGAGAGAGCAGGAACCAGGGGGTTTCAAATCTTTTATATCTCTAGATAGAGAAGAGAATGAAGCACCTTGAATTGTGAGGACAGAATTTTAGGGATCAACCTGGCACTTTGGTTTGGATTCTGTCACTCTCTTATGTCCTTGAATCAGGGGAGATTTGGTGCTTGGGGAAATGTTTAGGGGTGGACTTGGCAGTGCTGGGTTAATGGTTGGACTTGGCAATCTTAGAGGTCTTCTCCAATCGGAATGATTTAAAAAAAATAAAAATTAAAATAAAAATTAAAAAAGAAAGTCTGTGCCTTGCTTTCCTAGCTGCAAAAAGGGCTCCCAGCAACCTCCCCCTGTGTAGGGTTGTGTGGCTCATTAAACACCCCTCAGACGCTCTGGATTTAGAGACATCCCCTGAGCTGCACGATCACACCAGGATAATGACTGGAATAAGGTGAAAACCAAACAAATGAAACACTCCTTCACTGAGGTTTATCAGAACAGACAAAGCGCTACCAACATCCCCAACCTATTTCAAAATCCTGCAGGGTTTAGGGAAAGATTTTTTTTTTTCTTTTTTGGTGGGGGGCAGGCAGGGAAGGAATAAATCTTTGTGTCACAAAAATGCTGAATTTGAGTTGGTTCATTAACCCTTGGCTCTCCACAGCTTTAAATGAGAATCCATCCTGAGCTGAGCCAGGAGGAGCAGCAGGATGCTGGGAGGCTGAGGGGGCAAATCAGGGCTTCCAAAAGGCCCTGATGGGAGGGCAGGGCAGTGCTGGATCCCACAGACCTGGGGTTTTTGAGCTTTCTGTGCTTTCTGGCACTGAACCCCAGCAGAACACTGCTTTGGACCTGAGGCCTTGGAGAAGCTTCCAAATTTGAGTGATGGAGTTAAAATCACGGGTGTGTAGTTAAATACAAGTGTGTGATTTCACATGGTGAAGGGTTTTGAATTTGAGGTTTTTATAATACAGTAACAGGTGTGGGACAAGACGGAGGAATCTGGGTGGTGTCTCTTTGGGTGCTCATCTTCCTCCTTCTCCATGCTTTCAGGCAGTGGTTTCTGGTTGGTCAGCCAGTGTCACATTGAGGGTCATGTTAAATATAAAAACTCTTTCTCAAAACAACCGTGCATGGTCTGTGGCTCACTGGGGGCAAAATCACTTTTTTTAATGATTTTTTTTTTTTTTTTTTTTTTTTTTTTAAGATAATGTCTTGTCACCTATTCCTGGCCCCTCCTGGCATCAGGACACTGAGCTGGAATGATCTGCAGGATCTGTTCTTACCCTTTAACTCCTGTCAGTTCATAAACGATCCCTTATTTATGTGAGCAGTGGCTCCTCTGGCAATTTAATTCCACCCACAGAGCAGAGCACAGATCTGCAGCTTCCCTGCCTTCTGTGTGATCCCATGGGATTGGTGTCAGCCTCCAACAGCACAAGGAGAGCTTTGGGGTGGAGCTGTGTGGGTGAGGTTTGCATGGAGCAGAGTGCGCCGGGGTAAGCAGAGGAATGGAAGAGAATCCAGAGCAAAACCATCGTGGTGGTGTCACCAAAACTGTGGGACAAACAAAACCTCTCCAACAGCATTTGTTCAGTGCTCCAGAATTAAGGCATTACTTTATTCTGGCCAGGATGTGCAACAGAAATAATTTCATCCACACATTGCCCAGATGGTTCTTTATTAGATTTTCCCCATAGTTACCCATATACAACCCAAAGCAGTTCTTTGGTTCAATGTTCCTTGTTCCCAAATGACACAATACTTAGTCAGTTAAGAAATTTTAGAAGTTGTAGCATTTCCAACAGTGATGATCAGCATTATCCAGGGAGAGGATGGAGGAGAACAACCCCTAGCCTGATTTCCATGTCAGTGATGAGCAAGATGAGGAGTGCTACAAGAGAAAGGAGCTTTAAATCTGTTTCCATCTCCAAAGACACCACAATCCAACCTGAAGGAATAATCAGAGCAAGGTGGGAATACCCTGAGCTTCTGTTGGAAATTACACAACTCTTACAATTTTAAACTGACTTTAGTCAGGGCTTTTGTTCATCTTTGCCCAGGGGGAAAGGAGTTGAAGTTTCTTTTCAAAGGACTGTTTCACCACTTGAGGCTTGAAGATAATGACCATTCATGAACATCAACTCCAAATATCACCCATGACATGGTCCAGGACTCCTGGTGTGGGAAGGAACAGATAAGAGAAGAAAGAATGAGGGCCTAATTAACATCTCAGAGAGGGATCAACAACCAATAGGAAACCAAATACTCAAAATTGTGCAACTTGGGACAGATGAACATCAAACCAATTAATTTCTCTGGATTTTCACTGTATAAAGTTTGTGAAAAATCTGGTAAGGATCATGTAATGGAATTATTTTCTCTTCACAACCCAGGCAATGTGTGGGTGAAAGAAATGAGTCCTTTTGCAAATCCTGGCCAGAATAGAGCCTTGCCTTAATTCTCTAACACTAAAAATGTTGTTGGGAGAGGTTCTGTTTTTCCCACAATTTCAAACATTCCTCTTATCCCTGAACCTCACAACATGCCATCATTTCCCCTTCATCCCTTCCAGGGCAAGTCAAAGACCTTGGAAAACCAGTCTGAGCACTGGGCTGGCAGGTGCTGGGGCTCCTCCTTGCATGAACCAGAAGTGATTTTCACACATTTTCACAGCACCGAGGCCCTGGAGGAATGTTAATCCACACCTGGGAAATGTCAGATCCACTCAGCTGAGCCCTAATGGATTCTTTGATTTTCAGCAGAGGAGGAGTGGGAAATGCATGGCTGGTTAGGTCAGGAAAAGAATTACAGGAATTTCACGCCTATAAGGAGCACCCTTTTGACTAAAATTTTGATCGAAACCTGGGAAGTGCCTTATAATCCGGTGCATCTTACATATGGACAATGTTTGGAAATTTGCCAACCCGAAAGTGTGACCCCGCGGCAGCCCTGAGCTGAGCCCGCGTTTAAAGGCTGCACCGATCTGTGAAAAATGTTTGCAAATTGAGCACCTGCCAGTAAACCCTGTGATCGCGATCGTGCGATTCTGTTACTAATTCGTTACTTTCTAGCGCGCGGATCCTCACTGGAAAAAAAAATAGTGCGCCTTATAGTCCGGTGCACCTTATATATGGACAAAGTTCATAAATGTGCCGACATCCTGGAAGTGTGCCTTATAGTAGTGAAATTACTGTATTCCCTCATGCCAGGTGGTGACAAAGAAACATGTTCAGACACTTGATATTTTGGATGCTCTGCCTCACCTCTCCAGGGAGACAAAGTCTGGCAGCCACTGGCATCAGGATGTCTGAAATGCCTTCTCCTTGCTCCCTGGATGTCCTTGTAGCTGCAAAGAAAAAAGTTCTACCCCCTCCTGAACAGGCAGTTCCTTCTGTCTCAAGTCTCCTTTTGAATCTTTCCCCACAACTCAAAAATTGAATCACATTCCGTGCACAGATATTTATACACACTCACACAGATGTACAAACAGGGAGTAGTAAATACCTTAAAAAACCCCCAACAAAACAAGCAGTTTGCAAATGAGTCTAAATTCATGTTGAATTTAATGAGTAATTTAGAACAAGGAGATGAAAAGGGAATTCCAGGAAAATGAAATGAAAAAAATCACAAAAACAAACCTTGTGCTTGCCAATTTCAAGAAGCATGTTTCAGGTGTTTCAAAGTAAGATTTTAATTCAAAGAACTGACCCAATTTTTGAAGAGGAAAAGGACCAAAACTGAAAACAAGAATATGGAGGAAAATTATTTTTTTCCACATTGACTGAAATGTTTTGTTTTTAAAACCCAAAATGCAAACAAAACAGCTTAGTTTCAGGTCAGCAAAGCACAAACATGACTTCTTCAGATTTTATAGGTTTATTTTCCTTTTAAATAATTATTCTGGGTCAAAAGCAACCAACTTGGCCTTCTTACTTGCGGGTTCTTTTTCAGCTTTGATGTAAAGCAAATCTTTTTGGCCACTTACAAAGTCAACAGAAGAATTATTTTCCTTGTTTATCTTTATTTTTTCTTACTTCCAGTACTGAGGGCACCCCACATCCCAGCACACTGTGGTAGGGACTCCTTCCCAACCCTTCTTGGATCACTCTGCTGACACCACACCTCCATGGATGGGATATTTCAGTATGAGCATGGTCTGGCTGTCCCATAAAATTGAGATGATGGCCCCAGGAGCATCACTGGATGCTGGGAAAGCTGTTGTGTTGCCTTCTGGAGTTAAAAAGAGGACAAGTCTGGAAGTTGGGCACCAAGTGGAGCTCAATTTGGGATAATTCAGGCTGAATTTGGGTTCATTTGGGTTGAGGTTGTAGCTGGGTCTCACTGGCAAACACCCCCAGCCCAAACTCTATTGCTTTTCATGTCTCCTCCCAGCATACCCGCCCTGAGCCCAGGGATGTGACCTCTCCATGCACTGGCACAAATGAAAAATCACATCCTGCAAAAAAAGATCAGGAGTCGGACTTTGCTCATCCTTGGGGGTCCCTTCCAACTCAGGATATTCCAACACGGGATATTCTGGAACTCTGTGATAGATCACTTCCTCTTACCATCATCATCATCATCATCATCATCATCATCATCATCATCATCATCCCAGCATCCTGATCTTTTTTCAGCCTCTCAGCTTGTAGCTGTGAGTTTGAAGAAGCAAAGAGGAATTTGGAAGTTCAGAGCCAGCATGGAACACTTCCCCCTCCATCAGCAGCAAACCCAGATTCCCTCCCCAGCCTCTCTGCTGATGTAAACTGGCCCTTCTTAGCAAAGATGTCATTTACTGCTGCTTGAAGGATTAAAAGCTTACAGAGCTGCCTGAATAAGGGAATTTGAAAGGAGAACTTTTTAGTTAATGAGAATGTTTTTTGCAATTATGATGCTTTTGGTTATGTGGCATTTTAAATCACAATAGCATTGTTTAAAGGACTTAGGGAGCAGTCAGCAAATCAAGTTCAGCAGAGCAGGAATATCTGTCAAATTCCTTGCTTGGAGAAATGTCCACCACAAATCCTTTCTGACTCTGTGGTGTTTCAAACTCCTGGCAAGGAAAATGATGTCAGGGAGTTCACTCCAAACATTATCCTTTTCCACACCTCAGGCAACCACATTTGTCTCCCTGCTGACTTTTCCCTGGAAAATGTTAAGTGTGCACCTCTCTTTGACTGGAATCCCCTGTTTAACAGCAGATCCTAAAAAGAAAAAAAAATAAATAGAAAAAAGAAAAAAGAAAACAAACAAACAAACAAAAAGCAAACAAAAAAGAAAATAAGCCATGTGAAACAAACCCTACCCTTCTCTACTCTGGTGTCTCATCACAGAGCAAAAAAAGAAAAAAAAAAAGGTACTGTTTTTCAATTCTCTTGTGAATTGTCAGTGGTGCTTCTCTGAATTAAGGTCCTTTAGGGCTGCTGAGAATTTATCTTTTGCCTATTGCACTGAATTCTTCTGACTTCTCATTTCTGAGCTCCTCTTATCATTTGCTGAAAATTTCTGGCTAGAAGGAACTGGCTCCGACAGCATCTGTCAACAGTCCTCGTTTAATTACAGAGAAAGGGGCGAGGGGAACTCCTGCGAGATTTTGTGGGACACAGACTCACCAAAATCTACACAACAGGAAAAAATAAAGAGAAACAGGACTCAGTGAGCTTGGCACAAAGTGAGGCAGCAGTTACTCTGGCAGAGAGGGTGCCTAAGTGCTGCTGAATAGCTGTGAAACTGCTAGCATGCATTTCTGGGACCCAGGGGGACAGGAAACATCTCCTCGCACCTGGGATTGGAGAGAAAGGAGAATTTACAGAGCTGATCCTTAGAGAGTGGAGATTTCTCGTATATATCGTGTTGGATAAAGTCATTGCCATTATCTTCAGGTGGGATAAAGTCACTGCTGTCATCTCTCCCGAATCTGAGACCTCAGTGTCTTTCACTGGACCCAGGATCTGGGATGCTGGGGAATGATCTCCAAGCATCCTTCACACTCTCACCTTCTCACCCTGCTCCTAACCAGGATCTCCCCTGGTGATTTTTTGAAGCTGTTCCTTCCTCTCAGCAGGACCCACACTCTGTGCCTGTCACCTCCTCCAGCCTTGCTCCATCCCCAAAAGTTATCCCAGCACGTCCTGGAGTGTTCCTGGGCTGCTCACCATGATCTGGAGCTCTCCAGTGTGCTAGAGGTGCCCTGGAGCTCCTCCATGGGCACAGTTCAGTTTTCCAACATCCTTCCCCCCTCTGCTGGCTCCCCTGAGCTCTGAGCATCTCCCCTGCATTGAGAATGTTCCACTTGGTTCTCCCACATCCATGCAAGGGGGGAAATCATCAGTGCTGTGGTGAGACTGGAGGGAAAGACACTTCCTGGGGAAATCCTGGCAGCTCAGAGAGCCTCAGCCCCCAGACCCAGGGCAGAGAATTCCCACAGCACATCAGAGCACCTCCTGCCTCCTTCCCTTCAGAGCCTCCAGGAACACACAGCAAGGCACAAATGTGAATTTTCTCTGTGGTGTAGTTTGTCCCCGGACCTCTCTGCTGTCCCTTGACCACGTGGAGCATTCCCAGTGTAAAAATTTTGGGATTGAGGCATCTCTGGAAAATGTGGGAGCTTAGACTGCGTTGCCTCTCCAGCCCAGGATATCTCTTGGCCTCACACCTCTCTCTGGGCTTGCACAGCTCCTTTCCCAGGCTCTATGTTTGGCAGGGAATGCTCCCATCCTGCTAAAATTATTTATTATTATTATTATTATTATTATTGATATTATTGTCATTATTATCATATGGAGCTAAGCACATCACCCCACCAGAGCACTGACTGCAGAGCCAGCCACGCAGCCAAGAATGAAGAAGATTAGAAGTGGGGAAGAAATCTGGCACAGAATTACCTAATACAGTACATTTGAAACTCAATAATTACTTCTTTAAAAATAGAATTTGCTGAAGCAACTTCTAGCTTTTAATTCTTTTCTTTTCCTTTAATCACTGCATAATAAAGTAATTAGTAATTTGTGTCACTTCTGTAGTTTTTTTTTTCCCTTCCTTAACTGTAATCACAAGGGGTGACACACTTTCGCAGCATACTTTAAAAAAAAAGTATAATGGAGAGAGAGAAAAATCAGAGCTGGTGTTTGAATCCTATCAGAGTCAGTAATGCACATCATGTCTGGTCAAAATGATGATTACATCACTGAAGATAAATAATTAATTAGGGAAACCCAGGGTGGAGGGGCAGGGCAAATAGCCCAGGACAGATTCTGGACTTAAGTGACCCCAATCTGCAGGATTCCAAGCAGTAGGACAAGAGGCAGAACTGATGCACGGGAAATTCCCTCTGAATATGAGGTTGAGAAGGATCCTGTGAATGTCTCAGAGGGATTTTGTAGGAATTCAGGAAGATCCTCTGTCTCTGGTTGTCCAGGGAAATTTTGGCTGTCCCATCCCTGTTCCTGCAGTGTCTGGAGCAAGGTGGAGACACATCTGGATCTATCCCTTATCCCAAAAAATGGATGTGAGAAAGATTCCTGAGCACTGAGGAGCCAAAATATTGCTGG
>VRYO01002253.1:2325886-2336450 GCA_009812075.1 Sialia sialis | reverse complement strand
TGCTTGCCTGGCAAAATTATGACAGCAAGAAAACAAAAATTATTGATTACCATGGGGGACCACACTATTAAGAAGCTGCAAACCAAGATTTGACAGAGTGTGGAGTGGGCAGTGACCCCTCATGCCACCCCAGTGCTGATTCTATAGAAATAAAAAATACCATCTAAATTTTGCTACAAATTGAGACTTTTGTTTCTCATTTATAACAATATATTTCTCAGCCCTAATGATTCCACGATTCTGGACAAATCCAAGCCAGTTGTGAAATCCAGATGTGCAGCACTGGGCTGCCAAGGGCAGGGATGCCGGGGCAGGATCAGACCCAAACTGAGCAGCAGAAATCCTGATGGAGCTCCAGCTCCAACTTCAGGACCCACCAGCAACGAGGACTGAAGGGGAGAGACGCAGGCAGACAGCTCCAGTGAAAGCATCCAAACATCTGGGATCCCTTCCCTAAAACCTCAGTCGAATTTCAGTCCTCAAAGGCAAACCAGACATGGATAATTCAGTTTGGGAAGCCGCTGGGGGCGGGGATGAGGGACTTTTTGTGCTGCTAACGAAGGAATGTGATGAATGTTTCCATGCTGTGTGAACTTTGTGGCAGGAATCTGAACCATTTCAAACGGAATATTTACTTTATTCCTACAAGCTCCAGCGCCTGCAGTTGCCATGGGAACCCAGCCCACTCGCCAGCCCATCACGTGAACAGGTTTGTTTTGTTAGGAGTAGTAATATTCACATTATTTTTGGTGTGAGGAGCTGATCATTGCCACCACTAACGTTCCAGTAACTCTTTACTGCAGTATCTTTGATGGGATTGTGCCCAGAGCTGTCCTGGTGAAAAACTGTGGGCAGAGGTGCCAGAGTGGCTCAGAGGAACTTTCCCTTCATTAGGAGATGATCTATTTGCCTGTTGCTGCTGGGTGCATGAATCTCAGATTGTCATCAGAGCAAATCAGGGCCACAGATAAAGAAAACAAACAAACAAAAAAAAAAACAAAAAAACCCAGAGTGGTGAGGAGGTGAGAGTGGGAGCACAGAGCTAATGGAGAGAGTCAGGAGATGAACGCTGGAGGGAAGGAGCTGCCCTCAAGTGCAGTTTGTCAGGCCCTTTGCAGATCTGGCTGTAATAAATGGAACATGGAACTCATCACATCTGCAGGAGCAGATCCCTTGGCAACCGACAGCCACAAAAGCCCCTTGTTAGCAGGGGAGGACTGGAATGAAAAGGCAAGTTAAGGCAGAGGGGGATAAACAGGGGCTGAGCAGCAGGGGAAGGTTTGTGCCCCAGCAGAGACAGAGAGAGGACAGGGGGTGATGGGCAGGAGCAGGGAGGGACAGGAATGGCTTTGGACTGACACAGAGCAGGGTCAGACTGGATTTTAATAGAAAATTGTTCCCTGTGAGGGTGGGGAGAGCCTGGCACAGGTTGCCCAGAGAAGCTGTGGCTGCTCCATCCTGAACGTGTCCAAGGTCAGGCTGGATGGGCTTGGGGCACCTGGGACCTGGGACAGTTGTCCCATCCAGCCACGAGCAAGGAGTTGGAACTAAATGATCTTTAAGGTCCTTTCCAACCCAAACCATTCCACGATTCCATGATCTCAGCATTCTCCATCTCTCTATCTGTGCTGATTTGCTGTCAGGGAGGTCACTTCTGTGCATTAATATATTGGTTGAGTCAGCACTTATAGGAAAATCAGAGGAAGAGCAGCATTCAGGATGGATTCAGCTTACATGGAACTGCAAACTTCCAGTTTGGCAAAAAGGTCTCTCTTCCAAAACATCCAGAGACCTTGAATAACACAGCAGGGAGAAAGGTTCAGGGATGAGAATTCTGAAATGCAGAAGTCTTCTGCACTTTTCAGTGCTCAGGATCTGATGGGCCAGACTAATTAATCCATCCCGTGCCTCCCAGGTGCCTTTGGAAAACTTTCCATTTTTACAAGGGAAAATTGTGAGGATCCCATCTGTGTGGATGTGAGTGGTTTCAGCATAAGTGGGATGAGATGAAGAGAGCAGCAGAGTGAGTTGGCATAAATGCCTTCCCCACCTTGGAAAGTGGGAGAATTTCTATTTTATTCCAAAGACCCAAAGCTTTGGTAGGAATACGACAGAGAAAAGCTGTCCTCAGTCCTTTGCAGTGATTCCTGAGCTCGGACACACAGCAGCGTGTGCTGGGACATGGGATGCATCCTCAGGCTTCACCAAACCACTGATGAGCCTCTTACCCTGCAACAAGTGTTCCTGCTGTGATATATGTCACGTTGCAATTCGTGTTTATGTGATCTAAAATGATTGTATGAAATAAAGAAATAAGGAAACTTTTAGCCACAGCCAGGTAAACGTTGCTTCACCAGATTCCAGCTCCCGGAGCCACGGACAAAAGCCCTGATTAACATATTAACAGAGCTAGCTGGCAGACCTGAATCTGCATAAGGACAGATCAGGAAGGGATCAGCGATAAGAACGTGTCAAGTACCACCCTTCAGGATGAGCCGAGAAGCCCTCGAGAGCACCACATATCAACACCACTTCCCGAAAATCTGATCATCTCCCCGGAGAAAAATTACATTCAAAACCCTGGTTACCATAAGCAAAAAAATCAACCCTCCCAAAGAAAATTACATCTCAATACGAAGGAAATCCAACCCAAATCAGGATTCATCAGAGCGCAGGAAGAACCTTTTGTCCAGTGCAGCACCAGGAAAAGAAACTGCTTCAACATGAGAAGACAACACAGAAACAAAGGACTACTTGCTCCAAACCAAGAAAAACCGTATAAAACTAGACCCGACCAAGACGTCAATGTGAACACTGGGGGATCTGATGCAATAAAAGTCAGGTCAATGTGTGTTCACCCAGTGTTGACCCTGGGATTGGTGTTGTCCTTTTTGGTTGTGGCTCCTCAAGACAGTATTTTTGGCCGCAAAAATAAAAATTGCTGTTTTAATATTTTAATCTGGCTTGATTTGTTTATTACCTATAACACTGCTGCTTGCAAATCGTTCCTGGTACCACCAGCAACGCCTCCATGAAAATAACACCACTCATGGAACGTGTCTTCCTGCTTTGCCAAAGCTCCCCAAAGGAGAAACCCAAAATCTCTTTACAAGTTGGTCAGGGCATTGAGCCCTGAAAAGGCCACAGGTAGATCCCAGATGTGCTCAGCTTTTGTAGGGAGATAGGACAGCTTGTGATTTACCAAAATAAGAGTATTGGTCTAACACCGATACTCAACTGTGATGGACAAAAGACTCTCTCACAATTTAAAGTTAGAAAGTGTATGTTTATTCAGCGCTGGGCAGCAGTGTGGGGTAGTCCCCTAATACACACTGCAAAATTACAGGTGATCACAGAGTCTATTTATTGACAAAAGGTTCAAACAAATAAATATTCATAATACCAGCCCCTCCCATCCCTGCTTCCTGTGGTAATTAGTTCAATGGCTATTAACCATGTGTGTTTGGCTTCTTGAATTAAGTCTGGGGTCGTTTTTGTGGGAGGGGTCTTAAAGGGAGGAAGTAAGATGAGTCTTCCTCGCTCTGACCTTTTCTGTTAATGACAACACAAAAGGCTTTTGGGGCAATTCTAGTTTTGCAAAGAATGAGTTTCTGGTTGCAATTGTTTGTGTTTTTTGGACCTTCCTACTGGTTTCATCCTTTCCCATTGCAAACACGGCTAAGCAAACATAAATTGACAGACAATCAATAATTTAGATTTCAGGTAACTATCTCAAGCCCAGTTTCTTCCAACTTTTAACTAAAATCCTAATTTCTTTAAGATTAGTGTTTCACCTGTGGTAGGGATTCAAAATTGGGGCACCATCAGGTTTATGGGATACACAGGCTGGTGATTGACCTCCTTTGGATATTTCCCATCCTCGTCAGCCATCACAGCATCCTGTTTGCTATTCCTTGCTTGGGAGAGTTGCCAGTGCTGTCAGCTTTCCCAGCTGGGATGGGAAGCAGCGCTGTGCACATTCTGCCATCCAGAACGACTCCAGAACAGCCTCCCTTCCAGGAAGACCAGCTGGACCTCAGCACTCTCCAGGAGAGCCAGCTGTGAACCCAGGGCCACCAGCTGCACCAAGAGGCTGTGAAGGAGTTTTTGCCAGTGGATGTTTACAAGGAGAGCCGAGGGGGTCAAAGGTTTGCTCAAACGCTGCTCTGGATCATGAATCCTGCAATGAGATCATTCAGTTACTCCTTGTATTAAACTCCTATTAGAGCTTCTCAGGGCTTTGCCATAGTTACTGATCAATAGCAGCACTAACAAACATCTCTGTCTGACTTGGAATAGACTGGTTTTGTTTTCCTTTCTTTAACCCACAAACCAGATTATTGTTTTCTTTTTTCCTGTAACAAGAGAGCTTTTATACATAATTATACCCACCATTCAATTTGTGTCAAGCAATATTCCTGGGTATAAATCTCCCTGTAATTGTTCCTGCGAAATAAAAAAAGAAACCTCAGCAGGGTCAATGTGGTGGGGAGCTGTAAAATTCAAAATACTTTGGTTTCCTGGAGGGGCCACTTGCCAAGTTTGATGCTGTTGCATTGTGCTCTCTTTGTAACAGTCTGTCTTTGATGCAGATTATTCCTTCAGTAGGAATTTATCCATAGGGAAATGCAAGGACCGGGGTTTAGCAGAGACCTTTTGCAGTGCATTATTGAGCAGGAAATGTTTTTAAGCAGATGCCCAAAGTGGGATCAGCCTGAGTGGAAGGATGGAGCTCATCTCAGCAGCTGCAGGAATCCATGTGTGGGCATAACCATGTGAATGAACCTGGCATCCAACCCTTCCTCCCCAGGGCAAAAGCTGCTTCGAGGCGATCCATAATCTCAGTTATTCCAGTCAAGATCATCCCTGAAACACCTGATGAATTTTTTCCAGAAAGTAAACCAGATTGGGTCATGAGGCAAAGTCTACTCTGTATCACAGAACAGCAGGAGGAGCAGCTATTCCAAGAGCTGAGGGATCATTAATAACTATCTCACTCACTAATAACTATCTCACTTACTAATAACTATCTCACTCACTAATAACTATCTCACTTGATCACAGTTTCATCCAGTTTGACCTTGATCATCCCTGCTGCAAATCACAACATGTCATTAGGTGCTGGCTGCAGTCACACTGGATACGTTTCAGCGTGGTGTGATCATGTTCTTGGATAGAAGTTACTTGGAACTGCTTTTAGGAGGCAATTTTTAATATATAAAAAAAAAAAAAAAAAAAAAGGTTGTTTAAGAACGACTGCAGCCTGAACAGCTCTTCCAAGTTTTCCTGTAAGCAAATGATGTAGATAATTATTGGCACCTATCAACACATGGAATGATGAACAGCTGGAAATGTCACCCATAGACTTGGCCCTGAAGAAGACCTAACTCTGAAACGGGCTGAAACACAAATAATTATCATTCAGCAAGTCTGACTGGAGCCTTCCTTAGGGCAAGGGTGGAGGAGGTTACAGAAACGTACTCAATTAATCAATTGGTCCACGTTATAATTAAACCCAAAGCACAAAAACAATTATCTGGCTAAGTGCTGGTTAGAGGACATTTCTTTTAATGACTTTGCCCCATTCCATTTTCACTTGTGATGCACTCAAATGAAATGAGGAGGATGTGAGGCTTTTCTGTGTGAGTCTAAGCTAAAGGGAGCTGGATCACCTCTCCTTAGTGGTGAGAATTCCTGAGATGTGTGTGCAACCCTCTGCTCTCACATCCTCACACTTTCCATCCTCCTCCGTGCCCCGCATGCACCGCTAAAACTAAGTGCTCCGAGTGTGGAACAGTGGAGCATTAAAAAGCCATTAATCATGGCTTTGTACTCCTTGCTGCTGGTGCTAATTTTAATTTACAGTCACTTATCCAGCTCCCCTTCAGCAGAGTGGCTGGCTCTGCTCCTAAAGGCCAGGACAATGAGGGAAATGGGAGAAATCACCCAGGGGACAGGGGGTGTGGAGCATCCCTGGGGATCCCATTCTCATGGTCCCTCCTTTCTCTGTGTTTACATCACTGTCCAGATGGAGGAGCTTTCAAACTCTGCTGCAGGAGAGAATGACATTTCCCAGCTGCTCTTAAAAAAAAATAAAATAAATAAATAAGGAAAGAAGGAAGGAAGAGGAAAATTGCTTATTAATCATGTCTGGCCCACGGGCTAACAATTATGATGTTAATTGGGGAAGAGTCAATAGCGAGGAAATCAGAACAGCATCACCTGGTCTCCTGCCAGCCAGTTCTGGCTTTCTAGGAGATAACTCCTGCCCGTTTTGGGGACACAGGCACTGCCATCTATGTTGGGAAGATCAGATCTGGAGCCACCCCCACAGAGCTGCTGTAAGGAAACAGTTTTGGTGGGGTGTGATTGATGCTGGGGTCCTCACTGTCCTTCCTGGGCTGCTGGGAAGGCTGGGAGTGACTGCTCCTGGTGGGAACATCTCACTGCAGCCTCGAAGGAGCTGAGGGATGCATCAGCCTGAGGTGATGGATGTGTCCACCAGGTGAGCAGGCAGCCTGGCTGTTCCCATCACACTTGTTAAGTCATTTCTTATCAGAGAATCCTGGAATGGTTTGGGTGGGTAGGAACCTTAAAGATCATGCAGTTCTAACCCCCATTCCATGGGCAGCAACACCTTCCACTATCCCAGGGTGCTCCAAACCCTGTCAAATCTGGCCTTGGACACTTCCAGGGATCCAGGGGCAGCCACAGCTTCTCTGGACACCCTGTTCGCTGTGATACAAATGAACTTTGAATTGGGCTACAACAGGAAAAACACCATCAAGTTGTATTTCTTCTTTAACAAAATCCAGTTGTTTATTCCTGGAGTGTCCTAGAGTGTTCTTCTCAGAGATTCTAGAAGTTACAGTTTCTCATGATGGGGCTCAGGGTTAGAGTTTTCCCTAAACAGACATCCTGCTTTTCCTTACACTGCAGGATGAATTCCATGGTTACAAGCCTGCAGGAAAACATGGAGTTTTCCCACAGAATATGGAGAGCTCCTCCTCACATTGCTGGTGAGTAAGAGTCTTCACATTGCTGGTCAGGAATCCTTACATATATGAGATCCCATATCTTTATAGATATATAAATCTATCCAGCACAAAGATGAGAAGTGGATAGCAGCAACATGACATTGAGTGTCTGAGCCTCTTTAACTGGATTATTTGGTCTCATTTCTAAAGTGTCACTGACAGGCAGACCAAAAAGGACAAGATCTGTGAATACAAGCACGTTCCAAGAGTGCATTTCTTTAAGAGGAAAAAAACAACTTTCCTGTCATCCAGCTCTGGCTTCTGCTGGACTACACGTGGGACATATTGAGTCCTGGATAGGCTGTGCTGGTTGGCAGCAAGGAATGTCATTTCCTGATGCCAGCAATTGAGTTTTATGACAAAAACTTGCCTGGGTGAGCGTTGTCCCTGTTGGGACAGCACCGGGCTCAGTTAGTGCAATTAGGTGCCTCCCTGGAGAGCATCCCTGGGAAATTGTCCTGTCACTCCTGCCTGCAGAGAGCACTGGATGGATGCCCAAGAGCCAGGGCTCTCTGAGAGGTGAGGCACAGTCCTCTCTTGGCTGTGAGCCTCTCTGCTCGAGAAGAAGGAACTGATGCAATCTCCATCTCCTGCAGCTCCTCCTGTGAGCAGCCCTTCAGCTGGGTTCAGCACGGCACCAACACCTCAGACACAGCTCTGGCACAACTCCCTGAGTGATTTCAGACTCTTCTCTTCCCTGGCCATGCAACCAAGCTGCAGAACTGCTGGGAAAATCAACTCTGAGCTTGCAGAGCCAGGATCTCATTAGGCACAGCAAGGAGGAGCATGGAAAGCAAACACCTGGCACCACGATGTCCCTGCAGCAAGGAGGATTTGTGGCGTAAAAGGTGAAGATTCTGCTCTAAGAGGCAAACCCAGCATTTGCAGAGCACTCTCCCAGCTGCCATGGGCTGTGGCACTGACAGAAGGTCTCATTCCAGCCACCAGCTGTGGGGTGACATGATTTGTGCCCTCATCTCGGGGTCTCTGACACAGGCGAGGGTGCTGCAGTGTGTATGAGCAGTAAGAGGGGTCTCTTTTAGCAACAACCTTTGAGGATGTGGAAGAAAAAAGAGCAGAGAAGAAATATTAAGAAAAAAATCAAGTCCAAGCCAGTAGAATGTCTCTGTTTTTTTTTACTGCTGCCTGATTGCTTATTCACTATTTATTTATTTACTTGAAGGCAAGGTGACCTTCAAAGCTGCTGCTTGTCACTGGCAGCCCCTTGGTTGCAGGCTGCATGTTAATTTTGGCTGGGGCACTGATGCTGAGCATCCCAGGAATCCTGTGGGGCAATCTCTGCGCCTTCATTTCAGCGCTGTTTAAAAGCAGGAGTCAGTTTTGGGTAGCCAGGCTGGGTTTGGAAGCCCAAATCATAAAAAGCTGTATGGAAAATGTGAGTCTGGTTGTGTAAATCCCCATTTTTGGTTCCACCTCATCCTGCTCATGTGAGGGATGAGTGGCTCTGACTCTCTGCCACAGAGAGACTGTTTGCAGGTCCCACAGCAGATGTGGGCATCTTCTGTCCCTCCAAACTCTGCCTTTGCAAAGAACAGATCCAACACGGATTATTTTCATTTCTAACAGCCTGTAAACCCAAACATCTTTCCCTCCAGCTTTCTCCACTCACCAGGAATACCCACACACATCTCCAAGGCGATTTTACAGCCTCCAGAACAGCAAGGTCACCACAACCACAGCCACAAATGCATCCAAATTGTGTCTGTGGAGAATGACCAAGAGATGATGACCAGAGTGGCTGCCAGGGCAGCAGCCAAAGGCAAAGATCAGATGTCTGTGGTATCTGCAGCACTGCCACGATGCCAGCAATGATTTGTTGGCAGCCGAACCCTTCCAGCCAGGACCTTGCAAGCCAGGCATCTCATTCAGGGTCTGGAGTGTGCCCTTGATGCTTCCACTTGGGACACTTCCCTTTATTATTCCAAATAATTCAGTGCTCTGCTCAGTGTTCCAATTAATGCAGCAGGACCTGTTTCTGGGCTGTTCTGAACACATAAAAACATTTACCTGTGCTCTCAGACAGATGCCACACCTCACCCAGAGATGGAGGAGTTTTCTGGGAGGGAAAATTTGTCACCCTGGGTCTCACTTGTACAAACAGAAAATTTTTCTCCTTTCAAAAGCAGGGGAAATGAAGGCAGGAAATGAAGGCATGCAAAAAATAAAGACAGGAAACTAATTTCTTGAAGGAGAAGGGTGTGAATGGTCTGAAGTCTCTTTTTTCTAACCTTAAAAATTAATTATGGTGAAAATCGCCCAAACAGTGGGCATATTGAATCCAAGATAAAGACGCCACTTTGGTGAACACACAGCCTTAACTTGGCAACTATTATCCGTAATTTTGGATTCGGAGCCCTTTAGGAGGAGCTGTTTCTTTCCCCTGGCACGAGGGGCTGCTTCAGAGATAAGAAGAAAGCTGAAGAACGGTTTGGGATGGAAAGAATCTTAAAGCTCATCCAGTGCCACCCCGGCCACGGACAGGAACACCTCAACTATCCCAGGTTGCTCCAAGCCCCAGTGTCCAACCTGGCCTTGGACATTCCAGGGATCCAGGGGCAGCCACAGCTGCTCTGGGCACCACTCTCACAGGATTTCTATCCGATATCTCACCTAAATCTCCTCGTTTTAGTTTAAAATAATTTCCCCTCATCAGTATCTGCTGAGATAAAAAGTCACACATCTTCTTTTGATATCAGCCTCTTTATGCCCTGGTATGAGCCTCTGAGCTCCCCCTGGAGCCTTCTCTTCTCCAGGTGAGCATCCCCAGCTCTCCCAGCCCGGCTCCAGCGCCGGCAGCATCTCTGGCCGCCTCTGATACCACTCTCCTGGATGAAGACATCTGGGTTATTTCCCCACCCCCGCGACCCAGCTCCTTCCCCCATCCCACAACATTGTTCTACTTTTAAACCAGCACAAGACAAGCTCTGCCCAAGCAGAGCATCAAAAAATTCCTCATTCCTCATGATTGTTCAGCTCCACGGAAATCTTTAGTAAAAGGCAAAAGATTTATTCGACATGAAGCCAAACATGAGAATACATATCATTACCTCCCCACATCCTGGCACCCGCGGCTGCTCCTCTGCACAACACGGTCACCTCCTTCCCCTGCCAGCCTCACCCTGTGCTGTCCCCAGCCCGGTGCCCTGGCACTGACACAGCCCAGCCCCGTGTCCCCAGCCCAGGGTCCCCACGGCACGAGTGGCAATTTGGGTCAGGGCTCTGCTGCTGACCCGCGGGGCACCCTGGGTATGCAAATTACCCGAATACTAATGAGGCACCGACAGTGAGCTCTGGGGAACAGCAGGGAAACGCCTTTGGTCAGGGGACAGGGACAGGGACGGGACAGGGGCTGGGATAGGACAGGGACAGGGACATGGGCTGGCTCAGCCCAGCTGCCTTTCCTGACCACCACAGAATCCCAGGATGGTTTGGGATGGGAGGGACCTCAAAGTCCATCCAGTGCCACAATGGCAGGGACACCTCCCACTGTCCCTGGGTGCTCCCAA
>VRYO01002253.1:2295173-2313262 GCA_009812075.1 Sialia sialis | reverse complement strand
TTCTTTTTCTTTTTTTCTTCTTCTCCTTCTTCATGTGGTGGTAGTGATGATGATGATGATGGTGGAGGAAGAGACAGCGAGGGAGCTCTCACTCCAACACAGATTCTTATTTACAAGTTACCCAATGAGCTAAAAACGTTGCTTCTTAACCTATTAGAATTCTAGCTTCTTAATACAAAAGTTTATGCATAATCTACACATATGGTCTATCTGTTCTCTCTGAAAAATGTAAGCAATAGCCTTACTATATTTTTATTATATCTAAAACTGTGTTTTGGAGCTTTCATGGCGACTTGTTTTCTACACTGGTATCTAGGTCTGTTTTTGAGTTCTCACTGCAGCTTGTCGATCTCTCTGAGGAGCTCAGAGGCCTCTGTTTTAGAATCCAAAGGGGGAAGCTCAGCTTTCCCATCAGTGGGGCTGACAAGAGCAGATAACAGAGGCAGGAGGGTGAAGGCTTCCATGAGACAACCAGCTGCACTTGACCGTGGCTGGGATTCTGTGAGTGGGATCCAGCTGCCAACACAGCCACCAAATGCCATTTGAGATGTCCCAGCTTGTTCCACCTGGTCTCCCCTTCCAGCCCAGAAGGGCACAGCTGGTCCTGTGCCATGTCCTCACGCTCAGGGCGGCTCCAGTGGCACTTGGTGATGTTTTTAGAAAAGTGCTTCCCCACTCCTCTGACCTCCGGGCCAGGTGAGCTGTCTGACATCCACTGTTTTTTTAAGTACAGGCAGGAAACAGGAGATGTCTGGGGCTGTTTTTCTCCAAGCTGTTCCAAAGTCAGAAATAAAAAAACAAAAAAGAAAGAATATTTCTTGATAACTGCTGGGCTCAGGGACCTGTTTGTCTGGGTTTCATGAGAACATAATTGAAAGCCAGGCTGTTTTCCACTTCATTCTGTGTTTGGGTTCATCCCCTCAGCCATAACTTCCCACAGCCCCTTTTAATGATGAGCACAAAGCTTGCTTTTCAAAGAACATCTTTTCCTGTGGTTTTGGTCCTGCTCCTACAGAGAGAAGCCTCAGAGCAGTGCAAAACAAACACATTGGGTTTTGCCACATGGTAGCAGCCTCCCCTTGATCTCTCCCTTAGTTTAAGAATTTCTCAAGCCTCCTTTCACTCTTAGATGTGTTACAGAAGGGCAGTGTGGAGGATCAGAGTTTTTCTCCTGCTCTAGAGCCCAGAGGATGCCCTGTGCAGGTCCAAAATCAAGGAGATATTTCCCTAGAATATACAGTTGAGGGCTGCTGCCAAAGCACAACCTGCGGATATTTATCTGTGGAGATTTTACCTGTTTATGACACCCCCAGCACTCCGAGCTGGCAGATGCTTTAATGCTTTCCATGCCCACCCTTTTGTGATCCAGGGGATTGCTTCCACTCTTTCTTGGTGTTTTTAAGCAGTGTGATTTCTCCATAGAGCTGCAAGGCTGTTCTCATGTTTGAATTTTTGGTCCTGATCTTGGCCCTGACAGAGTTGCGTCTTCCCTCCAGTTAGGAAAGCAGGAAAGTCCACTTTGTTCCCAGTGTCTGGGATAAACTTTGTGCTGAAAATAAAACTACACCAAGACCACAGTCACAGCCCTTCTGTGTTTGTTCCCAGAGTGAAATATGGTTTTTCTGAATCTGAAAATCTTCCTGTGCTTTGCAAATAAACTTGACAGTGATCCCTCCTTCATGTCTTAAATCTGATGGCAGGTGCTGAAACACTCACCTGGCCTCTCCACCACAGCCTATTTAAAGCTGAGATGAGGAATCCTTCCTACATTTGCAAGGCTTAGATTTTATCCAGATGAGAGAAGTCTAATATTAGCATGTTTTTCAAACAAAAGACTGGGGAAGGTGTTGGTGATGGTGTTACTGGTCAGAGCACTTGCACACAGTGGAGAAGTTGAGAACTGAAGAGAAGCGGAGATAAAATCCCAGCAAATCTTATTTTCGGGTGGATCCCCTGCCCTGCTGCTTTCTCCATCAGGTAGGGAGGTGTTGGGAGGTTTGGTCTGCAGCAGGCAGGGAAGGTTGGGACACCTGGTGAGACCTTTCTGAAAGGATTCACTCCTCAGGAAGGTGACAGCAGCTGGGACATCCAGGGGTGCTGCAGGGCAGGAAAAGAGCCTGCAGAGCAGAAAATGAGGAGTAAAATTGTGCTGGGGGATGGATTTGTGAGACCTCAGCTCCCTCCCTGACCTGACTGCAGCTTGGTGAGGTGTTGTTTTAGGGACAAAAAGCACAACAGTAATTTCATGCACATAAGGCGCGCCCTTTTGACTAAAATTTTGATCAAAACCTGGAAGTGTGCCTTATAGGCCGGTGCGCCTTATTTATGGACAAAGTTTGGAAATTTGCCAACCAAGAAGTGTGAGCCATGAGGCCACCCACTGCAAGGGCAGCCATGGCAGCCGGAGCCGGGTGCAAGTGCGGGGGACCACAGCATGGAGAGGGCACCTGGGGCTGCGTTTAAAGGCTACACTGATCCATGAAAAATGTTTGCAAATTGAGCACCTGCCAGTAAACTCCGCAATCGTGCATTCTGTTACTAATTCATTACTTTGTTGTGCATGGATCCTCACTGCAAGAAAAAAAAGTGCTCCTTATTGTCCGGTGCACTTTATATATGGAAAAAGTTCGGAAAAGTGCCGGCAACCTGGAAGTGTGCCTTATAATCCAGTGCACCTTATAGGTGTGAAATTACTGTACTTAAAAAAGCACTACTTAAAAAAGCACCACGTACAGAAGCACCACATTTTTTTTTTCATCTTGAAACTTAGAGAGAATTTTTCTGGTTTTCACCTCCAGCAATGTAGCTCAGCCTGCCTTATCTGCCTGATGATTCAGAGGCCTCTTCCAGACCCACCTCACTTTCCTGCCTCTTCATATCCTAAATTTCACCCTAATAGTGGTGGAGGTCTGCCAGGCAAATTTTCTGTGGATGGATTAGGGACTGATGGACTTTATTCCATGAAGAATGAACACCTCTCTACCCTTGCCCACCAGGGTAAATGTGAATGCATTTGGTCAATTTTTGCTTTTTCCCTTGCTTGTTCCTTATTCTGACAAGAAAAGAGAAGGGAGCAGCGGAGGGGGTGCTCAATTCCTTATCTGACAGTGCCCTGGAAGGTCAAAGAACACCAAATTGCGATGAGACTGGCACATTTTTAATTCTCTCTCATTACAGCCTCTGTTAAACTGCATTACAATAATTGCTTTAGTTCTGCTATGGTATTTTCAGGTCTCTTAATGCAGCTGTCAGCTCTGTGTGCCAGGAACTAAAACCAGCAAAAAAAAAAAAATAAAATAACAGAATTTAAAAAAGAAAGGAAAGAGGAAGAAACACACAAATGAAAAACTGGTAGACTGGCAAAGAGGGGCCAGGACTGGGCCGAATTTGGGATGAGAGGAGGAGATGGTGAAGTCCAGGTTTGCCAGGGGTGCTGCTCAGATCCTGCTGCTGAGGGAGCTCTGTGAGCTGGAGACAAGGTTTGGATTCTCACATCTCACCACAGGGTTTGCAGAAACACTGGTCATGGAAATGATGGAGTTTTGCAAGGTCTGGCATGATGGGGAGAGGATGCTGGAGAGGCCTTTTGGGTTTTGGATTTGCTTGAGAGGTTTTGGAGCACCCCTCCATGTGGATACTTGTTCTAACATCCCCCTCCTCACAGCACAAATTTGGTACTCATCTCTGTGTCTTCAGTATGGGATTGACATTTACTCATAGCAGATGGAGCGTGGAAAGGGAGGTTTCATCATCCACACCCAGGTGTTTGCTCAGGTCAGGAGCTCTCCCAGCAGTTGGGCTCTTTGTGATGTCAGCTTTCACAGAATTATAGAAGCATGGGAGCTGAAAGGGACCCAGAAGGATCATTGAGTCCAACTCCTGGCTCTGCAAAACCTTTCAAAAATGCCATCATGTATCTGAGAGCATTGCTCAAACATTTCTTGAACTCTCACAGGCTCGGGGCTGTGACCGTTTCCTGGTGAAGAAACTTTTCCTGGTACCCAACCCAAACTCTCCCTGGTACAGCTCCATGCCATGGTCCTTTTTGCAGCCACTTTTGGATTATTTGTTGCCATTCTCAGACAAGTGAACCAGCTGTGCCTGAGCTCTCCAGGCTTGCACAGCCTTGGCCATCCCACAGCCAGCTCTGCATCCCAAATCCTTGTGTTCCTCCACATCTACAGCACATCTGCACCCCAGCTCCTCATGCAAACCCTCCTTCCCACCACAAGAGAGACCTCCCCGCCCTCAGAAATGCTGCCCTAAACCTCTGCCTGCTTCAGAAAACCATAAACAAACCCTTTAAAGAACAGACACTCCTTCCCTCCCCACATGTGCACTCCAAAACAATTCCACCACTGAAACATCCCCTTTCTCAACCCCACACATGCTGTCACACTTTCTCCATTCCCACAGCCATCCCCTATTCATTAATGCCTCCATAGGAATTTTCAACTGTGCAAAGAATTGTTCGTAATTAGTTAACAAGAAAGAAAAATAAAGTCTCCTAAGTTATCAGCAATCCTCCAGAAAACCAGCAACAGATCTGAGCACCATTTGGTCTAATTAGTCTTGATATTTCACACAACATATTTCTCAATTTTTGGTGGAGAAGAGGATAAAAAAAAAAAACCCTCTTAGGAGAACAACAGGAGTATTTTTGGAGAGGGATTCAGTGGCAAAGCCAAAGGGAACTCTTAATCAATAAATATGCATTTATATCCCTTTACTGAATCTTTCACAACAGTTGCTTCATCTTCTGCTGCTATGAGCATGTGCAGGCCCGGGGTGGGGCCAAACTGCAGCTGACATGGATCAAAATAGTTGTTTTGTCAGTATATCTTCAATTTCTCTCCTGTGGTGAAGTTGAAAGCCATTGATACTGCAGGAGGGTGGGGTCTGTTGGTGAAGAATGCTGAGATTTATAGCACAGGATCCAAGTGCATCATTCCCACCTCAACACCTTCATGGATATCCACATCCCTGCATATTTCCACCTCATCCCTTGAAAAGAGTTGGGCTCTGCTGTCCCATCCCTGCAAGACCAAGTTGGACAGAGCTTAGAGTAAAACCTGATCTAGTGGGAGGTGTCCCTGCCCATGGGTTTGGAACAAGATGATCTTTAATGTCCTTTCCCCCTCATGCCTTTCTGTAATTCCATGATTTTGTGTCTCAGAAGAAAATTATGCAGAGTAAGTGAAACCTGCCTCCACCAAGAGGCGCTTTTCAACCCACACATGGTGTGTCCAGGGTTCCTCACATTCTTGGGTGGACAAACAGATTTTGAGGTGATCCCTTCAAGCTGATCATGGCTTGGAGCAAATTATAGATTGTGCAGGAGGTGTGAAGGAGAGGAGTGTCCACATCCTCTCTGCAGCCAGAAGGAAGATGGTCACCACATGAGGCATCCAAGAGGGAGGCAGGACTGCAGGTGCCAATCTCAGCAGTGGTTAGGGAAGGAATTAGGGCAATCATCCAGGGACACAACAGAGAATCTGCCTCTGAGCATGTCTTGGCTTGCAATACAGTATGTGACCAGCAGTGTGAATTCTGTCACCATCTGTTAAACCAGGTGTGGCAGTGATCCTCATCTCCATGGGAGGTATCTCCTGTTAATGGCTCAGCTGTTAAAAACCAGGTGGGGCAGAGTTCTTTATCTTTTCACAACCCATCCTCCCTCCAGGAGATCTCTCCTGTTCATGGCCATTGAGTCCCAGTGCATGACTGATAAAATTCCATCATCCCATGGGGAGATGCTCCACCCAGGGAGAGGAGTCAAGCCTTTCCTACCTAGATAAAAACTGATATTTTGGGACACTAAGGGAGCCCTTTTTTTCCACTGGATTCCAGAGGAAAACCAGACCCTTCCACATCATCACTGGAGCTTCAGAGTAAACTACACCTTGTCCAGGAGCACTGCTCCAACTGAACCCCCTCTGTCACTGCAGGAGGATGCAGCCACCATTGAATGGCACTGCTGCCAACACCCTGACTGACTGACGGCTGTCAGCTTGGATTCTGACTCTGGCAGTGTTTGGGGTTTGTTCTTTGTAGTGCTGTATTTCTATTTTAATTTTCCTAGTAAAGAACTGTTATTTCTAATCCCCATATCTTTGCCTGAGAGCCGCTTGATTTCAAAATTACAGTAGTTTGGAGGGAGGGAGTTTACATTTTCCATTTCAAGAGAGTGTCCTGCCTTTCTCAGCAGACACCTGTCTTTCAAACCAAGTCAGCATGTTACCCTCAGTGTCGTCTATCAGGAGAGACAGGCAGTGTGGGCACTGGAATTTTGTGTGGTTCATCTCTCCCGGAGACAGCGTGCGCTTCTCATCGCTTGAACGACAGCTTGAACTTCACTGATGATCTCAGCTCCATCCCAGCTGCCTGCAGGCAGCCAGGACACTCAGCTCAGGTGCAGATTTGTAGATTAAAGATGCTCGCGAGGGCAGGGGATTTTAGCTGTGTAAACAAAGATGTTCGATGGCATTTGTAGTTAAAGATGGATTTACAAACAGGCTCACATGTGAGTTCATGAAAATCTCAGCATCAATGCCAGTATCAACCCAGAGCTCACAAAATTCTCTGCTTTAGGGTGAGATAAAGCACTTTGTGGTGGCTTTAGGGTTTTGTTGGATTTGGCAAGAGAATGAACAACCCAAATCCCATGGAGACCTGTTCCTCACAGACTCCTAAACTCAGGTGCTTTTATGGTCTGCTTGACAATGTGGTGTTAGGTCATGATGATCTCAAAGGTCTTTTCCCATCTGGTTGATTCTGTGATTCTGTGGTAGGAGTTGCTAAATTTTAGGTGGAAATATTCATCTGAGATGATCCCAGGACTCTCTGTGCAAGACAGAGCACAGTGGAAGGTCAGAGCCCAGTGAGCTGCAGATCCCAGGTTTTCAAACCATGTCCATAGGAATGTGATGGGAATGGGAAATTAATCCCCAGAAATAAGTGGCACATCCCATGTATCCTGCTGATAAACATCTTTGGATAAATGACATTTCTGATCAGCTCTCAGCTAAAATAATGTAAAAATTTCACTCCCTCCCAAAAAAACACACATCTGCTGAAAGTCCAACAGCACCTGTTCTAAGGACTTGAAAAGTATTTATATTATACTCCCAAAATATTTTAATTGGTTTTTTTTATTGCTGGGGTTTTTGGTTTTTTTTTGGGTTTTTTTGGGGTTTTTTTTTGTTTGTTTGTTTTTTTTTTTTTCTTTCTTGGGGGTGGGGGGTGGTTGTGGGGTTTTTTGTTGGTTTTTTTTGGGTTGTTGTTGGGTTTTTTTGGTTATTTTTTGGTTTTGGGGTTTTTTTTTGGTTCAGAAAAAAAATGGAACTCTGCTTTTAATTAATCCCTTGGCAGTTCCAGAAAAACTCTGGTGTTGTTTATGCAGAATTTTGTTTTGGGAGAAAATCAGTCCTAGGATGAGCTGCAGCTTTTATCTCTGCAGTGTTAGGACTGAAAGAAACAATAGTCACTAAGTAAATGATGGACATCTTTGACATAAATATTGAAAAATAAAGCTTTTCCACCCCAGAGGGATGGGAGGGCACAAAGGACTTTGCAAACAGAAGTAATATGAATTTCTTTCTCCAGACAGAGAACTGAGGCCCAGAGATGAGGGGCCAGGATGACATTTCCCAGCACTGAAGAACAATTGAGGTGCTGTCCCATCTCCTGGGACATCTCCCATGTCCAGGATTTAACATGATGGATTCTGGAATGAGTCTGACCCCCAGCCTGGGAATATTCATTTTCCAAAGTGTTTCTAAGCCTATTTTTCAGCTTATTTTAATAGTTAGGAGTAAAGGTGATCACTTACAGGTATTTTTGAGGTATTTAGTTTTAAAAATCTCTGCTTGAAGCCCTCAAGACTCATTATAACCTTAGGAATCCAGTCTCCTGGCAGACTAATAACATTTAGTTCAAGAAGCAGGGTCACAGAACACATGGTGGGGACAAATGTAAAGATTTCCCATTCAGCCATGAATAAAAGAGACCAAAAGCTGATTTTATTCATTTATTTTACATGGTACTGAGGAAAGAGGAGAGGGGTTTTGTGGAAGCAGGAAGAGATATGAAGGGGAAGATATTTAGCATCTGGATTGGAACCTGTCTGCAAATTCAGCAGCTGTTTTTACCAAATGGGAGCAAACCTCCCCCCAAAACAAACGAGCTGTGGTGTGTACAGTGCTAAATCTTCAAGGAAATAAAGGGAAAGGAGGTAGGTGAGATTTAACTGGCTTGCTGTCTCCATCAGTGATCCTGCAGGGAATTTTGCAGTTGTTGAGAGGTTAATGTGGGTCCTGCCTGCCCACCTGACTCAGCCTCCCTGCTCCTCTGGGCTGGGTATGGAAATCTTTTCCATTTGCTGTCTTCAAGCAGGGAACAGCTCAGCCAGGGAGCGGTAATGGAGCCCAGCAGGGAGCAGCTGTGTTCATCTGTTGCTTTGTGGATGAAAAATGGCGCCTGAAATGCACAGAAGGAACCAAATCCCTGCTTGCTGCAAACCCTTCGTGAACCCCAATGTTTGGTAACTGTGAGGAAACTTTTCCATGCTCCAAAGGGGAAGAGCCTGAGGCTGTGAGAGGACAGGTGGAGCGGTAAAAAAATACAGAATTCTTATCCCTGGCTGGAGACATCACCCAGAAATCCATCCCCATGGGTCTGCTCACTCCCTCCTCTGCCACAAAACCAAAGGATGTCCCTAAACATCATCTGGTGTTGATGTCCAGTACCAGAGCTGCAGATTTGACACAGCAGGTTTGACACACAAGGGTTTGGGATTCTCTAGGGACAGGTTTTGGTCTTGCTGAATTTGGGGCCATGAAAGAACTGATGAACTAAAGTCAGGCAGTGGTGCCTCATTTTGCAGACATTTTTTGGAGCACTTCTCTCCTCATTAACCCCAAACTGCTTCCCAGGGCTCCATGCAGCTTCAAAGCAGCTTCCCTCACCACCAACTCTGCCTGTGCAGCTCTGGGGCTTTACCAGCACGTGAAATGGGGTTGGGCAGTCACAAAACCTGGGCTGCACCTCCTTGGAATTCCTCCTTTGCAGCCTGACAAGCAACAGGTACTTGGGAAGATCCTCAGAAGCTTTGGTCTGTCCAAAAGTTCTTCATTTCACACCTACCTGTAGGATTCAGAGTCCTTTCTTCCTTCTTTCCTTGCTTCTTTCTTAATTTTTCTCTTCATCCTTCCTTCCTTCTTTCTTAATTTGCCTCTTAATTCTTCCTTCCTTCCTTCTTAGAAGTGACTCTGGGATCATGAAGTCCAGTTCCTGGCCCTGCACAGGACCATCCCCACCTTGTGCCTGAAGATGTTGTTTTGTTTTACCTTTTCCAATCCCCGCTTTTCCCTGTCCCTCTTACACCTCCCCTGAAGTGCTCCCTGCCACAGGATGTGCAGACACTCAGGACACACCAGCCTTGTTCCCACACAAGGATTTTTCTGCTGCCAGAGCTCTCTGCCTCCAGGATGTTCCCACATCCCTGCCACCTCCTCCCCGTGCAGGCAGGAGCAGGACCTGGTGTTTTATGTGCCCTTGTCACCGGATTAATGAAAGCTGAGAGGACAGAGGGGGTCACAGCACGTGAACCATGACCAGACCCCAGCACAGTGATGATTTCTGCCTCCATCTCCCACCCTGACAAGGTGGCAGGACAGATGGTGAGCACTGGTGATAAAAGGGACCCTGATCATGAAACACAGGGCTGTGGGGAGCTGGATCATGTCCCTGGGATTTTCCCTGGGATGATGCTGCAGTGTGGGGAAGGCTGGATATGATTTTGGGCTTTCCACACCTCATTGTTTCGTCTAGCACAGCCTGGCTTTGTTTTTGCAGCTCCCTTTGACATGATCTTCCAAAATACATCTGAATTTCCTTCCTAGACAAGTATCACACATTTCCTTTCCCTGTGCCATCTGAGATGCTCCAGGCTAGCAGATGTGACACAGACTGAGACATCCAAACCCTTTGGAAATTGTGCTGGGGCCAGGTAGGGAGTGGGATGTCTAAAATGACACCTATTTGCAGACAACCCAAGGGTCTGGCTTCTCCCAGGCTCAGCAGCAGCCAAGAAAATTCTTCCTCGTGCTGGAAGCATTCCCATCATTTGATTTGCACAATATTCCTTCAATTTTCACAGTTCCTGGCAGGAGGGAAGCTCTGAAGTCACCCCCAAAAGTCATGACAGGTTTATTCATTGAAGAGTGCCACCACCATGGGTTTATCTCAGATTTTCTGGCAGTAGGCAAATAAAAATTTCAGAGAGGAAGAAGTTATTTTAAATAGCTGAGGTTCTTAGTGAGATGAAAATGGATATTATTAATATGGGATGAAGTCACATTTGTCCAGGATCCCAGCTCTCACATCCATGGCATTGCCTGCACGATGTCATGGCATTTTTAGACTTAAAATTTACTAAAAAAACTTAAAAAAAATCTGTGCTGTGACTTAGTGCAAAAGTGGAGAGAAAAGAAAAAAAAAACAACTTTAACATTTGAGGATTTGTTTTGGTCAGATTATGCAGGTTTGAGTCTCCCTTGGAAATGTGTAATTTATTATCTCTGTCCCAGCTGTTGTCTGTCTGGAAAGCTGAGAAGGAGTCTGGATGTCTTGCACCTGGGGAGGAGGTGGATTTTGGGAAGGACATTGATTGGACTGAGGTGCTCCTGAGACCCAGCCCAGTCTCCCAGGAGCAGCTGATCACACACTCCAAGTCTGAATTTTCACCAGAGATGGAAGCAGGAGAGGGACTGAAGGATGAGGCATTGAAAGAGAGATAAGAACAGGAGGAGGGTAAAAAAAAAAATTCCCCAAAGATGTTTCCAGAATGAACATCTGTTAGGAGGGAGTGTGGAAAATAAAATAATAATAACAACAACAGCAGCATAAACAACTCGACTCTCTACCTGCTTCTGAATCCCTCCTTTTCTCCCTCTTTCAGCAATAACTTGGCTGGTGATCTGCTCCCTGCCACATCCTAAGCTCTCTGTCAGGAAGGGGGAAGATTCCTGGTGGCTCAGAGGTTTGCAGAGCACATCCCAGGTGTCAGAGGCAAAAGGAAAGTTAAAAGAGAGAAAAAATTTGTTCAGCAGAGCATCAAAAGCAAATATTCCTTTGACACTGTCATTGATTCCACACCTTCCCCAGAAGTTCCTCACCGTTATTTAAATCACTTGATCCTGTTAATCCACAAAAGGTGAGTGAGATTAGGCTGGGGTAGCACAGAATTGCAAATATATTATTGGGATCCTTTCTGTGCAGACAAATAGGCCTTAAAGCGCCTTAATGCCTGATGCCAGAACGCTGTGCTTAATTAAGCAGCTACAGGGGCCATTTACAAATGTGATTTCTGCATTGATTATCTATAACTCTCCCTGCAGCCCCTATTAACAGCCTCCTGTGGAGAGGATTGTTTCCCATAAGTGGCTCATCCAGGGAGATGGGGTGGCTGCCTTTGCCAGGCATCCTATTCCAAACGATCAGCCTGGAAATATTGACTAATCAGCAGCAAATGTTGATAGGGGTAGAGGAGGAGGGATAAATCTCCTCGGGGGCTTGTGGGGGGAGGACAACAGTGATGAATCTGCAGATTAAAAGGCTGTTGCGTTATCATTAGGAGAGGATGGAATGCGTAAAAGTGTTCTAGGCCAGATCCCAAAGCTGTGTGTTTGTGCAGAAACCTTACCCAAGGTAAGAGGGAGAGATTTGGGTGCCCTGTTGAAATGGTCACTCAATAAAGTGTCCAGAGGAACTGGTCAGAGCCAGGACAGGCTGCTTGTAACACCCTTCCCAGGAGGATCTCAGAACAACATGCAACATTTTCTAGCATAACTTCCCATTGATTTCTATGGAGCTGTTCTGCTGTAAATCACCTGCTCTCTGCCCTGAAATAACCAAGTTTTACAGCCAGGAACAGAGCTGCTGCTTTGTCTTCCCATCAGGAGCTCCTGGCTGCCTTATGGAAAATTGGAAAAAACAAGATCTGGGCAAAACTGGGAAAAAACACAAAAGAATCCCCCCCACCCAAAGAGAGAATCCAGCAGGAAGGGCACACAAACACCTGTCCAAAGAACACTTCCAGGGGTGAGGAATCCAAAAGTTCTCTTGGCAGCAGAGAGGGATAGCCAGCATCTCTAGCAACAAAAATAGCATTATCGTGTGCAGGAAAAAAACCTCCAGATTTCCAAAGCTGGGGTCTTTTTTTGGCAAAAAAGGGACATACAGTAATTTCACAAATATAAGCCGCACCTGATTATAAGCTGCATTTTTTTTTCCCCCCCTGTGAGGATCCATGTGCAACAAAGTAATGAGCTAGTAACAGAATCGCGCCAGTGTGGGGTGTGGTGTCAGGTGCTCAAGTTGCAAACAGTTTTCAAGACCAGCGAAGCCTTTAAAGGCAGCCCCAGGCACCCTCTTGGCCGGCTCTCACTTCCGGGTTGGCATTTCACTGGATTTGTCCATAGATAAGCCGCACCTGAATATAAGCCGCACAACTGGGGTAGGCTGGATTCTTCAATGAAAAAGGTGTGGCTTATAATTGTGAAATTACTGTACTCTGCTCTGGAAGGAACAGCCTTGTGCCCACTCAGGTCAGGGAAGCAAAGGCACCATCCCTCAGCTGATGGATGGAGCCAGCCCTTTCTCCTGGAATTTTCCTGAGCTGCCTGGGGATGAAATCTGCGTCTTCCCAACTCCCTGTGTGCCCTGGGAAGGATGGGGAAAAGCAGCACACAGAAGAAGAAAAAAAGAGGAGGAAAAAAAAGAAAAGAAAAGAGAAAATATGTCAATAATTTAAGAGATAAAGCTCCTGCCACAGAACCCAATCTCTTCCAGGCGCCTGCAGCAGCTTTTGGACACCTTGATTAATCATAACTGGCTACATATTATTTCCCTATAAGCAAACCACAATGTTACTCATACAAACAGCTTAATCTTGACAGCTGCAAAATGCCAGGATTTAATGTGGGATGGAGGGAGTTTTGCCATATGGTGCCACTCCAGGCCTGAGACGTTGTAATCCACAGCATATTGCCGGAAACAGCCATTCCAGGGAATGCCTCCCTTCCCTCCTAATTGCATTTGTTGTCTCCAGTTCATGTTGTCTCCTCTTTTTCCTGCCAGCACAGAATAAATCAGCTTCTCAGGGGGAGCTTGTGTTGGGTTGTTTTCTTTTCTGCTCCTGAGAAAAGGGGGTTGGAAAGGTGCTGAGGGGTCTTGTAGGGCTCGTGGTCACACAGCCATCCTGGCTGATCCCATCCCAGCCCAGTGTCCTGCCAGGTTAGGGAAGCATTCCTGATTATGTCCACGTTCACTGGAATTGCCAGATGCCTCGTGCAGGGGAGAGTTTTCATACCCTTTCCTTCCATGAAACAACCTGCCATGGCAATGTAAACTTCAGCTTTGCCTGCTCTCTGACTGAAATTTGAGGATTTGATCAATTTTTCCACTCCTTTTTGGAGATGTGGGCACAGAAAGTAATGCCAGGGTGAAAGAGGAATGCTTTGGGCTCAGAAGAGGATAAATTGGTTTATGTGTGTCCTCACCTTTTCCCCTCTCGCCAGACCTATCTCTTTTAGTGGAATGTGTGGAAAATGCTTCAGTGCTGCTTGGTCCTGGGCAGGAATGAGGTGCTGTGGGCACCATCCGTGGACAACAAATAAGGGAAATCCTCTGTATCCTTCATTTTCCAGCACCAGGCAAGACAAGTCTGGGATTTTACACCATCTGTGATTGAAGCAGAATGCTGGGAACACACAACTGCTCAAAAATTAAAAGTGGAAATCAGCCTGGTCACCTCCTTCCATGCAAGATCTCTGCTGTGCCTCTCACACAGAATCATTTAGATTGGGAAGGATCTCTAAGGTCATCAATTCCAGCTGTTAACCCACCCACTGCCAAACCCAGCACTGGTCCATGTCCCAAACACTCCTACCTGCACATCTGTGTTTGCTGTCCCTTGGCTCTCTGCAGGTGTCCATCCTTTCTGACCAAGAAAAGGAAATTTTTGCACTTCTCCATTTTTTCACAAAGGTTTGGTTTGTCTGGACTTGTGATTCTCCTTTGCAGCTGCTGAAAAAGGAGAAAGTTTTGCCAGCTAAGCTATTACAGCTCCTGCAGCTCTCAGAAGGCTTGGATGCATTTTCCAGCTCTGTTGCAGAATTCCTGTGTGACCCAGCTCATGCAATTTTTATAAGTTTCATTTTTTTTTCCCTTATGAGAAAATAAAATAAGCAAGACATTTTTTTATTTTCCCCTCCCTGTTCCATTGCTCTTCCTGCTGGTTCCTACCAATTGCTCTGTTACACCCTCATGGGGTGCACAAGCCCTCAGATTTAAGTCCCTTTTTCTGAGAGTGGTGTCCACCTTGCAGTCCTTTTTTACAAGGCAGGATTCTCCATAGATATTGGACACAGGACAGGAAAGCCATGGGCTGAAATTGCAGCAGAAAGATTAACCCTGATATTAGGCAGCAGTAAAAAGTGAGAGAAAATGGGGAAGATTGTTCTGACCCTTGGAGCAATCCTAATCATTGCGTTGTCAGGGAGCAAAATCATTGTCCAACTTCTTCCTGGATCTCTGAAATCAAGGAGCCTTTCCCTGTTCCAGCACCCTGATTCTCTTCTCCTTTGTCTTTCCTCAAGGGCTAAATCTCTCTGATCACAGTAAAACCCCAGACTTTGCTCCCCCATGCCCATTCTCCATGAAAAGAGCCCCCATTTCTCCCAGGAAGGTGCCTGAGGGCAGACTGATACATGATGCATTCTGTTAATCAGATCTGTGCCATGACTCAAATGATGGAAAGTCACATGGTAATTCTTTGGGCTAAATAATTCACGTTAAAGCACTTCTTTGTTGCCCCTTTTACCACATAAATCCATAACTCACTGTGGAAAGGGGAAGGAAAGGTTAATTGCCCACTTGCCCGAGTGGAATTGTGATGGGATTCATCTTCCCCCATCTCAGATGTCTGCTGACAGGACCCACAACTCAAATTCATGTTTTTTATACAAAGCAATATCTGCACAGCTCTTATTAGGAGCACAACGTGAACAGAAAGGACTGGGAAATCACTGGGACAGTTTTCCTGGCTGAAAGGCACTGAAATCTTGTGATCCTCCTTCCTCCAGATGTGGTGCAAGGGCTTCAGCTGTGCCTAGGGTGGGACTGAGGGGGTGGCAGCAGGTTTCAATAATGGTTGCTCATAATGAACTATCTAAACATGGAATATTGGAATGATTTGGGTGGGAATGGACCTTGAGGATCATCCTGTTCCATGTAGGGACCCTTCCACCATCCCAGGTTGCTCCAAGCCCCGTTCAGCCTGGCCTTGGACACTTCCAGGGATCCAGGAGCAGCCACAGCTTCTCTGGGTGACTTGTTCCAGGGCTTCCCCACCCTCCCAGACAGGAATTCCTTCCCAATATCCCATCCATCCCTGCCCTCTGGCAGTTTTAAGCCATTCCCCCTTGCCCTGTCCCTCTATCCTTTGTCCAAAGTCCTTCTCCAGCTCTCTCACAGCTCCTTTAGGTACTGGAAGGTTCTATCAGATCTCCCTGGAGCTTTTTCCTCTCCAGGCTGCTTGGGGAGCTTCTATCAGTCCTGATTTTAGGGACCCTTTTAAAAAGAAAAAAAAAAAAAAGTCAACTCTTGCCCATTTATTGAAACAGTGGGCATTTCCAGACACCTCATCCTGCAGCTTTAGGCTCCAGGAGAAACTGATGGATTGTGCCTTGGATACAGGAGTGATTTGGGGCTGACTGGCTCAGACAAACTCTGCTCAGTGTCCAGGGAATGTCTAAGGTTAAACCAGAGGAATTCCAGCTGGGCTCCATTCAAAACCTGACCAAACAGGTCATGGATAATTGTCCAGGACTCTCTTCCTGCTCTTTCCTCTCTTCCTGGTGGTAGATAAAGTTGTTATTTTAAGCATGACACATTTGCACACAAATGGGGGTCCGTGTCATGAGCAACAAATCATGTATGGACTTAGTGAAAGTGAATGTCTACACACCTTGTGAGTCTGTCCCTGCTGTCCCCAAATCCACAGCTGCCAGCTCTGGAAAAGGGTCTGGGTTGCAGCACACTCTGGGAAAAATGCTGCCTGAGACATCCATGAGCCAATTTTTGTTAAAAGCATCAAAAAAGTGAAGTTCATCCTCAACTCTTCTCAAAAAATGTATTTCAGTTTTGCTGAGAATATTAAGAATTGCTCAAGCACACAACCTGTTAAAATTTAATTAAAACGGGAAAAAAATAAGTTTGCTTTTAGATCTATAAACTGTGAGTGTAGAAGCCAAAGCAGCTGTAAATTATACAAAATATTTTGTATCTCTGTATGTATATTTAATGATATCATTATTATCCCCAATTGCACCACAAATCTTTGAAAATTTCATGAAACAGGTAAACTATTTATACTTTTTCAATGCAAAATATAACAGTAATTCAGCACCAGCTCAGCCCTGCACACAAGCCTTCGGATTTGCTCTCATATGCATATTGCTGAATTTACACACAGTATGTTTTGCTAATTAATTTTTATCTGGAAGCCTCTAAAGCAGTGGCATGTTTTCCCTCCTCCAAGGATGACTTGTGTGGTTGTCTTTTCCCAAGGAATGATTTAATAAGAGAGAGGGATTTTTCCTGGGGAAGTTAATGGGGTTCATAAATTCAAAGTGAAGAGTCTTCTTTATGGCTTGGGTGGTTTAAACAACACAAAAGATGTCCTCTGGCCTTGACTTAAAACATCTCACTGAAGAGATTCTTGTGAAGAACAGGAACACACCTGATTTCAGAACCACCAGCACAAAGCCTGAATTTTTTTGGGGGTGTTTAGAAGCAATATCAGCCCAACCAGAGAAATTCTTTGTGTTGCATCTGGAAACTCTCCCTGTGACCACAGACTCTTGAGGCTGAGCTGATTGTGTGATAATTTGTAGAGGTCAGCATGGCAATCCTGTGGCTTTCAGCTTCCAAATCATCACAAAATGTGCAGCAAAAATTGCTTTGGTCACCAGAGGAGTTCCCATTATTCTTTTCATAATCAGTTATAATGCAGTTATGCAAGCACCTTGCATTTTAATGTGAGTTTTAAAATAGTAATTTCACCCCTTAAAACTTAGACTCGTTTAGGTTGGAAATGACCTTTCAGATAGAGTCCAAAATCAGCTTCAGCAAAATCAGCTGAAATCCCTGTAAATCAGAGGAGTGCAGCTCTTGGAGAAGCTTTCTCCTCCCTTTATGATTGCAGCTAATTAACATAATGCTCTTTCTGCCTTCCAAAATGTTCATTTCATCCACTCCCCTCAATTTCGCAACAATTCACGGAAGAATAATCCCTCAAAGTGACATTTTTCTGTAAAACAAAATTAGTCAGTGTCATTAGAAGTTCCCAACACGATTGGTACCAGTCAATGTGAACTCATGGGTCTGAGCTGGGTCCAGCATGGGGCAGAATTCAGAAGGGTTTAATTTATGTCAAGCCTTACTGCCAGGGCCTCCAGCTGTGCTGAACTCTCCTCTGAGTAAAATCAGCACCTGCCTTAATCCTGACTGCATTGGGTGAGATGAATTGTTCCCTGGAAATGCCAGGATCTCTCTGAAAGTTACAAGTGGACTCCCGTGTGATCACCTATTGCACAGATGTTTACATTCAGGCAAAGGAATCCCACCAAGGTCTTCAAAGGGGGGTTTGTCCTCATTCTTCTCTGAAATTAGAGGAGGACCCACCAGTCTTACAGGGCTTAATCTGAAGATGATCCTGGGACATCCTGAGGGACAAGGTTGCAGCAGCACAGCACTGCCCTGCTGATGATAAATGTGCAACCAGCAGGCTCTCAGAGCTGAATTGAACAACTCAGAATAAAAAAGGAAGCCCAAAGCTGACCTGTCCCAGTCCTGGACCCACACAAATCTCCCTCTGCCATGCTGAGCACCATCAGGTTGTGAAATATCAGTGTTTTCAACACCAATCTCTGCAGTTGTCAGGCAGCACAAGATCATCAACCTGATGCCTCCTTCTCCTCCTCTTTCCCATGCTCCTGCCTCCAAACTTTGTTCTTCTCCATGTG
>VRYO01002253.1:2283263-2294173 GCA_009812075.1 Sialia sialis | reverse complement strand
CCATTTCAAAGAGAGGCTCCTGCCTTTCTGAGCAGACACCTCCAAACCAGGACACCATGCTTTTTGGCAGGCATTTCTCCTTGGGTGATCCCTGGCTGGAATTTTGGATTGGAGCTTTTTAAACTACGGAGCAGAGCAGAGAATGACTGATTTGGGGCTGTGGGGAAACTGTGGAGAGGTGAAATCAGAACTGAAGCTGGCCCAGGAACTGGGAAGTAAAGGTTATTTCTTTAGATGTCAGCAAGGAGAATGAATCAGTCACAAGTACTTAGGGAACCTCAGGGAACAGTTCAGGCATATGTGATGCATGAAGGCAGATCTAATTGGGGTGATTTTTTTGGGAAGAGGTTCATAAAAACCTGCCTGTCTCCATGGTAACTGAATACATAGGAGTGCACTTGGTCTGGCTGATCACCAGAGTCCTGAGCTTGTGACTGCCCATCTCTTAAATAAATCCAAATTCCTTGTTTCCCATCTTTTTTCTTAGGCAGGAGCTTGACTCTCTTCTCCCAATGTTACACTAGTGATTTTTTTCCCCCCCTCAAAATACAAAAAGCTGAGCAGATCCAGTCTGCTAGAAATGCAGTGGGGGGAACCTTGGACATCCAACCCCTTGGTCTCCAAAGAAAACTTTGTCTCACATGTTTATTGTGTGCTAAATCTGGCCCAGATTTGGCACATTCTCTAAAATCTTTGGACGAGCACATGCAGGGGATGAATCAAGCAAAGCAATCATGACCTTGTATTAAATCTGAGGACTCTGTCCATGGTTTTCATGAATTGAATTAAATCCCCAGGTGGATCAGTGCTTATCAATCAGCAGGTCCAGAATCCTCTGCTCCTTCCCAAAGAATGGGAATGGATCAATAGGGAAAGCAAAATGCACAAATATTAAAATTATCTACAAGTTACTGGATGGCAAATACAGGAAAAGCACAGGAATATAAAAGATGATAAAATTAGTTCCACTGCAGCTTCTAAAGAAAAAAAACTCTTGAAAGGTTTTTTGTTGAGAAAGAGGGACAGAGGTACAATGTAATGTTATTATTGGAGCCCTCCATGTAGATCACTGGATTGGGCAGTTAATTATTTTTCAGGATTAGCCCATGGATAAAACCATACAGATCTGGAGGAGAGTACTTTGTGTATTGCCCACAATATATTAGCTCCTCTTTCAATTGATAAAATAATTAAGGGCTTGGTTGAAAGGGCATATTTCTCTTTGTGGCCACTGGTGCCTGAAAGCATGAAATTTCAGGATGTTTCCAATAGTTGTTCATTGAAAGAGGAATAATCAATTTTCTGCCTAATTATTTTCAAGAGAGCAATAAAAACTGAATTAGGAATATTTAAAAATGTAAAAAGTGCTCTACATTCAAATGGCTTGAACTTTGGTGATGTTCCATCATTTGCAGATGATAATGAAAATGTTAACCTTGGAAGAAATCATTTTGTCCACAAATTAATGACAAATAAGAGGAATATTAGTTCCAGATTAATTGCTAAGTTCACATATTGCAGAGTGTGCTATATTTAAGTTGTCATTTGGTTCTGCAGGTTATATAACTAACTTTTAATTCATTTTTCCTCATCTAGCACAAGGTTTCAGAATGACAGAAGAGACTTAATAGCTTTCACTGTGGAATATATGAAAACACAGAGGAATGGCATCAGTAAATGGATGGCAGAATAACCTGAGTGAGTCTTAAGACATATCCCAGTTATTAGGAATTAACTATTATGGCAGAAGAAAATTGATCAGCTACAATTTTCATATTCCTGGAGGATGATGAAAATGGAGATGATACTTTTAGAAACTCTAAGTGATTTTATTTCTTTCCACAGAAAGTTAAAAGCTGATCTGGGTTGTGGGGTTTCTTGATTTTCTTTTTTTTTTTTTTTTTCTTTAATGGCACAGTCATAAAAGTAAAGCAGTTTGATGTAGCATGAGAAGGAATTTATGATATAATGAATTTGCTGAAGAGTGAAGTTAAAACAAAAAAAGTGATAAATCCTTTGGTCACACTAGTAACTCCTATCAGAAAACAAACCATGACAAAATAGAAAATACAGAAAAGGATTTTAGTTCTGTAATGCTTGACTTCACAATTTGATTTCAGCAAGGAAAATCCCATTCATTGAGAACCTATCTCTGAAACACATTTACTCTGGGGCTATTTGCAACCCTCAGTTCTCTCGTTTTCTTAAAAACTCATGGAAATGATGCTGGTCACTTTTATACTAAATGCAGCATGGAAGGACTATTTTCTGGGACAAAAAAAACCAAAAAAAAACAAAACAAAAAACAACACTCTGGGCTTGCTGTGCCCTGAGCTGGGTGTCCCAAATGTCCTGAGGACAAGGGCACTGCCTAGAAAATATCAGCTCTGGGTGTGCCTGGGCTGGGCACTGGGGATCAGGACAAGGAAATCAGTGTTTGGACAAGGAAATCAGTGTTTGGTTGTCTTTTCTTTATGAGCACGGATTTAAAAGTGTAAATTCCTGTAAATTAGTCCTCCTGCTGCATTTCTCCTCTGCTCAAGTCTAATTCATGGTGAAGGCCTGCTTGGCCAGGGAAATAATCTTCTCATGCCTTATGAGATAAACAAATGGGTTCCAAGTACAGACTGCAGAAAATGAGCGGCCAAAATTATTGGAATGAATCTGCAGTCAATGATTGACTCAGGTACCACAAGAAAAGCCACCAGCTGCTGAAATGGCCCCTGCTGGGATATGGACTGTGCTGCATTTGGGAAAAAAAGAGCAATTGTAGTCATTTATGTAGCCCATGGCACCTGGCCAAGCATCCCTTAGACTTCAGGAGTGGATTCTGCAATGTTAAATTGGCACTGACACCCTTGCAGGGCTGGGGCACCAGTTGCTTCATTTCTATGGATTATTGTTGTAGATCTCGCCCAGATCAAGCTGTAACAAGGTCTCTCCTGCTTGTGCAGCAACCTGCTTCCATAAATTAATTCAAGATATAATTTCTGAATTTTGGACACCAGTGTTACCAGAGTGAGATGATGGTGAGAAAATTAATTGCTTCAGCTGATGGATAAAAATTTGAATTTTGGTCATAGAATCCTTAACAGGTTTGGGATGGAATGATTGTTAAAGTTCATGCAGTGCCACCCCCTGCCATGGGCAGGGACATCTTCCACTGTCCCAGGGTGCTCCAAACCCTGTCCAACCTGGCTTTGGATACTTCCAGGGACCCAGGAGCAGCCACAGCTGCTCTGGGAAAACTGTGCCAAGGTCTTCCTACACTCACAGGGAACAATTTCTTTTAAATATTGCATCAAGACCTGCCCACTATCAGTTTCAAGCCATTACCTTCTATCACTTCATTCCCTTGTAAATAGTTCCTTTTCCTAATATCCCCCAAAATGGATATGGACTCCTCCAAAAGGAGAAATGAGTCTGTGGGAGGCCAGGGAAATGTCTGTCCTCTTGCTAGCTGAAGCATTCAGAGAAAAAGATGGTTTTTCAGATCATTTAAATTCTAGGTATATATGTGGTTGGTTTATTTGTTTCTTTGTTTGTTTTTTCCCCCTATTCATTCTTTTCTCAGCTGTACCATCTAGTTCAGATTTCATAAATAAATAAAATAAATATTTTTATCTGTCTTCTGATGGTTAATGTGATTTTCAGATAACATCCCATCACTTTCCCCTTTGAGGTATCATGATCCTAAAATTGGGTCCAAACTCTGAAGAGCCCAAAGCTTTAACATAAGCTATAAAACACTTCAAGGGATAATGGGATATGCATCCACTTTCTCTGCATGGATGAGCCTGTGCTGCAGAGGTCAGGAGAAGGAGAACTTCTTTAAAACCCAGCAATAAGCAGGAAAACTGGTGCTGCAGGGAAGACAGGAGTGCTGAGGTGTTGGGAAAGGCTTGGCAGGGAGGTGTGGAACCCCTGGGAGCAGGGAAGGGCAGTGGGAATGGGGCTGTGGGCTGGGCTGGGACACAAATCCAGCAGCACAGCCAGAGAGGAGCTGGCTCAGGCTTTGAGCAATGATTTGCTCAAAAAGCCTTCTCCAGTGCAAATATCAAAATTGTCTCCAAGTTACTTGATGTGGACTGGAAAATACAGGAAAAGCACAGGAATATAAAAGAAGATAAAAATAGTTCCATTGCAGTTTCTAAAGAAAAAACTCCTGAAAGGTTTTTCTTGAGAAGGAGGGACAGAGGTGCATTGTAGGTTATTATTGGAGCTCTCTGTGTAGATCACTGGATTGGGGCAGTTGATTATTTTTCAGGATTAGCCCATGGATAAAACCATACAGATCTGGAGGGCAGTACAGTAATTTCAGGCATTTAAGGTGCGCTGGAGTATAAGGCGCACTTCTGGGTTGGCAGCAATTTTCCGTACTTTTCCCATACATAAGGTGCACTGGACTATAAGGCGCTCTTCTTTTTTTGCAGCGAGGATCTGCATACAACAAAGTAACAAATTAGTAACAGAATTGCGCGATCGCGGGGTTTACTGGCAGGTGCTCAATTTGCAAACATTTTTCACAGATCAGCGCAGCCTTTAAACCCAGCCCCAGGCGCCCTCCCCATGCCGCGGGCCCTGGCATTCCTGCCCGCCCGCGGCACCAGCTGCGTGGCTCCGCGGCTGGCATGGCTCGCACTTCTGGGTTGGCAAATTTCTGAACTTTGACCATATATAAGGCGTGCCAGATTACAAGGCACACTTCAGGGTTTCAATCAAAATTTTAGTCAAAAGAGTGAGCCTTATAGTAGTGAAATTACTGTACTTTGTGTATTCCCCACAATGTATTAGCTCCTCTTTCAATTAATAAAATAATTAAGGGCTTGGTTGAAAGGGCATCTTTCTCTTTGTGGCCATCGGTGCCTGAAAGCACTGATGGCTGCTCACTTTGGCACTCATATTTTTCAGCCAGACCCCCTCGTGGAAAAAGAAGGATCCATCCTCTCCTGGATGTTAAATGATGGTGAGATGAGTGGCCTAAGAATTATGAAGTCCTCCCTTTGACTCCCTCTGGCTGCCAGCATTAATCACGAGATTGTCTGGGATCTGAGGAAACTGTTCCCGCCTCCCAAGCCTCGGTGCTAAATCTTAGCCCTGCTTTGGGCTTGGCTGCTGTGGAGTTTCTGGCTCCTTTATTGTGTATTTCTGTGTGGAAACAGAAGATTAAGTAAAGAGGGGTGGGTTTAGGGACACAGGACCCGATGAGATGCCTCAGTCCTCTGCTGTTATGATATTTATGCTGTAAAGTCTTTTAATTAAGGCATTGAGATCCATTTAAGCAGCTTGGTTTCTTACCATATCTCCTCTGATAGCTCCTCTATGCCTTCTGGTTCTGATGATTTCACTGATGTTTCTTAATTATCACCCCAAATATATTCATGAGGTCTCTGATCTCTCTCTTTATGCGTTCATGGTGTCAGTCCTGCCCTTCCTGTCACTTGTCTGAAGAGGTTTTACCATCTTCTCTTGTTTTTATGCAGTCCAGTGGGATTCTTCTGAGCGGTTCCTTCCTTCAGGAAATGAAATGTGGTGAATCTGCTCTCCTAAAAGGGCCTTGCAGCCCCTCAATCCCCTGCTCAGTCCTTCCCCATGCTTGTTCCCAGGAAAAGTTGATTTATAGCACACACATGTCCCAAATTGCACACTGCATTTACCTCCTCACCAACATGGGATGAGATTGTGCTGACCTGCAGAGAAACTCAGCTTCACACCAGTTAGAGAGGAAGAGCTATCAGGGAATATCTGGGAGTGGAAGACAGATGGGAGAGGCTGGGTATTATTCCCAGGATCATGCAGGAGACAGGATCCATCACATCTTGCACCATAAGGAAGCAGTGCCAGCACAACTTCAGCTCTTGAGGATTCCTTTTGTGCATTTTTTAATCAGCATCAAAGCAAGTGGCAATCATGGCTTGTACCAGAGCTTGGAGACAGCAACCCCTGAGAGGAGTGGAGACAGCTGTGCCTCAGAGATGTGAGGTCCTGCCCCTGCAGATGCTGCTGCCTCTGCTTGCATCTGCTGCACCACTGAGGGGTTTCTCTGCAAACCCAGGACCTGCCTGGAATTTCTCTGGCTGGATGTGAGTATAGAATCATGGAGTGGCAGAATCATGGAATCACAGGGAGGTTTGGGTTGGAAGGAAGATCACCTGTTTGCAGCTCCTCTGCCATGGCAGGGACACCTTCCACTGTCCCAAATTGCTCCAAGCCCCATCCAACCTGGCCTTGGACTTTTCCAGGGATCCAGGGGCAGCCACAGCTTCTCTGGGCTCCACCAGGGCCTTTCCACTCTCACAGGGAAGAATTTCTTCCTAAAACCCAACCTAAACCTACTTTCTTTCAATTTAAAGCATAAGATGGACACCTCTCTTTGGGTTAATCACCCTCAGGTGCCTTTGCAGCCTGGGGAGTGCATGAGGCTTCTTGATTTAGGACCCAAAAGTTCTGACCTTGAAGAGTGCCAAGGATGAGATGCAGCCACATGTCCTAGATCTGGTTAAAAACAGGTTGGATGAGCCCTGTGGATCTTTTCCCCTTTGAATGAGTGAGCTGAAAATCAGCAGCATCCATAGAAAAGGAGACTCAGAGTCTCAGGACCTGCTAGAGTCCTTCTGCTTCACAGCTGCCGCTCTCCACATCAGGATTTTATCCACAGAGCCCAGAAGTATTTTACATGCACATGACATTCCTCACATTTCAGTTTTGCATGGCCACTGTGGTGTGGGGAGTAATTTTTCTCGTGGTTGCTGCTAAGATTTCATCTCTGACAGTGGGATACACCTTGCTGGATATAATACAAGAAGCAGGAAGAATTCTGAGTGACTTTTTGTCTGCCAAGCAGGGGTTTCAGCTCTGTAATGCTACACAAATAAGTTCATTGCTGATTTGTAAACAAGGTTGTACTTGAGGAGGAGGAGCTGAAGGGTTTTCCTTTGAAGGCTCCTGTCAGCGCTGTCTGAACGCAGCTGGCAGACAAATGCAAAATGAGATTTGATGGCATGGAGGGGAAGGTGGAAAATGAATTTAGGTGGAAAATTTAAAATGAAAATGTGAGGCAAACTTGTCATGTTGTTTTTTTTTTTTTATTTTTTGTTTGTTTGTTTTTTTTTTTTTTAGTGGGATAGATTATCAGCAAAATGAATCATCTTAGCAAGGAGAGAGATAAGTCCTGCCCTTGAGACCTCTAAAGAATGAACTGAAAACTTTGCCTGCCTCTGTACCAGGCTAAGACAGAGTGGTCAGATTTCTCTGGAGGTCAGACAGCATCCTCTGGCTTTAATGCCAAGGAATCTCACCTTGCAGGGCAGAACCTGTGTTTATGGACAGGGAAAGCAAACTGGAGAGCAGTGAGGAGCATTGTGAGAACTCACAGAGCAACAAGGGGAATCCTGCCCAGAGAAGCTGTGGCTGCCCCATCCCTGAAGTGTTCATCCAGTTTGGATGGGGCTTGGAGCAGCCTGGCAGGGGCAGGAATGAGCTGGTCTGTTTTGTCCCTTCCAGCCCTAAGTGCTCAGTGATTTTTGGCTCTCACACACCCTGAAGAGCTGCTCACTTGCCCTTCTCTAGGGAATGGCTTCTCCCACTTCAGGCTGCTGTTCCAGTGTAACAGGGGTGGGAGTTTTGCACCACTTAATTTATTGGTGGTTTGTCTCAGTTTCTTCTGCCTTCACTCAGAGCCAGGACAAAAAATACACAAAGTATTAAAAAATACACGAAGGAAACAGATTTTCTCCTGTTCAGGCTTGGTTGTTTATTAAACTTTATCAAAAGTACAGAGAGTTCAGCAGCACTTCCAGCCCGAAGCAAAAAGTGAGCAAAATGGAGAGAAATCCAGCTGCTACAAAGTCTTAAAGCTAAACAATCCAAGAGAGAATTAACACCTCTATTATTGATAGTTTTAACCCAATAACCAAATTGCCATGACCCTCAGTGTGGCACTGACTGACCAACCAGAAACCACTGCCTGAAACCATGGAGAAGGAGGAAGATGAGCACCCAAAGAGACACCACCCAAAATCCTCCATCTTGTCCCACACCTGTTACTGTATTATAAAAACCTCAAATTTCAAACCCTCCACCATGTGAAGTCACACTTTTATTTAATGACACACCTGTGATTTTAACTCCATCACTCAAATTTGGAAGCCTTCTCCAAGGCCTCAGGTCCAAAGCAGTGTTCTCCAGGGGATCAGTGCCAGAAAGCACAGAAAGCTCAAAAACCCCAGGCCTTTGGGATCCAACATTCCAAGAGCTCCCAGGAGGTGCAGGCTCAGCCCCACTGCAGGTTCTTACCTGTGCTCCCACATCAGGAAGGGCAATGCATGGAAAGCAAAGATTGACCAGTTCTCCCTAAAAAGAAAACAACAGTTGGAGGTAAAACTCAGATCCTAGGCTCCCTTCCCTGTGGATCCTGTTGCTCTGACAAAACATTCCTCCTCCTTCTCTGTTGGAGTCAGTGAGACAAGGGGTCTGCCTGAATCTTTTAGGCAGAAGTCAAAATGTAGGAATTGAATTAAAGCTTTTGGATGGATTGAAACGTGTTAAGCTACTTACACATAGAATGGGAGTTCAGGTAAAAGAGTAAGCATAAATTTAAGTTTAGGTGTATATATAAGTTTTAGGATAAGTAAGTAAGTCAATAAGTACAGTAATTTCACGATTATAAGCCGCACCTTTTTCATTGAAATATCCAGCCTACCCCAGTAGTGCGGCTAATCATCAGGTGCGGCTTATCTATGGACAAATCCCAGCGAAAAGCCAACCCGGAAGTGAGAGCTGGCCGGGGAGGGTGCCTGGGGCTGCCTTTAAAGGCTTTGCTGGTCTATGAAAACTGTTTGCAACTTGAGCACCTGACACCAAACCCCGCGCTGGCGCGATTCTGTTACTAACTCGTTATTTTGTCGCACATGGATCCTCGCCTTAAAAAAAAAAAAAAAAGTGCGGCTTATATATGGACAAATCCTGTGGTCTCCCCAGATGTGCGGCTTATAATCAGGTGCATCTTATAATTGTGAAATTACTGTAATCTTAGTGTGAGTTGTAGTGTTTTTAGTAAGTAAAAGGTTTAAATACTAGAGTAGAAGAACAAGTTTTAGTGAAGGTTAAAAAAACATATTATTGTTTTCAGTGCAGGCTTCAATTCCTACACTTTGACTTCTGTCTAAAAGATTCAGGCAGGCCCTTGTCTCACTGACTCCAACACTTCTCCACTGGGAAGTTCCAGGCCGGGATGATGAGAAAGGAGAATGTTTTTCCCACATCTCCAACCTTCCCCTATGAACTGTGGGAAAGAATCGTGATTCAAACACACCACAACTCATAAAGAAACATCCCAGAAAACAGGCAGAATTTTCCAGAGGAGGTAAAAAACCCATAAAATCCAGCTGACACAGCTCTGTGAATCTGAGGCTGGTGTCATTACTTGCCTGGTAAGGAGTCAGGACCACGCAGGGATCTGTCACTGCCAGGAGGCTCCTGAGCATCTGTGGCAACTGCAGCAGCATCCGAATGAGCAGGGGGAGATTAATCATGCTCTGGACGTTCCTGGCTAATGCATCTTCCCTGGCAGCCTGCAGTGGTTGACAGGGATGTCCTGAACTCTGATTTGCAGCGGGCTCAGCAGGGACACCTAGACAGCTGGGAGGATCTGCCCTTAAATGGCTTCATTTAAAAGTTGCTCTCTGGTTAAATTGCCTTCAAATGTTGCTAACTTCTCCCTCGTTTTCTCCTCTTAATCCGAGCTTTGAGAGCAGTGAATGAGCCTGGAAGGGGACACAAACAGAATTTGGAGGTGGAATAAAGGTTGGTTTCATTTGAGCAAAGCAATCAGCACAGGCAGCAGAGTTGTTTTGGCTTTTGGGATCAGGGAATGGGGATGCAGGTTGGGGATGTCACACCTGTAAAAGGTGAAAGCAGAAAGCAGTTACAGCCCCTATAAACCCTGCCATGGCTGGATCAGTTCCCCACAGCTCCCAGCTTTCGTGCCAACATCAGGAAGGGAAAACGGAGGGGAATTAATTGGGTCCATTAATGAGCTGCACAGAATCATAGAATTATTAAGGTTGGGAAAGACCTCCAAGACCATCAGCCTTTGACTGAACAGCACCCTGCCCACAAACCAAACCAAAAAATGCCATGTCCACTCATTTTTTTAACACTTTCATGGCTGAGAACTCTCTGAGCTGTCTTCACAGAAGGATTGACAGATTTTACAGCTTTAAATGCCAGCTGAGGGTACTAGGGAGTCTCCTGTGGCTCATGGTATGTGGAATAGGTGGTGGTTTTATGGATCCTGTCTGGTGAGCAGTGATGGCTCCATCTCCTACAGACCCAGTCCCACACAGATAATTTTTCTACTGGATCACGACATTTTTACTGCCTGAAAAGTTCAAGTGATCTCTGTGGTTTCACCTCACACAAGTAAAATTCACTCAATTCTTGGTGTCCATTAAAGACACCTCCTTTCTGAGCTCTCTGAAAAGGATGGAATTGCAAGGGATCCACCCCAGCCTGACATTAGGAATAACCAATCTGGCTTCTGTGCGAGTGAGGGGCAGCAAATCCATCAGTCAACAGCTCAGGGAAAGGGCCAGCAGTGATGATCAGTGAAACTCCCAGGGGCTGAGATGATGGAAGGCAAGGCCCTTGAGCTGAGTGCAAGAACAGGCTGTGGAGGCAGCAATTTTTGGTGCTGTGGCATTTCACAGCTCCCTCACATTTTTGTTACCTCACAGATTCATGGTGAAAATGGGGTTTTGTTCGGTTTTGACAACATCATCTCTCCCTCTGCAAGACAGGCTGTTTAAGAAATAAAGGTTTTATAACAGCATTTATCTGAAGGCTGGGGAAGCAGGAAATAAAACAGGGAGCAAAAGAAACTGTTTATGGCTCTTAGTGAAGGCAAAGGC
>VRYO01002253.1:2242747-2269405 GCA_009812075.1 Sialia sialis | reverse complement strand
TTTTGCTTTCAAACTAGTACAGAGCCTATGAGACAGAGAGAGCCAGACTGGATGCACTTTTATCCATGAAGGGAAGAGAATCCATGGTAGATTCTCATCCCAAGCTGTGCCTGGCCATTTTCTGGGAGAAAACCATCCAGAATTGTGCTGGGGCTCTGCTAACAGCTGAACACCACAGACAACTCAGCACAGAGCCTGGTACTCCACCTTGGCCTCTTTTTATTTACTAGCACAGATGTAGGCAGGAAAAACATGATGCCTGCTGGTGTTCTCTGCTTGTCATGCTCCTGCCCACAGCATGTTTGTGTGTCATGAGTTGTGGCTGAGTGCTGACCTGCCTGCCTGTGCTGTAGGAACGAGGGCTGCAGCCCATATGGCAAACTGAAGGCAATCTGGCCTGTGGAGAAATCTTGGCATCGTGTTTGGTTTGGGGAGTTATGAGGTCAGTGAGTACACAGAATTTATGGAAGGCAGGAAATTCAAAGGAGTAAATAATAATAATAAAAAATAATATTAATAAAACAGTTGTTATTCTCAATTTTTTTCCCCTTGAATGTCTTAGCTGAAGGCAAAAGACCAAATTGATTCCTGCTTTTCTCCCAAATGCTTGCTGTGCTGTGGGAACACACAGCACATGGCAGAGAAGTTCAGGGCTCTGCTGTGTGAATAACACGAGAGTTTTCCTAAAACAATTACAGCCAAAAAGGTCAAGGAAAAGCCACTGCTGGGATTCATCCCACCTGGCGTTGGAAAGGCACAGTGCAATCCTCTGCAGCTGGATGAGCTCCTCCTTGGAGCCAGCCAGAGGAAGCAGCATTTCCCCCTGTCAGTCACTGATCTGTTGGAGCCAGAAGGGCTCTGATGAGGTGAATTGGATCCTGGAAGGGCTCGATTTTTGCTGGTGGCTGAACAGGACAAGAAAACACCCATGGCCACTCACAAAACTCCTCATCAGAAGAAGTGATTTTGCAGAAATCCTGCTCTGATCAACCTGCTCTAGTGGGAGGTGTCCCTGCCCGTGGCAGGAGTTGCAGCTGGATCATCTTTAAGCTTCTTTCCAACACAAACCATTCTGTGATTTTGTGAATAAAGCCCCTTTGATCCCAGGATTGTTTTCTTGCCACTCTATAAGCTGGAACACCTTGGCACTGGAGCAGGCAAGTCTTTGCAGGGCAAGAGACTCAGAGTTGTGGTCCCTGTCCCTGTCACCACCTTGGGGGCTGAGCACAGGGAAGGGATCCCTTGGACAAGTGACAGCCAGAGAGAGCTGGTGCTGGAGTTATTCTCTGCTGAGCCAAAAAACCCCCAGGGTGGGGAATGGTGAGGGGAACATCTTAATGCAATCCAGGCAGCTGAACCTGGGAAGAGTTCAGAAAACAGGAAACAATAAAAGCAAATGGAATCCTCCCCAGGGAGCTGGAAATGGTCCTCAGCTGACATCTGGGACTGCTTTGGGAATCTGAGCTGCCGAGGAGTTCCCAGATTTTACCTGGGAGATAAAAATCATCTCTGAGCTCTGTAGGGCCCTTTCCCCTGCCAGGTTTAGGGGATATTATTTACATCAGGGATGTCACAGACCTGAAGCAAATGGTCACCATTTCCTCAGTGGAGGAGCTGGAAGAAGGCAAGGGTTGAGGTGCAGAAATGGCAGGAAATGGTGCAGGAAATTTCTCATGGACCGTAAAAGCAGGAAAGCTTTGAAAATTCCTCTTTTTTTCTGTAGCATGTGGGAGGGAGGATTCAGCATGGACAGAGAAACACTTTAAGGAAAGGATGTGACACTGGGGGACGTGGTGGCTCGGCAGTGTTGGGTTAACAATTGAATTTGGTGATCTTAGAGTCCTTTTCCAACTCTAATGATGACAAGGTGGCTCCTGCCTGCTTTGTAAATACCTACTTGGCCTAGTATATCCAGCTTAGCTCATTTGGGAGCCGGACAGAGGCGTTCCTCAGGCTGGAACTGGGACAAGAGGCTTTTTCCTCCAGTTTCTGTCACACACTTGTGACCACAGCCAGGGTCCCACACCATCCAGGAGTGATGCCCTGTCCTACTGCAGACAGATCCACTTCAGAGGTTTTCCTCGTTCCTTCTATTCTTGCAGCTTTTATTATATTCTCAGCTGAGCAGAGCCCACACATGTACAGTAATTTCACGATTATGAGGTGCACCCTTTTGACTAAAATTTTGATTGGAACCCGGAAGTGCGCCTTATAATAAGGCGCGCCTTATATATGGACAAAGATCGGAGATTTGCCAACCCAGAAGTGCGAGCTGCGAGAGCTGGCGCTGGGCAGAAGTGCCGGGGTCCACAGCACGGGGAGGGTGCCTGGGGCTGCGTGTGAAGGCTACGCCGATCCGTGAAAAATGTTTGCAAATTGAGCACCTGCCAGTAAACCCCGTGATCATGCAATTCCGTTACTAATTCATTACTTTGTTGCATGTGGATCCTCACTGCAAAAAAAAAAAGCGCGCCTTACAGTCCAGTGTGCCTTATAGTTGTGAAATTACTGTAATGCCCCCAAAACAAACACTTTCCAGCTGACAACAGGGAGTTACCACAAGCCTGGAGTCTGTTTGCTTGGCTGTGCTCAGTAATTGCAGCTCCATTTAATATTTGGAAGCATGTTTTTGTGGGAATAGTTGGTGTTTTGCTGTTTCCCAGTCTTGGCATGAAAGACAAGAGGAAGCTGGTCCAGGATGTAGCAACAGGGTCACAATATTGGTCCCAGCCATGCCCTGCCCTATGGATTCTCCCAAATTTGTAACACACAGCTGTGGCCATTCACAAAAACAGTGACTGGGTGGGTTGGAATTGCTACTGGGCTGCAGAGAGCTTTGCTTCTGAGATTCCAGGCAATCCATTTCACCTCTTTGTGCCTCAGGTTCCTCTCCACCTTTTCCTTTTCCTGCCTGGTCTTGCTGACATGGAAGCTGTTATTTCTACAGGAACATTCTCTCTCTTGTGATGCAATTTCTGGTGGACACACAGCCTAAGACTACTCTGGTGGAAGTGTAAATACAATCACTTTGTCTGAAAATAAGGTTTTACTGAGAAATTTTTGTTCAGGTTTAAACAATGCCCTGAAAAACAAAACACTTAGTAACTCTTTATTTAGAGGTGAGTTTGGGTTTTATCCTAAACTCACTGATAATTCAGAAGAGCTGAAACCTGAAGCTCTTCCTTGCACACAAATGTTTTAGCATCAATTCCCACAACTCACCCAGCTGGTCTGAGGGGTCTGGTGGGGAATGCTGAAGTGGGCAACTGTCTGAGGCCTAAGAAAATCCAGCCAGGATATTTCCCAGATTGGATGAGCCTTGCTCTCAGGCTGCTCAAGGACAGGAACCCAAAACAAAGATTACCTGCCAGAGTAGGTGATGTTAGTCACAGTGTGTGTTTCTAAAGGGGTGTTGCTCCTCTGCCCAATGAGCTTTCTCTAAATTGTTTTGCACCATGTATGCTATTTGAACCTATGATTTCCTTGAATAAATGCTCTTTCTTGCTCATGTAAGAGAGTGCCATGTTACTGTGCCTTTCACTGCTCTGGAACCACAAACAATAACAGCTGGTGTGGGTGGCACTGCTCTGCTGGGTCTGGCTGAGCTGCTGCTGGGATGTGGATGGCAGAGGGTTTGGAGCTCCAAGCCTTCTCCTGTGTCCCAAGGAGCAGCTGGACAGAGATGTCTCATTTCCATGGCTGGGTGATGCAGGTGGACCTGTGCTGCTCTTCAACCCAGACATTGCTGAGCAGTGCCAGGCTGCAGCTGTCAGAGCTTCACTCAACTCCTTTCCCTCTTTGAAATCCACTCTCTCTCTCTTTTCATGGTCTCCATGGAGCTGAGACTGCAGAAATCTGTTTGCTTTCTCAACTTTTTTTTTTTTTTTTTTTTTGGTAATATTGCTGACACCCCAAAGCAAATGGAAAGGAATAAGCTGTATGATCCAACAACCCAATAAATGGTTTTTTTTTGTGTGACAGGGAAAGGGAAAGAGATGACAATGAAGGGAAGGAAGGAAGGAAGGAAGGAAGGAAGGAAGGAAGGAAGGAAGGAAGGAAGGAAGGAAGGAAGGAAGGAAGGAAGGAAGGAAGGAAGGAAGGAAGGAAGGAAGGAAGGAAGGGAGGAAAGAAGAGTTTTCCCTTGACTTCAATTTGCTGCCTCTGGCTCCATTCTACACAGAAAGCATCAATCACAGCCTGGGGAATTTTTATGTCTTTATTTTTTTTTTTTTTTTAATAAACTTTATTCTATATTACAAATAGTTGGGTTTTTTTGTTTTTTTTTTTTCTCTTTTTTTGTTCTGGACTGCAAAATAGGAATGCCTTATATTTACATACACAGGTATACAATTAATTATAACAAAGGTACAGAAGCTTTGCCTTTACCAAGTAACAACGGGATTCCAATTTAAATAGTATAGATTTTATTTCTTTCTTTTTTAACTAGGATCAGTTCAAAAGAAAATCAAACCAACAACAACAACAACCTAAGAAAAAAGATCCCAACCTCCTTTCTAATGCTGTCTTGACATCTCTTTGAGGCTGTTAGTAACACTGTGGTGAAAGGAAATGTCTTTCCATTGATTTTAAGTAGGAAGCTTTAGCAAAACAGAGAATGAGACTTCTGGGCTCACGTGTATGTCCAAGACACGGGGTCAGACACAAGGAAGGGCCTCTCTTGTGACCTTAAATAATCCAGTTGCCTCTTGATTCCTTGGGGAAAACACTAGGAGAATTTAGCTAGCACCTAATCTCTCTATTTCCTTACCCCAGCCTGGGCTGGAAAGTGGAATTTCTCCAGGGAACGGAGAAAGAGCAGCATAGAAAGTTTAAATAACACCAAGTTTCTCTTAAGATACTTCAGAAAGGACTTCAAGCTTGGACATGTGCCTCGATTTCTCCAACTGGCTCTTGTGCCTCAGTCTGTCTGAAAGTGAACAGCAACTTCTCCACTGGGGAATGCCAGAGCATGCCAGTGAGAGAAGGGAATGCTGAAAAGAGCCTCCATGTCTGGCTTTTCCCTCTGTTTTCCACACCCAAGTTTGCTTTACTGAGCTTCCCTGCACACTGCTCTCTGCTGTGAGCGTCCTTGAGGTGAATCTGTTTCCAAGCAGAAAGAATTTATTGAGGTAAACTCTCAATTTTTAGAACAGAAGATTAGGAAAAAAAAAACCCAAACAAACAAACCACGAACAAAAAACCACCCAAACAAAACCAACTAAACAATGATCAGACAACGACAACAGAAATCACACAAGTGACAGGTTGATTAGACTAAGCAGCTTTATAACTTCAGTGGGGTTTTTGGTGAGTTTATTTTTCCAAGTGTAAATTCTATACTTTTTTTTTTTTTGACATCTTACTGTAATTTTTTTTTTTTTTTTTTTTTTTTTGCTGTAAGCTTGTGTCCCCTTGGGTGCTTCTCCAAGTATGGAGAACTGAGCCATCCCAAATAAAACACGGTTGACAAGCTCTATTTTCAAAGCATTCTCCACAAAATACTTATTCCCAGAAAGACTACACAATTTTTTTTGGAGAAAGAGGCATTGCACAGTCACAGAGGTGAGGGAAAACTGTAGGATTCCATGAACCAAACACTACCCTGAAATGCGAGCTGCACCAGTACAAAGCAGGAAAATTCAGGCTGGGAATGGGCACGAGGTTGAGGTTCTCACCATGATGTTGAGGTTCACGTGTTTCACCAATTTCCTGCTCCAGAGCACACCAAGTTTGGATGGCAGGAGTTAGGACATCACAAAACCTGCACCTACTCTGGAGGACAACTCTCATCACTTATCAAATGTGTAGAGCAAATTTTCCTGGAGTCATTGAGGCCGTGTGGTCACCCAGAGCAGCTGTGGCTGCCCCTGGATCCCTGGAAGTGCCCAAGGCCAGGCTGGATGGGGCTTGGAGCAACCTGGGGCAGTGGAAGGTGTCCCTGCCCATGGCAGGGAGTTGGAATGAGATGATCTTTAAGGTCCCTTCCAACCCAAACCATTCCATGATTCCGTGTCCTCTGTGCAGGCACAAATGTAGCCCCACTTAGCAGAGCTCTGGGACTGAGTCCTTCCAGGTTTCCAATCTTCCTTTGAAAGAGTCTCCCACATAGCAGTGTCTCTTCCCAAAGCACTTCATAAAGCCTTGGGAAGAACAGATCTACATTTCATGTTTTGACTTCGTTCTGAACAATTGTCCTTCTGATATTGGCGGTTGTGTGCTTTGGTTTTTACCTCACAGGCATCCCATACTCCAGGAAATTCAGAGAGGACTCAACAGGAATGCTGACCACTGACTGGACTCTTCAAATTTGATCTATCAGTTTTCAACAGCATTATTAAAAATAATGACAATTATCTGATTTGCTTGGTCTCCTTCCCTCCACAGCAAACATTTTCCTGTGGGTGAACGCACAAGATCAGGAAACTTTGGTAATCGCTTTTCAATCTAAGCAATTACCAAACAAAATTCTGTTGGTAAATCTTCTTCATGACCCAATAAATTTTATGGTCTTCAGTGTCAAAGATGCAAGATAAGACAATTGCAGTGGAAACACTACAGGGATGAAAATTGGCACAGCTCTCTTATCTAATGGAGCAAGGCTGGTGTGTGTTGGATTGGAGCAAACCTTTGGATATGTTCAGCGCAGGATGAGGAGGGGGAAGAGAAGGACTGGGACATGTTTTAACATTCAGACTCTGTGATCTTTGAGGTTTTTTCCAACCCAAATCATTGTATGATTCTATGCTAGGAGAGGAAGGTGGCTGAGCTTCTCCTCGATCGTTCTCCTGTCATTGGAGGGCAAACCGTCCCCAACACCTCATGCCAGACACTCACAAATTTCCCCACCCTGGTGTTGATGGGAAGGCTCAGTCTGCACCAGCACATGGCAGGATGGATCAGTCTCAGATCACTGTCACTGACAGCTGAGTGCCGCTCACAGGATATGTTTGCAGAGGGGCTGTTCACCCTTTGTTCCTCTAACCCAGTGGCAAAGCCCCAAAGCAAACCCTGCAGTGAAGAAATAATTTTCACTCTCTCCACAGAACCTCAGAGAGCCCTCACAAGTTCCCTTTCCCCTGTTTCTCATAGTGCTGCAGGAATCAACATTAATTACTTGATTGTGGTGTTTGAGAAATGCCCATAAAGATCATCCTGTCGTCTGGAATATTCTAGATATTAGGAGCCTGTCCATGGGCTTCTAGGAAGTTTGGCTCCAGTTCTCTCCATGGGGTTTGAAAAACAGTGTGGCACACTACTTAATCATCAGGATTTTTTGGTCAAGTGTGGAAAGGGAGGTGGGGGAAAAGAAATCAAAGGAAAAGAAAGCATCCGTGTTGTAGTAGGGCTTATTCTTCTGCTTGTGTCTTTGTTTTTAGTCGTACTTTACATGCACTTAAAAAATAGTTAGCTCAACAGGTGAGGCTGGGAAGAAAGATGCCAAGACTTCTCATAGACTGGGGGATTCTGGGACACTGGTTGGAAATGGGAAGGGCGCTGAAGGGGACAGGGGAGGAAGCCCACGCATTTACATCACAATTCTGGCACATTTTCCAAGCAACAAAGCAAATCCAGCTCAAACACCAAAATAAAGAGAAACAGAAAGACAGAAACAAAAATAAACAGGAGATGAAAGAGAAGCAAAACACAGATTTTTCTTTCAAATCCTGGGCATGGGGGAAAGAAGAGGGTGGAGAGAATGCAGAAATGCCTAAATGGGAAGTTGGAAAGGGTTAAGACACCAATCTCCTGGCGCTTCCCATTTCCCCTAAGTGTTTCATTCTCAGTGTCTCTGAGGTGTTCAAGTTTTTCTCGAAAAATATATATATATAATATACAGATGAAAAACTCCGTACCAGCAAGAAGAAATAAAATAACAACCATGGAAAACAACCATAACAAACCAAAAACACAGCCCTGAAAACATTGAAAAGAAACAGGGTGAGTCTCAGATTTCCCCTGCGGTGTTCCTCTGACTTCAGTAACAGTGCAGGATCACACCAGTTCATTTTGATACTTTTTTTTTTTTTTTTTTTTTTTTTTTGTTAAACAGCTTCTTCTTCCTCTCATGTGCGCATGTCCAGGCAGGATCGCCCATCACTCATAACCACTTCCCTCCAAGCCAGCTCTTTGTCCTTAGACTCCTACCATCCAGCTGTGAGTACAAGGCATGACAATAGGGTCCATATTTATCTTTTGTGGCACTTTGTTTGTCAAAACCTTTGGTTTCTTCCTTTTTTATTTTAATTTTTCCCTTTTTTTTTTTTTTTTTTTCTTTCAAGTTTACGTACTTATAAAAAATACTGTGTTTGTGTTGTTGTTTGCTGTCGTTTTCTTACCACTGGCTCTGGTGGGAATTCCCACTTTCACAGCCATAATCAATGGATCTGGAACATGCGCCGACGTTACTAAAATGGATCAACAGAACCATGGCAGAACCAACCAAACCCAAACCATCCCCAATGCGCAGGCCTCTTAAAACTGTTGAGATGTCCATAAGGTGCATGATGAGTCCATCAGCTCAGCAATCCAACAGAAAGCAAGCAGAACCAAATAAAAAAAAAGGAAAAAAAAAGGAAGGAACGCACACGCGCACACAGATACACACGCACACGCACAAAATAATCGGAATTGTAATCAAGAGAGAAATGTCTGGGGGTTTAAAACCAAGACGTGTCCCTAAGTTTGCTGTTTCAACATGAATCTGGTGATTTTCTCCCCACAGACATGTCCAGTTTCGGACACTGCTGTTCTTTGAGTGGTTTTGGACTCGCCTACGTGTGTATCTGCTTGGCTGAAGGAAACCCTCCCGCTGGCTGGCTCCTGCCTGCACCACATCCCCCCTCACACACGCTCAGGGTCTGTCACTCCCAACAGGCTGTGGTTTGATAGCAAGGGATGGGAATAAACCCAAAAAACACACTCTGAATCAATGCACACACCCTGCCTGCACCCCTTCCTCCCCCCAGGTGCAAGGCAGGTCCAGGCTGTGGATCCCAGGATGGGGTGAGGTGGACGTGGGCTGATTCTCCAGCCACTCCTCCATCTGCCAGGGAGCTCTGCTCATGTCTGGGGAGATGAATGCTGACCAGCTCTTGCCGTCCTGGTGTACAAGGAAGGTTCTCCACACCCCAAGAGTCTCCAATCACGGTGTTATCCGGGCTGGCAGCCATGTGAATGGAACAGCTGAAGGCAAAAGAGATGCAGGAGCTCCCTCCCCTTTGGTTGGCCATGAAACAAGTTGAGATGTTCTGGAGAAGCTGAGCAGAGGATGGGACAGGGACAGGGTGATCCCCCACAATTGTCCCATGGTGACAGCAATCCCTGAAGGGATAAGAAGTGCAAAGAAAGATAAAATCCTTCCCAGGCAGCAACTGTGCCTTCAGCAAGGCCTGTTGGTTCCAGAAATGGAGAAGAGGAAAGGCCAGGATTGGCACCAAAAGGCAGATGGGCTCACAGCAGTTCAGAGACCTCCAGAAGACAAGCAGTTCAGCTGGGGGATCTAGGTAGAAGAATTTTTTGCAGTGTTTCATTTGGATTTCCTCCAAGATTTCCTTCCAAAATGTGCGGTGACATTCCCTCTTAGGGGTGGCTTGGAAGGAAGGGTTTACCATCAGCACCGTGCACCACCTCACTTCACAGCAACCATTTTGATAACCCTCTGATATTCCACTGTGGGAAAACAACAGCTGTGTTCCAGTCGAGGAAACAAAATGGAAAGAACAGCTTAAAAATAAAATAAAAAAAAAGTCCTTCTGGTTCTTCTTTTGAGGCTGAGCCCCTTGCCTGGAACAAACCGAGGCCTGTGGCTCTTGCTTTCCAAGCTGAGGTGGGAACGAGGGGGATGATGCTCTCCATTGTCAGGAGGAGCAGAAGCACCAGCACTGGGATGCCAGCCGGCAGAGAGAGCGTTTTGCTGCAGTGCTACAACCAACAGGACACGACGGGAAAGACGGAGGGGGACACGTGGCTCTTGGAAAAATAAGAAGAACCGTATGGAACACATGGGCAGGGGAGCGTCGCTCTCCTCGTCCCCTCTTGACCCTTTCCCTGCCCCAGCAGAGAAGCTGTTTGCCCAGGCAGGATGAGCCCCAGCCCCAGCTGTCCTGCTCTGGATGTTTTTTTAGGGAGCCTCAAGGCTCCTCTCCCAGTGGGTCGCTATCCAGAGATAGAATTGCAATGGCTCTGCAGGAGAGGAGCTGGGTTGGCTCTGCCCTCCAGGAGCCCTGCAGGCTGCCTTCCCCTCGGGGACACTTGAGTAATACTGAGTTCATCTCCATGTCCTCTCCAGAGGCTACAGCCCTCGGAGGGCAGTTAAAGCAGCATGACAGAAGTTACCTCCCAGTTTCACCTCTGCAGAGTGAGGATGTGATGCTGGGGGAAGGTCGATGGGGATTTTGTGTGTGTTCAATGGTTTCTCTCTAGGGCAAAAGGCAGAGGGGAAGCTGTGAAAAGGAGAGCTCCACCCGAATGTCTTCACGGCCCCAGAGCCAAGATTCCTCTGCAGTCTTTTCTTTTAACTCCTGGGGCTCTGTCGCTTTGTCCATAGATTTGGAAAGAGAAGGAAAAGAGAAAGAGAGAGGTGGGGAGAGGGAGGAGCGCTGTTCGGGTGGCTCTGCTTACAGCCCATCAAAACTTGCACTTGGTAAAGATGATGATCTTGAGTGAGGCACGACTTGGTTTATCCCTCCCAGGGTGTCCCTGGCAGGACAGTTCTCAGCTGTCTATGCTCATGAGGGTTATGACTTGTTCAAGTTTGTAGGCAAGTTTCTGTTTCCCAGCCTGGTCATCTTGATCGAGGGCTCCGAGAATCTGGAAAAAGGAGAGAGGAAAAAGTGATTGAGATTTTGGTTTCTTTCCCCGAAATGACTGAGTCCAGCATTTTAGAGCAGCAGAGGAGGGTTATCTTTCTCTAAGGCACATCCCAGGCTTAGCTTAGATCATGCAAGGCAGGTCAGTCAGCCAGGAGGGAACTTGGCAGGGACTTTGGATTTGATCTGGCTCAGTGAGAACCTCTGGATTGCAACCAATCAAATGGATTCTTATCTTGGAGATCAGTTATTTATTCATGAGCTTTATCCATCACCTGGACATGCCACTTGCGATGCCCTAAGGGGTTTCACACGGCCTTCAGTACATAGAAACATGCTGGATACCTTAAAGTCTGTGTTGGACCATTTTGAGGTGTTTTAGGGTATCTGGAATGACATTAGGCACAGTCCTCAAGAACTTTTGGCCACTTTGGATGTAAAACTCATGTAGAGTCTCTTTCACCAGGCAGTAACCAATAGAACAAGAGGACACAGTCTCAAGCTGCACCAGGGGAGATACAGGTTGGATATTAGGAAAAAGTTTTTCACAGAAAGAGGAATAAAGTACTGGAATGGTCTGACTGGGGAGGTGGTGGAGTCACCATCCTTGGATGTGTTTAAAAAAAGACTGGATGTGGCACTCAGTGCCATGGTCTAGTGGAGATGTTAGGGCATGGGTTGGACTTGACTATCTTGAAGTTCTCCTCCAACCCAAAAATCAGTGAATTAACATCTGACGGCCAACTACTTCAAACCAGCTGAACTTGACTGAACAAGAGAGACAAAATACAGTAATTTCACAATTATAAGCTGCACCTGATTATAAGCTGCACATCCGGTTAGACCATGGGATTTGTCAATATATAAGCCGCACCCAAATATAGGCCGCGGTTTTTTTTTGTTTTTTTTTTTAAGCGAGGATCCATGTGCGACAAAGTAAGAAGTTAGTAACAGAATGGCGCCAGCGCGGGGTTTGGTGTCAGGTTCCCAAGTTGCAAACAATTTTCATTGACCAGTGGAACCTTCAAAGGCAGCCCCAGGCACCCTCCCCGGCCAGTTCTCACTTCTGGGTTGGCATTTCGCTGGGATTTTTCCATAAATAAGCCACACCTGATGATTAGCCGCACTACTGGGGTAGGCTGGATTCTTCAATGAAATCACCGTAATACTGAGGAGACCCCAAATCCCAGATCCTCCCTTTCCAAACCCCAAGCCTTGTTTCTCACTCCTTAAATCCCTCACCCTCCCAGCCAGGATGCGGCCAGGACTCAGTGACCCACCGTAGGATGGGTGAGCTGTCCCCCTGGCCCTCCAGAAGTGTCCCCAGGCTCTCACCTCCTCGCTGTACTTGCCCACGTAGGAGTAGATCTCGGAGAGTGCGCTCATGGTGTTGAACTCGTTCATGTGCATGCGGGACTGCTCAGCCAGGTAAGCATTCATGTCCTGGTCACTGATTGCTGGCATCTTGGCAATGTCTGAGTAGTACCTGAGGGGCACAAACACAAGTGTTCCCTGAGGGGAAGAACAGGAGCTCAAGGAGTGAAATCCATGAACAAAAAGGAGGAAAAAAACCACATGCAGTGATGGGCTTTTCTGGTTCCTCAGTGGAATACCTGCTCATGCTCTTCTTTTACAGCAAGAGAAGTGACCTAGCTGAAGTGGAAATGGCTGAGAACTAATCCTGAGCATCAGACATGTGTTGTATTTGTATTCACCCCAATCTGAGAATGAAGCCCCAAAGAGTATCCCCTGTGCCATCAATAGGAGCTGGATTGAAGCTGGATCATTTTGACATTCAAGGCTTTTAGCCCTGCACCTCTGCCCAGACAGACCTTGCTGCCCGCTGAGAGCTAAGGATTCCACTCCCATGCACAGAAATACTCCTAATATTTGTATTTTTCCTTGCACCATTCTCACCACTACATCTGCCCCCACTGCAAACATCACCCACCTTCCCCACTCAATCCAGTCTATCCCAACAACTCTCCTGCTCAGAATCTCCTTTTAGCCCTATATCTTAAGCTGGCCTGATATTTGTGGCAACAGCGTTCAACTCCAGTCTGACTGGGAGAAATCTGCTTTTCCTAAGAGTCAACAGCATTGCCCTGGAGCTCAGGAGGACTGGGGGCTTATCCACAGGATCTGGATCCCCCAGAGGCATTGCCCAGCAGGCTTCATCTGCAGAGTGATGTCTCTTTAAGGAAGTTGCTATTTTTGATGTCCTTCCTCCCCTGGGTAAGGCAGGTCTTGGAGGACAAGGTTTGCAGAAGGTAATCAGTCACTGTCACTCGCAGCTGTGCTCTGCTGTCAACTGGTTAATTAGACACCATCATTTACATTTTTAATTTCTGCAATTTGACATTTTGTGCACAAGGAAAAAAAAAAAACAAAAGAAGAAGAAGAAGAAGAAAAAGAAGCTGATAGCTGCAGCAATCCACAATTTTATAATTAGGTGGCAGAGGGGATGGGGAGCCAAAAGAGCTGACAGGTGTCCTGTAAACAGCGTGGAGACACCTGCTGAGATGGAGGCTGCTTGCCGCTGCAGAGAAATTGGACACTGAAGTGCTGTATGATGAGGATCCTTGAGGTGGATGAGTGGGAAAATACAGTAATTTCACAACTATAAAGCACACTGGATTATAAGGCGCACTTTATTTTGCAGCAAGGATCCGTGTGCAACAAAGTAACGAATTAGTAACAGAATTGCGCGATTGTGGAGTTTACTGGCAAGTGCTCAATTTGCAAACATTTTTCATGAATCAGCGCAGCCTTTAAACGCAGCCCCAGGCACCCTCCCCGTGCCGCAGGCCCCGGGACTCCCACCCCTGGCCCCGGCACCAGCTGGCACGGCTCAGCTCGACTCGGCTAGGCTCACGGCTCGCACTTTTGGATTGGCAAATTTCCGAACTTTGCCCATATATAAGGTGCACTGGATTATAAGGCGCACTTCCGGGTTTAGATCAAAATTTTAGTCAAAAGTGTGCACCTTATAGTCGTGAAATTCCTGTACTCTGTGACAGAGCAGGAGGAGCAGCTGCTGGAGTGTCCTGTGGAAGACAGAGCAGTGCAAGAGCATGGGGGGAAGCCCTTCCACACCAGGAGGAGCTCAGCCTGGTTTTGTGCCCTTCCATCCCACCCTGATTTACTGCAATGGGTCAGTCTCTGCTGATACCCAGGTTTGGGGATGTTGATGTAATCCTTGGGAGAGGAAGGCACAGGAGGCAGAGCTCCTTCTTGTCTGACATTTTCCAGAGCTAAACTTTGTTTCACCGTAAAAACTCGTGCAAACCTCATTAACTTTACTGCAACTTCCAGCAGGCACAAAAACATCACTCTCCCTGGAGTCCTGGCATTTTGTCTTCTGGGCTTAGAACCAGCCAGAAATCTCAGTCTAACACAGTCTCATGGCCTAAATATTTCTCATTCCCAATGCTCCAGTGAAAAGTGGTGTGGGTTTGTTTTCCTTCACACTCTGCCTGACCCTCTGTCTCCAAGTGGACCTGCACGGTTGTCTGTGAGTAAAGTGAGCACCTGCATATGCCAGGGGGCCCTGTCCTGCAGAACTGGCCCCAGGAGAAGATGCTGAGCAGGAGGAATAAATATTTCTTAGACCTTTGCCACTCCTGGGAAAACTTAAACAGGTCTTGGCATCACCTGCTGGAGAAGATCAGATCTGTGCTGCATCAGGAATTGGTGACATCCATAAAATGGCTGAGAAAAAAAGGAATCTGAGAGTCAAAGAATAAGGAATCTTATGCTCAAAAAGTAAGGTGTGCCTCGGCACCGAGGGAAAAAAATCTACCCGCTGCCAGCATATTTCACAGTCTTATGGGGGAAACAGCACAGCAGTGAAATACATTGATTTATGGCACCTGAAAAGAGAGCAGATCCTCATGAATGTTGGATAGGCACCCTCCTGATGGGTGAAATGAGAAGAGAAGGGAGCTCATCACAGCAAAAATAAATGGGGTTGGTGGGGGAAATCAGAGGTGCCAGTCTGGCTCTGACAAGAAGTTAAAATTCTCCTTTCCCTCTCTGGTTGAGCTGTCACCAAGTGGTGGCAGGATAGTGGGTGTAGGGACAGCGTGCTCCCAAAAACCGGAGCACAGACACACTTATCAACTCTTCTCCAAGTTTGTCCTGTTTCCTTTCCACCTGGCAGCAACAGACTCTTGAGGCTGTGACTCACAAGGGTTTGAGAGCTCCCTATCCCTTTCCAGCCCTGCAGAGACCATTCCCCAGCAACACAACATTCCAGTGACTCATCCAAACAAGGAAAAGCAGCAGGAAATGTTCCCTGGAGCCAAGGATGGGATGCACAGAGTTTCAAGAATCACAGTTTCAGGGCTCTGGCTGTGCCAGAGTCCCAGGATGTGATCTCAGTGTCCTGGGGTCACAGGCCATCACCCACCAAAGTATCCTGGTCTCCAAACTCAATTCCCTGGCATCACACACCTACACAGTCATTTCCCATTAAACCAAGGTATTTTGTGGCAAAAATAAAAGAAAAAGAAGGGGAAACAAACATGTACCAACACCCCAGTCTAGATGAGCGAGAAGACATAATATCCTTCTATCCAAATTCTGCCATGGCCCAGTGACTTATTTATGCAGAAGAGTTTCTAATGAAGCCATCACTGTGCTCTCTAAAGAAATGATGAATGTGTGTATTAAAGCATCCTAGCAGGGAGATGACAACATCCCTGCTGAGTCTTTATTTACCTTTGATTCCAGCCCAGATCCTCAGAGGTACTCAGAGCGTCTCTGCCATTTGCATACCCCTAATGCAAAAACCACTGAGAAGCTGTCACCAAACCCCAGAGGCCCTTACATTTCCACTGCTGGAATTTGCAAGGCTGCCTGTGGTGCTTCCATCACCCCTGCAGCTGACAGCTCCTGCACCCGAGCTGGGCTGGGAGGCAGTGCCAGGGGCAGAGAGGTGCAATGTCACCTGTGGAGGTCTCACCTGAGATAGGGACAGGTCTTTGACTCACTTCCACAGCCAGCAGAAGGTTGGGAACACAAAACTGAGATAGAAAGGTAGCAAAGCAAAGCAGCAAATTTAGCTTAACCTGCCTCCAAAGGGCCAACAATGAGAATCTTAAGAAGATTTGCTGCTACTTCTGTACTTCACTTTTTCTCATCTCCAGTGGATCCTTCCCCAGTTGTTTCCAGAAGATCCTCAGATGAAGATCAAAATATCCAGCCCTAAGTGTCTGAGTTTCTCTGTACTCACAGGAGCAGCCTCCGTTCTTACCTCAAGGCTCTCCATCCTCTGCTGTGACCACAGGAAATTTGTTCATTCAACTTCATAAGCAATTAAAATTACGAGGAATTGGGGTAAACCCCATCATTGCAGCACTCCAGCTCAGATGGAGGATGTGAGGATAAACAGCCCATGGGATGTGTCCTCACAGGTATCAGGAGCACAGCAACTCATCCCAGCCTGCCTTCAACTGGGGACCCTGCATTGCCACTGATGGATGGAGAAGGATTTGGGATGTACCAGGATACAGCTGGTACTCTGACGCTGAAAAAAAATTATTATTCTTGCTCCTTCCAACCTCATCTTTCCCTGGGCTGCCTTTTTTTTGTTGTTGTTGTTGTTTTTTTTGTTTTGTTTTCCCAAGGAAAGCGACACAACAGTGACCCGGGCATACATCACAGTGACCTGGGAATACATTTTCTCCCCTGTTTATCCAGGGATAAATGTTCTTCCCCTCAGTACAGACGAGGAAAGGCTCCTTAGTGGAGCTGTTTCACAAGAATGACTGTGCCTGCTGCCGCTCAGTAACTCATTAACTCATCAAAAGAGAAGAGAAAAGCCACGTTGCCACTGCTTCCTCCCCAGCCCGAAATTTCCCAGCGCAGCCCATGGTTTAGGCAGCTTAGCATGGAGCTAATTGCCTTCCAAAAGATCTTTTTGTCATGGCTGTTGTTTGTCGCTGGGATGGGACCGCACTCATTAATAATCATTTTAGCATATGAAAAGCTTGTAACGAATCCATGTGCTGCAGACGGCAGACGCAATTACAGCAATAACATAATTAGGGTTATGCAATAGCCGGCTGTACCCAGACCACTGAAGGAGGGATAGAGAAAGGGATGTGGGGGACTGTTCCAGCAGGGAAGGGATGCTGGAAAGCTGAGACCAAGCAGCTCTTTTATGGGATGCTGTGAAGCAGCGCAAGGAGATGCTGTCGGCTCTTGCAATGACACAGAACAGCAGTTTGAGTTTCCTGGGAAGCATCTGATCAGCTGGTGAGGCACTGGAATACATTGCCCATGGAAACTGGGGATGCACCACCCCTGGAAGTGTTGGATGGAGCTTGGGAGCAATCTGGGACAGTGGAAGGTGTCCCTGTCCACGGCAGGGGGTGGAATGAGATGATGGTCCCTTCCAAGCCAAGCTGTTGAAGGGAACAATTCTGTCTGTGTATGCAAGCCCTAGAAAGGACAATGCTTTATATTGCCTGTTCATGGCTTTTCCTGCAGCTTCTGCCCTCAGAATGAGGAGTGGAGGTTGATTGCCATCACTGGCCCAAGGGCTGAGGAGTGAATTGGGACACAGGGAGCTCCTCTGGGACAGGAGATCACCCAGCACAGGAGAGATCACCTCAGAGCACAGCATGTGTGGGGCTGCACCCTCCACATATGGACACATTTTCATCTTGCTGTGTAAGAACAGCTTTTCACTGTGATGAGAAAACATTGGATTTTGTTTTTTTTGAGATGAGAAGTGAAGGAAGACAAGTGAGCAGTCTTCAGATACGCCAAAAGCTGCCCCAGAGAGGCAGGGAATGAGCTGTACCCTCCCGCCCTGGGGATGCCTGAGCTCTAATTACAGCCAGGGAGATTTTGGCTGCCCAGCAGGGAAAACACTCTGATGAGGACAGGGAAGCACGGGAATGAATAGCCTGAGGACAGCAGAGGCTCCGTTGTTGGAGGCCTTTAAGAAAGGGGTAGACGAGCATCTGTCAGGAAGGTTTAGACAGAGCTGATCCTGCCCTGAGGCAGGAGATGGTCGGGCTGACCTCCCGAGGCCCCTTCCAGCACTGCTTTTTGTTATCTCCACTGACAACTCTCCCTGCCTTGACCTTTGCTGTGCTACTTCTTGAGCCTTCCTTCCAGCAGAGAGACAGGGGGCACAGAAAACTCGTATTTTAAAGTAGAGCCAGGATTTGCACCTGTCCTGTGATGCTTTTTTGTAAAGGCCTCAGCGTTTCTCCTAAAAACCTCAATAACTCACAGTGTTAGGGTACATGCAGCTTTTTATTGTTTTAAACCGATCCAGTTTGTCTTTCTTTCTAAAGTTAGCTGCAAAGTGTCCAACAGATACCACAAGCAGAGATTTTCTAGTGCCTTGAGAGCCCTGAAACCCCAAGCTGACACATCCGGGAGGTGAAATTCCAAATGGGTACGGGCTCAAAAATTCTCAGAAAGCTTTTTCTAACAAGATCTTTCCTAACAACACCTCGACATCTGAAGGCTAAATGGGGTGCAAATCATAGCTGCTTCATGAATCGTCAGATCAGAAATGCTTTGGGTTGGAAGGACCTTAAAAATCATCTCATTCCAATCCTCTGTCATGGGCAGGGACACCTTCCACTGTGTCAGGTTGCCCCAAGCCCTGTCCATCCTGGCCTTGGACACTTCCAGAGATTCAGTGGCAGCCCCAGCTTCTCTGGGCACCCTGTGCCAGGGTCTTCCTACCCTCCGAATAAAGAATGTCTTCCAAATATCTCCCTTTCAGTTTAAAATTGTTCCCCCTTATCCTAAAAGTATCCATGCTTGTAAAGAAAAATGTAGATAGGATCATGGCCTCAGGGGTTGGGTAGCACCAGCTGTGTTAGGCACTGTTGGCACCCAGGTTAATACAATAAAATGCAAATGTTATCATTCTGAATCCCACATATCAGATCATTTTAAGCTTCTTTTGAACCTGAACCTGGCAAGCCTATTATGCATGGTCTTCTTTGGATGACTCTTAAGTTAAGAACAATTGTGATGTCTCCATTGACTTTAAGTTTTTCTTAGAGGGGCTCTTTTCAGTGCACAATAAGCAGCCAAAAGGAGACTGAGTCCCTGCAGGGATGAGGAGAAAAAAGAGCACCAGATCCTCTCCTTGCAGCCCTGCAGGTGTTTTGGGCACCGGTGTGAAATGGAAAAATTCTTTGACTTCTGCTTTTTGTGCTCTGCCCCTTTTCAGTCTCCCACATCCTTGCCTCGGTGCCAGGCTCCGGTAGGGAAACATCATATTGATTGTGATGCAGGCAATTAAATGGTGTTAATGAAGTTCAAACAAGTGTTATCATAAGCTTGGCAGCATGGAGAGAAATGAAAGGTCAGCCACAGCCCTTTGTCATTTTTCAGTGTGGTGTTGAATGCTAATGAGCCAGTCCCAATTAGAACAGGCTCCCCTTTGTATTGCTTGGGGATTGCATCAAATGCTCCCAAGTTCTCCAGATTTCCAGGCTCAAAGGGGACATTTGAAGTAAACTTGAAAAGATGCAGATCTGAAGCTGCTCTAATGTAAATTCAGCAGAGCCTATGGAGTTTTACTAACTGAAGTCAGATGAGATTCTGCTCTACCGTTACCATTCTTTTCCTCTCCTTTTTTAAATTTTTTTTTCAATAGACTCATATAATGATAATTGAAAAGCCTCCACTTTGTTTTAGAACTACAGCCTGGGCTCTTCGTGGCCCCAACAAAAGCCAAATAGCCTGTCCCAATTTCCTGGGTTAATTGTCCTGCCTCATCAGGCCTCGTGTTCTGCAGCAGGAAATCCAAGATGTGGCTGCACTGGGAGATTTTTAAACCACGTGTTTCCAGCTCTGGGTGTCTCATTTGAACAGTGAACCTGTTTTTTCCCCAAAAGCCAGAACTTCTCAGCTGGATTGTTCCAACAGGCAGAGTCACCTCTGCTTCCAACAATGCTATAAAAGGACTGTCATAAAATCACAGAATAGTTTGGGTTGGAAGGGATATTTAAAGGTCATTTAGTCCAACTCCCTGCAATGAGCAGGGAACATCTTCAACTGAATTTAAGTGTTGCACAATAATTTTTTTGTTGCTGCTGTCAGCAAATCCATTATCTTGAATAATTATAGAAATGGGCACTAAAACAACCAACCTCTCAAAATATCATGGAACATGTCCATTTCTTATATAGTTTTCTATTAAGTTGACAGGAAATTGCAAAAACTGGTAAATTTAATTTTTTGTAAATTAGTCATTGCCATGTATCCCAATTCTGAAGGCAACACTTGACTCATCACAAACAACTGAAAACATAAAAAAATCCTACACTGAAACAAGCCAAACAAACAAATAAATCCAGTAAAGATTCTGACAGTCTTGCTGTTGAAATCTTTTGGAATCAAATTTCCAGTTGACCACCCTGTGGAGATGGACCACTGGTGAGGTCAGAAGCTGTAACTATTCCCTTCCCAATGCACGTGCCTAGGTGGAAAACAAAAATTGAAGGATTGGAGGGAAGTCTTTTCATCCCTGCCTCCTTCTCATGCCAAGGCCGTTCCCTGCTCCGAGTTTTGTGAGCCCTAAAAGCTCCCCACCAAAAAAACAGAGTTTCAAAGGGATAGCTTGGAGTAACCCAGCTCAGCTCCACTCCCAGACCTCTCAATCCAGGAATGTTTTGATGCAGAGTGCCTCAAGCTGGCTACAATCTACCACTGACTAATTACCCTCTTAGAGTTTCGTCTTCGTCAAAGAAGTTTGTTTGATTTCAAGTTCTTCTGATTTACTCAACCACTTCTTAAACTCCCTGACTTTTTATCTCCTGATTCACTCTTTGAAGAAGTCTAGTGGTCTTGAAGGATGCCATCTCCAGCTGATGCTGAGTACAGAAATAGCTCCAACCAGCACTGGAAGCCTTTGGATTTGGAAAAACTCCCTCACAGCACAATTGCAGAACGGAGAGAAGGAATTCATTAGCTCGGGGTAGAACTCAAATTATATTTTATTCATCCCTGATAGGTTTTTTTTTTTCTTTCATCTCCCACAGCATCCAGGTGCCACTGCCTTGAGTCAGTGGAACTGACACACAAAAATAAAAGCTGGGAAGAAGCTCTAAACATATTCCAAAACCTGCAGTCTCCCCTTGGGCTTCAGTTCAAGTTGTCAGACATCAGTGCAGATAACAACCCAGCACATGCTGGGGACAGGAATCCAGGGCTGTTTGCAAGCAGCAGGAGGTGTTATGTTCCTCGTTTGCAAACCCAGTTGTTTGGGAAAACTTCCAAGGAAATACAGCACCTATTGCTGAAGATCACTGGGCACCAGGATTTAGCTCCAAAAAGTTGGAGAGTGAAATCAATACTGGAAAAAAAAACAAAATGGAAACTGCAGCCTTTTGTTTATCCAGAGGGAAAGGAAAAAAATAAAAAGAAAATATTCCATTTTCCACTTAAACACCTCAATTTGTCACTCAAATGTGGCATCTCCCAGGATAAAATCAAGCAGTTTGAGATGGAAAACATTATTTGTCCACAGAAAAATCACCCAGCCTCGCAGAGTGTTGCTAAAGCATCACTGGAGAACAACACCTTTGGGTCACTGTTGGTACAAACTTGATTTCTAAATGGAACATCCAACACTTGCTTCCCATTATCCAGGTCAATCCAGCAATCAGCCTCAATGCACACTAAGAAACTTGGACACAGTACCAAAAGTAGGTCATAATTAAGCAAGGTAGCTCATAAGAGCCTTGCAGGTTGCCTAGAAACGACGTTTGCTGAAGTGTTTAACCACATCTAAAAATAATTGTCCAGACAAATCACAGACCAATGGGAGAATGGCTGGAAAAAAACTCTGCCTCGTGCCGAGCTCTTTGATCAACCACACTCCTGTCACGAAATGAGAGAAAATCATCCCCAGCAAAGGCAATACAGGGAATTATAGCACAGCCAGAGGTGTCTGCAGCAGCAGAGGCCTTGTACAACCTGCAGGATGTGGTATCAATTCAGGCCATGCCTGGGAATTCATCCAGAGGAATCATTGCTGAAAGCTGATGCAGTGCACAGGAATGATCTGTAGGATAAACCCGCCTTTGTATTTACAGAGCAGCGACCATTCCCCATCTGTGCAGCTCCCAAACCCGTCAATCACACTAGGAAAGTGCAGAATATTGGAAAGCAAAGCACAGTTCCTGCTGGATGAAGAACAGGATGTGCTGTTTGCTTGTCCTGGGGGACTCCCTACAGAAACTGAAGCCCCAGCCCGCTGCAGAAATAGATGTTTTGGTTGTGTTCCCCGTGGAGCAGCTTTGCCAGGCACTGACCCTCGGCACAGCAGATTGAAGTGCAGCCACAGGGCTTGGAAGCGTGGACAAAATGCTTGGAAAGACCTCTGACCTGACACGAAATACCTGCAGAGCTTCAGTCAGCAGCCTGTCAGTCATCTGGCATCTCACTCAAAGCACAGAGGAGCTTCCAAGGGAATTTGCTGGGTGTAATTGTAAATCCCTTGGGACCCAGGCAGTGTGAGGACTGTCCTGAGAGCAGCACACCACTCAGGGCTGTGTGGAAAGACTGAGAGGCCTGCATCCTTCCCAGTGCTCACATCACCTCCCTTTCTTCCTCCTTCTGCTGCTTCTCAAGAGTTTCTCCTCAAAAGAAACGATGATAGCAAACACCTTCAGCTCCCACCATTAATTAAATTTCCATCTCTGCTGCAAGGCACGAGGGAACAACAGGCTAATGTGAAGTGTACGAGCTGGATGGAGAGATGGAGGTTTCAGATGGCTCTCAAGATGCTGTTCATTGCATAAACGAAGTTTGTAATAGTTGAGGGTCGTGGGTGAGCCTAAGCTGCTGGCTACAGGCAAGCTGTGTGTCCTGAAGCTCTGTTCCATTCATGTTACAAAGCATTGTATTTCTTTCTTTGCTGTGCATCTTATTACATAAAAACCCATCAATACCTTTACTATTACCTCTAGCCTATCACAACTACTAACATTACCATATTCATGTTACTACACAAAAGGTCAATGTATTACAGTTTAAGCTGAAAGCTGTTTTTCAGTTTTCTTGCAGTGGAAAATTCGGAGACCTTTCCTCTACTTGCAACATTGGTTTTCATGTTTGCCTGTGAAAATCTTTTTGCTTGGTGAAAACATCTTTTTTTTTTGAGGTGGATTTATCCTTTGCTCAGAGCTCCTTCCAACTCACTCACTCTTTGCCTTCTTAGCCACCCAGTAACACTGGCTCAGCAATTCTTTTTCTCTATATCAAAACTTACTAACATCTCTATTCCTTCTTCAGATTCTACATTCAAAGATCTTTCTGTTATACATCCACATCTGTAAGACCTTCCTGTCAAATCTTTATCCTTCCCAACAGGGAAGATTTCTCTTAGCAAAAGGCAAAGAGAAAAAAAAAAAACCCACAGGCAGTTTCCAAAAGCAACAGTGGTGCTGCCTCCACCTCCATCCACAAAGCAGGGCCTGGTGGTGTCACTTGATGCCATTCCACGGCTCAAACTCACCTTTCCACCCAATTCTTGTAGCTGGGGATGTCCTTGGCGTAGAGTAGCTTGTTGGAGGGGGAGTCCTTGCCCAGGCGGTGCTCGGAGGTGGAGCAGGAGTCCATGAATGTCTGAGCCACCACGGACAGGCAGGCATCCGTGATGCTGTTTTTGTGGATGTCGAAGACAAACTGGGGGTTCTTGATCATGTTCACCCAGAACCGCAGGGGGAGGCTGTAGAGGGGAGGGAAGAGGGGACACACTCAGTGACAGCTTTGCTGTGTGACAGCCCAGCAGCAAATGGGAATCCAAGAGTGTGAGCAAGTGTCTGAGGCCTAGAAAAAATCCAGCCAGGATTTTTCCCAGGCTGCTATCAGTTCTGATTCTCTTCCTAGGAGAAAGGTTTCAGAGAATTCAATAACATAGATAAACACCTGCTAGAGGACATGTTGTTTTTCACAGAGTGTGTTTGTGAAGGGGTGTTCCTCCTCTGCCCAATGAATTGTCTCTGATTTGTTTTGCACAATGTATATTATTTAAACCCATGATTTCCTTGAATAAAATTGCTCTTTCCTGCTCCTGCAAGAAATTTGTCATGTTACTGCCTTTATCATCGCTCCAGAACCACGTGCAGTAACAAAAGATCACAGTGTGCGTATGAAGATTCTGGGATAAACTTTGCTGCACAAGGAATTCCTCCCTTACAAACCCTAGGGACAGTAGAGACATCACCTTTTGTCCCTGTTATCCTTACAAGGCAGATTTTGTGAGTCTCAAAGTCAATATAATCTTGTTGAAAGTGCCCATAAATTAATGCGAGTATAACTTAGGTGATGATGAACACTCTGAATCTCTCTGTGTTGAGTTGCAATGAAAAGTTGACCCTGTTGGCTGCTCCATCAGATGAAAACAGGCATTGAATCAACAAAAATTATTATGGTATGGGTTATGAAACACTGGAACAGGCTGTCCAGAGAAGCTGTGGCTGCCCCTGGATCCTTGGAAGTGTCCAAGAATGGCTTGGACAGGGCTTGGAACAACTTGGGATAGTGGAAGGTGTCCCTGCCCATGGCTGGATGAGTTTAAGGTCCCTTCCAACCCAAACCATTCTGTGACTCCCTACATTTGTCATTGAGGACTTGGCTTTCAGCCCTCCAGCAATCCCATGGGAAGAGAAGAAGGCAGAGCTCCCAGGAGCCTGGGAATGCTCATGGCACACCCTGTGTGCTGGGACACCATGCCCTGTCACTCTCCACTGCTCCATCCCAAGCCTGCACATGATCCCAATGCCCTGAGCAGGAAGCAGTTGCTGTATGACAGTGAAAACCCCACTGCCTTAAGGAAAAATAAATAAAAAAAGGAAATGGGAAACAAGTATCACAGCCTTTGATATGAAAATATTTCTGCCCTAACCAAGGAAATGTTATTCCAGTTGCAATCCAAAGCTCTTTTCCCCCTTTTTCTCCAAAGAGCAGCTCATTTGTATGAGATGCCCCGAGGTACCTTGTATGAGATACCCCCAGCCTTTGCCTCAAGCCTTTTTGTCAGGGCAAATGCACTGCAGTGATCATGGCCCAGGAGCTGGGACGTGTCACCGAGCACTGAGCCCAGCTCCTGTCTCTCTCACAGGCAGTTGTTAAGTCTGTCTTCACTCTCTGCCTCTTTCAGCTTAGCAAATTCTCCTGATATTCAGGATAAATTCCCCAGTTCCTCCCATTTGTTCATTGTGTTCAAAACTCTGTAAAAAATTCTTCAAGTCTGATAGACTTTTGGGTAACAACCTTCCTGACAGAGGATTGACACTGTGTTTTCCTAAACCTCTGTGTGTTCTCCTGAGGCAGCAAAATCACAGAAGAAATGTAAGGAAAGCCCCACACAGGGAATCCTGTCAGCCAAGTTCAGGAGAAGAGAGAGATGCTGGAAAACACAGAATTATAGCGTGCTTTGGGTGGGAATAGACCTTAAAAATCATCCAGCTCTCCACCCTTGGTGCAGGGACACCTTCCACTATCTCAGGATGCTCCAAGCCTCATCCAACCTGGACTTGAGCAATCCAAGGATGGGGCAGCCACAGCTTCTCTGGACAGCCTGTCCCAGAGCCTTGGGGAAGAGTAAGTAAAAAATGGCAATGAGACACGATGGAGTTGTGGGCATTTCAGCTGGGAATGGCGAATCATCACTGTGGGGATGAGGTGGATGAGTGAACCTTGCAGAAGTCCTTGTGCAGGTGTTTGGATGGCAGGCACGGCCCTTGTGAGGAGCAGAGCGTGTGTTTGTGTGCCTGGCTGTGGGGAGGGGATGGGCCACCATGGCCCTGTGATGTGACTTTGAGTTACAGCAATTTCACGATTATAAGCTGCACCTGATTATAAGCTGCACATCTGGGTAGATCACGGGATTTGTCCATATATAGGCTGCACCTGAATATAAGCCGCACATCTGGGTAGACCACGATATTTGTCCATATATAAGCTGCACCTGAATATAAGCTGCACATCTTTTTTTTTAAATTTTTTTTTTTAAGGGAGGATCCATGTGCGATAAAGTAATGAGTTAATAAAAGAATCGCGCCAGTGCGGGGTTTGGTGTCAGGTGCTCAAGTTGCAAACAGTTTTCACAGACCAGCGAAGCCTTTAAAGGCAGCCCCAGGCGCCCTCCCCGGCCGGCTCTGACTTCCGGGTTGGCATTTCACTGGGATTTTTCCATAGATAAGCCGCACCTGATGATTAGCTGCACTACTGGGGTAGGCTGGATTCTTCAATGAAAAAGGTGCGGCTTATAATCGTGAAATTACTGTAATTTGATCTGATTGAGTAGATTTCTCCACACTGCCCCTCTTCCCACAAACACACACACACTCTGCCTTCCCCCCTCCCCCCTTACATAAACCTCCTGCTCATTTAGGCTGAGTGGCTGCAATCAGCCTTAGATTAGTGCCGCAGATAATGTTAATAATATGCTAATGTTTCATTAGTTGAAAGCCTCTTTGGTGCATGGGGTTTCTTTTTTTATGTCACCAGCACTGTGACGATCTGCCAACAGCATGGCTGGGAAAAGGAAAAAATGCATGAGCTGGGAGCCCCATGGCTCTCCTCTGCTGCTCCTTTTATAGTCCCTGTGTTTGCACAGGAGAAGGGGAGGGATCCATTCCCCAGGGAGCTCTTTCCAGTGGGGAGACTTGGCAAAGAGGAGGTTTTTCTCCACAGATTTTGGCTTTTTCTGGTGTCCCATTATAGGGATGAAGAGGAGCTGGCAGCTGGAGCAGGGGTTGATGTCACTCTTTGCCACTGATATTGATAGCATAGGGTTAAAAATGTTTCTAAAATAATAGGAATGGTATACAACAGATTCAGGGGATGATAAAAA
>VRYO01002253.1:2185854-2225875 GCA_009812075.1 Sialia sialis | reverse complement strand
TGAAATTACTGTAATTCAGGAGTGGCCTCCTTGCATTGCCTCCTGGCTTTGATAATCCCAGTGAAAAGCTTCACATTTGTCCATCTGCACAGCCACAGAACTGAGCAGACCCAAAAGAATGTTATTCATCTCAAATGCAGGACTTCTTAAAAAATTAAACACAAACCAACATCAACAACATTTGCTTTCACATACAGAAGAAAATCAACCCAACTAGCGAGGCCTGTCTTTTCTCAGAAGGAAAATTTAATTTTCTCCTCTCTGTCCAAGAGTAAACACAAAGCAGGTGGTGAGGGGGGATACCTTAAACACTGAGTATTTAACAACAATCTCCCTGCTAACCCCTGGCTCTGTCTCTGTTCATCATTCTGCTCATTTCTGATAAACTTAGAACACCTTTGCACTTGAATGGGGTGCTCAGTGATGCTCCAGGCTGTACATGGTCATTAAATGTTCCTGTGGTGCTTTTACAAGAGCAGATATGTTGGTTTTGGTGCCATAGACAAATTTTAACTTGACTTAAATTCCCTTCTGTAGAATGCAAGAGGTGCTGGACTGTCCATCACTTTCCATCTTCACCTCCTAAAACGCAGTGGGAACTCAAAAATGGGGTGAAATCCCATCAGTGTAATCACAGACTGCCTCACCAGGCTCCCTTTGGTGGTGTTGTGCTCAGCTAAGAGGGACTCATGGAGATATTGCTTACAAAGAGCTCTGTGATCTTGCTGGATGAAAGGGGAGATGTAAATAGGAGATATTGATTAGATCACAATGCTATTATTTGTATGTCGCTTCCAGAAGTATTGAAAAAGCATCAATTCAGATCATAATAACAGCACAGATTTACAGTTCTGGGGCATCTTTCATCTCAAAGGATCACAGAATTGTACATAAAAGGACTCTGTTGAAATGAATCCAGTGTTGAAGGTCATTAGTTGCAGATCTCCTGGGTTATGCCCATTCCCAGCCCACAGAAACCTCTTGGGTACATCCAGAAAATCCCACCTGATTGCTGAGAGCCTGCACTGATGTTTAGTTTATGGCTGAACTTCATGATCTTAAAGATATTTTTCACCCTATTTATTCTATCACACCCCTGTAGAGAAATGGAGCCATGATGGCAGCCTGGGACAGCTCTTTGGGGTCACACCTGATCCTGGGGACCAAATCACTCCTCAGTTCCTCTCACAGTGGTCTGAGCTCAGCTGGATTTTGGGTCAACTCCCCACAGAAAGCACTTAGTGTTGCTTAAAATGATCTGAGCTGTCTTGCCAGGCCAGCATCTGGTGCAGAAGACCCAACATCTCCTGCAGGTGCTGACCAGTGTCCCCCACACCAGCACTCATCCAGCTGGAAGGTGACAGTGGTGATTCACAGTAATTTCACGCCTATAAGGTGCACCGGAGTATAAGGCACACTTCCGGGTTGTCGGCAAATTCCCACACTTTGTCCATATATAAGGCGCGCTGGACTATAAGGCGCACTTTTTTTTTTTCTTTTTTCTTTTTAGCGAGGATCCACATGCAACAAAGTAACGAATTAGTAATGGAATCGTGTGATCACGGGGCTGCCGCAGGCTCGGCTCCCCTTGGCCTGGGGCTGCCGCAGGCTCACACTTCCAGGTTGGCAAATTTCCGAACTTTGTCCATATATAAGGTGCGCCAGCCTATAAGGCGCACTTCCAGGTTTCGATCAAAATTTCAGTCAAAAGGGTGCGCCTTATATGCATGAAATTACTGTACTCCTGATTATCCTTGAGTTTCACAGGGTGCCAACTTTAGAAGGTGTCAGGAGAACCCTGCCTGAGTGGACCATGCTCATTCACGCTCTTCCCTCAGTAATCCTTGTTTTCCTCTTTTCCAGCTCAGCTGGAAGAAGGAGCAGGGAAGGCAATTCTTTAAAGGGCTGTTCTTGTGTTTCAAGCACAGATGGGGCATTTGGTCACCCCTGGAAACCTCTAAACACCTCCATATTCATTACAACGACTGGCAAGGGTCTCCCTCCAACATTTTAGGGAATTCAAGCCCCATTTAAGGAAGCCAACCCCATTCCCAGAGCACAGTGGCTTTGGCATCTATTCCCCAGACTTTACATCATCTTTCCAGTGGAGATTTCCAGTTGTTCTTATGTGGAGCACGAAACTTTCCTCCATAGTCTTAACAACCAAGCCAGAGACAAATCTCACTGCTCCAGCAGGGCTGCTCAGAGACTTCAACACAATGTTGGGTGTCAGCTGGTGGGGAAGAGACCCCTTGATGGCCCGAGTAATGCTCCTACAGGAGTGGCAGCTCTGAGGGAAGTTTTGTGATATGGAACTCCTAAATGCAGTGCTGATGCTCCATCACCCACTACCCTGGATTTCAAGGATGTGACTGATTGGGCACAGAGAGGACCCCAGCTCCTGTTCTGTCACTCACTGAAGTCTGTGTCCCACCAGCTGCTGAGCCAGCATGGATGGGAATGGGAGTGGGAGAACATGGAGAAGTTATGCCTGAGCCCTGCTCTCCCAGTGACTCTGTGTGACCCTGGGACATCTCATTTCTCTGGATTGGTTTTTATTGATTTGTGTTTATTGACCTTTCACTCCATCCTTGGGCATTTTTTTTTTCTTTTATCTGCCAGCTCTTCCAGGCATGATCTGTCTCTTAGTGTCTGTGCACATGCAAAGCTTGGCTCAGCTAAGCCCTGATTTCCACTAGGGATTAGTGGCATTTGAGTAATAAAGGCACAGTTTGTGATTACTCACATGGTGACCCCCGTTCCGAGTTTGAGTGGTTCTGCCTGAGACCACGATATCTCTGCAGCTCTGTCCCAGGGACAGAGATCCTTCTCTTATTACTAAATTAGGCTGGAATGTTCCGTGAGGTTTTTATACAGTGAGGTTTGGACAAAAAAGAGAAAGACCCCAAAAAGCCAAGCATAGGAAAGCATTCTGAGAATTGTAGAATTGTAGAATGGTTTGGGTTGGAAGGAACCCTAAAAATCATCTCATTCCAACTCTCTGTCATGGGGAGAGGCACCTTCCACTATTCCAAGCTGCTCCAAGCCCCAGTGTCCAGCCTGGTCTTGGACACTTCAGGGATCCAGGAGCAGCCACAGCTTCTCTGGGCATCCTGTGCCAGGACCTCACACCCTCACAGTGAAGAATTTTTCCTAATTTCTAATTCAAACCTATTCTCTTTCAGTTTGAAGTTATTCCCTCTTGTCTTGTCAATCCAGGCCTCTGTAAATAATCTTTCTCCATTTTTCTGTTGGAATTCCCATATTACAACCACTGAATTAGTTCTGGCTTTATTTCATTATTCTGTGTTTTTAATAAAAGATGTCAGGCAGCTGAAGGAAGGTAGAAGAAGGACAAAATTAAACAGAAATAAAGAGAAACAGAAATGAAGAACAATCCTATTCATATTCTGCTCCTTCCTAATCTCCTTCACCAGAGCTGATCTCTGTAAATCTGCTGAGATTCCTATCGGGATATATTTGTCTGCTCTTGAGATGTAAGAGGGAGAGCTGATTATCATCAAACAGCACAAAGCCAGCAGAGGAGAGCTTTGTTCAGCCTGATGTATAATTACTACCCTTTGCTGGCTGCTTTAGATCAAGCCTAAAAGGATCGGGGGGATTTCCTTCAGTGAAAGTGATCACTCTGTGGCTGCATTTTTTTCACCTTTCTGTTAATTTTCTCCATGTGTGATCGGTCCTCTGAAATTTTAGACAGCCACACTGCACAGCAGAGAAGCACCACACTGCCATTTTAGTACGAAAGTCACGTTTTTAATATGCAAAATAAAACTGTGGCCTTATTGAAGAATTAAGTCCACCCCCTCATCAGACTTGGGTTCAATCAAAGCTCAGCTCTAGACTGGAATTACAGAACACACACAGGCATTTCTAGTATCAGCCTGGCTGGACTAAAGTCTAAGACAGGTCTAAGACAGGTTAAGGTGTAAAACTTGGAACTAAATGGTCTTTAGGGTCCCTTCCAACCCAAACTACCCCATGATTCTGTGACTGGACACAGCTCTCAGAGGTATCTGGAGCTAAGGGAGATGAACATCCCTCATCTGAATGTGCAAATTAAATAATCAGATAAGTTTAGAGCATCTTCTGACTGTCCTAAAACTTGGGATTTGCTGAGAATAAAGATGGGAAATAGGAAAATTACAAGGATCATTGAAGGCTTAGAAAGTGTTCTTCATCCAGCAGAGACTTAGAAGCTCAGAGGATTTAACGCATCCAGGGAAGAATGAAGGCCCACAAACACACTAAGAAGAGATATCTAATGCTCTTTAATTGATGCTCTTTAATCAATGGGAAGAGGGAGTAATCTTAGAGCAGAAGCTAAAGCTGCACACATGCAAAATGTATCCTGAACCATGCAGACAATTCCATTTTGAGGGAAATGACTCAGTGACAGGGATTATAGTAATTTCACAATTATAAGCCGCACCTGATTATAAGCCACACATCGGGGTAGCTGGGTAGACCACGGGATTTTTTTTTTAGCTAGGATCCACGTGTGACAAAGTAACAAATTAGTAACAGAATCGCTCCAGCGTGGGGTTTGGTGTCAGGTGCTCAAGTTGCAAACAGTTTTCAAAGACCAGCAAAGCCTTTAAAGGCAGCCCCAGGCACCCTCCCTGGCCGGCTCTCACTTCCGGGTTGGCATTTCACTGGGATTTGTCCATAAATAAGCCGCACTACTGGGGTAGGCTGGATTCTTCAATGAAAAAGGCGCGGCTTATAATCGTGAAATTACTGTAGTTTTCTTTCCCTTGAAATCTTTAAATCAAGTTCCTTTTTCTTTGGCTTGTGCTTTCTCAAGAGGGATCTGACAGATCCCTGCACTCTGTACCTCTGACTGTTCCTTGGTGCTGAAATCCTCATTGGAGAAACACATTTCCAAATTTTAGTAGCCATTCCTCAGGCAGCACTGCTCTACTAAAATACAAGAATAAACCATCCCTGAGGGTCAGCAACTGGTTTCTGCTCTCTAAATGCCCTTCAGGCAGAAGGTTCTGGAGCAGCCCAGAGCACTCACCAGGGTCTTGTAGTCGATCTGCTGTCGGATGAGCTTGTCCTCGCTCAGCGAGTAGCGAGCCTCCCCCGTGATGGAGTCGATGGGGCCCTTCTCCATCTGCTGCTTGATGGCACAGAACAGGGAGAAGAGAGGCTCCCCAGCACACTCCTGCAGGGAGGAAAGGGAACCACGAGGTGAAGCTACAGGCTGGGATTGAGAATCCAACCTGGGCACCCCAGTGATTTCTGAGGAAACAAAACGGAAAAATGGGTGGGCAAAATTCTGAAGGAAATCCGACTTAAAATGGCCAAAAACCTCCGAAAATCACATGAAAAATGACCCAAAAAATCCAAAAATTAGCTGAAAAATGCCAAACCAGCCAAAACTCCAGTGATTATCGGGAAAAGCATGGGGGGAACCCAGAAAAAATTCCAGCTAACAACCCAGAAAAGTCCCTAAAAATCCGCAGCAAGAAATGCAATAATCCCCTAAAAATTGCACGAGGAATGGCCAGAAAAATCCTAAAATGATTTGCCCTCCCAAATTGCTCATGATGGATACATCAATGGGAACCAGTCTGTTCCAATAGCAGAGTCAGAGGTGATCCTGCACTTCCACAGAGTGCAGCCAGCCCTTGGGCACACGGTGGGACCCTTGATGATTGTCCTGTGCACTGCCAGGAATTGGACTTGATGTCTGTGGGTCCCTTCAACTTATTCTGTTTGTCCCTGCCATGGCACAAAGGTGTCAGTGTCCCCTGGCAGTGCTGGGGCTCTTCAAGGGATTGCCACCAGGACAGAGCTTGGCTCTGGTGGAGCAGGTGGTGGGGTGGGTCCCAAATGACCTGGGAGCAGATTTGAGAAGGAGATGGATGGCTGGTCTCAGACTCCCTGAGCACCCTCAGGAATGCCTAGCCCCAGATGTGCCCCTGGGGCTGTATGCAAGTGACAGAAGTGTGAGGGCCCCAGCACAGGACAGCAACAAGCAGCCCCAGGCAGGCACAGCAAAGCTCCTCCGTCCCTAATTTCTCCTCATCATTCCCACTCATTCCTCTCCCCACGCTTTTCCTCACTTGCTGCACTCCCCCAGGGCCACGCACTCTGAGATTTCTGCTCCTGCCTCCTTTCCCCTTCACCCCAGCCTTCCTCCTCCCCTCCTCACCCTCTCTCCTCGTGTCCCAACTCAACGAGGAGCGAGGTCATTTTCCTCTGGTGTAAATCCCAGCAAAAACAAGTTAATAATCGGAAGCAAAGTGGTCCCTTTTTCAGTCCCTACACCTGTCTCCCACTTAATTAGCTTATCTGCCAGCAGCATATTGCTTCTGTGTGCCTGTCTCCTGCCCTTATCAGGCCTCTGTTCAGGCTAAGGCAAGAAGACAAGTAGCTGAGTGGGGTGAAAAAAGCCTATTATAAAAGCAGCTCTTTAGAGAGTCACCTCCTTATATCCTTTCCTTTCAGCTGAAAGCAGGGATCTGATACTGAAGTCACTGAAATTACCTTCCAGGGACCTTCAAAACTTTCCCATGAGCTTGTCCTTGAACTGGTCGTGCCTGGGGAAGGCTCAGGGGGATTGGGGTTTATTTGTAAAGCCTCAAATTGCCTGGCAGAGGTGGTTATTCTGTCCAAATGAGGAGGGGAGGTGGGAGGATATTTAGCAGCTGCAGTGGGAGTGGGGGAGAGGTGCAGAGCTGAGCTCCTTCTCAAAAGGCTGGCTCTGATTCTTGAGGCTCAGTGTGGGTTCTCCAGGGGAAATTGGATCCTCCAGCAGTCAGTGGCAGGGCTCAAAGACTGAAAGACATTTTTAAAACTACACAAACCCCAAGGAGACCTTCCAGGAGGAATGAGGGAGATTAGGGGTGCCTCAAATTCCTCCACTCAGGTTCTTCCACACAGCTTTGCTGGTGGGTGTCCCTCCACTCCTCGTGGGGCTGTGTCTCAGTACTGCCTCTGAGCTGGGGTGGAAGGAGATCTCCATCCACAGTGCACTGAAAATTTGGGTCACCACATGATGGAGACCTCAGCCTGCTGTTTAAAAGGACAGCATTTTCCACACAGGTCTCAGTCAGGCTCTGAAATCTTTCCCATTTCAGCACTGACCCTCAGATCCCACCGCAGTACAAGACAGAGACCAACAAGTTGCCTCTCTAACAGTGTCCCTCTTTGTTCTCCCTGCGTCAGAAAATAGCCCATCTCCTGTTAGGCAGTGACCTCCTTCCAGAGCCAGAAAAAATCCTTTAACTTTATACCTGGGAAGTTTTCACCCCAGCTAATCCTCACCAAGAAGAAATGCTTCAAAGCAGCTGTTTTTCCAGGCATGCTTCTCCTCTTACCTTGAGGAACTTGTAGAGGAGGAAGGTGAACCAGTTGGTGAGCATTTTCTCAGCCACAGACTCTGTCCTAAAGTGGAGAAAGCAGAGATTTGTAAATAGGTTAGTCATGCTGGTCCTATCAAAACACTGTCCATCTTCCTGCCCTGTGGGGAGTCTGGCATGGCACCATCAGGATTCAGCACATCCTAGGTTCCCTGTTTTGGTTTTGGATGTAGGAAACCTGCAGGAAAACCCTTGCTGCCCTGTTGATTCTCCCATACAAGTCCCTGTGTATCTGTTTTTCAGTTTCTCCAACAACGAAAAGGAGTTGACGACATTTGAGGGAATCTTTTCCGAGGAGCTCAGAGGGGATAAATCCATCAAATCTGAGGAGCTCAGAGCGAGGCCATATGTCAAGGAGGCTGTATAAATACTCAGGAGAGACAGATCTGAGTCTCTGGGGAACAGTTATCTGGCACTGCCTATCTCCCTGGCATTTGGGAGTGATTACACTGCTCAATGTGTCAATGTGGCACATACACGGAGCTCATCCCTCTGCCCTTGAGCACTCTGTGCTCAGTCAAACAAAAATCCATCTCCAGCCTTCAGGGTGAGCTTCTCCTGCAGAAACTTGTGCTGGCTCCAGTCCACACTGGAGAAAAAACAAGAGGAACCAAGAGAAACTTGGAGAAACCAAGAAAAACAGAAGAGCCTGGAAGAATTAAAGTGGGCACTCCTTGTCCTGGCTCCCACCAAAGCTGTGCAGAGGTTCTTGCTTGTTGTTGCCGCTGCTCTCTGCCTGGAAAATCTCTTTGGGGCCATAAATGTCATGTGGAATGAACACTGGACACAGGTGAGGTGGGAAAATCACTTCTATCAGCTCCTTTCTTCTGTCAAACTCCTCCAAAACGGCAAGATTCCCTTTCACAGACTCATGGGGAGGAAAGGGAAGCATCAAGTTGGATCCAGCTGCTCCAAAGAGCAGTGAGAGGACCTCACACCAACATCTAACTCAAGGCACTGAGCTATTCATATGTTCTGTTCTGGAGCTGCTCAGTGCAGAGCCTCCTTCTCTGACTTCTGGTGTTCCCAGAGTTTGGAACACTGGATGTGCCTTCTTTGTTCACTGGCTCTCCTTCCAAAGGCCACCATTAATTTCCAATAAAGAGGATTAGACTTAAAAAAGAGCTGGGAGAAGCAGAAAAGAGGAAAGATGGGATGCTCAGAATGAGCAATAAGGAAAGACAAAGAGATGGAGAAAGGGGAAGGAAGAGGAGGAAATGAAGAGGGAGGCAATGCCATCCAGCATCAGAGAAAAAGCACAGACAGGAAGCCTGGGGACAGTTGGAGGGAGGTCACCAGCCTGGCTGTAGGGCTGGATCACATCAAAGAGTCAACTGACACCAAAGCAAAGTCCAGCCTCTGCCCCTGGCATTGCTGCCCTGAATGCCACAAGTGCCTTCTGCTCCTTTTTTACTGGTTCTCCACAGTGGGCCATGTGCCACATGAAAAAACTCCCAGCCCAGCAGGCACCAGAGATCCCCTCTGTGTCCAAACTGTCCACTGCAATCAGCTGAGGGCTCCTCAGAGTCAGCTCTGAGCTGTGGCAAAGGCCACTCATCTCCAGAAGACTCCCTACAATTTTATTTTGGGCTCTTGAAGCAGGAGGGTTGGTTAGTCTGGGAAAAGGAGATGAATCTGATCCTAAAGGGAGAAGAGGCAGCACTTCCCTAGGCAGGGAAAGGACATTAATTACAGAGCAGTAGATTCCTAACTTGAGGTTTCCCTGTGGAGTTTAGACCTTAGACTAGGCCAAGAAGCATCAATTCAAACTTGTATGAAACCAGTTCTGTCGCCCGTCTCTTCTGCTGACTTCCACTAACCCTCAGCTCTGTGAGAGAAATGAGATCCCACAATGCAGCTGCAGACTCTCCACGTGTCCACAGTTAACTCAGGAACAAGAAACAAAACTGGGAAATCCATGTCCCAGGCAGGAGATGGAAGAAGTTGCCATCCTCTCATCAGGGGTTTAATACACCATATACGTGATATTCCTCTAGGTCCTACACAACATGATCGGGGTTTTGATGTTAAGGGGAAATGTAATAAATTAACATCTTAGGCATGCAAAGAGCCCGACAGAAGGATTGAGCTTTTTCCATCCTTGAGAAACTTTCTGGAGGATCCGCATGAAAATCCAGAGGTGGATTAGTTCTCTAACTTTTGATCATTGACTACTTTTTGGTACTTTTTGGCTAGTGAGGAGACAGAGCAAGATCTACGCATCCAAAAACGATGACGATGTGCGCCCAACCTTCCCAGCCTGGCTCCCTCCACGCCCTCCATCCCTACCTGCGGAGCAGCAGCTTGGGGTGGTTCTTGCTCTCCAGGTTTTTGTCGATGAGGTCAGCCAGGAGCTGTTTGAGGACGTCGGTGGCGTACTCCAGCTTGCTCTGCAGCACCGTCATGATCAGCGAGGCCACGTTGCCACGGTCCCGCATGGAGAAGCTGCGCTGCGACTCCAGGGTGCGGATGAAGGACAGCAGGAAAACCTTGTTGTTGATCAGCTGGGCAAAGAGCTTCAGGCCCTTCTCCACCCGCTCCTGTCGGTAACCAGGCACCTGCACAAGAAGAATGGGGACATTTTTCCCTTTTCCTCATTTTCCCACTCTCAGGTGTCCTGTTGTCACACTCTTTGCTACCCCTCTGCTAGGGAAGCTTTTCCATTTTCCTAATTTTCCCACTCTCAGGTGTCCTGTTGTCATGTGACTGCACGTGGTTCTGGAGCGTTGATAAAGGCAGTAACGGCAACTTTCTTGCAGGAGCAGGAAAGAGCAATTTTATTCAAGGAAATCATGGGTTTAAATAATATACATTGTGCAAAACAAATCAGAGACAAATCATTGGGCAGAGGAGGAACACCCCTTCACAAACACACTCTGTGAAAAACAACATGTCCTCTAGCAGGTGTTTATCAATGTTACTGAATTCTCTGAAACTTTTCTCCTAGGAAGAGAATCAGAACTGATAGCAGCCTGGGAAAAATCCTGGCTGGATTTTTCCTAGGCCTCTGACACTTGCGCACATTGTCACAATCTCTTTGTTACCTCTCTGCTCTCATCTGTCCAGCTCCTCAGCTTAGGAAAGACAGGAAGAGAATCCCTATATCATCACAGGAAGGAAATCCCTACATCATCACAGGAAGGGAATCCCTATATCATCACAGGAAGGAAATCCATACATCATCACAGGAAGGGAATCCATACATCATCACAGGATATATCATCACAGGAAGGAAATCCATACATCATCACAGGAAGGGAATCCCTACATCATTACAGGAAGGAAATCCATACATCATCACAGGAAGGGAATCCATACATTATCTAAAGATCAGGAAGTCTGAGAAGACTCCCAGCCACATCCAGATGATTTTTCCAATCCTGTGCTCCCCTCTCTGAACAGAACATCCAAAAGAGATTTCTGGTGCCCAAATGTGTCGCCATGCCACATTATATTTTTATTTTAGTCAGACTGAAGTTTTACTCTGGTTTCATCCAAAACTTCTTTCTCATTCCTGCTAGAAACATGCTTGCAGAGGTTTGGGGCTCAGTTTTAGGGAGCAGGGAGAGGCAGCAAGAGAGTGAATGGGAAAGAGAGTGCAGGGTGAGGTTTTGAGGAGATGAAGAGATGCAGTGAGGCAATGGCTGAGATGGTGACCCTGGAACTGTAGCATGGTTTGAAGAGCAAGGCAGGTGAAGGTGTGAGAGGACACCCTGAACTCCTGGGATTGGGAGCTGAGGTGTTTTGGAGACAGAGTGATTGGTAAGCCTCATATTTTTCAGCTGTGAGAGGCTATGAACTCATTTTTATACGGAACAATGTAGGACCTCAGTGCTGGAGCCTGGGCTCCACTGAGGTCTTTTTGATCCTTCTGGCTCTAGGCAAAAATGGAGCCTAAACAGAGAACCCCAAACTCATCCCTCCACTTCCTGGAGCTGCTCCAGCCCTTGAAAAGCTTTCTTGGAAGCTGGAGGGTCTCACCACAGAGCAACACATGTCACCAAGGCATATAGGAATTAATAACCACTCAAATTTGGCATTTTAATACAAAATAAGTTGGCTTGGGTAAACAGCCAAGCAATGCAAGGCCCCTTATAGAGTTACTGCTTTTCCATTCCGGAAATTAAAGTTCTCAACTCTTTTTGCATCCAACAAATAAATTACTTCCTAAATAGATTGAGACAACCAACAAACCACCACCACCCACCTCGCCAATAATTATTTTTAACTCACTTGCTTGAACATTTAATATTGTCTATCCCTGGGTTATTATGGAGAATTAAAACAAAATAACAAGAAAAGTATTTTGTGCTGCGTCTGGAAGCAGTTAATTAGCAAATGAACTGGAAATAAGTAAGACCTTCTCGCTGTGGGATCTGTGCTGGGGCCTTTTGCAATAAATAGCAATTCCTTCTGGGTGCTACAGAGAAAGGAGCAGAATAGGAGCTGCCTTCACTTTGGTAGCTGAAGATGTTGACACTGAGAGAGCTGGTGAAGCTTCACAAAGGATAAGGAAAAAAATAAAAAACAATGAATAGAATGAAAGGAAGAAGAGATCAAAGGTGTTGGATTGAAACATTAGCTCAGTGCGTATCTGCATAGGGGAGCATCTGTGCTAAGACCTCTGCAGGGGTCAGATGCTGTTCTGTGATCAGCTGGACGAGGTTAATGAATGTTGGGATTGAAACTGGCTGTGGGCATAATGGGAGTGTTTGTGTGCACACATGAGAGGGAGGTTCAGCACCCCTGTTTGTGGAACTGCTCCTCTTGAGGGATGAGCTGGGTGCCACTCAACCTGCACTCCAACTCTATATGGTAGCAATGTGCAACTCAGCCTCCTGCCCAGTCCCACAAGCCCTCCTTGCTGACAGATCAGGTTTTTTAATGTCTCTCTCCACACAGTCGGGTGAATTTTGGCTCTCCTGAATGGCAAAGCTGAGCAGGCCTCTCTGATTACACAGCCAGCCAAGCGTGGGGCTGCCTGTGCCAGCTCCTGCTCCTCCTTCCTGCCAGCCAAACCCAGCTCTGGCCTCCAGCAATCTCCCAGCCCCATGCCAGAGCCTCTCTGGAGCTCAGAGCCTGCCAAAGGCTTTGCAGAGAGCTCAGCCAACACCTTGGCCATGCTGTAGCTCCTGATTCTCCAGCCCAGGTATTCCTAGAGCAGAGCCCGTCCATCTGCCAGAGCATGGAGCAGATTTTAGCCTGGCAGACCTCACCTGGGCTCCCATCGAGCTCCTGTCACTACTCAGGTAATACAGGCTGTGTGCAGACCCCAAGATTTGTGAACAATGTCTCATTGTACTCCCATCTCCCTCCAAAAAGTCAGGGTGGAGGAGGAAGATTTGGGCAGTGTTGGAGTCTGTGAAACAGAGGCCAGAGCTCCTCAGAGAGAGATCAGAATGAAGGGATGGAATTAAAACCTTCAGAGAAATTAAAGCATGTTAAGCCACACAGACATGAAATAGAGGCACATGCTTTAGTTTAAAGTGAGTAGAAATATTATTGAGTTGCATAAACGTGAAGTAGAAGTCTTAGTTTTAAGTAAGTAAGAACATGCTTTAAGTGCTTTAAAAGAGTAAAAAGCCCTAGAATCTAGTGCAAAAATTAGGCCTCAGTGGAAGTTCAAAAACTTAGCTCCAGACATAATGAAAACATAATGAGAACATTGCTTCCATTTTCAGATAGAACAGATTGAATTATTTGTGTGAATAGATAGGCTATATGCACAAGTTATGTGTAAGAATCAAAACACTTTGACACTATAGAGCTAGAATTCTGATAGGTTTAGAAGTTTGTGTTTTTAGCTCATTGGGTAATTAACAAATAAAAATCTGTGTAAGTTGGAAGAGAGCTCTCTCTCTCTTCCTCACTATCATCACCATATGGGAGAAAAAGAACAAGAAGACAAGGAAAAAAAAGAAACACCAGGGAGTTCCTGCCCTCTACTCAGGACTCTGTATCAGAGAATTGCTGCTCCTGCCTCTGCCTGGGACTTTTTACCAGGCTGCAGCTTCTGCTTTTATTCAGGACCCTATGCCCGGAAACTTTTGGCATGGGCTTTGTCATTTGGGACCCTCTGTCCTTACAAGCAACTTTACAGCAACCAAGAACTGCTCTTGCCTCTTTGAAGTCCTAAATCCATAACAATCTCAGTGACAGGGGGTTATTTTCATAGGAGTTGCCACACAGTAAACCTGGCCTCAGTAGTGAGAGGGTCATGCAAAGCTGGATGACACAAGCAAACATTCCTCTCTGTCATACAACAGGTTTTCCTTGTCCCTGAGTGGCAGAAAATATTAAAGCCAGCCTAAAAAACAAGCCACAGAAGGATTAAGACCAAAGAGAAGCTTAATTGAGCAGACCTAACGCCCATGGATTTATGAATCTCCCAAACAAGTGAGTTGATCAGACAGAATTTAGCAGGTAACAAATGACAGGATGAGAGGAAATGGTCCGAAAGTTGTGTTGGGGAGGTTTGGATTGGAAATTAGGAAAAATTTCTTCACTGAAAGGATGATCAGATGGTGGGACAAGCTGTCCAGGAAAGATGTGGGATCACAATCCCTACAAGTTTTCAAAAGGTGTGTGTATTTTGCACAAGGGGACATGGTTTAGTGATGGAATTGACAGCATTGGACTGATGATTGGAATTAATGATCTTAGAGGTCTTTTACAACTAAAATGTTTTTATGATCTAATATTCTCTAAGACAACAGCAACCATTTCCCCTTTCAACCCTGATTTTTTGTGAGGATTTGTTTCACCCTTTGTAGGGCACAGCATAACCAAGCCATCACACCCCCACCACTGACACAGAATGTCTGGAATTCAGGACTGAGCAGGGAGGCATGGGGGGAGATGGAGACAGGAAACATTGCTGTTTTACCTCCAAATCCCTCAGGACTGGATGATCCTCAATGCCAGGGAAAAGCACCCTCATGGTGTAGGTTCGATAGTCGAGGAAAGGGATCCCAGCTCCATCCAGGTCACTCGTCAGCTCGTGGATATCTGTCTGCAGCTCTGCAAAGGCTGGAAACAGAAACAGAACAACTCAGGGAAAAGCCAGATCAGCCTCAGCACAATGGGAAAAGCACCCTCATGAAGGAGAAAAAGGAGAGGCAACATGTGGAGAGAAGGAAGGTGGATGAGAGCAGGGTTGCCTTTCCCACAACTCAGCCTTTCCCCAGGGACATATCCAAGGCTTTCTGTGGATTTTGGATTACCAGATCCAGTTAGGAGAGGTTGAAGAAAGTGTGAACTAAGGGAAAGTCAGTTTAGATCCAGGTTTGAGCCACACCCACAGGGTTCAACACTGAGTTATTTTGCCTCAAAGCTTTGTGACTGTGAAAATGGCTAATTTCTTTTATTCTTTACTTGGAGTTAGGATTGAGTGCTTGAGAGATGGATATTTTTGTCTGGGCTTGGCTGTTTATTAAATTTTATTTAAAGTATGGAGAGTTTTTTAGCGCTTCTAGTTATTAAGCTAAAAGGGAGAAAATGGAAGTGAATTTAGTTACAAGGTTTTTAAAAGCTTAACTCTTTAATGAAAAGCTAACACCTTTATTATTCATATTTTTGACTTAATAACCAAACACTTGTGACTTGCACTGCAGTACTTTCTAAGCAATTCAAAAAGTACCACGTAAAACCTAAAGAAGAAGAAAGAACAAGAAGGAAGAAAGAGACAACGCCCAAGAACTTCTATTTTGTCCCATACCTATTACTATATTTTAAAACTACAGTAATTTCACGATTATAAGCCGCACCTTTTTCATTGAAGAATCCAGCCTACCCCAGTAGTGTGGCTAATCATCAGGTGCAGCTTATCTATGGACAAATCCCAGCAAAATGCCAACTCGGAAGTGAGAGCCGGCCGGGAGGGCGCCTGGGGCTGCCTTTAAAGGCTTCGCTGGTCTATGAAAACTGTTTGCAACTTGAGCACCTGACACCAAACCCCACTCTGGCGCAATTCTGTTACTAACTCATTACTTTGTGGCACATGGATCCTCCCTTAAAAAAAAAAAAAAAAAAAAAGAATGCGGCTTATATTCGGGTGAGGCTTATATATGGACAAATACCGTGGTCTACCCGGATGTGCGGCTTATAATCAGATGTGGCTTATAATTGTGAAATTACTGTATATTTTATAATTCAGAACCCTTCACATATGAAATCACACATATTTATTCTAACTACGCACCAGTGATTCTAACTTTATCACTCAAATTTGGGAGCTTTCTCCAAGGCCTCAAGTCAAAGCAGTGTCTTCCTGGGGATCAGTGTCAAAAAGCACAGAAAGCTCAGAACTTCCAGGTTCAGGATTCCAACATGACTGGATCCCTCCCTTCTACCAACACTGCCATTCTGCCTTCCTCACCTACCTTCTTTGCACTCCAGGGCCACCCTGGACTCCAGGTTGTCCATCTGCATCTGCAGACGCTTGAGGGTGAGGTCGCTCTCCCTGGACTTGCGTTTGTACGCGATCAGCACGGCCACGATGAAGATGATGAGCAGCCCGCCGGCCACCGCGATGCTGACGATGGCTGGCAGGCTCAGAGGGCTGTCTGGGGAGATGTAGACCATTCCTGGAGAGAACTCCATCCCTCCTACACGAGCCTAGAGGGAAAGCAGCAGGGAGCTGCGGTGAAACCGTTGAACGGGCAGAGGAACTCTGTCATCATCCTGGCTGAGGATGAGTGGTGACATCCCCTTGTCTCCCAAACCAAAAGGAGAAGTACAGTAATTTCATGACTATAAGGCGCACCCTTTTGACTAAAATTTTGATCGAAACCCAGAAGTGCGCCTTATACTCCAGTGCGCCTTATATATGGACAAAGTTCGGAAAATTGCCAGCAACCCGGAAGTACGCCTTCGAATCCAGTGTGCCTTATAATTGTGAAATTACTGTATGTGGATATGGAACAGATTAAAAACACTGAAAATGCCAGATAGAATCACCTCAGTTGCCAGACAGAATCACCAACCACAAAAGGACTCATGGTGAGACAAGTCACCAGTCACAGTTTCTCCATATCGGTTTGGATTTCATTCTGGATTTTTCATTCCTCATGCTGATATGTTGCACTGAAGTCACTTAGTCCCAAAATACACACACAGAACACAGAGCGCAAGGTGTGGTCTGATGGGTCCTAACCCCACAATGGGGCAGAGGACAACTGACTCAGTGAGTCACTATTTTCTTTTGACTCTCCCACCAGATCAAACTGTACCTGGAAGCCTGTGGGACAGTGAAAAGCCACCACGAATCCCACAAAGCCCAGCCCATTTTTACACCCCCTATTTTAGCCACACATTGCCAGGGTGACTGCAGATGCTCTCCAGTAGGAGCTGAACACAGCTTTTTGTTCTCCATGTACTTCCAGAGGTGCCCAGAGCTGCTTCCAGCCTCTGGAAAAGGCTGCTGTGAAAGGGCTTTGGTTTAACAACCAGAAAGGAACCCTGAAATTGCTCCTGCAAGCCCAAAAAAATGTTCTGCTGAAGCAAGTCCCTTAGAGCCCTTTTTTTACAACGTGAACACCACTCCCAACAGGAATCCCACAGGATACTGCTGGCTTCAGGCTGCTGCAAGGCTGTTCAAAGCGATTTGTAGAGTAGGCAAGGCTTGAGTGGTGGGAGCAAAGCTCTGCTGACCAGCCTGGAGTACAAACAGTCTAGTATTAAAAGTTCTAGGGCTGTGTTGTGGTTTGGGAATGCTGTTTGTAGATCAGCAGCAAGCTGAGGAGATGCCATGCAAAGAGCTTGAATGATGAGCCCCATCGCAGCTGAGCTGTGTCACAGAGAGGCACAGCTGGCCCTGCACAAAGGGAAAACTCTTGCTGCCAGGCAGGAATGCACTCAAGAACCCAGGGCTGAGTGTTTCCTACTCCCATTGCACCTGGAACACTACAGGGTGGAATTAAACTGTTTTCCTCCTCCATTGTCAGTTCTCCCTCACATTTCCTCATGTTACTCCCCCACACCTCAGCCTGGTGTTCAGCCTTGTCCTGCATCCCACTGGCTCTCAGGTAATCTCCAGCCTGCCTGGACATTTATTAATCCCAGGGCTGCCCACATCTCAGCTCAGGCACCTTCTCAGGTTTCCTCTCCAGGCTGCAGGAGGAAGAAACTGGCCCAGCTGGAGCCAGCAGAAGAGACTACAGAGCAGAATCATGAATGAATTAATTTTCCCAGATGCTCTCTACTCCAATCCTTTCTGGGGACATCAATCTCAGTGACCTTATCATCACCTAGAAGTTATTCCAGTCCCATTGCAGCCTCAAGGAGAAGGTTGTTTTGTTCTACCACCAGGTGTAGGCTGCTCCTCAGTGGGTCCTGGCCAGAGAGAAACAACTACAACCCTTATGGCATGGACAAAGCCAGAGAGAATGTCTGAAAGCAGCTGATTTCCATCCACAAGGTGCTCTCATGCCATTTTGGGATGGGGTCTAGAGAGATGAAATGTCCATGATGAAAAGCAAAACTAACTCTAAATCCATCTGTTCAGGTGATGTTTTCAAGATGACCAATTGCTACCAAGACACTGATGGCTTGTAGAGCCATTTTCAGTGGGCAAGGAACCCCAGACACGCATTTGGGGATGCAGCAGAAATGAGTTTTCCCATCCATTTCAAGATACAAGATCCAGCTCACTTATAAATCCTGAAGTTTGTTTTTGGAATGTGGCTTGCCCAAATGAGCAGGCAAACTGCCAGAATCACATCCTAATCCATGCACTGGAAGTTGTTCCCTTTTGCCCAAATCGTCCCAATAAAATTTTCTCACCACTCCTTCCTGTCAGTGGATCAATAAATAGATTAAATCTTATTCATTTTCTCTTTCTCCAAGCCCTGCAGTCAGATGAGTCCATTCAAGGAATACCAGACTAGACTGAAACAGCCCCAATCCCAAATCCCAGTGCGGATCCATCCTCAAAGCTGGAAGAACAGCTCGTCTCCATGGGTGGGATTTCTCTCAGCAAATATTCCGAGTTAGACACTGCAGCATGATTCCAGAGTCAACAAAGGGAAAAACCACTTTCAGGATGTGATTTATGTGAGCTGCTTCTGGCACCTTTGACATTGGGATGAGACGTTTCATTCAGTGGAAGTTCCCATTGCTCTCCATTAATGATAAAGGGATCTAAGCTCCAAAAAGCAGGTGTTCAAAGTTAGGCTCAGTGTGTTCCCCTTTAAAGGTGGTTTCATCACTGGGAAGGTCTCACAATCCACAAGTGAAGCTGCCATGATCTGAGGGAATCTGGCTCTTGAAGAAGAAAGCCTATGAGGCTGCAGTGTTATTGTGAGCTTTTAAAACTCAAGAAAATATGCACATGTAGCCCTACTTTACTTCTTAACACACTGAGTGGTTCTGGAGGAAGATATATTTTCCTTCCAGAACACCGACCATGAACCCACCAAACAACAATCTGGCCATTTTTAAAGACTATTAATCATGGATTTGTGCTAAATTACACTGAATGTTCTAAATGGGCTCTATGTCTGAGCCCGTTTTTCTCCAAGGAAGTCTCAGTGGCCACCTGTAGGAGTTCTGCAGTTCTGAAGGAGTGTCTCTCCTGGTGCAAATTTGTCCTGGCCAAATAAAATTATCCCTCTAAAAGATGAGATGAATCACGCCCTGAACTCTAGCTGCTGCATTTGACCACCTCTCCATTCATTACACAGACTCTGGTGTATTTTCCAGACTGTGTCAGATACCAGCAACTCTTCAGATGTAGTCCACAGCTTCCCTGCAGACCTTCTCTGGCGTAGCCACTCGTGGATCTTCCTCACATCTCTTTCTTTTCCTTGGAAAAAACTTTCCTCTGTGTTTTATTCAATCTTCTTTTTAACCATTGCCAAGGCCTTTCATTTCTTTGCTTTTTGTTTTCCCCAAATACTTAACTCTGTCATTGTGTAAAAGACAGCTGAACCAGATCAAAAGCATGTTGACATCAACGTGTGTCATTGCCACTGCTCCTTCACTTGGAAATGATCTCTGTGTTGCACCAGTTAATTCGCTCCCATGGCTCCCTCTCAGCTCGTGGCCACCTCGCTTTGCAAGAAAAGATTTGTTCAACAATTTCCTCAAGGTCAGACAGTAAATCTTTGGCAGAATCAGGAGGAGGAACTACTCTCAGTTATCCTGGCCATCAAAGGGATGTTTGTGTGAAACATGGTCCCAGCCTGAGCAGCAGAGGAATTTTCTAGCCCTGATTCCAGATGGAAAGTCCATCCTTCAGCACCTCCATCATCTTCCCAGTTTCCCAGCAGTATCCCTCATTTGACCATCATCCTCAAAAAGGAATTGTTTTGTAATTTTTGGCTTCACTTAAACTGTCACTTAAACTGCTTCAGGAGCGGGGGAGTCTTCCCAATCAGTACAGCCTGGCCACATGTCCATCATCCTGGATCCCCAGGGGATGATTATTGCTCACCTGGCTTTGAGTTTGGTCTCCCCAGGAGTGGCTTTGTCCGTCTCTGACTAACCATATGTTTAATCAAATCCATGAAAATGACAGGCAACATTTATTGCCGTGCTCAAAAGCTTTGGTTTTCACACAGAGAGAAAATCTCTCACTTCATTATTGCTCCTCTTGGAGAGTCTTAATGTGCTTTGCACTGAATGGAGAGTCACGGTGTATTTGCGTGGTTGGAAAGGATTATTACCTCTATTTTCCAGACGACAAACTTTGGCACAGAGAAGTTAAGTAGCCACTACAAGGGATCCCAGCAGCAGCCACAAACAAGACCCAAAATGGTCATCATGAACTCTGCTTCCTAAAAGTTCCCAGAAAAATCTTTTTGAAGATTAAACTCTCTGAGTCTCATTGCACTGAAATAAGTAAGTTAATATGTGACAGATACCGCTTTGTGGGGATGCAACAGAAAAACAGTTGTTCACAAGGAATGAGAAACGCTGGTGTCAGTTCAGTTATCAGCTTTTGTTGTTCCCACCCACAGCTTGGTACAACTCCAGGGTGTTTGCTGATATGATATTTATCAAGCACCAGCATCAAGGAATTCAAATTATTGAGAGGAAAGTAAAAAAAGGAGTAAATAAGTGAGAGGAGGAGAAGCTCCCTCTGATGTAATCACCAGGTCCATTCTTCACAGGTTCCAGGGAGGTTTTGTAGGAACACACTAAGTTTTATAGGAGTCAAAACTCCAAAGTCCAGCCACATTATTGTCCACATTCTGTTTGGGTTTTTTTCCCTACACAAAGGCAAATTTTAGTCACCATGCTGTCAACAAAGTGATGGAGACTGTGTTGAATTGAACAATTTCATGTAGCTGAATTGAACAATTTCATTAGGAACATGTTGCACGTGATCTCACATGAGCATCCCGGGTTCAGACATCCCATACAAAAACAGAAGAGAGGCAGACTCTCCTACTGGGATTTGATCATGAAAAGTGTCTGTGTCCACAAAGATCTCCAGGTCACTTTTCCACTGTTCCACTTCTCCTAGCTACCCTTGATGAGACTATTACACCAAAAGGGTCCCTGAAGTTTCTGGGAAGCAGACAGTGATGCAAACCCCTTGGAGCCCCCTGCCAGCTCTTCAGCTCTGCTGTGCCCTCCCAAGCCACCCAGGGAGCAGAGGCTGAGGGCCAGGCATCACTTACCATCACCTTGTGCCTCCCAATGAGGTTTGGGGACTCACAGAGGAGCTGCACGTCTGACACTGTCACTGCACAGGGCTTCTCACCCACCAGAACCGTGTAGTTGAGTTTGGCATTGCCTCCTGCCACCGGTGGGATCAGATTCCTGCCCTGCACAAAAGGAACATCACATCCCAAAATAATCAAATAAACATCAGAGAAGAGCTTTGTTTCCCTCTTCGGTTCATTGCTGGGATACAAATGTTGGACTGTATTTGTTAGGTGTGGATGGCTGATTCCTGACACTGCTCCAGGCCAGGCTGGATGGGGCTTGGAGCAACCTGGACTGGTGGAAAGTCTCCCTGCCCATGGCAGGAGGTTGGAACGAGATGGTCTTTAAGGTCCCTTCCAACCCAAATATGATTCTATTATGACATTTGTAGCTCACCATTTGCTCACATAGAGAGGAAAAGCCAATTTAGAAACTCATGCAGAGAACAGCATGAGTGGTTACAGACTCAGTCACAACGACCTGACCTGCTCCTCCCTCTCTGCAACTGAATGAGAAATCTTCCATCCAAAAAGTCCTGCACAATAAAGCCCTCACTAAACATTGTCAGACAAGTTAGAACCCTTTCCAGGTAAAATAATTTCTTTCATATCCACCATGTAAAAATAGTGATACAGAAATGCTGCACCATAAAATTCCTCCTCTGTATTGTGAAATTTATTGAAATGGCAAAGGACTGGTTTGGGTTTAGACAAGGGTGAGAGGAAGGTCTTGAATGTACAAGAAAGGAAACAGAGTTGGGTATTTCACTGTTAGCCACATTGAAAGGGTAGAAGATGTTCTCTGCTCAACAGCAGTGGGTACAGACTTAGGCTGCACACAGGAATTTATAATTTCTATTATGGGTGTGCTTGGTGTTTGCTGATGGTGACTCTGATGTGGTTCCATAAGGGGCAAGGCAGGGAGAAAAGTTCTGAGGTGCAATCAGGATGATTTATGGGGGTGTGGCAGGCACAGAGAGGCAAGAGGCAGAGTTTGTTTGTCCTTCCTCATCCAGCCCTTGGGCCCCATCTCACCTTCAGGATGATGGGACTTCCAGGCTTCAGCTCCAGGATCCCTGAGGGATTGAAAACCTCGAAGATGGGGTTGGGGTAGTAGGTGAAGTTGGTTTTGTTGAGGATTAGCAGGGACTGCACATTGTCAAGGATGAAGCCAAACTCCTCCGGGCGCTCAGCGAGCTCAGACTGGTGATTGGGGTCCACAGCCAGCGCTGGGGCCTGGCAGGTCATCTCTGTGCTGTTCTGCACCTCACAGTTCTGGGGAAAGAGACCAAAACAAGGAGTGTTTATGGGAAATAGGGATCCTGGCAGGTCATCTCTGTGCTCTTCTGAACTTCACAATTCTGGGGAAACACAAAATAAGGAGTGTTTAGGGAAATACAGAGCCTGGCAGGTCATCTCTGTGCTGTTCTGAACCTCACAGTTCTGGGGAAACAAACCCAAAAAAAAGGAGTTTTTATAGGAAATAGGGACCCCAGGCAGGTCCTCTCTGTGCTGTTTTGCACCTCACAGTTCTGGGAATAGAGACCCAACACAAGGAGTGTTTGTGGGAAATGCCCCCATCCCTCCTTTGGCTCTCAGGGGGAGGGAGGAGCAGATCCACACGGTTATCCTGGGACAGGCTGGTGCTCCACTGCTTCCAAACACTCCTCACCACACAACCAAGGCTGGGCAGGGATTAGGAAAGCCTTGCAGAGGCAGGCTGGAGCAGTTTAGAGCCTCCTGTGCCTCTTGAGAGAGCTCAGCCTCTGTTGCCAGCATCAGCATCTTTCCCTGACTCATTTTCCTTCTGGAAATAGAAGTTTCTTCCCCTGTTGTTTGCACAGCACAGATTAGTCAAAACCTCACTACCACCTTGGTCTCACACTCTGGTTGTTTTTCCAGAAGTGTTTGTGCAGTGCGTGCTCAGTTATGCTCCAGTTTGGATTTCAGGTTACCTGAAATGAATCCCAGAAAATGAGAAGCAAAGACAAAGGTGAAGGCTCAGAAGACCCTGAAGTTTGTTTCCAGCCCTGCCAAAAACCTTCCTTTCTGTGTGTGTCCTTCAGGTTTAAGATAATATTTCTGGAAACAAATCATGTCCTCTCTTTTGGGCTGCAATAGGAGATTTCACACTCCAGAGCTGTCAGCCAGCCCCTGTCCCCACTGTGGAATGTCCCCTGCCCAGCTCTGCAGTTATACTCACATTGACATGCTCCTTTCCACCGTGCTTTGCCCGGATCTGAGGGTTTTGGATGAGGTCCAGGTGAGTTCCCCACACAGCAATGGGAGTGTTGCCACTGGAGAATAAGAAATGGAATTGAAGAATAAGCCCAGCTAACAGATGTCAGGACTCATCACACCAGGGATGGGTGATCTGTGCTCCTAAATGTTGGTTGCAAGGTGTCTGACCACATCTCGTGGTCCCATAGAGAGGGAAGGAAAAACTAAACAAATAATTTTTCATTCATTCATAAGGGGAGAAATAAATCAAGACAAACGATTGCTAAAGTTGCCATGTCAGGCAGCCTCTGGATGGTTCTCATTGTCAGGATTCAGCAAGTTTTGGGGATGAGAAGAACAGTGGAGATTTATCACCGGGTTTTTAAAATTGTCCATAGGCTGTATCTCCTATATCACCTCAATCAGCCACAGAATTATAAAGAATCCTGAATTGGAACTCACAGGGATCATCCAGTCCCGCTCCTGGCTCTTCAGAGAGACCCCAACAATCCCACCCTGTGCATCCTATATCACCTCAATCAGTCACAGAATTATAGAATACCCTGAATTGGAACTCACAAGGTTCACCCAGCCCAGCTCCTGGCCCTGTTCAAGACTCCCTAAAATCCCATTCTGGGCATCCCTGGGAGTGCTGTCGAAACACCCCTGGAGCTCTTGTCAGCCTTGGGGGTGTGCCCATACCCTGAGTTTTTCCAACCCACAAAGCCCTCACACAGACCCATTGAAATAACTGTTGAGGAATTTGGGTTGATCTCTACAGCCCCATATCTAACCTGCTGTCAAACCTCACCCTGACTATGACACTGTCACTCTGTGGTGCCACCAGGGAACCCAACCCTGTAGAAATTCAAAAAAATTGAGCCAAAGTCTTCAGCTTCAGCACTGGCCTGGTTTCCATGTGGAAGATCAGGATCCAACACAAACAGAGATTCCCAACTTCCATGTCCCCTTGCTCAAAGGCAAATTTCCTGACAAAGCCAACTCCCACAAGCCACAGCCCACAGGAATCTGGAGGATTTTCTTACTTTTATGGGGAGATGTAGTGGAGCCCTCTTTACTCTCTGCATTCACTGTCACCACAAGGACACAGTTCTCAGAAACTCCCTTCTCTCCTTCCCCCTGTTCTCAGAAACTCCCTTCTCTCCTTCCCCTTCTCTCAGAAATTCCCTTCTCTCCTTCCCCTGCTCTCAGAAACTCCCTTCTCTCCTTCCCCTGCCTCTTCCAGCTGCAGCCACCGATTATGGGACTTCAGGGAATGTAGGGGAAGGAGCCAAGAAACTGTAGGACCATTCCCAAGCTTCCCAGGGTTGGCTCTGAACACCACATTAAGGATTAGGGTTCACCACAGGCAGCTTTGGCCATCCCAAATTAAAGCAGCTCTGATCTGTCAGAGTGAGCTCTGCTGTTAGAGCATGGGGTGGGGGCAGAGTGATCCAGGGCTGAAAGGAGAAAAGTTACCCAAGAACACAAAACTTTCACCTGTCACGGCTCACACAGCCAGGACAGGAGGAAAAATATCATCAGCGGACATTTCAGACATAACAGCCCCATCTCTGAGGGTTTCCCAGGGTGAGGAAGACTTTCAGCAGTTTCAGCACCTGCCCCTATAATTCCCTTTGGAAACTGTTCAGGAGGCAGTTTATTTTCTGCTGGGAAGGGGAGGCCATGTGGAAATCAATGGGATTGTGAAAAGAAAGCTCAGAATCCTTTCCTGTGTTCAGGTAAAGCTGCACACACAGGAAAGGTGAAGCATGTGCATTATAAATGAGAAAACAACAGAGAATAAACACCCTGTGAGGAAGAAGGCAACAAATCTCCCCCGTTTCTGACCTTTGTTTTCAGTGTTCCTCATTTATCTTCCATTATAAATCAGCTGAGGAGGCAGGAATGAATGCAAACACACAGAACAGCTGTCAACTTTGGGTGAGCTCTGCTCCAGCCCCTCCAGTGGCATCCACTCTGATGAACTGAACGGTTTGGGTTTATGCAAAGAGAATTGGCAGAACCACATCTTTCAGCAGATTCTCCTGGGACACCTCTCTGGGAGGCTGTCTGGGGTTGGTTGCAATACAGGATGTGACTCAAAGTATCTATTCTATCACCATCTGTTTGAGGCCAGTTGTGGCAGTGATCCTCATCTCCATGGGAGATATCTCCTGTTAATGGCTCAGCTGTTAAACCAGCTGGGGCAGAGTTCTTGATCTTTTCACAACCCATCCTCCCTCCAGGAGATCTCTCCTGTTCACGGCCATTGAGTCCCAGTGCATGACTGATAAAATTCCATCATCCCACTGGAAGTTGCTCCAGCCAGGGGAAGAGCCAAACATTTCCTACCTAGATTAAAACTGAGATTTTGGGACACCAAACAGCCCTTTTTCCACTGGACTCCAGAGGAAAACCAGACCCTTCCACATCATCGCTGGAGCTTCAGAGAACACTGCACCTTGTCCAGGAGCACTGCTCCACCTGAAGCACATCTGTCACTGCAGGAGGATGCAGCCACCATTGAATGGCACTGCTGCCAACACCCTGACTGACTGACGGCTGTCAGCTTGGATTCTGACTCTGCCAGGGTTTGGGCTTTGTTCCTTGTAGTACTGGATTTCTATTTTAATTTCCCTAGTCAAGAACTGTTATTCCTATTCTCATATCTTTGCATGAGAATACCTTAAATTCAAAATTATAATAATTTGGAGGGAGACACCTGTCCTCCAAACCAGGACAGAGGCTCCTCATGGTCCATCACTGACTGGTCCATGCTTAGGGCAACATTTGACCTTGAGTTTTGCATAGTATCTCAAGCTTTTTCTCTCTGAGCTTTTCTCAGCTATCACAGGAAATTGCTAATGGGAAATTATACGGGGTAAACACATATTGTGCTCTTTCCAGAAGATCTGGATGAGTTTTTTTCAATGCACAAGGGATCCTGCTAAAGTCCCACATTTGCTTACAAGAGACCTTCCCTTCCCTGCCTTACAAAACAAACCACACTCTCCCCAAAATTCAACTTCTCTGTAAAGATTCCTGACATCATCCAGGGAGAGCACATTCTTCAACACCCAGAAGTGTGTAAACCAAATTATTCTTTGTCCACTATCCTGGATCTTCTGAATTTTGGCTGTGAGCCTTTATATTAATAATGAAAATATTATTTTATTGCTATTATTATATAATTTAATAGCAATATCATTACTAATATCATTACTCTCTGCCGATTCAAACTAGAAGGGATTTTACAACTTTACTTGGCTGAAAATTTTACATGTTCCAAAAAAATCTAGTGTGTGAACACACCTATAGATATTTGTGTCTATACAAACACAAATGCTTTTATTTAATCAACCAAATCTGTGCACACAGTTTAAAACCCATGTGTTAAAAATCCTGTGCTTGGGTTGGAATCTGAGCTTGCAGGCTCAGACCACAGGTAATAAACACAGCCACAACTCCTGACCAGAGAGAGGGAAAATAAAAAGGTAAAACAGTTTTTTGTGTGCTGAAGACTAAAAATCACTCCCAAGCCCTCTCTGGCTTGAAAATAAAGTAAATAAAACCATTTCTTGCCTTGAAAATCAGCAGCCATTGGCATTTGTGCCTGTGTCTGGATGCTCAGCCAGGTGGGAGCAGAGCCTGGAGACCTGCTGCTGCCCAGCAAAACAACAGAGGTGCCAAAAGCACTCAGAATTTAACTGCTTATTGCCCTAAAATACCCCGAGTATCATTTTCTGCCTGCAGACTCAGGTAATTGCTGGATGTAACTCAAATCAAACCCAGATCGAAAGTATTAATGGAGCCTCATAAAATTTTATTTACTTGCCAGCGCAGCGTGACTTTTCTTTTTTTTTTTTTTTGGCTATGGAAGTAAATTAACAGTGATCTTTTCTTTATTGCCCTTGAAAAGGTTTTAAGCCAGACTTGGTACATTCATTCACTGGTTTAGCAAGGCTGGTTTAGTGGCAATCATCTCTCCCTGGGAACAGCTCAGCCCCACAGTTACAGCACCTAAAACTATCCCTGACACTCCAAACCCCTGTGGTAATCCTGGATATGCCATCTTCTTTCTCCAGGGTTGTGAACCTTTGGAGTGACTCAAAAGTGCTTAAAATGGAGGATGAAATTATGTAGGTCTGGTTAAAATGGGGCATCTCTTAATGCTCAAGTTGGTTTCCTGATTTCAAATGAAGAAAAGCAAAGGGGGGAAGTTGTATCCAAAAAACTGTCCATTGGAAATGCTCAAATCATTCCTGGAAGTGTTCAGAAGCTGGTGGATGTGTCACTTGGGGATAAATTTTGGTGGTGAACATGTCAGTGCTAGGTTAAGAATTGGAGTCAATTTTCTTAGGGATCTTTTCCAGCCTTAATAATTCCATGAGTGATGAGACAAGTGCAGTACCAGCCGTCCATCCTAGCAGTTACACACCCCACCAATAATCTAGCACTCCCTAAACAAGCACCTCGCCCTTATTTCCATTATTCTGGGATTTGGGATGGGAGATCCCATCCATTCAGCCATGGGACACAGAGTGCCTGCACCTCCAGGCTGGGTAAAACTTTGCTAACACACCTGAGGCATCTCCTTGGCTGCTCCTTCACCTCAGTCTGGCAGCTTCAGCAAAGAAATCACCTTTTAGGCAGCAATGAACTCACTTTATAAGGGAATAAAGTGATTTCTCATTTCACTGATAACCTGGACTCTGACTGAAAAGAAAAGCCCCAAATGGAAAATCCCAACATTAAAGCTTCAAGCCCAACGTGCAAAGACTCAATCCGGCTAAATCAGTAAATTCCCTCACGGTAATTAAATGCACTAATTGATTTGTGAAAACATCTTTGGGATGGGAGCTGAACTGGGGGGGATTTTCAAGCCCTGCTCCTAATCCCTAGGGACTCCAATCAGTCCAGTTTGGCAGGGAAGCAGAGAGCAGCCATGGATGAATGAGGGGAGACTAAGATTTCTTATTTTGTATCTTTTCAAGGAAAAGTGCATTTTCTGTGCATTTAATGACCAATTTCTCCCTTCCTGAGGCAATTTCTCCAGGCTTCTGAACGTCTGGGTATCACTTTGAAGCCTTCCACAACCAGGGCAAATGCTGCTCTCAGGCACCTTCATGTGAAACCTATGAATCCACCAAAGCAGCATCAAGGGGGTGAAGAGAAAAAGGGATCCCTAACGAGGAGAAAGGCTCCTGGATAGGGCAGGGAGCAGGGCTCCTGTTGTGTTTCATCTCAGGACAGAGCCCTGGGGCTTTCAGGCCAAACAGGCAGTGCTTTGTCCTGAGGCATCAGCTCCATGAGAGCTGTGGGAAATGTAGGAATTTCAAGTCCATGAGGGCTGTGGGAAATGTGGGAATTTCAGCTTGCAAACTGTGAGAGAATGAAGTGGTTCGTGGCTTAAATATTGCTGAAATCATGGAAAGGTTTCTGCCCACTGTAGCAGACTGCAAAGAAGCAGCTGCTTGTCTGTGACCACCAAATATACCTAGAAACAGAATGTAGAGTGTGGAGGGAACTTGGTATAAGATAAATGTGAGACTATTCCAGTTCTCCCAGGTCTACGGAGAAGAATGTGATAGTAGAAGAGACGCTGGGATGCTGGTGGCTCAAACCTCAGGGCAAGCTGCCCATGGGCAAAGCACCCAGCCAGGAAAGAGGTGAACCCTGAGAGGTGGAATTTTGTCTGTGATAACTGCCCTGCCCAGTGAAGGTGCTCACTCTGCTGCTGAGCCATGATGGGACATCATGGACACAACTGGGCTGGTGCAAGAGGCAGCTGTGTCAACTCAGACGGTGTCAAACACTCAGCATCCACCACATTCCATCATCCAGGTGTCCCTGATCCACAGCTTTCCATCATCCAGTGGGAAAATCCCTGCTGGGTGTTCCCACCTGAACCTAAATATAAAACCAATGGAGTTTGTGTTCTGGGGATTTTCTTCTTCAATTTCTTTGGGACGTCCCTTGATATCTGATGGATCCAGCCTGTCACCATCACTCCAACCAACAGACACTGAAATTGCAATGACCAAGTTTTGTGGAGCCTGTGAGTGGTGCAATCTTTCTGCTCTCATCCTTTCATTTTCTTTCTTGTGCTTTTTCTTATGGGATATTTTTAGCCTTTTGTATTTTCACGTTGCTACGGGTAATAACAACAATAATGGCTATGTAGCTGCTTCCGCTTGCCACCAAATTGTTCTGAAATAAACCTACATATATATTTATAATATATATATATGTATGTATATATTTATACACCTATATATATATATTATATACCTATATATGTATGTATTTATATATATTTATGACATCTATTTATAAACATTGATTATTCAGTGTCATTTCACTTTAATTCACCCCAGTGGATCTGGAAAGCATCTCTGCATGAATTCTTGCTGGATACAATGCTTGGAAATCAATTTTCTATGCCAAGGACCAAAGTTCTCAGATCAGTGTTCCTTTAAAAAAATACAGGAATTGAGAGAGGGTGTCCCCTCTGAGGGATGCTCACCTGAAGATGCTCCACTCAGGCTCGATCCTCAGGATGGTGGGATCCTCTACATATTCATAGTGCAGCTCCTGATGGATCTTGGCCTTGTCCACTCTCACAGACACCTTCACCTTCTCAAAGCCTTCATAGGAGGCCGTGGTGTTGCAGACAATGTGCTTGGTGGATCTCCTGGGGGGAGGAGAAAGTAAATGTGAGCCAGGTGCTACCAGCAAAACAGTGCCAAAAGGAGCCAAATTATTTATTCTCATCTCCCGTGGCCCAAACCTATGCACTGAAGAGGTGAAACTCAGTGTGAGCCATTTATGTTCCTGTAGCAGCGTCTGGGGAAGTGGCATCGCCTTTTCACTGATTTAAATAAAACCACAAGAGCTCTCATCTCTCAGGACTCAGAGTAAAATCTGAACCCCAAGGGCAGTCCAAACCAGGCCTCTCTCCAGAATTATTTCTCTGTGATTAAATATTTGATGGATGTTTCCTTCCTGCCTGCAGACATGTGCAGCAGCAGCTCATAAAAGGGGTGTTTGCACCTCAGCTTTGCAGTCTGGGATCATAAAGTTTACTTTGCATTAGGACTGTAAGTCTTGTTTAAGTGCAGTTTGCAGCGTGCCTGGGACCTTTGAAAGTGCTAATACACTGGGAAGCATTTTATGATTATGTTTAAAAAGGATTCTGCATAAACCTTTCCTTTTTGGCAGGGCTCAAAAGCAGCTCCAGGTCTGCATTCCTTTCAAAACGAGTCAAAAATCCAGGCACCAAAGATTCTCACTCTTCCCAGTCCTGTGATTTGTGATGCAGCCTCATCTTATACCCCTGAAATCGGGCTGGAAGTCACCTTCAGTGGCTGCACCCTCCAAATTCCCCCAAAAGACAATGCTCCATCCCTCCTAAAATTCCCCAGTCTTCAGTGAGCATCTCCAAGCAGCCCTGGCTCCCGCTTGGCATTTCAAATCACAGGCTGTGACTTCACCCTGCTGAATTTTGGATGCTGGATCGCTCCACAGCCATGACAGGCTGCTAAAGAGGATCCCCAGAGCCAGCAGAGGGAAGGGCATTGCCCCAGGGCAGTGCTCCCAGGTCTCCTGTGAATGAGCTCTTCCTCTGCCAAGGACATCTTTGGGATAAATGTGCCAACTTCACCTTTGGCCCCCATCACTACTGGCAGCAAAATGTGTTGCCCTGGGTAGTTCTGAGCTGTGGGAGCCCCTGGGAATGGGATTCAGGCTCATTCTCACAGGGATCAGGGAACATCCAGCAGGTAACACTGACATTAAGCCTCTCTGAAGCGCCATTGAACAGGAGCCAACGCAGAGCTGAAATGTTGCAAATCATCCATTTCTTAGCACTACAGGACTATTCTGGGATAAAAGGGAGGTGGTTTAGTGCTTCAAACTGATGTTGTCAGATTTTCTTTGTCACCTCTACTAAAGCAGGGACATGAAAATGAATCTTTTAAACGACACACTCTCAGAGCAAGTAGCAGAGCGCAGGACCGTGGAGAATTGTACTGAAATTTGACAAGAGGCCACGGGAAAAAGCACATCAAATACCAGTCAAAAACAATGAAATAAATCCTATTTTCTCTCCCCAAAACATGGCCAGCAAGGTTGTGCATGGTGCAGAATGCACAAGTTCTCTTAAAGCACGGACATGGCCACGAGCAAAAGAGGCACCTGAAGGACAAGGTGTCAGGGCTGCAGGAGAAGTTTGCTGACTTTAATTGGCATTTAATCTTTTCCACTCAGGCAGGGGCAGCAGGAAGGGCTCATCTGTACCTGTAGAAGAGGCAGGGCTGTCGCCCAAAGGTCACAATGACGTTGCTGCCAGCGTTGAGGTTGTTGCCTGTGATTGTCACCTGGGTGCCACCTGACACTGGTCCCCGCTTCGGCTTCAGGTCAGAGAGGGTCAGGGTCTGTGGAGGCAAGGGAGGTGTGGGAGACACAGCAGAGGAGCAGAGGGACCTTCCCTCTCCTGTTGGTGGTGGGGAGAGGGAAGCACCCCCAAAGATCCATCAGAACTTCTCAAGTTGGCCATGTCTTCTGGCTGAAAATAGAACCTGAGGTGACACCAGTCCTCTGCTTGAATGCTTGGATGAGTTCAGCACCAACCCCAGCCTGTTCTCACCCCTCCAAAATGAGATCTGCCCTTGTACCCACTCAGAAATGCTCCTACAAAGACAGGTCCATGCCTGGAGCACCCTGGGTCACAATCTCTCATCCCCACTGCTTGTTTGGCACTGCTCAGGGGTCTTTTTGCTGTCACTCAACCCCAGCTCAGGTTGTTGAACTGGAATGAGTAGATCTTACTGGGGAATCTCCACCTTCAAACTGTGGAACTCACAAATTATGAACATTGTTTGGTTTTGAAAAGATCACTCAACTTTATTGATTCTCAGAATCACAGAATGGTTTGGATTGGAAAGGACCATAAAGATCATCTCATTCCAATCTCCCTGCCCTGGGCAGGGACACCTTCCACTGTCCCAGGCTGCTCCAAGCCCTGTCCAACCTGGCACTGGACACTTCCAGGGATGAGGGACAGCTTCTTTGTCCTCACCACCCTCACAGGGAACAATTCCTTCTCAGTAATCTATCTAACCCTGACCTCTGGCAGTGGGAAGCCATTCCCCTTTGGATGGAGGAGAGCTGTGGCTCAGAGCACATCTGAGTTTATTCCACACAGGATCCAAACTCACAGAGGTTGGAAAACACCTCCAAGATCATCCATCCCCACCTTGATAACCAAAACAGAGCACATCCAGTTGTTCTTTGAGCACCTCTAGGGATGGGGCTCCATCCTTCCTGGTGCAATTCCGATGTTCAAAAATCCTTTCCATGAAGAAATTCCTCCTGATGTCCAACCTGGTGCAAAATGCCCCCGTGTGACCCTAAATCTTTCTCTTATCTGACCTGGATGTCGAGGCAGCCTCGAGCTGTCCTGCACTGACACCTGGTGCTGCTGCTCCTGTCAAGGTGTCCTCTGAAATGCCACAGCCACAAAAGCAGCACAGCCCACTTGAGCACCTTTTCCCTTTTCCTGCTGATCTGAGTCTCTTTTCCCAGCCTAACACAGCGCTCTGTTAATATATCAAAGCGGGGCACAATTCCTTTAGAGGCCCCAAATCTCAAAACTCTTTTTCCTACCCTGCTACTCCCCCTTCTTCCCCAAATCAAGATAAAATACTCGTGCTCTGAAGGCACAGATCACCCTGTTACCACAATGCAGAGAGGAAACATCAATATTCAGGGAGAAATTTGGAGTTACAGTTTATTCTTTCATTTGCATTTTAATAGAAAAACTTTCCATTCAGTCCCAAGTGAAAAGCTACTATATGCATTTAAATGAAGATTATTTCTTTCCCCCTCTCTTTAAGAATGATGACACAAGTGCTTGAAGCTCTCAGCTCCTCTGAGCGAGCAGGTACATCACGCAGTCACCTTATTGAGCTTTGGAGACCATTAATCCATGTTTATAAAACTACCTGACACACACCACAGCTCCCACTCTCACACACACAGAGACACCTCTGTTCCCTGGCCCCTCTGGTTTAATCATTTTGAAAAACAGCGGCAAGATTTCCATTTTTCCATTTTGCTCCTATTCTAAATGCAGCTCTTGGAGAAAGGGCAGAATGTGGAAATCAGACTTACAGCTCTGTAGAAGGAGCTATTGTCAGAACTGGGCACTTTCTGTGTTTAAACATAGCTGCTTTTCACCTGATGCTTTGGGAGCTGGTTTTATGCTTAGAATCATGGAATTTTTGAGGTTGGAAAAGACTCCTAAGATCAGCAAGTCCAAGCATTAACCCAGCACTGCCAAAGTCATCGCTAAAGGACCTCTCTAAGCACCAGGGACAACGATTCCACCACTTCCATGGGCAGCCTGTGCCAGTGCTTGGCAACATTTTCATCAAATTTTCTCCTAAAATACATCCTGCCCTCCTCTGGCCCAGCCTGAGGCTGTTCCCTCTGCTCCTGTCCCTGTTCCCTGGAGCAGATCCCAAATCCCCCTGTCTGTCCCCTCCTGTCAGGGACTTGTGCAGAGCCACAAGGTACCCTCTGAGCCTCCTTTTCTCCAGGCTGAGCCCCTTCCCAGCTCCCTCAGCCCCTCCTGAGACTCCAGACCCTTCCCCAGCTCTGTTCCCTTCCCTGAGGAGCTCAAAACTTGATCCAGGATTTGAGGTGGGGCCTCAGCAGTGCTGGCCACACTATTCCTGATACCATCCAGGTGCCATTGGCTTCTTGGCCACCTGGACACACCTGGCCTCATGTTCAGCCACTGTCAACCAGGTCCTTTTCCACTGAGCCATTTCCAGCCATTCTCCAAGCCTGGAGTGTGATTCTCTGGGAATATTCTCTACCATTCTCTTTTAATGGGATAAAAACCACAGGAAGAGTATGGAAATGTAAAGGATGCACTTCAGTACTGCTCCTTTATATTTTGGGCACCACCTAAAACTTTGATGGCAACTCCCTTATTGATGGACCCCTCCACCAGTACAAATTCCTGATGCTGGCTGATGCTGGGAGGTGATCTCCCACCTGAAGGAAAATGGGAATGGCCAAATCCTGCACAGCAGCACTGCAGCAGTATCTGATTCACAAATCATAGAAGAACATTAGAGTTAAAGATCCAAAAGACCTTTGTCCCACCCCTGGGTGTGTTCCCTGCCCTCTCCTTGGGGTAGATGAAGCAGCCACAGCCACAGCCACAGCAGGAATGCTCCTTGAAAAGCACTGCTGTGTCTGGAGCCAATCTCACAAATGGGTTTGTGGCTTGGCTTTCAAAGTGATCAACCTTTGATTATTCACAGTGGCCTTCCTGAATATGGCACAGCACATTCACAGCAGAACTCCAGGCTGTTCAGCATTTCATCCCTGGTGGAAGGTGGTGGAAAACGCAAAGAGGGTTTTGTGGATCGGTGATGGGCTGGAGAGTGACAACAAACAAAAGAGGACAGGAAAATTTCTGTATTTCCTTGGATTTTACCTACTTCCCTCAGCTCCCCAATCCTTTCTTTCCTCCAGCATCTCCTGCACACGGGTTTTCTACAGAGAAGAACCATCAGAGGATCTAAACTGCCCCCATGGAGCTTGTCAAGACCTTGGTTCCCCGTCCATTCCTCCTGCGAGCACAGGAAGAGCAAGATGTGACTCAAACACCTGGGCTTCCTTTCTAGAGGTTCCACGGTAGCAGCAAGAGGGGAAAAGATGAAAGAGATGGATGGGAAATGCTCTCCAAAACAAAGATTTTAGGAGCAGACTCGAAAGAAATGTAGAGTAGCCCACAGCACCTGCACTGAGACACAATATTTTCATCTAAAGCCAGATTAAAGGTAAACTTTCTTCAGTGCCCAAACTGAGAAGTGAATATATTTTTTTCATTGAAAGACTGGGGCAATAATCACAGTAAGAAAATGAATAACTGTGAAAAAATATATTTCATTTAGATCACCATAAATTTCATTTCAGCTTTGTTTCCCTCTTGGCTTATTGTACTTTCTAATGCAGTTTGCAGGTTTTGATCACAAATGAGTTTAAAACAAATGAGCAGCTATTTGAATTTAAAAGTTCTAGTTAGAAAGGTGGAGAAGAACCATTCTGGCATCTCTAAACTAAGCCATCTCTTTCTTAAAACACTGAAATTAAATACTCTGTTGAGCCCAAACCACCATCTCTTTGAATTCTTACAAGACAGGGAAAGGCTGAACCAATTGGCCGACTTTGACCAAGCTTTCCTTCAAACCTCTCAAAAAGCAATTTTCCAGAAGATTTACTATGAGTCAGGAAGTGACATTTATCTCCCAGGTGATGCCCTTCCTTGGTTTTCAAACATCTTCTTTCCCTTCAAGCTGCCACGCACCGCTGCAGGATGCCAAGGCACGTTGAGATTCCTGCAACAGCATCTCCGCCCTCCTGGCAGAAAAATCCAAAAAAACCACAGCTCCCACTGTGAAAGCACCGGACACGGGAGAGGGAATGTGATGGGCAGGCTGGAGAGTGTCTGTATTTTGGATTTTTTTTTGGTGTCTAGCACAAAGGTAGCGAGGTGTTGAGCAGAGAAAACCCTGGTGGCTCCGTGCCCTGGCAGCCGGGAAGGCGGCGAGCGGAGGGAAAAGCTGTCACAGATGGACACGGATGATCAAAAGCAGACAGTAATTCCAAGAGTGGCAGAGGTGACACGCTGAAGTGTAATGTCCTGGAAAGAGCCCTTCTGGCTGCCTGGGAGGGGCTTTCTCTCAACGTGTTTCTGTGCCACCGCCACACCTGAGTGACATCGGGAAATGCGGAGAACAGAGAAATTTCTGTAGCTCGAGGGGGGAATCCAAGACATTTGCATTCATTACAAGTTCCCTTTACCATAAAGAAATGCTCAGGCATGTGAATCATTTCAGAAGAGACCCATTCTCTTGCAAGAGTCGAGAGCTTTTGATGGGAACAAAGGGACCCTCTCATCTCAAACCTGCACACATCTGAACAGATCAAGGCCAGACAATGCTTGCATGTCCCCAGCAAGGGGCCTTAGAGGAATAATCAGGCCTCTTGGACAAGGAACATCATCAGAAGGGAGGAAAAAAGCACAGGTTGAGTGTACAACATGTGTTTGCACTTGAACAGAAGCTAAACCTTGCAGGTGTCTCTTGTTTCATCATGGAGCATCCAAAACAGTTCCCAGCAGCACTGAGCCCCATCCTAGAGCTCACCAGCAGCCTGAGCTGGATCTGTCCTGGTCCCAGTGCTGCTGGTGTGTATGGGATGAATAAAAACTTGGGGGAATCCAAGAGGGAGGAGAAAGAAAACCAACCCAGACCATCACACTCATGCTGCTGAAGATCCCAGGGTTGTAATGAGTAGTGGCAACCCCCAAGTTTCTTCTGGAGGACACTGGTGGCTCCAACCAGAGGGTCTTGGTAGCAGGAGAATCACATCCCCAAAATATAATATAATAGGGAATTTTTTCCCTTTTTTAGCTCTTTTTTTTTTTTTCCTTTCCTGTACAGCACTTTTAACTATCAATGAGAAATTTCTGTATTAATTTGAACGGCAGCAGCATGGAACTGTAACTGGACTAATAATCTGGACTATTATTAGGTTGTTAAAACTTTAATTAGACCAGCTATTTTTGCTAGGAACAAGATGTTGAAAGGAAATGGAATGAACAATTTGGTGCAGCCAGAACAGCAGAGAAAAGCTCAGAGGCTCAGTGTGGCGAAGGACAATGGACAGAGGGAGCAAAGAGGAACAAGGAGAACTTTTTTCAGGAACTTACCATGAAGTAGTAGAGCTGAGAAGACCTGGCCATGAACTCTGGCTTGCACTCTGCCACACAGATTTCCACAAATCCAGCGTGCTGGCTGGGCTTGGCCTCCCCCATCTCACACACAATCCTGAAAATACCAACCAGGAGCAGAGTTACAGAGTTACAGTTTGGTGGTGCTGGTAAGATGGAATTGAAGCAAAGAACCCACAGTGCTGGGAGGTGGGCTGTGGATTAACCCACACTTTTCTGTTCCACCCAGAATCCAAATTGTGGATTAAGTTATTCTTTAGAAAGTGGTTTCTGTCTGGGATAAGTGCTGAGGTGATGTGAATCCACTTAAATACACAGAGAAATGTTGGGCTGAGGTCTGGCTCCATCAGCCTGGCATGGTGGAGGCAGCTCTAAGGTTTAATGATCACTCCTGCATTTAGCAAGAGGCTTTTTAGGGTTGCTGCCTTCCAAAGTGGAATTGAACACCTTAGGGTGCCTGCGTGGTAAAAATTAGGATAACTTCAGGGCACTTGCTGTGAGCATCACCTAAATATGCAATCCAAACACAGTAATAACTGGATTGTTAAATAAATGGATTATCCTGAGCTGTATGTGAGGAATAGCCTCTTCCATCCTTCAATTCCCAGGCTGGAATGAATTCCTTGGTATGGGAAATAGAAAAGGTATAGAACTCTCAGAAAGCTGTGTGAAAGCAAATCTCAGGATGGAGAAATGCAAGAATGCTGAAGATGCAAGGACAAGAACCAATAGGGCTGTGAGCTGTGTAGAGACAGGCCTCAGGAAAATATGTTAAACGAGAGAGAAGTATGTAAGCTTAATAATGAAGATTTATCCATTGTTTTAAGATATTACAGGCAAGCACTGTTCAAAGCAAGATGTACATGCAGCTTTATTAATTGGCCTAAGCAAACACTTGTCAGCTTTTAATATTCTACCATTGGCTAGAAAGTTGTTAAAAGAATTTGTAACAAAGAGAACTTGCTGTGCTGTTGTTAGCAGCTCAAGCTGTTCCATCTCCTTTGCTTGATTCCTTAAAATGAGATTGATTGTGATGGAATAAAGCTGCGAGACAGCTGCTCCAGCATTCCCATCCCATTGTTTGTAAAGATAAGAGGAAGAAAAAATATCCCAGAAAAACCCAACACCTTGGAAGGCCCTGCAGGTAGGAATGTCACTGGGTGTGCTGTGGCCCTTGCTGTGCCACACACCCCACTTACTGCTCTGCTGGGATGTACCCTTCCACCAGCGGCTTGCACTCCACACCGGCCACCTTGACGTGGGACGCGATGTCCCGGAATTCCAGCCCCAGGTTCTCCCCGCGGATGGTGACTCTGGTGCCTCCCTCACGAGGGCCTGTCACGGGGTTGATCTGGGGAAACAAGCCAAGAGAAAGAAGAACAATCAAGCCAGGCAGCAGAATCCTCTCTGGTGAAAGAACTGACAACTTTTGGGGATTGCAAGGGACACTTATACAGTAATTTCACAACTATAAGGCGCACTGGACTATAAGATGCACTTTTTTTTTTGCAGAGAGGATCTGCGCACAACAAAGTAATGAATTAGTAACAAAATCGCGTGATTGTGGGGTTTATTGGTAGGTGCTCAATTTGCAAACATTTTTCACGGATCAGTGTAGCCTTTAAACGCAGCCCCAGGCACCGTCCCCGTGCCGCGGGCCCCAGCACTCCTGTCCGACTCCAGCTGGCATGGCTCTTGCGGCATGGCTCGCACTTCCAGGTTGGCAAATTTCCGAACTTTGTCCATATATAAAGAGCACTGGATTATAAGGCAGACTTCCAGCTTTCGATCAAAATTTTAGTCAAAAGGGTGCGCCTTATAGCCATGAAATTGCTGTAATTATTAATGCTGAGCAGGTGAGGGAACAAATCTACTTCAGATACTCAGAGTATACAAAATTCTGCCTCAGACCTCATCTACTCTCTTTTAACTACTCGCAAAACATCCAGAGGTGAGTAGAAGATTTTTTCTTGGCAGGAGCAGAGATGTGTGGAGTTGCAGCTGAGCCCTGTACTTCGTAGACGTGAGCCATGGAAAGGCAGAAGAGGGACGCGGTGGAGAGAAATGGGAGAAAGAACAAGACAAGGACATATTGGGTTGAGCCAGTCACTTGAAATCCTAAATTTCCAGCCCAAAGCACATGAACGTTGTGTTCTCTTCTGGAGGTAAGTAATGGTCATGCATCAGAAATTCAGCTGAAAATGTCCACCTGGAATAAAAGCAGTCAGGAGCAGCAGGAACACAGGGTGAGGCGTGGAGGAGGTGGATGGTGACTGAGACAGCAGCAGCAGCTGCTTTGTGCCAGCACCTCTTCCTGAAAGATCTCCAGTTTCTCTCCTGGGAGATCTAGGACCATTGGAAAGGTGGGCAGGGAGCATGGACAGATCAATTGTCGAGCCTCTGAGCCTCAGCATGAGACAAGCAACCATCCCAACCAACCTGAGGGCTGCTGGAATGGTGTTTGCATCCCAGCCTGGCCCTGCACCAGACCCTCACAGGGTCTTGCTCCATCACCCTTGTCCAGAGCCAGGTGGGAATCAGCACTGGAACTGTCTCCTGAGCATTGGAACAACACCAGCATCACGGGGCTGGCCCTTCAATATCTCCATTCTGCCCTTCCAATTCCTCACTGTGACCGCTTTGCCATGAAACTCCCCTCTTGAAAGGGGTTCAAACACTTCCCTCACTCCCTGGCTGCCATCTGCCAGTGCTGGCATGGCTCTCCTTGCACTGAGCAAAGGGGAATTCCCTTTCTCAGGTCCGTACCCACCTGCCCCTGGCTCTGCCAGGTTGGAATCTAGGGCTGGCAGAGACAGGCACGGCACTGGAGTGGCACTGACACATCCCAGCACCCAGCCTGGCACCAGGACTGGAGCAATTCCCACCCAAAGGGTGATTTGTAGAAGGCCCATCTTTAATAAAAGGAGGGAGAGCCAGGCACC
>VRYO01002253.1:2130458-2152189 GCA_009812075.1 Sialia sialis | reverse complement strand
CTGCCAGGCTCTTGCACTGCCCACGGTGTAATTGAAACATTTAATAAATAATTACTTTATTCTCTACCTCTGCTCTAGGTAGCCAGTCCAGGCATCACTGACAGCTTCTTCCAGAGGGAAGCACAGCTTGGAAAATGTTGCTTTTGCAGGAGGACACAGGCTTTGCACTGACCCAACACCAGCAGGATGGTGCTGGATTTGCTGTGGCCTGAGCTGGTGGTCACTGGCATCTCAAATGTCTGATATGATTAAATAATTTAGATTGCATTCATATCATTGCAACAAGAGGAATAATAAATATTTATTGTATTTTGGCTGCTCTGGGCACCAACAATTCCATCTGGTTAATACACATGACACAGAGGCCAGAGACAAGCTGGGATGTACCAAAGACAGAAAACCAAAGATGAAGAAGGGAATTTTCTCCGTCTGTATCCCACAGGTTTATTGGTGTGAATTCTGATCAGGGTGATGAGATTCCTGCAAATACATTAACTCATATTCTTCATCTCAGAAGAGAAGTGAACACTGCTGGAGCAGGTACCTGGGAAGCAGAGGGCACATTTAGGGCATCACCTACTCTGGGTGCAGGAAAGAGCCACTCCCTCCATCTTACAAGGTTCTGCTCTCCTGCACCCCAGGGGCTGTGCAGAGTCAGAGCTGCAAACACCTCCCCTGGCTGGTTACAGCACCCACATCACACTTCAAATTTAATATGATGTCTGCTCAGCAGCAACCAGCCCCAGCTCACTGCACATTCACACTCTGGAGACCTTCATGGCAAAGACATGGAGGTGCTGGAGAGTGTCCAGGGAAGGGTGTGGAGGGGCTGGGAGAGCTGGGAAAGGGGCTCAGCCTGGAGAAAAGGAGGCTCAGGGGGGACCCTGCGGCTCTGCACAAGTCCCTGACAGGAGGGGACAGCCAGGGGAGTTGAGTTCTGCTCCTAGGGAACAAGTGCAAAATGAGAGGAAACTGCCTCAAGCTGTGCCAGGGAAGGTGTAGGTTGGATATTAGGATTTTTTTTCCCTTGGAAAGAGTTGTAAATCACTGGAACAGGCTGCCCAGGGCAGTGGTGGAGTCACCTTCCCTGGAAGTGTTAAAAAGCACTTGGGGACAAGGTTTGGTGGTGACCACAGTGGTGGTGCTGGTTGACTTGGCTTTGGTGATCTTAGAGGGCTTTTCCAACCTTAAATATTTTATGACTCTATGCAGCTGCAGTATAGACTTCAGGGAAGTGAATTTTCCTGGTCCTTATATGCCACTGGGTTTTTAATGGGCAGGAGAGAAAAACTCCAGAGCTCCTGTGTGAACCCAGCAGGATCACACTCCCTTCTCCCCTGTCTCTGTGAAATCTTACTCAACCCCAATCCACTTTCAGCTCTGAGTACAGCAACTTATTCTTCATATTGGTAACAAGTGCTTGCTCTGATCCATCGAATTAAAAATGGATAGCATATTATAGTTTGTCAAGTAAGAAACCAAAACATGCCATAAATATTTAACAGCACCATCTCTCCTGCTCTCCTCCCCCCCAACACTTGCTTTCTGACACTGTTTGTCAAAGCAGCAGGAACATGGAAATAGGATTTGCCTTTCCTTGTGAATTGCTGAGCTGCAGTAATTATCTGCTTTTGGCACCTCTGATGGCTCAGTGGTGGGGACAGAGCTGCTCAGCCTTGATCAGGGGTGGATGAACCTGCTGCAAGGGCATCTTTCTGCAGATATTTGTGTGTCTGCTGCACTGGGGCAGCTCCTGAGCAGCTCAGGGACTGATGAACCTGCTGCCAGGATATTTTTCTGCAGGGATTTGTGGTTCTGCTGCACTGGGACAGCTCCTGAGCAGCCCTGGTGGATGAATCTGCTGCCAGGATATTTTTCTGCAGGAATTTATGGTTCTGCTGCACTAGAGCAGCTCCTGAGCAGCCCTGGGTGGCAGCTAAAGCCCAGGGAAACGGGGTGTGAGGCAGGGAAGGTGCTCACATCGTGGGTTACATGGTCTTGAGGGAGTCAGCTGGGTTCAGTGCATACCCTGCAGGAACCATAAGGTTTATTTTTCCAGATTGGAGGGTTCAAGTCTATGTTAACCACCTGGGACAGGCTACTGGTGGGACTGGCAGGATGGATGAGGGTTGGAGGTGCATGTGAGGAGCCAGAAGAATGAGTAATGGGATGATAAGGGAGGATGTGCTGAGGGCACAATTCCATTTTGACTCAATTATTTGGCAAATTGCTCCCAATTTGATGTTCTGCCTGCAGGAGAAGAAGTGGTCCCCACACTCTGAGTCATCTCAGGAGGGTCCCACTATTCTGGGCACCACACAAGCAACCCCAGCCCCACATTTAAACACCTTGCTGTGGGACATAAGAAACTGGAACCAAAGGAAATGGACATACGAGTTGTGGACGCTGCAGTTGTAGAAGACGAAGCTGGTGCTGGCAAAGGTCATCCCTGTTTCTTTGGACTTCAGCTGGAGCTGGACAATGTGATGGTCACCTGGAGGAAAAAATAGGCACATCAGGGTGCCAGTTCTTTGTTAGCCCAGTTAAGCCCTGCTGCCCAGGCCACCAGCCTGAACCTGGGGCTGTCCCACAGCCCTTTGGCTGGGACATCCTCAGGAGATGTAAAAAGTGTTATAAAATCCTCCTAGAGCCCAGTTCTCCCACAGCTCCGGCTCTTAGGGGTGATGGAGTGTGTCTTTACCACTGAAATTACTGTGCCTGGGAGTAGAGTCTGAGGTGGAGGATGACAACAGATCTAATTTCAAAAATGTGACTGAATTCATCAAGTAGGAAAGCTAAGCTCAAAAGTATGAGTGCAGATGTCTAGAATTCAAAGGACATTAAAACAGAATTTTGTCCTTGAAGTTGTTCCATGCTGCTGGTTCACTCAATGTTCCCAGAAAAGAAGGGCATGTGGACATTCCTTCCATGTTCACTCCCCTCACTCACCCCAAGCTCCATTCCCCTTGGGCTGTGGCTGCAAGGAGCCCATCTCAGTGTGAGAGATGTGAAATCCATTGCACTTCCAGAGGGTTCCACCCATTTCTGTAGCAGATCCCTTTTCACCTCAGCTCCTCCACACCATTTCCTCACCCCTTTTCCCAAGCTGGGCAGTCAGCTGCTGCTTCTCCCCACGGTTCAGAGAGGGCAATCAGTGGGTGCAGAAATTGCATTAATTTGGTGGGGAAGTGACCCAGGTTTAATTCAAGAATTACCTGTGTGGCCTTTTCCCTGCTATTTATAAAAGGGAACAGAATGAAAGGACAAAGGGGGGTGGCTTTAAACTAAAAGTTGACAGATTTAGATGGGATATTAGGAGGAAATTGTTCCCTGTGAGGATGGGCAGGCCTGGCACAGGGTGCCCAGAGAAGCTGTGGCTGCCCCTGGATCCCTGGAAGTGTCCAAGGCCGGGCTGGACAGAGCTTGGAGCACCTGGGATAGTGTCCCTGCTGTGGCAGGGAGTGGAATGAGATGACCTTTCAGACCCTTCCAAACTGTAATTCTATTATTTCCCTCCTCCCCTTAAAGATTAATTAATCAATGAATCCAAAGCAAATTTGACAATGGGTTACAACGAGCGCCGCGTGCTCACTCACCCACCCTGGGGCACTCACACCTCACTGAACACATCTCACTGCTCTGCTGCCCATCTGCTCTGCCGCATTTAACAACTCTGCCAGCCTCTGGGATGTATTTTAAAGCAGGATGTGAGGATTGGATGGGCCCAGGTGGACAGTCACACATCCTTGGGTTCAAATCCAGCCTCTGGCTCTGCAGGGAGGACTTGGTCTTTGCAGAGGTGCAGAGCAGCAGCTCTGAAGCTGAAACAAGCTGCAGGTGTCCTGGAAGCACATAAATCTCTCTCTTTTGTTCTGTCTCCACCTTTCACTGCTATTTTTGTTTGCTGGTTGATGGTAGCCTGGCCTGGGACAGATGTCCATAACAAGGAAAGAATTTCTGGTGCCTGTCCTGGCAAGCAAACATGACCGATAACTCAGTGGGACTTGAAAGTGGTGACAATCTCCTGGGAGCTTGTTTTGGGGCTGCACTGGAGAGCACAGCAGCTGTGTGCAGCTCAGGGAGAGCACAGATGATGGCAACACCTCATTTTCTGTGGTCTGAGCATCCCTAGAGGCAAATTTTACAGCAAATTTTCACAGCAAGCCAAGGACAAAAATTGGCAGCATCCTGTCTGTGTCTCATGGGGGTGATAGCAGGGTCTAGGTTTTTATAATAAGTCCCTGTAAAAAGCCACTGGAGTTTTTGAAATGTCCCAGAAAGTTTGTTAGAAAAGGGATAGAAAAAGTGCAGGAAGTTGTGGATAGGGGAAGCACCCTTGGAGACAAAATATTTTCTTGTGCTGGACCATTTTGGGAGAAGGAACTAGCAGCAAACCTGGAACAGCTGAATGCAGTAAAGGCCAGGAATTGAGACAAGAATTGAGACATAGACTTAAATCTGGGAGGAGCAGGGTGATATTACAGACAGGATTGTCCATCCCTGCAGGAATTCCTGTCTGTTACACAGGATGGGATGTGCTGAGAGCCTGTACCCTTGGTGTGTAACACCAGCCTGGCCAAAAGGAGAGGGAATATCCCACATCCATGCCTTGTCTTTGCTGGATACGTGCAACTGCCACTCGGTGGCAGCCTGCAAACACCTCACGTGTCACACAGACGAGCACCTCAGTGCAGGTGCTGGGGCTGCAGCTCAGGGCTGGCGCTCCTGAAACACTCCCACATGCACACAGGGATGTGCTGCTGTGCTGCTACAGCATCTCTCCTGCTCCCAGAGCCTTCCATGCCCACTCCTCAGGCTCTCAGGAGCCAAATTCTGCTTTGGAGTCAGTGAGCCAGGTCCCTCTCTGAATTCTTCAGGGAGAAATCAGAGTGCAGGGATTGAATTAAAGTCTTTGGATGGATTGAGGTGTGTTAAGTTACTCACACATAAAGTAGAGGTGTAGGTTTAAGTTTTCGGATAAGTAAGTAAGTCAGTAAGTTTAAGTGTGAACTTCAGTGCATTTAGTGAGTGAAAAGTTCAGATGCCAGAGTAGAAGTGCGAGTTCTAGTGAAGGTTAACAAACACACTGATGTTTTCAGTGCAGGCTCCAGGAGCGTGGTTTCAAACAGTGCTTAGACATAACAGAGCTCCAGTAAGAACATTGCTTACATTTTTCAGATAGAATAAGACAGGTTTTATGCGTAGTTTATGTGTATCTTAGCATGTTAGGAAATTAGAATTCTAATAGGTTAAGGAGCGGTGGTCCTAGTTTGTCTTAGCTTGTTGGAAAAATCCTGCAAAAGAGTATGGATTGGGGAGAGCTGGGGCTTTTGCCACGGCTCTTTGCCATTTGCTTTTTGCCACAGCTTTTGCCATTTGCTTTTTGCTTTGCTTTGCTTTGCTCGCCCTCATCAACACCCCAGAAGAAGACAGGACCTGCTGCAGCAAAATCAACTTCCCAGGACCTTGACAGGAGCAGTTTCTACTTCTATCAGGGACTTTTATCAAAACTTTGCATAGACTTTGATGTCTGTGACTTTGCTTTTGAGACTGATGCACTTTTGTAATAAACAACCATTTAGCAACAATTAGCTTCTTTGATCATTTAACCCAATGAAGTTGGTGTGTTGAGAGCACCAGAGGTTTAACCTCACAGTGAGGATGCAGGGTGTGGGGTGAGGATGGGAGGGAGGAGTGCACAGACAGGACTGGGGGACACTCACCATTCTCTGTGATGATCTGGGGCACCTCCTTGGCAGCTGGAGAGATGCACTGGATCTGGCTGCCCACCACCAGCCCATCCATCTCCGAGAGATCCTCGAAGGTGCAGTTGACTCCTGCTGACAGCTCGGGGACGTTGTAGGTCTCCAAGACCAGCTGCAGGCAAAGAGGGAGGGACAGAAGGAGAGGCAGAAAAAAGAGACAACACTCAGACAAACCACAGAGCTGGGCGAGCAGGAGAGAATTACACTGGAGAGGTCGGACAAAGAGCCTCTTGCTAGAGACAGCATCCTCCTTCAGCAGAAAGCGGCGGCTCAGGAGAGGGATGAGTGAGGAGGGGAGGGCACGAGATGCTGGTGCTGACATAGGTGGCAGTGGCTGTGCAGGGACACCTGCAGCGTGTCCCAGTGCTGGCTGGGGCAGTGCAGGGCAGGGAGTGCTCGCTGTCTGTCATGCAGGTGTCACGTTAGGCAGGGAGTCTTTGGAGCCAGCCCTGGCTTCCAGGGCTGTGCCGTCCCCCAGGGTTTCTGAGGGAGGTGACTGCTACTCACAAGAGGCACTCTGCAGACTCCAGAGAAACTGGAGCGCTCCAGTCTAACTCTCTACGGGCTGCTCTGCCAGCACCAGCAGTGGGGAGCACTCTGTGCCCAAGGTCCTGTGTGAGGAGAGTCTAGTTACAGCCTTCAGTCCACCACAAAACACAGCCCTGTCTCTGCAGGCACAGAAACCTCTCCTGACCATCCCAGCAAGGAACCAGTTGTCTCCTCGTGCTATCCTGGGGTTCTGTGTGGAAATAAAGCTGTGAAGGGGGATTTTAGAGTTCACAACAACCTCTGGCATTGCTCATGGGGACAGGGATCTCAGGGCTGGTTTCCACCATGTCCATGCTTTGGAGGAGCACAGTCATGCTGCCAGCTTTCCAAACAAAGATCCTGCCCCACGGCTCTCCATCACTGAGGGTCCTGCTCAACTCTCCAGGTCCTGCCTGAACACAGAGGGGCACCCCAGGGGTCCCCTAGAACCTGGTAATTGGTGTAAATTTGGAGTTTTTGTGACCAAACAGTGGAGCCAACCACTCAGCACAGGCTCCAATGCAGATGCTTCCCACATTTCCCACACTTGCCTCCTCCCTGAGCTGGCCGAGGCCCCCTCTGAGGTGACAGCACTGAAAGGAGACACAGGTGCATGCTGAGGTGTTGTTTCTGCCAGCACAAAGAGCAGGGATCAGTCCAGGTGACAAAGCAGGGCAGGATGAGAAGGTGACATAGCACTCAGTGTTCCCACACAGTGTGTTTTCCTCCCTCAGGGAAAGGTTGGAGCTGTTTCTCCACACTGAGGAGCACCAGGGAGAAAGGCTGAGCAGACAGGCCTTAGCCCTGGATGCCTTTGTGAGAGTAGGATCATTTTTGGGCCATGGGAATGGCAGTGGGAAAGGTTATTTTGTTTTTGTCTCAGATACGGAAGAGGAAAAAGCTTTGGTTATTTGGATAGATTCAACACTGAGGCTGAATCCATTCTCCCTGCTAGCAATGGAGAAAGGGAATTTCCTCCCTAACAAATGTTCCTCTGGGCATGGATGATGCAGGGGGAAGCTGTGCCATGCAGAAGATGACACTGGTGGGCAGACCAGTGCTTGGCCACCAACCCCATGAGCCAGTGCACCCCCTGAGCAGACAAATTCTACATCCCACACTCCCGGGACAGCATGGAAAGGATGGAGCCTTCCCCCAGCAAGAAGCTCTTCTCAGAGAGAAGACTCAGGTAGAATTTTCCAAGACCCTGTTAGTGCTCAAAAATTTAGAAACATGGCTAACCACACAAACACCAGCTCTGCCTCCATGAGTAAGAATTCACTGTCACTGATCATTTGCTAGAACTCAAGATTCCAGCATTCTAGAGATTTGCTAAGGACACCATCAACCCTCTGTTTGTTCCCCTCCTGGTTTGCCTCTGGTCACAGGATGAGCTGGGTCACCAGTTTAGCTGGGACTGGGCTGAGATTTATATCAGAATGCTCATGGAGATTGTTGGGTAACAAATGATGGCAACTTCTGATCCCAGCAGCTCTGGACTGACTCACCCTGGGAGGAACCCAGAGGTAAAGGTCTCTTATTCTGTTATCATTTTCAGTCGCCTCGAGCCAGCCAGTCCCCCAGGATTTATTCCAACATGAAAGAACTCAACAGCTACTGAGAGAATACGGAAAAGAAAACCTTGAACTCCCAGAAGAACAAAGAACTTAAGATGTCTCAGATCAGTTTTGTTTGAAGCTCGGGGAAAGTAAAGTCACAGCAAAGTTAAGAGGCTGAAACAAAGCAGCAATGATTGGACATGCAGGCTTTGAAAAGCTGATTTCATTATCCCTTGAGAAATCCAAACCTGTCACCTGGAAGGTGTCTGGCAGCTGCAGCCTGAGCAATTCCATTTAGACCTTTCAGGGTGTGAGGCTAATGCCCAACTTGTCTAGAGTGGGAGCTTTTAGGGCCCAGGTTACCAACTTAATTGCAACCCAAATTAGCATGGTCAAAAAGACAGAGCACTGGTAGTCTGAGAGAAATGAGTTTCTGTCTCCTTCTTGGAGCCCAGGAATTATCAGGATCATCTGCTGTGTGGTTTCCTTGGCTGCTGACTGAGTAGCTGGAGGCCAGAAAGGTTAAACCTTGTGCTGTGGAAGGTCACAGAAGAACACAGGAGCCCTGGAAGCCTTGGGTTGCTCTGCACAGCATCCTGCCTCTCTGCTCTGCACACCTAGTGCTGGAGATGGATGGAGTATTTATTAGAAGGAGGTATTTCCATCCGAAATGATGGGAACTTGGAGCTCACTGAAATAATTCATATCATCCTTCGCTTGGCTTTCTTCTAGAATGCAATTTCTAACCATGAAAATGTCCCTTGCCTAAAGGCTTTAATGAATTCCTCTCCAGGGCAATACACAACACTGGCAGGACACAGAGTCCCTTCAGACCTGCCCTCACAGACTCTTCCTAGTCCCTTTCTAGACTTCTACACAGAGAATAACCAACATCAAAGTGTCCTCCTGTGGCAAATTTTCCCTGTGCCAGAAGAGTTGCTGGGGATGTTAAGGGCGTCTGTTGAACCTCTTGCTGCCAGTCCTTCCCACTGAATCCCTGGCTCTGCCATGCTTCAGGGTCAGGTTAAACCCAAGGAGAGGGGCAGGGGCTGTCATTCCTCACCAGAACGTTGTACTGGGACACGGAGATGTTGTTGGGGTGCACGGTGAGGCGCACGCACTGCTTCATCTCTGAGGCGAATCTGCGCGGCTCGCTGGAGCGCTCGCACCGCTCCTTCCTCGTGCACCTGGGGAGAGCAGACAGGGACACAGTGAGCACAGAGCCAGGCTGGGGACAGCTCTGGGGGCTGGGAGCATCAAGCAGGGTGGGTGTCTTGGGTTACAATGCAGGATGTGATAAAAGGTATCTATTCTGTCACCATCTGTTCAGGGTGGGGGCAGTGATCTTCATCTCCATTGGAGATATCTCCTGTTAATGGGCCATCCATTGAAACCAGGTGGGGCAGTGTTCTTTATCTTTTCACAACCCATCCTTCCTTCAAGGAGTTCTCTTCTGCCAATGGCCCATTGAGTCCCACTGTGTGACTGATAAAATTGCTTCATCCCAAGTTGCTCCAGCCAAAGAAAAGAGCCCAACATTTCTTATCAAGGTAAATCCAGAAATTTTAGGACTCTAAAGTAGCCCTTTCTCCACTGGACTCCAGAAAAAACCTGACTTCTCCACATCACTGCTAGACTTCCAAAAGAAAACTGTGCCCTTCTACAAAACCACTGCTTCAACTTAACCACATCTGTCACTGCAAGAAGACTGCAGCCACCATTTAATCAAACTGCTACCAACACCCTGACTGACAGGATATCAGGTTGTACTCCTGACTTTGTCAGGGTTTGAGGTTTGTTTCTTCATAATACTGTGTTTCTATTTTAATTTCCCTAGTAAAGAACTGTTATTCCTAATTCCCCTATCTTTGCCTGAGAGCCCCTTAATTTCAAAATTATAATAATTTAGAGGAAAAGAGTTTCAAAGAGAAGCTCCTGCCTTTCCTAGCAGATATCTGTCCTCCAAACTAAGACAGTGGGTGGAAAGTCAGCTCTTTGCTCTTTGGGACACAAAATCACACTCGTGCCCTTAGCACGCTCCAACTCGTGGGATTACAGAGGATATCCTGAGCTGCAAAGCATCATCATGTCCAACTCCTGGACATTCCCAAGAGCCTCACCAGATGTCTGAGAGCATTAACTCTGCTGCTGGCAGCTGTGGGACTGCTCAAGCAGGCCGGGGAGTTGCAAGGAACCCGTAAGAGGATGGAAGGTGATGTGTGAAAGGCTCATCCCCCCTGCAGAAATTTTTTCTCTGCACCCACACAGCAGGTCCAGCACAACCTTCCTAAACCCCCAATCCTTCAAACCCTCCTGTCCAAGGGCTGTCCTTGTAGAGAAGCCATGCACAGCCTGTGTTTTTTGTCCCTCCTGAGAATGCTGCACACTTTTGGTGCCTCTGGGCTGCTCTGGGTATCTCACCTCAGGGATGGGGACACCCCCCAAGCAGTTGTCCCTGCAGATTAAAGAGTTTTTTACATCTGGTTTGAAAATGCCTGTCTAGAAGCACTGAGAGTTGAATCTTAAAAATTCAGATGTTCCCAGTAAATTACAGCTCAGTGAAATTTGAGAGTGCATGTTGGAGCTTGTAAGTTAAAAATCTCTCTGAATTTTTCAGAGAGAAATCAAAGTACAGGGATTAAATTAAAACTTTTAAATGAATTAAAGTATGTTAAGTCACTTGCACATTAAGTAAAGGTATAAGGTTAAGTTTTAGAATAAGTAAACAAATAAGTAGGTAAGCTTTAGAATAAGCTTGAAGTGCTTTTAGTGAGTAAAAGGTCTCAGATGCTACAGCAAAAGTGCAAGTTCTAGTGAAGGTTAAAAACAGTTTTAGATACTAGTGTTTCTGTGGAAGATCCAAGAACCAAGTTTTAGACATAATTAAACTATAATAAAAATATTACATTTTTCAAATAAAACAAAATAAATCATATACGTAGTTTATACATAACCTAACGTGCTAAAAAACTAAAATTCTAATCAGTTAAAGAGTAGTAGCTCAAGTTTATGTCTTTAGCTTGCTAAAAAAATTCTCTATGAAAATCCATGCATTAGAGAGAGCGGCATCCCCTGTTCTGCTTCGCTTTGCCCTTTACTTTTGTTCCTGCTCTTTAACCACCATCATCATTACCCCAAAAAAATAAAAGCTGCCACAGCAGCATCAGCCCTGCTGGAACCCTCAAAAGCAGCTTCTGCTTCTATTTAAAACTGTGTACCAAACCTTAACACAGACTTTAATGCTTGTAACTCTTCCTCTTTTAAAACTAACGTGCCTTTACAATAAACAACTTTATAACAACTATTAACTACTTATTAAAAAAAACAACCACAATCCAGCAAATAGTGCCTAAAACATCAAAAAAATAACCTCACAGGTGTACAAATGCATGAAGTTCACACCACCCACTAACTGTTGATCTTTTCAGTGCTCCTCTCACCTGCGTGATACAAACACAATCCTAAAAAAAGTGGATTGGTGCCTGTTTGCCCCCTTCCTTCCATGGTTTGCACTTGTTTAACATAAACCACATCTGTATTTCACTCCACACCCGCTGCCAAGGCCACTGCTTCAAGGAAGGTGTCTTCCTGGAAACCCACAGGGTTAATCCAAAAGGACAGCTCCGGCTGCATGCCAATTACCTCCTGCTATTAAGTTAATGTTATAGACTTGCACAGGGTGTCTTCAATGGATTTTGTTATTAGCAGTGCTATTACCCCCATTAAAACCAGCCATAAAGGCTTAAGTGCGGATGTTAAATTATTCACCCACTCCCAGACCACAGAGTCTCACTTTTGAGAGAACCTGGGGGCTGCTGGAGCTCCAAGATCACCCTCAGCATCCCTACTCCTTGGAGCAGAGACTGCACCCTTGTGCATGGGGATTTGCAGATCAGGATCCATGGAAACACATGCCAAAAACTCAATATATGGTAAATCCAAATGTTACAAAGCTTGGGGTGGCCTAAAACTTCAGGGGTTGGCTTCTTACTCTAGATGAACACCCCAGCTCCAAACTCCAATTTCTCCTCCTTTCTGGCAGAGAAAACTTTTGTATTTCCAGAAGCAGGATCCATAAAGGGATATTTTGGCTATTCTCAACACACTTTGCAAGTTTGAGAGAGCAAAAGCAGCACTGCAGCTCCTGCTCTCTGTTCCCCAGGAGCTCTCATCCCATTAAATCGCCTCTGGCACTGCCACATGCTGGATCAGGAATTTTAAATTTTTAAACCCTCCAGAGGGTTGGCCCATTAAATACCCCCAAAACTGTAAGTTCTCCAGGGTGGCACAAAAGCCAAAAGGCAAAATGCTGGTCAGAGATTTTTCCAAGCACTTCCATAAAACAAAGAGCCACAGCAATCCCATTAAAGCTCAGCAGGGTGTGGGAACTCCTCTGTTGGTAATAGCTTGGAAGGAAAACCTTTTTGGGCTCCGAATCAAAACACAAGTGCCCACATTCTTCAAGATGTTCTATTATCTCTCATTTACTTCCTTCAGCTGCAGCACAACAGGAATATCAGGATTTTCTAAAATTGAACAGGCAGATATCCAGGCTCAGTCCAAATCTATGGATATGGATTAAGCACTGAGGAATGTGATTGCTATTCCCAATCCCATCACTGAGCAGGAATATAATAATTTACATTTTACCTGCTGTTTACAGGTCGTACACATTTAAAACCTGTCACTTTTCAGAGCAAACTCTTGCTCCATATTAAACTGATGTGCCTTGCTGCCACGATATCTGTCATGAGGTGAAAATAACGTCATCCAAATAATGAATTTATGAAAAACCAAACCAAACTAAGCCTGGGTTTAATGTAATGTTAAGGCTGCTGTGTCAGGGTCTCAAGAATTAGGGACTGCCAGACTGAAAGCAGCTTCTGTACTTGCAAATCTGCTCCCTGCACTCACACTGCTGGCCAGGCTTTAATTACAGGATCACAGGTTATTATTATTCCTTTTTTTCACGGTGACCTCAATTCTGCCACATCCCAACTTCCACTGTCTGACTTTTTCAATGCAATTCCTCAGTTGGAAAAGCCCTAAATACCTGTGCCTGGTATTTGAATCTGATGGTGGGGGAGTTCTGCTGAATTGAGCTCTGGGGCCAATGCTCCAAGTGAGTGAGCACAGCTACTTTAGAAATCAAATCTGAAGGGATGGAGCCACCTCTGCCAGTGGGTTTGGAAGGTTGTGAATAAAGAAAGGAGTGATGGTGGCTCTTGTCCAGAGCATTTTGTCCGTGGCTCCCCCCATCTCCTCTCCCATGACCACCTTATCTCTCCTAAGCTGGGTTCAACCTCAAGGTGTCTGCCCAGCAGCTGAGGTTCTCCAGAGGTAAAGTGTGGTGGGTTTTCCTGTGATGGATTTCCCTGCAGGAAGGAAGATTTAGGTTGGATATTATGAAAAAATTCTTTACTCAGAGGGTGGTGAGGCAGGGTGCTCAGAAAAGCCGTATGTACCCATCCCTTGAAGTGTCCAAGGTTGCATGAGGCTCAGAGCAACCTGGGGTAGTCCCTGCCCATGGGCAGAGGGTGGAGCTGGATGATCTTTAATGTCCCTTCCAAGTACAGTAATTTCACAACTATAAGGCACACCCTTTTGACTAAAATTTTGATCGAAACCCGGAAGTGCGCCTTATAATCCGGCGCGCCTTATGTATGGACAAATTTACCAACCCAGAAGTGCGAGCCACGCCAGCTGCGCCAGCCGGCGCCAGGGGCAGGTGGAAATGCCAGGGCCCACAGCACGGGGAGGGCACCTGGGGCTGCGTTTAAAGGCTGCACCAATCCGTGAAAAATGTTTGCAAATTGAGCACCTGCCAGTAAACCCTGCAAAGGTGCGATTCTGTTACTAATTCGTTACTTTGTTGTGCATGGATCCTCACAGCAAAAAAACAGTGCGCCTTATAGTCCGGTGTGCCTTATATATGGACAAAGTACGGAAATTTACTGACAATCTGGAAGTGCACTTTATAATCCGGTGTGATTATATATATTAATAGTTGTGAAATTACTGTAAATCCTTCTGGGATCCTGCAATTCAGGTGAGCAGAAAAAGATATAAAGAAACATAAAGAAGACATAAAGAAAGACATAAAGAAACCTTCTCCCTCCAGCCTCACTCTGAGCCACCAAAAATGTTCTGCCCTCCCTTAAGAGAGCAAGAAACAGCAGAGAAAATTGTTCCAACACATGCAGAGGAAAGTCTTTCCCTCCAGCACCAGTCTCCAGTCCCTGGGTGGTGAAGGCTGAGATGCAGAAACAAAAGTGACAAAGGATCACAGACGGCATCTGCCCAGAGGGGACATGGCAGCCCCAGAAGTAAGTTCAGCAAACTGTAAATAAAGGCAAATGGGATTTTTAATAAATTAGTACTTCCAGACACAAGACCTGCCTAAAAAAAGTGGTCACCTGGAAGGCAGCAGGCTGCACTCAGCAGCTGGGCTGAGGGATAATGAAATATCCTGACCTCAACTCATCATTTCTGTTGTCTCTGGTGACAGTCATTGTCTACCTTGACTCTCACCTGGTGAGTTTATTATGGTTTATACAGCAGAAAATCCCTTTGACTGACAAATTTGCTTTAATAAAATATCTGCACCCCTAACATCCCAAGGTGTCTCTACACTGAGATCACTTCCATTCTCTGATTCCCTGCTGGTCATGCCATAAATGTGCAGCTCCCACCCAGTGGCACCACACTCCACTCCAGGCCCCTAAAAGAGCATCTCCCACCCCTGAGCTTGTTTAGATTGTGGTGCAGACTTTTCTGGATGTCTCACCAGATGTCTCTTTCATTATCAGCTCTGTCTTTAACAATTCCAAGTGTCCTGCTTTGTCCAAAGCCATTAGCACAAACACTGAGGAGCTGCTCCTGCCACTGAACCACGAGGAATGGCATTTCCTCCTCATCTCCCATTAAGAATAAATACATCTGGTGCTCACCCTCTGCTCACCAGCCACCATACAATTATTTTAATAATGTTAAATTAATACTTTCCGCTTCTCTCGCGTCTCTCCTCAGAGAATCTCAGAGGGCTTTGCCTGCAGCTAATTAAACCTCAACCATGAGGGTGGAATTAGCAGGCAGAGATAGGAAAGTGAGGCACGGAGTGAGAGCAGGGCAAAGTGGAGATCCTGGCTTGGGACAGAAGAAATCATCATTAAACCCCCAAATTAGGGATTTCATCCCAAAAATCTGGGGCAAAACCCAGGCTGCAGAGGGGTCAGCACGTTCCACCTCTGGAGGGATAAGAAGTGCTCTTATGCCTTGCTGGAGCTTGGTCAAACCAAGCCCAGACCCTCAGTGAAGACACATCCCCACCATCCTGCTGCAGAGAAAAACCCCCAAACCACCACCCTACACCCTCCCCAAAAAATGACCTTTATTTTTCACCTTGTTTGTTCATGACCATAACTCTTGAAAAAGGAGAAGATTTGGATTCTGTTTTATTTTTTCCCCATAATTTCCCACAGAGCAGACTAAAATATCCAACTTTTTGAATGTGAGACCCAAAAAAAGTCAGTTTTCTGGCAATGGAAAAGGTCTTATCTGCAATCCTGTTAATTAATAACAAGTTTCAAGACAAAAGAGTGGAGATTGGATCTGATCAGAAATTGCTACTCAGAACAGAGTATTTGGGGGCTTTTTACAAGTGGCAATTAGCACATTAAGCAATTTCTTTTTTTTATTCAGGGGAAAAATAAAATACCATCAAAATTTTTAATTCCCAGAAATAAATTCTAAAGCAATGAATTCTTTTTGGAGAAGCCTCACCATTTTTTGATACACAACAGTTTTCTTTTGACTCTGGATGTTCAGGTGGGTTCTCAGGGAAGGAGAGGGACGTGAAAAATCAGTGTTTGATGGCAAAGTTCAGAGACAGCTCAATGGTTTGGGTCATTCCAAATGACATCTTTCCACCACCTCCAAACAGGTCATTTGCTGGAATCACTCTTTTGCAAAAGGTTTTGACATTTCAGCTTTCCTTTCAGGTTCCAAGCAGTGACATTTCCCTCAGGGGATGAATTCTCTCACCTCTGATGGAATCATCTCAGCCCCCTTTCCTCACACCTTCCCTGGGGAATCAGGGAGCCCCAATCACACCAGTGAGAGGAGTGGGACATTCTGGTAGGATACAAGTTTCATGTTGGAATTCCCATTTTTCATCCCCAAACTGTTTATTCCTCAGCTTTTTGTGGTGTAGGGTCCCTCCACCTGTGCAAGATGGAGATCCATCCCAATCCTCACCTCTTCCCAGTGGTGTGTTTTCATTCTTTTTTTTCACCTCTTTAGTTTCTCCCCTTAAAATTCGACCAGTTCCCTTCTTTTTTTCCTCAGATTATCCATCTGCCTCCCTCACTCACATCACCACCTCCTGTGGTCTCCTTTCTAGGTATGATGGGTAGAGACATCCAAGAAAAAAATTCAAGAGGAGGTTATAGAAGATGTAGGGAAACTTCCGTGGAAATCTGATTTAGGTCTCAGTTTGAAGACCATGAGTTGTCCTGGATCAAGACAGGGTAAGAGACAAGGATTTTCCATTTCTCCCATCTCGTCATCTCCAAGGGAAAATCTGAGAGCTCCCAGTCCAGCCAGACCCCATGGCAAGCCAGGCTGTACCTGCAGCAAAGAGTCAAACTGAAAAAACAGAACAGACCAAGAAATTGGGAATCCAAAATCTGAGAGGGGTGCAGGCATGACCTGGTAGCAGCTCTCCTTGTCCCTGAAGGGAAGGGTGATTTAGGGATGTCCCATCCCTGGAAGTATCCAAGGCAAGGTTGGATTTGAAGCACACTGGGACAGTGGAAAATGTCCCTGCCCACAGCAGGGGTGGCACTGGATGGGCTTTAAGCCAACCCAAACCCTTCTGGGATTCTCTGATTCCTACAAAATGAAATAACAGAAACATATTTTGTCAAATCTTTGCTCTTGCAACACACCAGAATTTTTGGGCAAAGCTGGAGCAGCACAGAAGCTAGGAGGTGACAGAGGGATTTCTGGCCCTGCTGCAACTTTTGGGTTTCCCTTTCTCTCCACAAAACCCCAGCTTGTGGCAGAGGGTCCCATTCCCCAAATAGGCATGGGCTGATGTCCCTCAGGGTGCCCAGACATCCCCAGAGCCCTGTCCCTGTCCCCTGCAGGAGGGGATGTGCTCCCCCAGGAGCAGGCAGCTCTGAGATGCCTTTTGGAAGGCGATCAGCAGAGGGAGCTCGGTGGAAGCCAAGTGCAAACCCTCAGAATGGCTTTTTCAGCCAGGACTGGGGGCAGGAATCTGGGAAAGGGACCGCAGGACAGAGATGCTTAGCTTTGGAAGGCTCTGGAGAGCCAGCTCAGCCTCATCAGCCTGGTCCCTCTTTCAGCACCCCGTGCAATGGGACAGCTTCATTCCTCAGCGGGGAAAAATTTTTTGATTTCCCACTAGGAAAGAAGGGTGAGGTGAGAACAAAGCAGTTAAAATAATCTGAGCATGGTTTAGGAGGTTTGTTTAAGCCCAAACCAATGTGCAGAGCCAGCTTTGGGTCTCCTGAGGTGGCTTTATCACCAGGGGAAAGCAAGGCTGGGGAAGGAGGGAGCAGCTGAAATTTGCCTTTCCCTCTGCTGGAGCCAAAGCAATTTTCTGGCTGGAGCCAGGGAAAGGGAGAAGATTCAGTCCCACTCGCATGTAAAGTTTAAGGTCAGTTTTAGCAATGTTTTGACATTTCCAGGTTCCCTTGGGGTCCTGAGAACAGGAATGCCATAAATGTCGAGACACAGATATTACTGACCTTAAACTTTACATGGCCATGTGGTGACTACCCCACTCCCTCCCTGCTCTCTCCTTTTGGCCTCCAGGCTGCCCAGGGCATGGCTGAAATTCAGCTCTCCCTGGCACCAAGAAGCTAAATTTGACCAGCTGTCCAGGATACTCCACTCTGGGCAGGAGATGCTCCAAGAAAAGTGACAAATTTGAGCTGGGATAATGCACAGGATTAGTGCTGGGTAACCTGTCCTGCTGAAGAGGAGCTTTCTCAACAAGTGTATCTGAGGAAGGAGTTGACTCCTTTCATCTTTGGTTCCAACATGCTCAACTCCCCAAAAGCTGCTGTTTGGGCATCAAAGATGAACTGGACAAAGGGGAGAAAAGCCACCAAAGGGGGGAAAAGCCACTGGAGGAAGTAAAAGCTGTGGGGTCTATAATGGGTGCTATTTGAGCACCAAGAGATCTGTGGATTTTTCCAAAGTAACCGGGAAGAAGAAACTCAAAAATGGGGAATTCACTCTTTGGAGCTTTGCATCTCTCCAGGGTAATTTTTAAGGGACCACAAAAAGTTTCAGACCAGGATGCAAAGCTCATCCTGATGTTCTCCACCAAGTCCAGCAGGGCAATGACCAGAGCTCCATCCTTTTCCTTGGGCTGCAGTTTGGGGAGGGAAACTCAGCCCAAAATCTCCCCACATTCCTGCCCGGCACCACCGCCCCTGTCACTTCGCCAAAAGGAGCGAGGCTGCTAATTGCTCTGCCTGCTAATCTATTCTAATGCATGGTAATAGAAGCCGAGTTTCTGCCCTGATAACTCGGCCGGATTATGCTGCAGAGCCAAAATCCCCCCTTATCTCTGTCCCCAGGTGGGTTCCTCGCCCCGTCCCCAATTGTGCGAGCCCAGCCCGGAGCCCCACGGGGCGTGGGTGCAAGGGATTTACTCCTGCATCTCCTCCCTACAAAGCCAAGTGAACAGCATCCCTCCCCCCTGCTCTGTGAGATTTCATGGCCCCCTCCCCAAATTTCCAGAGCTGGCGGATTGTTTTAGCCCTGCTGATCGTGCCTAGGGGAGACGGGGTTGGAGCATCAAATGTGACCTTGGTGACGAGCCCCAGGTTCAGAGGTGGCCCCGAGGACCAGCCCAGCTCAGCAAGGCTGGGGTGCAGCCAGGGAGGAGAGGTTTGGGTGTGCAGATGTGTGCACCTCTGCAAGCATCAGGCTCATCCAGCCTGGGAGCATTGCACATGCAAATCCCTGGAAATCTGTGCCCTTTTTCCGATGAAGGATGGGAAATCTTTGCTGGCACGGGGAGGGGAGGGAGGGTGTGGGAATGAGGGTGGGGGTCTGTGGAAGGTGATGTTCAAATCCACTCCTCAGCTGGTTGTTATGGAAAAGGGGAGTTCCTCTGTGAATTTATGGATTAGTGGAGTTCCTATATGAATTTATGGATAAGTGGAGCTCCTCTGGGAATCACAGGATCATGGACTCGTGGAAAGGCTTAGGCTGGAAGGGATATCAAAGATCATCCAGTCCAACCCTCTGTCATGGGGAGGAACCCTTCCACCACACCAGGCTGCTCCAAGCCTCACCCAGCCTTGGACACTTTCAGGGATCCAGGGGCAGCCACAGCCATTCCTAAAATCCATTCCTAAACCAATTCCTGCTTTAGAAGCAGCCTGAAAACAGCCAGCACCTGTGTGTGATGTCTGGGAGGATGGGGATCTCCTGCCTCCATCTCTGACCCTTTCCAACCTCCTGCAAGGGTCCAAGACACAAGAAGAGGACATCTCTGAAGCTGCAGGATCTCTGCTTTGCTGCTCCTTCAGTCACAGCCCTCCAGGCCCTTTTGCTGCCGAATTTACCAAGCACAACACTAGCCTGGTAGCTTAAAGCAGGAGGAGAATCTCAGAGCACAAAAATCACAAGGAGGAGGCAGAACTGGAGCCAGAGGCATGAGAACTGCAGTCAGCCCACAGCACTGAGGTGGTCCACAGGACAGGAATTGCAGGGATCTTGCCTGGAATCTGCCTTTTGCCATCTGCCCATGAAAGGCTGAGCTTCAAATGAAGATGGAAAAACCCCTGAAGGCTCAGCTTCAGCTGAAGGCTACCTGGGTAACACAAGCTCCTGTCTCTGAGGAGGCAGCAAAATAACTTTCCCTGCACTGAATTCACTTTAGAGTCGTTTTAAAGAAAATTAAAAGAAGAAGAAAGCGAGAGAAAGGGAACAAGGTTGCTAGATAAGGCAAGTAATTAATGAACAAAATTACTTTTCCCAGAGAGCATCCTATCATGGTGCTTCCTATTCATGCTAATAATATTTGTGAGTGTCTTCCCCAGAACCTGGGTAGATAACACCTACACTCTCCTGTGTTCCTACATGCTCTCCTCTGCAAGGGCTGATGCAAATAATCTGTTCAAAGGGACTGAAGTTCTTTGTTCCTGGCCTGATTCAGAACAGTGTCCCTGAATTCTTTGTGGGATCTTCTTTCCAGTAACTCCAAGGAAATTAATTTGGTGTTTCCCCTTTCACTGTGGTCCAAAATGCCAAATATCAGCTGATGAAGATGATGGGAGGTGCACTTGCCCTTTAGAAAGGTCAAATTTGGGGTGTGTTGCTCAGAGATCGGGGCTGATCAGTGGTGCTGAGGCTTCCTCAGGACTGCAGTGAGACCTGGAATTCCTCCAGGTGGGAGGGCTTGGTGCCACTTCAGCCTTTTCTCTTAAAAGGCAAGTGAGAAATGAGAACACAGAAAAAAACCTCTGTGTTCAAGGAGGTTTTGCAGAAGGTCAGGGAGCCATGGGAAGTGCACTGCAAGGAGTCCCCACTCACACAGACACTGAATCCCTGCCAGGCTCAGCCAGCACCTCCTTTAATTGCTCTTTTGCTGTCAGCATCTGCTCTCCTGCCTTGGGAGAGCAGAGCAAGAAGAGAGAAAACATTCCCACAGGGTAGACTAAACAGCCTGGGCACTTCATCCAAATCCCCCACCCCTGGAAACCTCTTGAGAAATTTTACCCAGAAGAGTGCAAGGCAGAGGGGATCTCACAAGAGTTTCTCAAACCAGATTCTCCCAACCCACTGCTCCTTTTGATCTTCATCAATATGTTCACATTGCTAATAAGCTCATTTCCTCTTCCTCATCCATCCATCCATCCATCCATCCATCCATCCATCCATCATCCATCCATCCCTCTGCCCATGTCCCCCAGCAGCAGAGCCTACACTGATGGGTGCTGTAACTCCAGTATTCGCTCCTGGCAGAGACAATTCCTCCCTCTGGACCCAGACTTTTCTGCCGGAAAAGCAAAATTTCTGCAATTAGCAGCCGGAGAAACCACAGGGTAGCACAGAGGGAGTTGGATCAAATCCCCATTACCACCCAGACCTGGCATGGGCATCTCCAGCAGCTCCATGGCTCTGCTAGGAGAGGAAACTCTCCAGGGAATTGGGAAAAATAAGCCAAGGAACCTCTCAGGCCAGGCTTGGCTTTCCCTGTGGGGTGTGAAATCAGTGGGATGGGATTGCCTGAAAAAGGCACCCATGCATCTCCAACCCCACTCAGACCATGCCTGAAGCTCTGGATCCATCCCCAAGCTCTTTGTTTCCTTGGAGCAGGGAAAAAGCCTGGGCTGAGCTGGATGCACAGCCTTCAACAGGTGAGCAGGGATGAGAAATAAAGGAGAAGCTGTGTTTCCATGGCAGTTTCCAAACCCTCACATGACCAAAGCACGGGCTTTGGATCAGAGCTGGAGATACTTCAATCAGCATTTCACCCCAACTCTGACAAAATCAACCAAAAAATCTGCCTTTCACAGCTCAGCTCCTTTCTAGGAAAGGGAATTTGGGGGACAGAATATTAAGAGGGGGAAAATAGAGCAAGAAGGATTTTAATTTTAGCCTCACTGCCTCTCTCTGCCCAAGCCTACTTCAGCCAAAAAATCAGGGAACAAGCTGAGCTTCTGTGTTCCTAATCCTCCTCACGAGCTGGTTCTGCAGAGAGGTTTGGAGTGGAGGGAGGATCCATCCACAGCCATAAGAATCAGAAGGAGCAGGGCTCCGAAACACCCTGAAAAAAAATTCCTGGCTTCATCCCTCTGGTAGTTTAAACATACAGATGAAAGGAATTATT
>VRYO01002253.1:2083063-2121590 GCA_009812075.1 Sialia sialis | reverse complement strand
TGCGGTTTATAATCGTGACATTACTGTAATTTTTGTCCTCTACCCCTTGTCCTGATGCCAAAAATCTCTGTGCAACAGAGGATAATGTGCATGAGGAGAATGCTCTTCCTCAAACTCTTCAACCTTCTGTTGCTGCCAGAAGCAGCATAAAACCATAAAATCATAGAATATCCTGAGCTGGAAGGGACTCTCAAGGATCACTGAGTCCAAAAGAAAAGTCCCCATGGGATTTTTGCACCTCACCTGCAGGGTGAGAGTGACAGGACCTTCCTCCATAGGGAGGAGCTGGCCAAGCCACTCCAAAAACCACATTGAACACACCAGAGCCTTCCAAACTCAAACACAGCCATAAAATCTCTCTGCAAAATCAGAAAATCAGTGACACAGCAGGTCTAGCCCAATAGCTCTGCCTGCAGTAGCTCCATGGGCTCCTCTCAGTTATTCATTCACCCCAAAATTCTGAACCTGACACCTACATCCCAAATCACTCCCTCTGTGTTTTCCAGAAACTCCTCCAGGATGTTTTCCAGCCCCCTCCTGGATGCCTTATTGATGTGTTGCTGCCTCTTCTATTAGGAAAAGTCCTCCACAAGCAAATGAATGCCCGTGTCAGGGATTTCCCTGGTGGCAGTCTCAGGTGACAGGTTCACTTCCAAGCAGCCACTCTGCACAATCCCTGTCCCACACTGATATTCCCTCCCCCAGGCTGTTAATTGTTTACCTCCAGCATGTGGCCATAATGCTGTTCTGGCCATAATGATGAGATGTTCCTCAGTCTGCTATTAAATGAAACTTTAATTCAGGGTCATGGGTAGGAGCTGGGGAGTTGTCCTTTCTCATCCCATGGCTGAATGTGTGCCAGCATGGATTAAAATCTTTCCAGCCCTTTATCTCCTTGTGTTTTCAGCTCACCAGCACTAAATTACCAGCACTGCACCTCCAGTAGATATTTGTGATCACCTTTACACACTGTCCTTGCCCAACATCAGCTTTCTGGTAACTTTTTTCCCTGACTTCATCAGTTTTCCTCCATTTTTTTTCCTTTCTTACCCAGCAGGAAAAATACCCAACACTTCCACAGTGCTATCAATATCACAAAATACTTTTGACCAAAGCCGTGGGTTATTTTGTCAGATGTTGAGGAGAAAAAAGGAATGGCAAACAGCCCAGAGCACTGATCAGAAAACCTGGTTCAGCTTATTAATTTAACACCTGGCATTGGCTGCCTTGTGCAGCAAGGTCCATAATATGGATTCCAAATAATTAGAGGAAGGTCAGGGGCAGGTACAGACCTTCTGCAAGCACTGAAGCAGCCAGCTCAGGCACAGCAGGTGGGAGATGCTGACCTCAGATTTATGTGGGGCCTCATTTCTAGTCAGTGATTCAATATCTAATTAAAGCATGTGCAGCACCCATGGAGTGATTTGTTGGAGCTGCTCTGAGGAAGCACCAATCGGACAAGAACTTTGTGAGAAGCAAATTCCTATTCCTACCCAGGAATATCCCACTCCCCTGAGGTACAAAGTTTATTTTTGGTGTTCCTGTAATAACTTTGAATTGTTCCCTCTGATTTCATGGCTGTTTAAAGGAAAGAATTAGAGATTTCTGCCCATGGCCTAGCCAAGGAGGACAGGAATGAACTGAAATACTCATCCAGGCTCAGGCTATTAATTCCAGCTCTAATTCCTTCCCTAGGCCCAAAAAACCCCAAACTCAGAGGAGAAATCCTTACATCTGAGTGACAGCACCAGTTTTCATGACACATATATACACCTGGGTGGAGGCAGGAGAAAGATTCAGAGAGTTCTAAAGATATTTAATAACTTAACAAGAATCACGATGCATCCTGAGAAAGTCCTCTAAGGATCTTTTCTTGTGACACAGGAGGAAATTCAGTTCTGCCACTTGGAGGGTCTGTGGGATGCTGGGTGATTCAGGTGGTGAAGGATTATTTCCATCCTGCTGCAAGGTTGGTGTTTTTTTCTTTGCAGCTTCCCTCCATCCCTTCAAGCACAGCTCAGTCCCAGTTTGTTTGCTTTGTAGATTCCTTTCCTTACTTTCCTCCTCACATTTTTGGCAATTACCACATGCAAGGAAAGCACCAAAGAGGTGGCTGGGAAAGAGGAACCAGCAGCAGGTCAGAACCCTCTGTGGCACAAGAACCTGATCCTGTTGAAATAACTCTTCCTTTAATCCCAGTCTGACCAGAACTGGTGCCCACCAGCTCACCCCAGAGCTCACAGTGGGCACAGATTTCACATTCAAGGTTTTTCCTCAAATCTGTGATTAAGTCTGAGGTCCAGCCAGATCCACACAGTAATTCCCTGAAGAGTTCTTGCAGCTCAGCTCAGGGATTTCTCCACCCTCCTATCTCTCACCACCATGTCCCAGTGACTGGCAGGTTGAATTTTAGACCAGCTGTGGCTGTGACATTGACATACCTCACACAGGAATCATTTAGATGAGTGGATAAAGCTGCCATTCAAAATCCATCCTTAAAGCTTCCCCCATCACACATCCAAAGGAAATCCATAAATCCAGCACATGTCCACTCTGTTTGCTGATGAGGGGGAGCAAAACTTTTGAGTCACTTTTTTGTTTGTTTTTTTTCCAGAATGTAGAAACTGAGATCCACAGGCAAAACATCACTTGCCCATCAAACCTCAAGTTTTAGATGGGAACCAGGAATTCTGATGCCTGGTCGGCAGGGAAAAGACCACTTTATAATGAACCCAGCACGACAGCACTGATCCAAACTTCATCAACTGCAATCAAAGGCAGGAAAACAAAGGAGGGGATGGAGGGAGACAGCAAAACTGAGAGAGTTGAGATGAGCTGAGCACACATTTTAATGGGGATTTGGACTCCCTGCTGCTGCTGCTGAAAGGCTTCTGCAACAGTCTTGGCTTCCCCTTCCTGGATTTACTGAGCTAATCAAACACAATTCAGTGTGGACTGGGAGCCAACAAAATCCACAGCTGGTGAGAGGGAGTTTGGGAACAGGGGTGCTGGATGGGAGAGAAGCCCCTGCTGCAGGCAGCACAGGGAAATGTCCAAACACCTCCTCCAAGGACTGTTGGGCAGCGGGGAGAGCAGTTTGGGGGCTTCATGCCTGCAAAGGGCATCCAGACTCATCCTGGCTGGATGAGCGTGGCCAAGGCTCTACATCATCATCATCATCATCATCATCATCATCATCATCATCATCATCATCATCATCATCCTCTACATCAGCAGCTCTGGGTCAGTGCTGGGGGCTGGACTAGCAAAGACACACATCAGGGGGTTCTCATGTGCAAAATTATGTTTGAGAGGCTCTTGAAAATGCAGAAATGGCTGCAACAGCTCAGCCCAAACATCCATAGAGCCGTTCATTCATTCTCCAATTCCAATGGCAAAAAAAACCCCACAAAACAAAGATAATAAAATGAAAATTCTCCTGGTTTAAGCTCCCAGCTTCCAGCCAGCACTGGCAAGGGACTGCCTGCCCTGGAGCCTGCACTGATGTCATTGTATTGAGCAGCTCTCAACAGATCTTTCTTTCATTAATTTGTCTAATTGCTTTCCAGCCAGTTGTGATGCTGGCCTCCATAATGTGCCTCTCAGTGCTGCCCAGATGAATGACACACTGTATGAAAATGCCCTTTCTTCTGTTTGTTTTAATGTTCTTGATAATCTCATATAAAGTTCCCCAGATCTTGTGTTATGAGAAATGGGCAGTAATCATCCCCTCTTCACTTCCTTCATTGCCCTCCTGATTGTCTGGAGCTATTGTGGCCCTCTCAGTCATCTCTCTTTTAAGATGAAAATTGCCAAGTCACACAATCTCTCCTTGTGTACCTCTGACAATCCTGGAAAATCTCTTTCTAGCACCAATTACCTTTTCTTCTTCATTCTTCACCCGTTTTTAGCTCATTTATAAATACACCAAACATCCTCAGCAGACATTCCCATGGGACCTTCCCAGATCCTCCCTCCCTCCATCATAGCCCTTTATTCATGGCCTTTATTTCCCACCTTTGAACTGGTTGCTGATCTATCAGAGGACTCATCTTCCTGTCCCATGACAGCATTGTTGAGGTCCCTAGCTATGGGAAAAGGATAAATTCTTTTGTATTAACCACATCATCCCTATCACATGGACTTTGATTTATTTAAAGAACAATTGACTCGTGACACCCACCGCCCTCCCCCAGAGTGTCATGTGCTTTTTTTATTCATCTATTCTTAATCATGGCTCAAATTAACTGGTGAAAATATATTCCATAGAATCATAGAATCCAAGAATGGTGGCTTGGAAGGGATCTTAAAGATGATCTAATTCCAGCTCCTCTATCATGGGTGCTTTTCACTATCCCAGGTTGCTCCAAACCCCATCCAACTTGGCTTGGAACACTTCCAGGGATGGGGCAGCCACGATCTGGATTCAGATTTCATGGTTTCAAATTCCAGCTCTTGGACCTTTCAAGAGTTTGATCTGAAAAAACCAAATATATGTTTTCCACCTTTCATTCTTCCATCAAGGCCAGAATAGGCAATGAGTGTAAAGCAGATTTAATAACGTGCCAGTTTCACAGCACAATTTCCCAGGATCTTGCAGTGAACATCACTTTTATGCTGTAAAAGCATTTTTTGCTGAGCCCTCTGCAGCAGCCACTTCCCACAGCTTGTGCCCTTTGGAAAGTAAACTTCCGGGGGAACCTCGTTAAATTTTAATCAGTTCTTTTCATGAGGTTAGCAATGTGTTTCCTATGTGGGCTGCCTGATGATTGTTTTCCAATTCACACCCCAGACTTAGTGATCTTTTTATTATTATTTTTTCTTCCATTGAGTGCAACTTTTAATTTTAAAGAATGCCTCTTGGCTTTGCCATTTAAGTAGGTATTTTAATTCTTTTTTCATTCCCTTTTACTATCTTTAGATCTTTTTTTCAGAGGTCATATACCTTCACAAGCCTCTTCCATGATGTTTTTATGCAGGATACTGTGAGGCACAGCACCTTTTATTTTCACCCTATCTACTCCTTTTAACAAGCTACTCAATTTTATGTTGTTTCCACTTTGAAGCTGAACTCCACAGTGATTTTTATTTATTTCTTTCATTCTGCCTCTACAGGATTTGAGCACCACGTGGTCACTCTTTCAGAGCAATGCACTGAATATCTGTGAGTAAATCAAGAATAAATCCAGATTTGTGTCTCTCTCCCTGGGTTTACAGGTAGGAGCTCTGAGTGTTTTGACATTTGCTCAGTGCATACAAGGCCACTTGAAGTCTCTCATTACCACATTCTCTGCCCTCCCAACCTTTTGCATTTCTCTCAGCCTGTCACTGTCACTGTCACTGCCTTCAAGTGGTCAATAAAGCAGCTTTAACACCGTGCGCTTCCCTGGGGACACCTTGTCACTGATGCACACATTGACCTTATTTTCCTCCTTTGATTTTACATTTTCTTTAACATGAAAACCTTTCCTTACACATTTTGGCCTCCTCTATTGTTCTTGGATGATTTATGCCACAAATGAGCTTCCTTTTATCGAAGTTTCAGGCTGTGTATCCCATTAGCATCTTCATTTAAAGCAGACTGTGCACAGGAGCAAGTATATATTTAATTCTGTCTGATTGCCTATTCTCCCGTGCCTTGATTAAAAGGGACATTCATTGGGATTGATTTTTGATACTTTAACCTGAATTTTATCAAGTTCCCGTCCAATTGCCTTCCAAGGATAAAGGCATGTTATGACTTCACCTTTAGACAATGAATTTCAACCTCTAAAACCTCTTCCTTGCCTAATTTTTCTTTATCTGGCAACAAATATCTTCCTTCCTCTGACAGTTCCTGGTCTTTGAAAAGATTTCCTTATTCCTTTCAAACTTTTCCTACTCTGTTTTCTTAACTAATGCACTGAGACATTTTCTCTGTTCCTGGCTTTGCATTTGAGAAAACACCTCCATGAAAACATTGATTTTTAGGCAGTTATCTCAACTGTGTGTGTCTTTCCTCCAGGATTTTTCTCCTGCAAACATCCCATTAGTGCATCAAACAATACCAGGAAATATTCTCTAATCCTGGGGCCAAACACCATGGTCTGATCACAGACATGTTATTAAACTCTATTAACATCTAAAACACCTTGTGGAAACCCTCCCTGACCCGTGTCATTCCCAAACATGCCCAGGAATTGTTTGAAGGAGCCATAACTGGCCCAAGCCAAACTCCATCCTAATAAATTTGCAGCATAAGGAATTGTCTTCCAATGCCTAATAATATTCCATGGAGTTGTTTTAATTCTTGCAATAAATACAGTAATTTCACAATTATAAGCTGCACCTTTTTCATTGAAGAATCCAGACTACCCCAGTAGTGTGGCTTATATTCAGGTGTGGCTTATTTATGGACAAATCCCAGTGAAATGCCAACCCGGAAGTGAAAGCCGGCCGGGGAGGGCGCCTGGGGTTGCCTTTAAAGGCTTGGCTGGTTTATGAAAACTGTTTGCAACTTGAGCACCTGACACCAAACCCTGCACTGGAGCAATTCTGTTACTAACTCGTTACTTTGTCGCACATGGATCCTTGCTTTTTTAAAAAAAAATAAGTGCGGCTTATATTCAGGTGTGGCTTATATATGGAAAAATCATGTGGTCTACCCAGATGTGCGGCTTATAATCAGGCGTGGCTTATAATTGTGAAATTACTGTACATGTTATATGGCCCAGCACCACTGGAGTCTCTGGAGATGTTCTCCTGCCACTAGCTAATGGCTTCAAGCCAGGGTGGATTTAGGTTGGATATTAGGAAAAAAATTCTTCCCTGGGAGTGTGGGGAGGCCCTGGCACAGGGTGCCCAGAGAAGCTGTGGCTGCCCCTGGATCCCTGGAAGTTTCCAAGGCCAGGCTGGACAGGGTTTGGAGCAATTTGGGATAGTGGGAGTTGTCCCTGCCCACGGCAGGGGTGGAATGAGATGAGCTCTGTAGTCCCTTTCAAACCATTTTGTGATTCTGGCAGACCCACATCAGTCTCTTCTTGCCCAAAAATCTCTTCCATCACTCCTTAAAACCTCTCCTATCCTTATTTGTGGTGTTTATGTTTGTTTGTTTGTTTTTTCCAATGCAAACAGAAGAGCTGAAGTATCCTGATCATCCAGGGAAAAGAACCTGCTGGACATTGACACTGCAAAACGCAAACCAAGTCAGCAGGAGAAGACAGTTCATGTTCCCACCCTACAGAGATCTGTCCTCAGCACAGTGACCCTGGGCCTGCTCTGGACCCCTCCAGGGTCACTCCAGGGTAACTCTGATCAGATTTTCTGCTCCAGGGTCATGTCAATGTAACCCTGATCAGTGTTTTTCTTCTCTAGGGTTACTCCAAGGTAACCCTGATCAGATTTTCTACTCCAGGGTTACTCCAGCGTAACCCTGATCAGATTTTTCTATTCCAGGGTGATGCCAATGTAACCCTGATCAGATTTTCTACTCCAGGATTATGCCAATTCAACCCTGATCAGTGTTTTTCTGCTCTAGGGTAACTCCAAGGTAATCCTGATCAGATTTTCTGCCCCAGGGTTACGCCAATGAAACCCTGACCAGATTTTCTACTCCAGGGTCATGCCAATGAAACCCTGATCAGATTTTCTGCTCCAGGGTCATGCCAATGCAACTCTGATCAGATTTTCTGCCCCAGGGTCATGCCAATGAAACCCTGATCAGATTTTCTATTCCAGGGTGATACCAATGTAACCCTGATCAGATTTTCTTCTCCAGGGTGATGCCAATGCAACCCTGATCAGTTTTCCTGCTCTGTTTGTGTTGGAAAATGTGAGATACCCTCATGCCAAGGATCCCAAAGGGGCAGCTGCAGGAGTGACAGGCAGGCCAACAAATTCCCATCCACTTTGGGAGAGATGTTTCATCTGCAAATGGGTTGTACATGACAGAGACAAGTTGCTATTTCAGATATTTAGAGATGCTATAACAGTGCTTGGCCTTAATTTTGGGCTCCAGCAAGCTATTGATTTTTTGATTCTTTGTATTATGTTAATGATGTCATGATCATATCAGAGCAGCAATGTACTCCTGCAAAGCTCCAGAGTGCAATATTTAATAGATACTGTTAGTATTAATTGATTTTGCTATAATTCATTCCACTCATATTTTCACGCTTAAGGCTTGGGGTTTTTTGTTGTTTTGTTGGTTTTTATTAGCAGTAAATTCCCTAAACATCCAGGCAGAATGAAAAAAAAGTCAAAGCATTTACTTCTCCTCTTATTTTTTAATTGGGAATGGGGGAAGTGGGGAAGGCTGTGCTGTCCAGCTCACGCCATTCAATAGCAGATAAAGTATAACACTCAATAACGGGGCTGATGTGCCCCTCAACAGCTCAAGAGGCCATCAAATGATATTTTATCAATTGGACAGATGAGTTTATGCTGTGGGTCTCCTTCCTTTCTCATCAGCTCTTTCTGATCTTAATCCAGATGCCCCTGGATCCCTGGAAGTGTTCAAGGCCAGGTTGGACAGGGCTTGGATCAGCCTTGAATAGGGGAAGGTATCCCTGCCCATGGCAGGGGATGGGACTGGACAATATTTAAAGTAGGGAAAGAATTGTTCAGGCCAGGATTTATTTTATTTTATTGGGGGTTTTTTGTCCTTAAAAGCAGAGAGGGGAACAGAGAACAAAGATTTACTGTTGCCATAAAATTCTGGTAAAAATGATCTCCCCACCACAGAGAAAACCACTGTAATGTCCAGGTACACTGAGACCCTGCCCAGAGACACTGCAAAATTCAGAACCACTCCTGAAAATAACTTTTATGAGGCAATAGCCTCAAGATGGACAAACCATTTCTGCTTTCTTGGCTAATCATACACAGAAAGTTATTTGTGAGCTTGTTTGCAGGGTTGGGGCTGGGTGAGGATGAGGACGGGATCAGGTTGATTTGCTTGCATCCATGTTTGCATTTTCTCTTCTCCTTGAGAAAAGCACAGAGCGAAAGCTCTTGGCAAACATCCAAACATCATCCTCCTGTTATTGACTGGCTGCTCTTCAGAGGTTCTGGGTGGAAAAGGGCCAGGGCCACCTGCAGAAAGGCCACCTCTGGCCCCGCCACATCTCTCAGAGATGCTCTGCTCTGATTACAGTAATTTCATAACTATAAGGCGCACCGTAGTATAAGCCGCACTTCCGGGTTGTTGGCAAATTCCCAAACTTTGACCATATATAAGGTGCACTGGACTATAAGGCGCACTTTTTTTTTTTTGCAGCGAGGATCCACGCGCACAACAAAGTAACAAATTAGTAACAGAATGGCGCGATCGAGGGGTTTACTGGCAGGTGCTCAATTTGCAAACATTTTTCACAGATCGGCACAGCCTTTAAACGCAGCCCCAGGTGCCCTCCCTGTGCCGTGGCCCCTGGCACTCCTGTCTGCTCCCAGCGCCGGCTGTGGTGGCTCAGGTCACACTTCCGGCTTGGCAAATTTCCGAACTTTGTCCATACATAAGGCGCACCGGATTATAAGGTGCACTTCTGGCTTTTGATCAAAATTTTAGTCAAAAGGGTGCGCTTTATAGTCGTGAAACTACTGAACACCTTATCAGAGATCTCTGAGGGACTGGGAGCAGAGAAAGAAGGCATCAGGTTATCTGAATTGAACTGAATCCTGCCCTCTTGCCCTGCACAGAATAACCCAGTGCTCCTTGGCAGGGCTGGCTGGCATCCCTTCCAAACTGGGCTTGGCTGCCTGCTCCCAGCTCCTGGGGAGTCACAGGCGGCTCCTGTCCCTCAGCTGCAGCTGAGAAAATCTGCAGACAAAACCTCTTTGTGGGGAGGGTTTGGGTTTGAAATGCAAAAGGAGCTTGGTTTTGTTATGGTCATCTCCTCACCTCAGCTCTGAGCCATTAGAGTGGGGTTCCTTAATACAAGGGTTGCATTAATACAGGGCCCTCATTAATACATTTATTCATTAATTCATTAATCCTGGTTTTAAACTGGAAGAGGGTCTATTTAGAAGAGATATAAGAATTATTTTTTTTTACAGTGAAGGTGGTAAAATACTGGCAGAGGCTGCCCAGAGAAGCTGTGGCTGCCCCTGGATCCCTGGGAACATCCAAGGTCAGGTTGGATGAGGCTCTAACCCACCTTCACCCCAAAATATGCACCAAGCTACCAAGGGAGAAGCCTTCCAGGCATGGGAACTCAGACTGAGTTAGACTGAGATTATTTTCTTCACATGTCTCAATTAAAATGTAGATTTGCTCCACTGCCTGGGGCAGAGGGGCAGGAGGCATTGGGAATGAGATATGGGAGGGAGAAACAAGGCATGGGGAGAATTTGCTTCATCCCTGTGTGCCTTAACCCTTCTGGTGCCACCCCTGCTCTAACACGAGGGTGTTCTTTGGGATAATCAAGGAATTTCATGTGCGTGCCCTTTGTCACATCCTTTTGCTCTAATTAAACAAACTTAAAACCTCCTCAGTCACTTGTGAGATGAAATTATTACTTTAGTGCTTTATACATGCTATATACATGCTTTATTTATGCTCTATATAATTTTTTTTTTTTTTACTGCCTACAGGACTTCTGCAATCCACCCAATGTCCCAAATACTTTAAGCCTTAGGATGTGACACCCACTCATGGGGTGAGGAACTGTTACTCCTGTCCTCCAAACAAGGGGCTGAAACACAGGCAAGTTAAGGATTGGAGTAATTTCAAGTCACGCATTGTTTGATGTGGATGTTTAAGGCTCCTACTAAAAAAAACTGGCACTTCCAGAAGGCAATTCATTCTACTGACTTCAGCACCTCAGTGTTAGGAGGAATGTGTTCAGAAAGTTCCTTGTCTTCACGGTCTGCAAAGACAGGAAATCAAGGAGCAGATGAGATAAATCCCATCCTCACTAATTTGTCCAAAAACATGCAAGGTTCTATGGCAGAGCAGGGAAATTAATTCTGCTCTCTCTTGCCTAAGGAAAATCCTGTAACCAGTGGATCATGCTGACGTTCTGTCCTGAGTGTACCAAGGGGTCCAGGATGTGTTTTCTCCAGCCAGAACCTGTCCCAGATCTTGTCTTACAACAGCGACTCTGTCCTTCAGCCCACAGCAATTCTCACTTCCCTGACCTCTCAAATCCCTTTGTGCCTCAGCTTTTCCTCCTTTTCCCCAACTTTCTCTTTAGGGCATTGCAAGACTTTAAAATTCACAGGAAGAGTGAGAGTGGTCACATTGCAAAACCCATGGAATTTTGTCCGTTCTGAGAATTTCAGAGGGAAGAGAAGCCTGGGAGTTTTGAGCTTTGTGTGCTTTTCTGACACTGACCCCCAGCAGAACATTGCTTTTGACTTAAGATCTTGGAGATGGCTCCAAATTTGAGTGATGGAGTTAAAATCATGGGTGTGTAGTTAAATAGAAGTGTGTGATTTCACATGGTGAAGGGTTTTAAAGCTAAGGGGTTTAGAATATAGTAAGAGAAATAAAACAAAATAGAGGTTTAGTAAGAGGGATAAAACAAAATAGAAGGTTTTGGATGTTGTCTCTTTCTGCCTTCTTCTTTCTTCTTCATGATTTCAAGTAGCAGTTTTTAGTGCTGCACTGTGGGTCACAAGTATTTAGTTATTAGGTAAAAAAAAAAATAAATAAAGGTGTTACTTCTTTACTAATCTATTTAGCTTTAAAAGACTTTGTAACTAGCTAAATTCAGCTCCATTTTGCTTGCTTTTAGCTGGTAGCTAGAAATATTGCAAACCTCTCTGTACTTTAGATAAAATTAATTAAACAACCAAGTCTGAACACGAGAAAATTCATCTCCTTTGTGTTTTTAATCCTGACTCTGAGTAAAGACAAAATAAAATAAAAACAAGCCACTCATTAGGTAGTGTAGTTAAGCCATTAATGGAGAAGAACATCCCAAACTGGGGTTGGGCTCTATTGTGTTGCCAACATGCAGAGCTCTAGAATCACTTGAGATGTCCTCAGGCCCCATCTTATCTTCCAGAAGAAAAGCAGATTCTGTCATATTTGCCAGCCCCAGGTGAGCATCTCTCACCTGAGGTTCCTGCAGCACACAGCAGGGATTCACTGAATCAAATTCCTTGTGCGCATAAAAAAACCCTATAATTCAAAGTCTCCTTATATTCTCAATATATGTGTGTTTAAGCACCTGAATTATTCTTTATTTTGCTGCTTCCTGAGGTCTGAATCTCCCTGCTGTCTCTGTCAACATCCACAGCTGAAGTCAGGGAATACTCGCTGTGTGTTACAGTCCCTGTAAGTTTGCATCTCAGCTCCAGTGCACACCTGATTTTTATATTTTTAAGGTTGTTCAGGGTGGCCATGCAGCTTTCCCCTGTCCCTGCTCCCTCTCCTGTGGGATATGTAGATATTTCACCCAGACACCTTCCCCTGGAGGGGCTGAACTCTGCAGTGCTAAACTGCCAATGTTCCTGTGACGGAGACAAATCCCAAGTAGGACACCAAACTCACAGGGCTGCAAGAGGAGAAAGCTTCTGCTGGAACCCACTACACAAACTAATTATCTTCCCACCCTTCCCCACTGCCCTCTAGCAAAATGAGCTAATCAAAGGAAAGGTTGTTATCAAAACACATTTACCACACGCCTGTGTCTCATGGCCCACAGTGCCCAGTGCTGTCCCTGAGCTGCCTCAGGCAGGTACAGGCACTGAGATAATCAACCTGTGAAGGGCACAGCTCTGCCTGCACTGCTCAGATCACCGGAGCAGAGGAAGTGCTCCCAAAGGGGACACCCTGGCATTTAGGGAAAGGATGGAGCCGTGGGTGGGTTCTCCAGGATTGGGGATCTGATGGTTCAATGCTGGCTGTAGAGAAACAGAATTCTCAGCAGCCTCTGATTCACTCAGGGCTGTATCACCATCAACAGCCACGATCCCAATCCCAAGAATTTCCTCCTTCTCCTTGGGCTGAGAGCCCAATCTCATTTCCAAATCCCATTGCAGAGGTGTCATATTTGGGGCTATTCCCTCATTTCCAAAGCCATTGCAGAGCTGTCAATTTGGGGCTATTCCCTCATTTCCAAAGGCCATTGCAGAGCTATCATATCTGGGTCGATTCCCTCAGCTCCAAAGGATGGGTGTTTTAGCTGTACCTCAGCAGGGACATCAGAGATTTCCTGGGCTCAGGGCAGGATGCTTTGATGCTCCCCTGCTGCTCTTTCGCTCTGAAACACCAACTCCAGTTTTCACAGCTGCCTGGAGGAAGTGCAAATTGCTCCATGCCAATTTTGGGAAGGTTTCCCCAGTTTCCCCTGTTGCCAGGTGGAAGGGGTTCTGAGGCCAGCTGTGACCCAGGAGAAGTCAAACCAGGACATCCTGAGAGCTCCTTCCTTCCAGCTTTGCCACCACCGACTGCCAAACAAATGGCTGGAGACTTTCAAACCAAACTAAAGGCTTCAGATTTCCTGGAACTGCTTTCCTCCCCAGCACTGATGTCTTTCTTCACAGCAGCACAGAACTGGAAATCTCTCTTTGGCAGTGAGAAATGTCCACAAATACCTCAAACACACCAGGGTGGTGAACTTAACAATTGAAGTAGCTCTGAGCCTCTGATGGGAGGGCACAGCCCAGCAGGGCACAGATTTCCAAGGAAAAACAGGATTCAAGCTGGAAACCAGGTTCTTTATGTGGCTGCTGCATCCTCAGGAGGATTAGGACAATTATCAGGTACTTTTGGCAAATCTCCAAAGGCAGAAGGCTTCAAGAGCTGCCTCATGGCAGGACAATGCTGGGACAGGAAAGGACAGAGAAAGATTTTCCTATAAAACACCCCAGCCATGACTGTGAGACCTAGAGGGTGGTCAGGCACTGCAAGAGGCTCCCCAAGAATGTGGTGATGGCACCAACCCTGCCAGAGCTCAACAAGAGTTTGGACAATGCTCTCAGGCACCTGCTGTGATTTTTTGGGGCTGTTCTCTGGGCCTTGATGATCCATATGGGTCCCTTCCAGCTCATTCTATGCTGATTCTATGATTTTTTCATTGTTCCAGGCCCTATTGGAGGGACTCCAGTTTGCACCTTGGGATAAAACAGCATGGGGGGTACAAGGCACAGCTGAGGGTTTATAGGATCGCCAACTCCTACAAGAGTCAGGAAATTGGTCTTTTCTCACTGCTTAAGCTCAGAGTGGCCCAGGAGTGGGTGTGATACTCCAAACTCCTGCCTTGGGTCCCTGAAGCCTGACCCACACAACTCCTTCCAGAAACAGCACTGGAGGAAAAGACTGGGAAGCAAAAACAAGGAGGTAAAAAAAGGGGAAAAAAGAAAGAACAAAACCCCTCAGGTTTTGAGTCACAGGCTTTCAGACAGCAGAAAGTCAAACAAGAAAAAGAGCCTTGAAGAAAGGTCTTATTGCAGCCTGTGCAGGCAGCTGGGGTTACCTGAGACTCTCTGGTGGCTCAGAAGACTTTGACCAAGAAAGTGAAAGCCAGGGACGATCAATGAGCTCTGCCAGAGGCAGTGCATCAGGTTACCTGCTGAGCCCAGGCACCACGAGCTGCACTGTGGAACTTTTCCCTTTATTTTTTTCTCTCCTGCTCTAGCAGTGAGTCTGAGTGAGGATAACAAACCTCCCTCCCCCTCCACGGTGATCTCTAGAAAACAGCTTGTGTTTAAACGGGTTTTTTTCCCCTTTATATCATGTTAGAAAGGAGATTTGTAGTTTTGAGGTGTATGAGTTGTCCACAAGTGGAAGAGGTGGAGAGCAGGAGGATGAGGAGGATCACTGCCAGACACTGGGGTGGGTGTCTGCTGCCAGAGAATGGCACCAAACCCCTCTGAACAGAGCTGCTTTTTTTGTTGGGAGACCAAAAAAAATCTCCTATGGCTCCTGAGGTGTCTCACAACAGCAGGGATTCAATTACAGTAATTCCACAACTATAAGGCGCACCGGATTATAAGGCACACTTCTGGGTTGCTGGAAAATTTCAGAACTTTGTCCATATATAAGGCGCATCTGACTATAAGGCACCCCCCTTTTTTGCAGCAAGGATCCGTGCACAACAAAGTAACAAATTAGTAACGGAATCGTGCCATCGCGAGGTTTGCTGGCAGGTGCTCAATTTGCAAACATTTTTCACGGATCGGCGCAGCCTTTAAACACAGCCCCAGGCGCCCTCCCCGTGCCGTGGGCCCCAGCACTCCCGCCCCTGGCATCGGCTGTCGCGGCTCCACAGCTGCCGCGGGCTGGCACTTCTGGGTTGGCAAATTTCTGAACTTTGTCCATATATAAGGTGCACCGGATTATAAGGCGCACTTCCAGTTTTCAATCAAAATTTTAGTCAAAAGGGTGCGCCTTATAGTCGTGAAATTACTGTAATCCAGACCAGCTTCACCTGAGGAATTGTGTGGGGGAGATTTTGGCCATCCCTTGACTAACCTAGAGCCAAAGGAAGGTGACTGGCATGGCCCAGATTGTGTCCCTGCTTCTTCCATGGGGTGAGGATGCCTTCAGGAGGCCACTGGATCCTATTCCCAAGGCTGAGGAGCAGCAGGATCTGCTGTGTGCCAACAGAGCCAGCTCGGGTGCCTTGGGGAGGCTCTGGGTGCCAGAAGGACACACAGAGGACACGAGCATCTCCTCAGAGCTGAGCAGAGGAGTGCAGGGAGCAGAGCCAGCTCCTGGCTCTGATATCTCTGAGCAGGACAGACTGGAGATGTTTAAACAATCCCTCTTCCCTCCGCAGCAAATGTCAGCTCCTCAAACCAACAGCGCTTGTTGACTGCTTTGCTCAGTCTCTGGGGCTGTTAAAGACTTCTGGGGGAGAAAGAAATCACAGATGCCCAAATGTTTCACTCTAATGGAAAAATAAAAAATAAAATAAATTAATGCTTCCTTTCAGAATGGCTTTTTATTTTGAAATCTCAAGCAATTTGCTAAAAACTGAAATCAAAACCCAAAACGAGGACTTCCGAAGTCCAGATGAATCATTCTCCAATACTAAATGGAACCAGCCCCTTCCAGAACAGCTTTCAAGAACATTTCTTATTAAAAAAAATAATTGGCCACTGAGAGCTGGAGGGAAAATAAAAAAAAAAAAAAAAAAAAGTTTTGAAATATGCCAAGTTCTCCCAGAAAATGGGACTGTTTCCCTCTCTGATTGCAATTAATGACCTGCCAGCCAAGGAGTCCCCAGACCTGCAAGGGCAGATTCCAGAGCAGAAGGAGGCTGGTGCCTGGGGCTGCATCCTCCTTAGGGACCGCTTGTGTGTGTTCAGCTATTCATCCTGGAATTAAATGGATGTTGCACGGGATGAAATGAGGCAGCAAAGCCAAAATCTAGGAGTGTCACAGAGCAGAGCCTGGGACATGTCCCTTTGCACCCAGAGGAGATTTCCCTGTAATAAAATGTTCCCTTCCTATAGGCATGCTGTTTTTCTGCCCCAAATTTCCTTTCTGGGGTGTTAAATACAAGCCAGAGATGCTGTGCAGGGCTGAAAACCTGCATGGTGACCCCATGCAGATGGACCAGTGAATGTACAGAGAATAATAGAATGGTTTGGTTGGAAGGGACCCTCAAAATCATCTAATTCCACCTCCTTCCATGAGCAGGGACACCTTCCATTGTCCCAGGTTGGTCCAAGCCCCATCCAACCTGGCCTTGGACACTTCCAGGGATGGAGCAGCCACAGCTTCTCTGGGCAATCTGTTCCAAGGCCTCCCCACCCTCACAGGGAAGAATTTCTTCCAAATATCCCATCTAGAATTAGGGAGGGCTCTTAGGAGTGGTTACAGCTTGGATATGGGTGAGACAGGAGTAACTTGCCAGGGGATTAGAACAGTGGTCTGATTTGGGTGGCACCTGACACAGGAGGAAGCTGCTGAATTCATTTCAGGGTTGCAGAAAATGTCACTCTGCTCTCACCCCTCTCCCAGCCCCTGTCCAGGCTGGTGACATTGCTGTGACCTCGCAGCAGGCACCGAGTGCCAGCTTTGCAGCCTGGTCCATCCCCAGCCCCTCTCCCTCCCCCAGAGAGCCACGTTTTCAATTTACACCAAGTAAATGATTCATCAGTGCCTAAAGAGGCCTGAGCAGAGCTCGGGAGGGAGCAGAGCTGGGAAAGGGAGTGGGGGACAAGACGGGGGTGAAGATACAGAGATGGAAAGCTCCGGTGACCTGCTCTGTATCAGCTCCTCTTCTCGGGGCAGAGCCAATCAATCCTGCCCCCCTCTCTCTGCAGCCGTCTGTGGGTCTGTCTGCCTCCCTCTCTCTCAGAGGACTCGAGTTTCTCGGTGTAAGGTTAGGACAGCAGAGCTGTGGAAATCGATTCCCCAGCCCTGGCACGCCGCCCTCGGCACAGATAGCCCAGCTCTGCTGGGAAAAGAGGGATGGGGAACTGTCCCTGCACCTCTCAAGTCTGGGGAAAAGCCCTTGGAGGGAAAATTCCAAAATATGAGAGGTGTGCACAGAAGAGAGCAAAAAATAGATGCTGTAACCTGTTGGGAAGGATGAATCAGGAAAACTTTATAAATATGACTGCTTGGCAAAAGATTTTGAGAATATGGAAATTAAAAGCGAGATTGAAATGAAAGCCATCTTTGAGATACCAAACCTGAGTTACTAAATAACTAGAAAACAATAGGATGGCCGAAACTAATCTTCCCTTGATTGAGCAATGCCTTTTGCTGGAAAGCAGGTCCAAATGTCAGAGCAGACCCTGCTGGCTTGGCAGAAGGGTCCAAAGAGGAGTTTTTAGGGTTTAAAGTGTAACACAGTATGGTAATGTAATGATTCTTACAGGCTGTATGTAAATGCTATAGGATCTGTATCTTGTATTAGACTGTTTAGTGAAAATTAGAATATTCAACACAGAAGAAGATTTATTGTATTGGAATGGGAACCTCGCTCTCTGAGCTCTCTCTCTTACCACCTTCTCACCTCTTTCTCTTACCCCCACTCTCTTTCTGCCCTGCTCCAGGCAGGGCCCTTTCACCCACACCCTTTGCAATAAATCACAAGTTCCAGACCTGGCTTTAGAGATCTCTCAGTCCGTCCTAACCATCCTACCCACCAACACTCCTACAGTCTCTTACTGGGCAGTTTCCACCTGTCTGCCAGCACACCACAGCTCTTGATGGTTTATACTGGAGGAGGAGGATGAGGGACCAGCATGGCTTTGCCCACAAATGTGGCTCCCAGCCCTGCTGTACCCACACCTAGCCCAGCTCCCACATCTCTGAGTTCAGCCCTGCCCCGGGAATCCCCTGGGATTCCCAGCTGGGAGGAAAGGGGGAAGGGTCAGCAGCCAGGAGCAGAAATGTTTATGGCATTTTTCCCCAGGGATCCTTGCGCAGGAGTTGTTGATGATGTGTCCCACTTGAGGAAAAGTCTGTTAATGAGTCTTGAGGGGTTCTGACGTGCAAAAATTTCTAATTAGAGACTCAGTATTCCAGTGTCCTTACCCTGAATATCCTGTGCAGCCAAAACTTGTTGAGTGGGATGTAATTGGCTGCTTTGCTCTCAGGGCTGCCCAAAAGGATGAGAAACTGAGCCTCAGAAAGGAACACCTGAGGCTGCACTGAAAACCCCTCCCAAACTAGGACTGAGCATCAGAGTTCTTAACTGTGAGGAAAACTGGAGGGAAGCAACAGACTTGAAGAGGGATTTGATAACATTTGCCTTCAAAGTGCTTCCAAAAAACCCCACAGGGAATCAATCTCAGTGACCCTGCTGCAAGGCACATAAATAAGAGGTGTTTCTGTTTTCCAGATAAGGAATCAGAGGTTAAGTGATGGGGACACTGCCATCAGCCAGGTCCAGCCTCCAGCCATACTCCTCCCTCAAGGACTGAGCCTGCACAGAGATTATTTTTTTAACCAAGTTGAATCTGCCAACCCCACCCATCACCCTCTTTTTCATTTCTAACACTCCTCAGGATGAGCTGCTGAACTCTCTGCAGCTGTCTGTGCCCCTTCTCGCTATTTTTTGGGATTTACTGATGCATGTTTTGATTGTTTGTTGCCACTGACCCTGGATGCAAGGAGATGAATTATCCAGCATTGCTGTGGTACAACCAGTGAACAAATTCATGCCTTTCTATGCTGCTTGCACATCTCTGTGCTGTCCCTTCCCTGACAGCAAGCACAGTGTCCTGGAGGATGGATGCAGGGTGAGATGGGATGGGAACACACTTTAGAGCTCTGTGTCAAATGGAAATATCCTCAGGTCAGCAGGATGAAAGTTTTCTGGGCTCTTACCCACCATACCACAATTCAGGACTGGTTTGCCAAGGTTCTCCTGAACAATCCCAGAGCATGAACCACATTTTTGGACGTGATTTGGGATGGACCCCCCAGATCTGATTTGAAATTAGGCAGGCTGCAGTGGTTTTGGATGAGGGTCACACCAGCTGACAGAAGCAGAGCGTTGACAGAAGGTTGGAATGTGGTCCAGGTTTGCTCCCTTCTGTTCCAGCAAGGAGAGGAAGCAAAGTCTATCACTTCACCTGGATCCCTGCCTCCACCTGCAGAGTTTGCAGCTCGACAGGAAGAATGCAGGTGAACTCAGTGGGTGAAGACCAACACACTGCAAGAGCAGAGCCCATCAGAAAAACCCTCCAGGGCTGCCTGGGACACTTGGAGTGACAGCACCCTGCAGAGCCACCTCAGCTTGTACAGGTCCAATGCACTTCCCAGGCACTGTCTGTGCTGAGAGGGGCTTGGAAATGAGACCTCCCTGCCCCTCAGAGCCAGGGGCTCAGCCAAGCCAGCACCTCCTCTCCAGGGCTTGGGCAGAGGGCTCTCTGCAGCAGGAGATCACTCAGGGAAAGGCTGCAGGGTGGCAGCTTGGAGATCAACGGCATCATTAAAAACCCAAGGCAAAACCAGACAGCGAACTGATATCCCAATATTGAGGACACCTGGATCCAGTGAGGCAGTGGATAAACCAAAAATAATGGGAGAGTGGAAAGAGGCACCTGCTTGGCCTGTTAAACCATAATAAAAATTACATTGCAGTGGATCCCATGATGTTTACTGGGATCTGATTCCTCTCTATGGGTGATGGAGATCACAAGCCCAAAAGAGGAGAGATTCAGGCCTGCAGTGGAAAGCTGGAGGTGCTGGGACAAGGACTAATGGTCAGAGTCAAATTCCCTTGAATAGAATAGAAACCACCAGGAAAATGTGACCCAGAGAAGAGCTGCTGGAGAGTTGAATTCAAAACTCATCAGGCTGGTGCAGTCAGCAAACTCTGGATGAAGCAGGGGAGAAGCTCTCTCCAGCCTCTAACACCCTTCTTTCCCCTTGTCTTATGAAAAAAAAATCATAATTAAGCAAAGTCTCTCCCCAGCATGTGCCAGAGACTTTTTTGGAGGTGCCTGACTCAGCCAAGGACTGAGACAGAATTTTGCCCCTCTACCTTGATGCCTTCAGTTTAGCTTTCATATTTTCCAGATTCTGTACTGCATTAGTATATAACTCTGAACTTCATATAAAGTGTCAGCAAGTGCTCCTCACAGCTCAGTCACACAAAACAATCATTTTCCAGCCCCAGAACCAAGGACATCGCTGCAGCTTTGGGTATAAAAAGTGTAATTCGTACAAAAAGTGCAAACAACAGCAAATTGAGGAGAGCAATCTGGGAGGATGGGACTGCAGAACCTGGAATTGGACAATTAACCCCAAAATGGAATTGGACCAAAACTTATAAAAGTGTGAAAATTTGTGACGCAGGGTCCACCTTGGGTGTACTGCCCAAGGTGTATCCATTTAATAAATTCCCATTTTATCCCTTTAACACTGTCCAGGCAGCCTCTCCAGACACCCCCCGTCCTAGCAGGAGTCCAGGTGAAGGGGCAGGAGGCTGGGATGGTGTCAGGAGGGCTGGGATGGTGTCAGGAGGGCTGGGATGGTGTCAGAAGGGCTGGGATGGTGGCAGACCCCTCCCCAGCAGGTACTCACATGTTGTGCAGGACACACCATCCGCAGTGGGGGTCTCCCGAGCCCAGGCACTCGCTGCAGGTCTGGTGCTGGCTGCATGACTCCACGGGCACCCTGGTGAGCTGCAGGAGGGAAGGGGACAACCTGTCAGCCCTCTCAGAACAGCTTGATGGAGGTGCCACCCTCACTGTGCCCTTCCCCTGCTGCCTGTCCCCCTGCAGGGCAGGCAGTGGGATGTGGATGGTGGTGGATGGGGATGGCAGTGGGGTGGCAGTGGGGTGGGGATGGCAGAGAAATGGGGATGCCAGTGGAATGGCAGTGGGATGGCAGAGGAATGTGGACGGCTTTCTCCAGAGCTCAGCCTGCTGCACCCCCTGTCCACATCTTGGTCCACATCCCCTGCGGCCTTTCCCTCCCCCTGTAGCCCTTCATCCCTTGCCAAATCACTTGCGGGATTTCCCAGCAATCAGCAAATCAGGCAAGCTGAGGGGATGTGGTACCTCACAATTAAATTACAGTAATTTCATGGCTATAAGGCGCACCCTTTTGACTAAAATTTTGATCGAAACCCAGAAGTGCGCCTTATAATCCGGTGGGCCTTATATGTGGACGAAGTTTGGAAAGTTGCCAACCCGGAAGCGTGAACCACGAGAGCTGGCAGCCGTGCCAGCCGGTGCTGTGGGTGGACAGGGGTGCAGGGGCCCGTGGCATGGGGAGGGCACGTGGGGCTGCGTTTAAAGGCTGCACCAATCTGTGAAAAATGTTTGCAAATTGAGCACTTTCCAGTACACCTCGCGATCGTGCGATTCCGTTACTAATTCATTACTTTGTTGCACGTGGATCCTCGCTGTAAAAAAAAAAGTGCGCCTTATAGTCTGGTGCACCTTATATATGGACAAAGCTTAGAAATTTGTCGGCAACCCGGAATTGCACCTTATACTCCGGTGCACCCTATACTTGTGAAATTACTGTAATTCATTTCAACTGGACAACAGATCTTCTGCAGCAAGTTAAACTTCTGAATCTCATCGATCTCTCTAGTTTTTGACTCTGCTGCTTTCTGGCTTCCTGTGGGAACTGAGGTCTTGTGATGTCTTTATTTCCCCACAAGACCTCCTGCCACCACCAGTCCCCACTGCCACCACCCCTGCTGCTCCCAGGAGAGCATTTGCTCCACTCTCCATTGCCTGTACATCTTCCCAGCCATCACTTGTCCCATCCTGGACAGGTTGCTCCCAACAGGAGAAGGACAAAGGCTACCAGGCTGGATATTTTCATGTCCTGCCCTGCTTTTGCAGCTCAGAAGGCATTAGAGTAGGACCTGAAACACCCATGTACTGCCAAAATACTGCATTTTATCATCTATTTTCCTTTTATTTTTCCTTTTTAATTAAAGTATCTCAGCGAGAAGTTTCAAAGGTTGAAGGGACTGCGCAGCCTGACCTCCTGTCTCACAGACCAGCGCTTTTGATTCCTCTCAGGTTTTGTGAGCCCCTCTCAGCTTTTGAAACCAAACACACAATTTGGGCCCAATGACCTGATAGTCCGTTTTCCATTGAATAAGCTTCAGAGAGCCTCTGTAATATCCAGTCAATTGCTGGTGTCTTCACCCCAGTTCCTGTCAGCAGGGAGAGTTTATTCCCTCAGATGACAGAGTGTGGTATTATCCTGATGAAACACCACTGAGAGCTGCCAGCTCCAAACTGCAGAGCAGTTACTCCTGACAAATGATGAGGGAATACACCTGGATCCCAGGGACAATTTTTTACTCGGCACAACATTCAGGAGAGTTTGAGCTCTGGAGTGACAGACTAAGATCCATCTTGACTGTAAATGAACCAAGAACTGGCTTTTAATTTTTTTTTTTTTTTTAATTTTAATATAAATATATATCAGGCAGAATTCCAACTCCATATGAAGACCTTTTCTGGCTGTATCAGAAATTGTTTTTCTCGCCCCTACCCACAAATCCCAGTTGATAGTCTATAAGCAAAAGCTGAAAATATGCAGTTTTGCCTCTGGCAAGTGGCAGAAGCTTTAGAAAACTTCAGGTAGAAACACTTTGGGGTTTATTCACCGTTGCACCACTGCCTGTGCCAAGCCAGCCAGAGGAACCAACTGTGGCTACTGAAAGTCTTTAATGAAAAAGTGAGAAAGGAGGGGAGAAACTCAAACAAAAACCAACACAAACTCGCTTTTCTCAACTGAATCTATTGCCATGAGCATAAAAACATAATCAGAACAGATCACAAAACAAGAAAAGTTGGAAGAACAAGACAGGAAGGGAATCATTCTGACTTCTCTAATTATGGTGGCCTTGGCTGTGGTGAATTAATGGTTGGGCTTGGTGATCTTAAAGGTATTTTCCAAGATGTTATGAAAAATTAGGATTGTTAATTAAGCTTCTCATCAAGAAGGTATCACCTATTCAGGAAGAATAAATTTTATGCCTCAGGGTTTCACCCAATTAAACTTGTTGAACCCAACAGTCTGTCTTGAATCCAAATTCCGAAGAGACATAAATTTTTTTTACAAGAAGATCCCAAAAGGTGGAGACATGATGTGTTTTGTTGGTCATTCCCACCTCTTATTTCCACGTGAGAAAAATACATTGTGAGTTATTTTATCTCCATCCCATCAGGCTTGGCCATGTCTACACTGTGGCCACCAGAGGACTTGAAGAAGAAGCAGATAATTTGGTATTGAAAAACTTTAAAACTGCCATTCCTCAATCCAGATGCAATTCCCACCTGGTAATTAGAATTTTGTGAGCACAGTTGGGTTTGGCTCTGCAGTTCCCACCCAAACCACCCTCAGTTTGACATATGGTGCTGCTTGATTTATCCTCATTAGCTCTAGATGGTTCCATCCAACCTCATTTCTGAGCCAGTTTGCACCTGTCTGATAGAAGTGAGCCTTGCTTAAGAAGTTTAGATCAGAAAATGAACTTTTGCAACACCTGGTGATCCTGCCTTGAATGTTCAGAGTCAAAATCCACTTGTGGCTCTGACATGGGTACAAGAAATGAATCCTAAAGGACTGAAAATTGCTCTAAAAAGAGTAGATGAAAGGTGGTGTCTGTATGTTTTATTTTTATTAGTTAATTGGCCATCAAAGGATATCCAAGCTTGTTCCAGTGGCAGGAGGAACCTACTGGGACCCCAAATCATCATCTTTGCAGAAATGTTTTCTTTTCAGTGTGTTTGGGTGTATTTTGAGGGGTATGTGTTGTTTTTAGGAGCACACCTGGCTTGTGCTGCTGTCCCAGAGCTCACAGGGATGTCCCACATCCCAAATCCTGTCAATCCCAGCAGAGAGTGTCCCGTGTCATCACGTGCATTATTCCTGCCCTAAAAGCCCTTTTAACAAGTTCACCCCTAGCAGCTTTATTGTGAGGTTAATTAAAACTGTAGCACGCTGATAAATGTCTTGGGCTGGAAATGTCAGACCTCCCAATTAATGTAGAAAGAAACCACAAAAAACAAAGGAGCTGCAACAGAAAGAAAAGCCACCTGAGGGTCATCTGCTGAAAAGAGGAAGAGCATCAAGCAAATAAGGTACATCAGAGGTCTTATTTTCCTTTTTGGTGCATAAACTGTAATTAATTCAGCTCAGCTTTCCACGTTGAAGGGTTTGAGAGCTGTGTCCCTGCAGGGAACAGCCAGCTTTTTGTGCTGCCACTAAAATATCAGCAGAAGGGAAGTTCATGCAGTCCATGCAGCCTCCCAGTTACAGAGCCTTGGATGAGGGACCAGGCAGTGCTGGAGGTGGAAATCTCCATGAAAAATTAGGCTGTGGTTACTCCTTCCACCCCTCCTCCATCCTTGGAAAGCCTGACAAACTCTTCAAGGTTATTTCCCAGCTTTGGTGAGGGTCTCTACCCCTGGTTCTTCATGGGAGTGAAACCTGGGTTCAGCATTTTGCAGCAAATATCACAGAATCCTGGAATACCCTGAGCTGGAATGGATCCACAAGGACAATTGAAGTTCAATCCTTAACCCTGAACAAGACAACTCCACGACTCTACCGTGTGCCTGAAAGTTCTGTCCAGATATAACCAAGGATTCAGCAGGATTAGAAAAGGAAATTGTGCTGCATTTTTGGGCAGTAGGGGCCAGTTTGGAGTAATTTACATTCCTGCAGTGGGCACAGCTTCACTGATGTTTTATCCTCACTGTGCCAGAGCAATGGATGGATGTAAGAACAGGCTGCTGTTGTTCTCAGGGCTAATATCCTATATATTAGTGAAATACAGGATATCAGGAAAAGGTTCTTCCCCAGAAAGTGGTGGCTCCCCAGGAAATGGGCACATTCCCAAGGCTGCCAGAGCTCCAGGAGGGTTTGGACAACACTGAGGGATGCCCAGGGTGGGATTGCTGGGGTGTCTGTGCAGGGCCAGGAGCTGGGCTGGATGATCCTCAATGATCCCTTCCAGCTCAGGATTTTCCCTGATTCTGTCCCCACACCTCCCCATTTTATCAAGGAGAGCTGGAGCTGAAAGTGAGGTCTCAGCAGCAGCAGGAGGAGATGCCTCAATATCTCTGAAGGTGTTTATGGCATCTGAGCAAGCTTGAGGAGGAAGTTCAGGTTACACCTGCTCAGTGAGCACAGGTTATTAAGCACAACAAATTTAAGCTCTGGGATCATTGGAATATTGAAGATATGAAGGTAAGGTCCCTTCAGATGCCTGTCCACACCCCTGGTGGACATCCAGGACCTGCTGTGCTTCCAAAGATCTGTCCATGGCAGGGCAGAGGGACAGATCATCCCTGGCGCAGAGTGAGATGCAATCCCAGAGCCAGGCTGGACAAGGGGAAGGTGAACCTCGTGTCCTTCTCAAGAGCAGAAAGGGAACAGTGAGCAGGCCCAGCTGCCAAGGCTGCAGCAGGATTTGAGGTGATATTTCACCTCATCAACACATCCATTCACTGGTCCTCAAAGAAATCATTCACGACTTTCTGGCTCACAAGGACACCTTAAAAATCTGGCAAAATCTGCTGAATGGTTCAGAGATCTCCTTCAGAGTGTTTCACACAACACCTCACCCCTGATCCTGCCTGAATTCCAAACTGCAGATTCTCTAGCTCCCAGCCTCCCTTCCCCTCCCCATTTCTAGTATGAATGAGTTACAAAAAGTCATTTAAAACAAAATGATTGCATTTTTTGGATCTGATAGACAGTAACAGCTAATCCTGTTAGAAATTTGGCTCCTGCTTCTGCCATTATATATTCACAAAAGCTTCTGCTATGTGCTCAGTCACAATTTTCTGGCTCCCACTTTTGACTTTTTTATTTCAATATACACTACTTCTTTTCCCCCCTTAAACTGCCAACATTCTGGTCAAAACCTGAATCATTGCTCAATCTCTGTTGTTATAATTGGATGTTAATACAGCAGCAGGATTTATTCAGTCTGATGGACTAAGTTAATTTAAATGTACAAAAAGGCATCTTAAGTAGCCAATTTCCTTCCCAACAGTCAAAAGATCCATTTCCAAAACACTGAACAGTGGCTCTGTCAAGCCATGTGGGTTCTGTGAATGCTGCTATCTTTCGAGGCTCAGCCAGCCCAGAAAAACTGCAGAAAGATTGAGTGGAGCTTTTCTGATTTCAAAGCCCTGAATAGAGTGTTCATGATAATACAGTTTATTAAATAGAGGAAGGGGAAAAAAACCCAAAAACATCACCTGAAAGGTTGAAGCACCTCTGCTCCTTTTATAGTCAGTGAGGGGGTTCAGTCACCTGCACAGCATCCCAAAATGCTGATTTTATTCTGGCCTGAATTATGGACAAAGGGATTTGCATTTCTTCTGTCATGTTTGATACCCTGTGCCTTATTACCTGACCTACAGACCCAGTAAAAAAGCAGGAGCAGGGAAAAAGCAAAGCCCAGGAAGCTGAAGCACATTATTTACTCTGGTGAGAAGCAGGACTCACACACAGGAGCTGGGAGAGGAGCTGCTCCTGTGGGACAGAGATGAGGATCTGGGTTTTATTCCAGCCTGCCACTTGTGCAGCATAAGTACATAACTTGTCAGTCCCACTGGGACAGGGAGTGTCATTTCTCATCAGACACCTACAAGCTCTGCCTCTTCATTGCAGCCCTCTTCCTGGCAAACCCATGCTTACATCCCTGGAAAACTGGGGGCTTTAATTAAGAGCGTTAATTGGAAGCAGCAGTAGCTGTCAAGGACAAATGACACAATAATTAAAGTGGGGGTCAGTGTCCTGCTATGTGGCAGGATAAATAACCGGAATTCCACACCTATAAGGCGCACTGGAGTATAAGGCACACTTCTGGGCTGCCAGAAATTTCCCATACTTTGTCCATATATAAGGCGCACAGGACTATAAGGTGCACTTTATTTTTTTTTTGCAGCGAGGATCCGCGTGCAACAAAGTAATGAATTAGTAACAGAATAGCACGATCGCGAGGTTTACTGGCAGGTGCGGGCTCAGCTCGCTCAGGGCTGCCGAGGGCTCACACTTCCAGGTTGGCAAATTTCCGAACTTTATCCATATATAAGGCGCACCGGCCTATAACGTGCACTTCTGGGTTTTGTTCAAAATTTTAGTCAAAAAGGTGCGCCTTATACGCATGGAATTACTGTACCTGATCAGAGATAGATCTTTGTTCACCCCCTACCTCCAGCTGTGTGTTTGCTGTTCCTCCTCCTCCTCTCCTGTCTCTGTTCTGGGAACTTTTTGTGAGAGATTTCTCCGCCCTGGCACTGCAAGACCAAATCCCCAGCCACAACCGCACAGCACTCACCCCAACAGAGGTACAGCAAGAGGAGGAATAGAAAGATTTGATGCCCACAGCCTTTGTGGCAACAGCTCCAGGAAACTTGGAGGCGAGGCTGAGTGTTGGCAGCTCCCATCAGAAGCTCTCAGGATGAGATTGCTGCTCCTACATCAGAGAAATTTGCTTTGCACACCTTGCAGTGAAGTTCTTCTCTTCGTACCTCCCTTAGCAGGACCCTGCCCTGCAGCAGGCTCAGAAAACTGCTCAAATCAGGGGTTTGCTGTGTAAACCATGCTGGGCTTCATTTCTGATCTATCCAATCTGTCAGTCTTGCAGCTTGTAGGGAACAGCTCTGTCGTGGCAGGGGTGAAAAGTGAGGGCTTTGCCTTCTCACTAAACTCTGTCTGCAACATCAGAGTCTAATTCTGAGCTAGAAACTCGTGCTCTGTTGAAGGAGAGACCTTTTGCAGGGCAGGATTTGTCTGCTCTCTGTTTTAGATGTCAAGCAGGGATGAGATAAATCACACCCTAGATGTGCCTGTGTCTGTTCATGGAATAAAAAGGAGTCTGGACAGCCAGGTCAGGTGTACATTTATAATGTACACTGGGTGAGGGGACTCCCACACTTCATTTTCTGCTCTTCCTCAAATTTTGTCACTGAGAACAATCCTCAAATATGTCCAGGCCTCCCCTCTTCCTAATCACAGCACCAGAATAACCAGTCACAATAGAAAATATATTCTCTTTAATTTCTTGGAATTTAAAGGAAATCCCCTGTGTTCCATAGGTTGTAAAGCATTGCAGAACTCTGAAGCTCTTGTGTGGTGACAGGGGCTGTGTTTGAGCAAGAGCCTTTCCCCATCTGCTCTGTCACACCAACCTCATCCCTGCTCTCTGTTCTGGCTGTATTTACAAGGAACAGACAGATAACAAAGATTATCTCAATCTTTTTCTTAAAGGTTTAGCAGGTTCCCAGTTTTCCCTTCACAACTGCTCAGCCTCCACCCAGTCCTGTCCCTTCTTCAAAGAATTCCTGCTCTCTGTAGTCACTCCCCTCCCAAAAACATCACTGCAGGAGGAGCAGGGGACACAGCATCCTGCTGGGAGTGTGGTTGGCATCCTGGAGGTTGAAAAGTGTTTCAACACACTCAGAGGTTTCAGTTCAGCTTTGAACTGAATGAATTCACTCATTTTTCCCTCACCAAGATTGCCAAACCCTTCCTCAGCTGGGATTGCCTCCTGTTGGCACGAGGCAGGGAAATCTTTAAATTTCCTTGGAAAAATCAGAGTTCACCAGCTCAGAGGTGTGGAAATGATTTTACCCAACCCTGATGAAACCAACCACCTTCTTCCCCACCCTACAAACCATCAGCTCTGGCCAACTCCCTCTGCCTGCAGCATTCCATCCTTGTTTCTCCTGCTGCATCCAGGTAGTTTCACATCCCCCTGCCCTGTTTGCACTAAATCCTGATCCCCTGCTCAAGTGTTTCACTCTGGAACAGATGAGGTTTGGCTAAATATTTGTGTTCAAAAGCTTTCAAAAAAAAGACCCTCATGTCACAATTAATGCAGGGCCAGCCCAGGTTTAATGAGAGCTGGTGCCTGTGTGGCCACTGGAGCGTGGCTGCTGAGCAAGGCAAAGATTGTTACCCAGGCTCCAGAAAGGCTATAAATAGATTTAATTGGGACTTGTGAAGGAATTCATGCCACTGCCATGGGTTTGTCAAAGCCCAGCATCCCTTGAAGGCTCCTGGTGGAGCCTGAACAGTTAAAACACACAGGGAGAAGTTAAGAGTTGTTTCTGCTGGTGATGATGCTTTCCAGGTCATGGTGTTCCACCGCCTTTCCAGATGTTCCCATCACAGAATCAGAGAAAGACTTGGGTTGGAAAGGACTTTAAAGATGATCAGGTTCCAACACCTCATCATGGGAAGGGATCATTACCCTCAGTTATCAGTGAGCATCTTCCCATGGATTCCTTCTCAGGATCCCTCTCAGGTATCTCATCATGTCCATTCCCACCAATTCAATCCTGTCACCACTACATCTTTAAATCCCATCTTTACACATTTAATATCTGCCTGGGCTATCTGGTTCCATCCTCATCCAATTTCCTGGAGGAGCTTTGCCTCTTCTCTCTCTCCCCCAACCCTGACCCTCTCCCAGGTTTCTGGCTCCACCACTCCTGACCCAGGCAGTTCCTGAACGACTGTGTTGATCAAATTCCCTCGTGCAGGACACAATCCCTGCCAGCACTATCAGGAATTATAGCAGTTTGATAAATGCCCCTTTTTCAGCTACAATCAGATTTTTAATTCCCAATAATTCCACACAGGAACAGCTGCACTGGCCGTGACCAGCACCCCAAATATCCCAGTTCCTTCAGCCATAGCCCAAAAGGAAAGCATGACCAGGATAAACACATTTATGTCCCCAGCAGCTGCCCAGCCTTTGGCTTTTTTTATTCACGGGAACTTCTGCATCTTGTCTGTCTCTCTATCATAACCCAGAGAGCTCTTATTTATTTGTTTGGGTTCATCCTTGAAATTGCATTGTTGCACCCACAGCGTGCTTTACCAGGGATTTTCACAGATCCAGAGGCCACAGCTTGAAGGAATCACCTGCTTTCATTTGTCCAGAGCTTGATTTTTCAACAGTTTAATTTAATGCCCTGTAATTCTTGTGTTTGCAGAGGTGTTGAGCAGTCAGTTCCTATCCATCCCCTCCTGCCACTCCCCAAATTTGCCAATCTCTCTATCTACCCCAGCTCACCTCCTTCAAGGCTGAGGAGCTCCTGCTTCTTCAGTCACCTCCCACCCTCTGATCACAGAATCATTAAGGGTGGAAAAGCCCTCCAAGAGCATCCAGTCCAAGCCAGCCCTGCCAAGGCCACCACTGGCCACGTCCCCAAGTGCCACATCCACACAGCTCTGGAGCACTTCCAGGGATGGTGGTTCCCTGGGCAGTCTGTTCCAATGCCTGCCACCCTGTCCGTGAATAAATATTCCCTAAAATCCAACCTAAACCTCCCCTGGTACAACCTGAAGCTGTTTCATCCTGTCCCTTCAAAAAGATCCCAAATCCCCCCCAGCTGTCCCCTCCTGTCAGGGACTTGTGCAGAGCCACAAGGTGCCCCCTGAGCCTCCTTTTCTCCAGGCTGACCCCCTTTCCCATCTCCCTCAGCTCCTCCTTGTGCTCATCCTTTCTCTTTTAACCATTTATTGACCCTTTTTAGCCACATTTTGGGCAAAAGGAGAGGCTATGTGTTGGCCAAGGTCATCTCTTTTACTCTTCACCATCTTGTCCCCTCCCTGAGCTGCCAGGCCCTGATCTCACATTATACCACTGCCTTTAGCAGGCTGTCACCTCTCAGGACTGTCCCTATCCTTCAGGTTCATCCCAGCACATCAGGTTGACCTGTGATTGTTTTATCAGAGGCAGGTAACTCATAAAACTTGAATTAGCTTTTAGTTGAGTGAGGGTGCACTGGCACTGACCTCCACACAGCTCCCCAGAGCCCACATTTCCTGCCACAAAAAGGGGCATTTGGATTGCTCCCAGACTCCTCACACACTCCCCACTCCAAATTTTCTCCTCCTATCACTCCCTCCTCTCCTCTACACCTCATTCTCCTCAAATCTCTGTTGCAGGAGCTCCACAGGCAGCATCAATCAGAGGGATAACATCAGCTGGAGAGTTCTGAGCTCACACCGCTTAATCTGCAGCCCAAAATCTTGAGGTGGGAGGCAGGGAGAGCCACGATAATGTTTGCTTGCAGCTGTCCCTGGGCAAACACTCACCAACCCAACCCACAGCCCCAAAATTGGGGTTTTCAGGGCTATCTGCCTCCCCAGAGCTCTTCCTGAGGGCTCCACTCAAAAGTTAAGCAGGATTCAGGGAGGAAATGTGAAGCAGGCTCTTCCCAAGCTCTTAAATTTCTGCCTTAGTCTATGGAAGGAGAGAAAAGCAGAAAAGCAGACAGCACTCTCTGCTCAGCTGGTGCCTGTGAGAGACTTTTGGGGGTAATTAATGTTGCCAAAAGATGCAAGACACTATTTTGGGGCACATCCATTTTTGGGGCACATCCATTTGTCTTTAGATATCCCTGCCTTTTATTTAGGCATGGAATTAGAGGGGAAGAAGATCCCAGCAAAGCCCAGCTCCCTGTCTGTGTGGTTTGAACTCACAAAGGGGGTTGGAAAAGCAGAATTCCTGAGTGCAGTGAGGGTTGCTTCATCCCATATTTCAGGGGATGAAGCATCACACGTGTTTTCCCAGCCTTCCCAAGCATTCATCTTGCCATAAAATGAAAGCCCAAGGATATCTAATTCAGGGATCATATAAATGCATAACTTTGAAGATCAGAAGGGGCCACTACATCACCTGTCCTCACAGGCCACAACCCACCTACTCTTAGGCTGAACCAGATAATCTGGATTTAGCTGAAGCATCTTGCCTCAGAAACACCTCCCATTATGATGTGAAGGTACCAGGGAAGGGAGAATCCTCCAAATGTCCCAGCAGCTGATCACTCACACCGTAAAAAGCTTGCACACACCTCACTTTTCATGTGAATTCACCAGGCTTTGGCCTCCTACTACTGATCTTTGTTTTGGTTTCCTTTTCCAGGTTGTAAAACCCTTTAACCGGTTTTTACCCTGTGAAGATTCTCAAAGATCCTCATCAAGTCATCCCTCAACCTTCCAACTGATAAATTAACCCTGAGGTGCCTTCAAACCCTATGAGGATGTTCCCACTTCCTAAAAAAAAATATTAATAAATAAATTTGTGAGTCTTTAGTTCTTCTTTTCCCAGCTCTCCCACTCTCCTGCACTCCTCCAAGGGTGCAGGATATCAACCTGCTTCTACAAAAGGCCATATGAGGAAAAAACCCTTGGAAGGATGTGAAGAAACAAGCCCCTCATCCATTTCAGTCACTGCTTTCTAGGACACGTCTCCCACTTCCCAGCCTGACCTAAATTCCTTCCTGTGGCACAGAAAAGTTTGTGTTGGCTCTGTCTGAGGGAGCCAAAGTTGCCCAGCTGCTGTGTCCTGGCGGTGGTTAATGCTGAGCTAATCATTGTTCTGCTGAATATTTCATCTGTGGGATTTAATATCAACCTCCTGCTCATTCATGGAAGTTTTCAATAGATTTGGGGCCAGTATTGATCCCTGGAGAATACTGCTAGGAAAACCCTCAGGCTCTTTGAGAGCTGCCAAACATTAAGCCATTTTCAGAGATGTCTTTGAGCTATTTTTAGGGTTTGGGACTTTTTTTCTTTTAATGGGAACAGGCTGTAGAGTTGTCTCAAGTATTGTGTGTGGAAAGGTAAAGACAGGGAATCCACAAAGACAATTTCATTTTTTCCTTCAAGAATGGATCACCTGTTTCTCATAGATTGAAAAATATCCTATTTTTTCATAAAATCATACTACCCAGATGTCATTTGGCCCAAATCAGGAGTTTCAGATTAATTCAACACTCCTCAACATTACCCCTTCTAGCCCTCAAGAATTATTAGGATGGGAGGCTGGATGCTCTTAAATCATGAATGAATTCCCCAGCATTTTAGATGTAGGGTAATTCAGGTTTCAGGTGTGCAAGGTCATCCTCAGAAGAGCCATGCATTAACCAGTGTTTATTGTAGCTTTACACCTAAATTCCAAAGTTAGACAGGATCAACCTGGGCACTGTGGATTTGTAAAGACCTTCTGACTCCTGGTAATAACCCTAAATTTAGGCCTCTGCATGACCCCTAAGCTTGTGCAGCAGCACACAAGGTTCTTATTTCTCCAGTTAGTTTCATTTGCACTCTGGTGAATTTTTTCACATTTCTCTCCAGCCCAAGCAGAAAGATGAGACTCCCATTGCACCTTTCTCTTTATGGAATCGCAGACAGGCGCCCAGATTTCTTGGGGAAAAAAACAGCTGGCATGAGGCTCTGCAGAGAAACAGCACTTTTGTCCCTGCAGAGAACTATTCAACTTTGATTTTGGTCCTGTATGAACCAGGGAGATCCCGTTTCAGCTCCTCACTGCCAAGCCCTGAGCTCACAAAAGCCGCTGCTGGTGTCCAGAGGGGCAGGGGCTGGGGATGCTGTTTTTGGATGGCTCCAGGATCAGCGCGGCCAGCTGGCCTGTGCACAAAGCACAGAGACCCAAGCGACCCCAACACAGCCCTTGCCAGCTCCATCCAGGTGGTTCCCAAACTGGCACCCTGAAAGAGAGTGGGATTGGCCTGCTAGGGCACCTTAAAGTTGCCCTGCACCTCACAGATCAAAGCGCTCCAGGGCTCTGGTTACACCTGCCTCCCTCCTGGGCATCCCTCACAAAAGGCTTTGGGCTGGGGGATTTGCTCAGGTGCATTTCACAGTGCTCACCAAAAAAAAACCCCAAATAATACAAGCCTCAAATCTTTTGTCCCCGGCCACAAAGGAGGGAGCCGTGCTTGGCGTGTAGTACAAGGGGACAGGAACAGAGCAAGGAGCAGTGCCAGGTGCTCAGAGAGCACCTCTGAAACCCGAGACACCCTGTGCAGCTCAAAGGATTCTCTCCTCCGCCTCCAGCAGCTGGGAGGGCAAAGCTTCCTCCCTGCTGGGGCAGCCCCAGCACCTCCCTGCAGGGCTGGCTCACAAGCCGGTGACATTTCTGCCTCCTGGCAGGGCACTGCTGGCCCTCCTGAACCCCTTATTCCATGTGGCACCCTCATCCCAAAAATAAGCCAGTACTTCGAGGAGTTTGGAGTCTCCTGAACTCTTTTTTCATCATCCCAAAAAGAAGCCAGTGGCTTCAAAGAGTTTGGAGTCTCTTGAAATCCCTTAAACCATGTATCACACTCATCTCAAAAGGAAAGCAGTGATTTCAAAAAGTTTGGAGTCTCCTAAACTCCTTTATCTATGTCTCACCATCATCCCAAAAAGAAGCCAGTGGCTTCAAGGAATTTGGAGTCTCCTGAATCTGTTTATCTCTGTCCACCCTCATCCCAAAATGAAGCCAATGGCTCCAAAGAGTTTGGAGTCTCTTGAAATCCCTTAAACCATGTATCACCCTCATCTCAAAAAGAAGCCAGTGGCTTAAAAAAGTTTGGAGTCTCCTGAACCCCTTTATACATCATCCCCAAAAAGAAGCCAGTGGCTTCAAAGAGTTTGGAGTCTCTTGAAATCCCTTAAACCATGTATCACACTCATCTCCAAAACGAAAGCAGTGATTTCAAAAAGTTTTGAGCCTCCTAAACTCCTTTATCTATGTCTCACCATCACCCCGAAAAGAAGCCAGTGGCTTCAAGGAGTTTGGAGTCTCCTGAGCCCCTTTATCCATGTATCACCTTCATCACAAAAAGAAGCCAGTGACTTCAAAAAGTTTGGAGACTCCTGAACCCCTTTATCTATCATGACAAAAGAAGCCAGTGGCTTCAAAGAGTTCAGAGTCTCCTGAACCTGTTTATCTCTGTCCACTCTCATCCCAAAATGAAGCCAGTGGCTCCAAAGAGTTTGGAGTCTCTTGAAATCCCTTAAACCATGTATCACTCTCATCCCAAAAAGAAGCCAGTGGCTTCAAAGAGTTTGGAGTCTCCTGAACCCCTTTATCCATGTATCACCTTCATCTCAAAAAATAGCCAGTGGCTTCAAAGAGTTTGGAGTCTCTTGAAATCCCTTAAACCATGCATCACCCTCATCTCAAAAAGAAGCCGGTGGCTTCAAACAGTTTGGAGTCTCCTGAGCCCCTTTATCCATGTCTCACCCTCATCCCAAAAAGACAGTGGTTTCAAAAAGTTTGGAGTATCCTAAACCCCTTTATACATCATCTCCAAAAAGAAGTCAGTGGCTTCAAAGAGTTTGGAGTCTCCTGAAGCTTTTCCCATCATCTAAAAAAAAAAAAACCCAGTGATTTCAAAAAGTTTGGAATCTCCTGAACCCCTTTATCCATGTGTTACCCTTATCCCAAAAAGAAGCCAGTGGCTTCAAGGAGTTTGGAGTCTCCTTGCAGAGCTCAGGGAGCTGAACTTCTCCATCTCAATGGCAGGGGTGACCTTCTTATTGCTTCTCTTTACTCCTCCTTCTCTCAGCACACTCACAACACAACCAGTGCTTCCCACGTGGGGTTCTCAGCTCTTCCAGGAAGGGAACAGGGAACAAAGAGCCCCAGGGATGAGCAGAAAGCCAGCCCTAGCACTGAAGGTCAAACACATCCATCCCTCTATTGAGAATTGACAGAGGTTTTGTTAGAGCAAGCTGGCCACTGTCTAAATCCTGCTGTGGCCACCCATGCCTGGCTGAGAAACCCTCAGATGCACAGGGAAGCTGAGTGAGCTGAATTCCTTTCTCCTCAGCTCTGGACACTGGTCTGGCCTCCTTCCAGCCACAGCAGGCTTGGGACATGTAGTGGTTTAGCTTTATTCATTTTAATATACTCATTTTCTGCAGTGAGCCAGGATTAGGAGTAAAAGCAAGGCAGGCCTAAAACTGAAAGGGTGTAAAGAAACAACATAAAGAAATAATAAATTCAGAATGAAATCTTCATTTTTTTCTTTTATACTCTCTTTTTTCTTTTTTTCTTAGTAACAATATACAGAAACACTTTAGTGAGTTACTAACTTAAAAATAATTTTTTTAAAGTTTATTTTAGGGAGAAGAGTCAGGGACTTCTATACAAAAAGAAAAACCAGAAAAATAATTATTAACAACCAAACTAGCCTCCAATTAGTCCTATCACCTCATAAAGGAAGTTGTCAGGGAGAAAACTTCCATGGATGCCCTCTTGTACGTGCAAATTATTGCAGAACCAGCACATGGCATCCAGAGGATGTGCAGAGTTGCTGCTAATCCCGAATCCCCTCGTGCTCAGCTGTTCCCGTGTGTGCACACCCCCAGCTCAGGGCATTTGTAAACCCTGTCAGCTCCGTGCAGCACAGCACAGGGGCTGTGGGGAACGCTCCTTTTATTTATCAGATTCCATTTCACACCGCTGAACCATAAAATTATAACCACAGCTTTCCCCGGCCCGCTGTGGATCTGTGACATCTGTCTGTCTGTCTCTCTGCTAGCCACACCATGCAGCCTGGTGGCAATAATGGATGTCCTGAAGGAGCAATTTCACCTCTGCTTGCTGGGGATTACAGGCTGCCTCTTCCCCCAGCAGCAATGACTGCCCCTGGTTTATTAACCCAACAGCAGGCATGGAGAAAAGCTCTCACCCAGCACAGGCAGGAGAAGGGTTTACTCAGCATTTATGGAGAGCAGGAAATTAGGGATGTGTTATCAAGCCAGGTTCAAATCTCATCAAAATAATAGATGAGGAGGAGAGTTTTCTTCCAGCTGCCTGGGATTTTACCTAAGGAGAGCTGTGGATGTCCTGCTTTAATGCCAGGAGTTAGAGTATCACCTTTTTGGCTGGTGCTTCAGGTAAACACAAGAGTTCATGCCCCTGTTCCTTTATCTGCTCCAGAGGACACTCAGATTTTATAGGTGTTTGTCCCAAAAAGAGGTGAAGTGAGGTTTAACATTTATTTTATTTCTTGCTTCAGCCATCACTCCCTGAATCAGCAACTCCAAACATCCTTTTCTGTCTGGAGATCTTATTTATACTTTGGAAACAGAAATAGTCTGGGAAAACAAACCAGGTAGGAGCTCAGGTTAAATGCTGGCCAGAGACCCACATCTGCACAATTTATTTCATCTCCAATTCCCACCATGCACCCAAAGCATCTCTGAAATGGACACAAACCCCATCTAGGACTATTTCTGCCCATTCCTTATGAGGGGAGGTGGGATAAATCTGGAGCAGGTTTTTTTTTTTAAGATCCTCTTTGCATCTCCCAAGTATTCTGTGATGCTCCAGGACTGGTGGGACTGGCGTTAATGGGGGTGTTTAGAAGAGCATGTTCAGAATCCCTGGAAATATTTAGCTCAGCCAGTTTGTTTTCCAAAAAGATGTGAAATATTGCTGAGCTGAGGGCTCAGAGCAGACATGTCCCTGAGGAGCTCTGTGACCTGAGTTATGCAGATCGCATTAGACAATCACGCTGGACTCTTCCAGCTTCCAATTCTATGAATTTATAATTTTAAAAAATAGTTCCAACCATGATTGTCATCCTGGGCTGAAAAGAGCTTAGCTAGGCACGCAAGCTTTATGTGAAGTGAAAAGTTTTTATTATTATTATCATTTTTTATTTTTATTGCAGACGGGTTTGGTCTCGCTCAGCGTTAAACTCTGATTTTTCCATCAGGATGCAGATTTCACAAGACAAGCTGCCTGACCTGCTGACCAGCCCTGTAATGGGACTGGGACAGTAATTGCCAGATTTGCCAGACAAGGATGAATTGCCTCCTCCAGATGAGCCACACAGACAGCAGAGATGAAACTATCATTGCCCTAAATGTGTTTTGTTTTCTGCTGACATATAAGCATCCCAGCAATTAGTTTGCTGTGTTAGGGCTCCCTTTTCCACCTTATTTTCCTGAGGGTTTATATCAGAGCTTTTTGTGGGCTATTGACAGCACAGGCTTTTAAGACAATTCGCAGAGAAATAATGATTTAAAGAGTGGTCAGAAATTGGAACAGCCTGCCCAGAGAGGTGGAATCACACCCTTGGAAATGTTAAAAAAACACCTGAATGTGGCATTTTTCTGGTATTGGTCTTGGCAGTGCTGGGTTCATGGTTGGTCTCGATGATCTTGGAGGGTTTTTTCCATCCTGGATGATTTTGTGATTCTGTGGCAATTCCAGCACCCTCAAATATTAGAGCATTAATCTGAACTCTTTGTTTTGGCATCTCTTTTAGATTTAGAACATTTGTGATGCTGGAAATTCTGGGACAGAGAACGATATTGACTGGTGGTGTAAAAGATATTTACTGAGTAGACAGTAACTACAGTAATTTC